>FPAK01000001.1:21176269-22393718 GCA_900116095.1 Euclidium syriacum | reverse complement strand
TGCTCCCAATCATACTCACAAGTGTATCCACGTCTGACAAGTTAGATCGAGCTGGACGTGGACGCCTTGGAGGTGCCCTGTGGTATTTCCATGCATATGACCCTGGCTTCACAGTGTGCTGGAACACAACAACATCCATTAAACCCACCCGCACTTCATTTTATCTCAACCCTACTACTAATTAACCAATTCCCTACCTTAACTCTTTTAGATTGGCAATAAGTAGATGCAACCTGGTTTTAATGAAAAACTGCCAAATACAAGTCCAAAATTACCTTGTAGAAGCAACTTGTCCCGAAAGGACAATTCCCGTCTCCGAAATTGAAGTGCTTACAATCGATTGACCTGGTAGACAAGACAGAGAGAGCATTAACAAAGAGGAGACTAGGGAGACATTGATTGATATTGTTTAGAAAATATGGCTCTAACCTGAGCTTTTCCCTGTAGTTGTCCATGATTTCTTTCTTCTCTTGTGGAGCTGAAAACCAGATGACACTAGGAACAACAAAATAGGATAACTTGCGGCATATAGGGCAAGCTCTGAGTGTGCTATTGACATCCATCCCAGTGGAAGGAGAACTGCTACGCCAGTTCCTGATACATGCTATGCAGAAAGCATGATCACATTCGGTGAGTAACCCGAACTTGCGTTCCGCTGGAGTCGGTTTAGACAAGACACGCTCCAGACAGACACAACACTCAATCTCCTGGCTCAGTTTCAAAGCTTCAAGCTGCTTCTGCTTCTTTTCACACGCTATCTTGTGCTCCTCTCTCTCCTCGGGTCTGAAAGGATGCAGGCAACGTTTCCCACAAGTTGGGCAGATATCTCCGTGGATGTGAGGGCACGCATCTCCACGTGGGCATTCACCACCAGCTGCAGCGTATGAGCAAATGGGTACTTCTTCCGCCTTGGCTGTACCAGCATACATGGTTTCGACCGGATCCTGCTCCAAATTCCACGCTGGTGATGGTGATGAGGGAGCTCGACTCAAATCCCTTGACGACTGAGGCACAGCCGATGAAGATGAAGACGAAGATGAAGCAGATGGCTGAGGCCGAGAGGCTTTGACATGCTCGTATCTGCATCGACTGCCGTAAGAGCAGATTCCTCTCTGGTAGTAGGTGCAAACCTGTGGTAGGAGATTACTCAGAGAACAATTTCAAGTTAATGAATGAATGAATGCATAGGCTTACATTATTTGTAGGATCCTTCCAGTCATGTGAAAATTCACAGTGCTCCCCTTTTAAGCATGCACCGTGAGCAAAGAATTTACAAAGGATTCTAACACAATAAACATAAACAATCTTTAAGGAACCATCAAACCAATCACGACTCATAAAGATCTTTCCCACTCATAATCCCGTTTTCAAGGGAAAGATATTCATTCAATTGCAATAAAGATGAAATTGGGTACCTCTTCGACATCGGGGGCGTGAATATGAATCTCCTGGGAAAAAAGCTAGATGAAATATTCTAGGGTTTCGGGTTTCGCGGTTGAGAGTCTTAATTAGGAATCCGGAGGGAGAGGGGTATCCATGCAATTATGATAAAGTTTTGGGGGCTTTCCGGAGATGATCTTTTTAAAGATAACCCGCTGAGAGAAAGAGAAGGTTGTTCGATTGGAATTAAATAAATGAGATGAAGATGGTAACGTTATCCAAAATAATAATAAAGTTGTGAGTGAATGAGTTATGGCCACTAAGATCTTCTCTGCGTCTCCCGTTATCTCCGCCTCTGTCTCCGCCACTAAAACCCCGCTCCTCCCAAAGGCGATCACGACGAGCCTCCGCACCTCCCTGGCAGCCGCAGTCGCAACGACGGCCGTCCTGACGCTTGCACCAGCACTGCCGGCGGCGGGAGAGACGACGTACAAAATATACTACGGGACGGCAGCGAGCGCGGCGAACTACGGAGGATACGGAGGGAACTCGGACAGGAAAGCATCGGCGGAGTACGTGTACGATGTACCGGAAGGGTGGAAGGAGAGGCTGGTGTCGAAAGTGGAGAAAGGCACAAACGGGACGGACAGCGAGTTCTACAACCCAAAGAAGAGGACAGAGAAAGAGTACCTGACGTTCTTGGCGGGATTCAGACAGCTGGCGCCGAGGGAGGTGATCCTGAACAACCTGGCCTTGTCGGACGTGGAGCTGCAGGATCTGATAGCAGGAGCGGAGAAGGTGGTTTCGGAGGAGAAGAAGGACGAGACAGGGCAGGTTTACTATCTGTACGAGATCGATGGAGTCGGGAAGCACAGTTTGATCACGGTGACTTGCGCCAAGAACAAGCTCTACGCTCACTTCGTCAACGCTCCTTCGCCTGAGTGGAACCGTGACCACGATACATTGACCCACCTCCGCGACTCCTTCAAGACCGTCTCTTCTACTTCTTGATTTTTGATTTCTATATGTATCTAGCATCTTTGGTGAAAATGAAGGCAGCATTTTGTGATCCTCCTCCTTATCCAACATCATCATATACATTATTAATTACGAAGGTAATGTAGACGTCAAAGTGTTTTTCTATATTGTTACTAATACTATTCATTGGAGTTTCAATTTGACCTACACTACATATAGGATAGGACAAAGGGACTAGACAAGACAGAGACCAACAACAGCACATGGTTACTATTCCCACGCTCAATCCCCTTTTTCTTGTTACAAGTTACAAAACATTAACAACACGCTCTCATTATAATTATAAACCAATCCTTTTCTGCAATGAATATAAAAAAGAAGAAAAAAAGGAAGGGGAGGTTTCCTAATGTGGGAAAACAGACAAGCAAGTTGAGAGGGTTTGATAATCTCAAGGGTACTTTAGTTGTGTAATAAATCCATCCATCAATGAAACGGAGAACAAAATGCTCCTCCTCGTTCCTCTTTATCTTTTCCTATACACTATTTATTAAATAAAGAGAGAGAAAGTAATAAAAAAGCAAATCTTTGTCTCTGGGTCTGAGGGAGCACGGGACAGGTGTAGGGCTGAGATGGAATCTGTGGGAGGGGTGCGTCTCCCCACACTGAACCACATATCTTTTTGCCGGCTTCTTCAACGGCTTTTTCTCTTCCCCACCCCCCTTCCTTCGACGTCGTTTTGTCTCCACTCTCTTTTTTCCTCTTTCTCTCTCTGCTGCTGCTGCTGCTGCTGCTCCTCCTCCCCTCTACAGTACCCTCCTCTTTATCTGCTGTCCAAAGGGAGTTGGTCGAAATGAGCAGCTCCTCCTTCCGCTAGACCAAGTATCCTCCTCTCACTATCTTCAATTTCATCTTCTCTCCCTTGCCGTCTCCAATTGCGACTCGCCGCTCCAACCCAACCCTCTTCGAATGTATGCCTCCAAATCTCTTACTTGTGCTTCACCACATTTCGTAGCTTTGTTTTTCTAAAGGCAAATAAATCTCTAAAGATTAGTTTTTTCTTGTGGGTTTGCATAGTTGCTTAAGGTCTCTCGTAGTAGGTGAAATGAATGGAGAGAGAGCAGTGGATTACACGGAGTCTGGAGGCTTCCCTTATCCTGCTACCGGAAGTTACATGGATTTTTACAACTATGCTCATCCCGGAGGAACTATGCATCCTCAGGTAACGGATGTGTCTTGGGTGGTTTTTAGATTTGTTCTCTCATAAATCATAAGTCACTGCACTGAGTCTCCCTATAAACTTCCCCTTATTGCCTAATTTCTCTCAGGAGGAGAATCTGTACTGGAGCATGAATACAAATGCATACAAGTTTGGATATTCTTCAGGAGCAGAGAATGCTTCTTTCTACGGTTCTTACGACATGAACGATCATTTGTCCAGGATGTCCATTGGGAGAACAAATTGGGAGTACCACCACCACCATCCCACCACCAATCCCAATCCCAATCCCATGGATGAGCATGAGCCTGATATCACTGCCCAAAGCGATGAGCACTCTGATGAAGCCGAAGAATGTAATCATGTTTGTTCCCTTTTGGATCAATATTCTTTTTACTAAAAAAGCAGAGAATATATCGTGTTGTTTTACAGGCATTGCAAATGAGCATGAGCCCGACAGTCCTCAGGTATCCTGGCAAGATGACATTGATCCAGATACAATGACTTATGAGGTTTGTTCCCTTGTTTGTTTTATTGTGACAAAGCAAATGTGGACAAGAACATAAAAAGCATGCTTTGGTGGTTTGTGGATGAGATACAGGAACTAGTAGAGCTTGGGGAAGCAGTAGGAACAGAAAGCAGGGGGCTCTCTCAGGAACTCATAGAAACGCTTCCCACTAGAAAATACAAGTTTGGGAGCATCTTCTCTAGGAAAAGAGCTGGGGAAAGGTAAAAGCTTTGTAAAATGGTGACCATTAAAGTGACAGTACTGATAAGCGCGTGCATGTGAATAGGTGTGTGATATGTCAGCTCAAGTACAAGATAGGGGAGCGACAAATGAATCTGCCGTGCAAGCACGTGTATCACTCCCAATGCATTTCCAAATGGCTAACCATCAACAAGGTATCAAATCCTCTTTGATTCTTCCATTTATTACATCTTATGATCTGAGTTGAAAAACAACTCTCTTTCTCATTATGCAATAACAGGTTTGCCCGGTGTGCAACAGCGAGGTCTTTGGGGATGAGTCCAGCATCCACTGACTCACTCTTTTTTTTCTTGGGCTCTCATATCTAAAAGTAATTGGTTCTTTAGTGTAGCGAAAATAGATGCCCCACACTACTATACTCTTTCGTGTTCATGTTCAGTCTTCCTCTGTACATGTAATTTTTCCCTACTTTCGCTTCTCTGTGCTTTAATTAACACTCTCGCTCCTATTGTATACTAATTGCTAAGACACTTAAAGCCTAATCATATATATATATATGGTGATCATCTTCTAGCTAGTTTCTTCTTCTTTTAAGGCTTCAAACAGTCTTTCTTTCTTTCTCGAAATGTAGTTTTATGTTAAAAAAGAGAAACAGGCTTGAATGTGTGTGGTGGGTCTGTGTATACAATCTAGAGTAGTATATATGTACACAGACAGCTAGCTTCAAAGCTCACATAAGAGAGTTTATTCCTGCGAAGACCAGACCCACTTGATTGTTAGAGATAGAGATGCATTTACTTGTTTTAAATACAGGACATGGTTTTAAAGTTAGAGCTTAGTACCTCTCTAACAAAGAAAGCATGGAAGCCATATGCGACATTGTTTCAAAGAATAAAAAACGATTTGAGGAACAAATATTCGACAAGAATAAGAGAGACGAGCAACAAATTTTTTGTGTTTTAGAGCTCTCATACCAAGTCAAAAAAACCAAGAGTTTGTATTAAATTTTCTAGTATTTCAAAATGATCCATCGATCCGAATTTATACGACCTAACTTCGGACAAGATTAGGTTTACAATCAACTAAAGATATGAGAATAAAATATTGTTAGATTTGATCATTTGAGGATATTGTTAGGAATTCCAAGGAGGAGTGAAGATGCAAAATGTAGGATCACACTCATGGCTGAAGCGATGGCGGTAAGGGAAGGCATGATCCGGTGTCGAAAGAAAGGAGTGGAGAAGCTATGGATACTCTCAGATTCTCTTGTATTAATTCAGGCAATCAAGCCTCATCAAAGAGATCTATGGAGTCTTGAGCGACATCGAGAAGATCTCTAGGAATTTCATTTATGTTAACTTCAAGTTTGTTCATACGGAAAGCAATGTAATAGCAGATATGATAGCCAAGAAGGCACTATCAACTTTGCAGCAATTTCATCTGAGTTTTGAATGAAATTTTGAAGGACCAAACAAAAAAAAGATTTGGTAATTTATATGTAAGAATATTATTATCCTTTATATATTAAAATTGAAATAAGTAAACTCAGTACGCTAAATCCTCTAGGAAATACTTTATTTATCGAGATTATATATTGACCAATATCTCTTCTCTATTTATTTTTAAAAGCGCAATATTCGGCAGAGAATTAGCGCTACACCCACCAGTAACACACCACCCAATCTAGCTGTTTACTATTTTATCGTTAAACCTTAGTCATATTTGATTTTATATATCCACAGTTAATACTTTTCCAAAACAAAAGATCCTAACCCGTAGGTATGGTCAGTGACTTTTTCCCATCATGCGAAAGATTTTTATCGGTGATCGATTAAAGTTCATCTCTCTCCATGACTCTACATAAGAAACGAATATCTCCAACCCTAAACTTTTCAGAGAGAAATGGAGATTAGTTTTGGCTTTAATGAAAGATTAAATATTTGTGCTGATCCTCCGAAACATGAATCCGTTCTCGCAGAAACAGCTGATCCATCTTTGAAAAAGGCTAACCCTAAGTTTTTCTTTGATATGACGGTGGACGGCAAACCGGCGGGTCGGGTGGTGATGGAGCTCTTTGCGGACACGACTCCTCGGACAGCCGAGAATTTCCGCGCACTCTGTACCGGCGAGAAAGGCATGGGGAAGCTTGGCAAACCACTCCACTACAAGGGATCTGTCTTCCACCATGTGGATAAATGGACCTTGAATGGAGGAGATTTCATTGAAGGGAAGGGAACTAAAGGAGGCGAATCTATCTACGAGACAAGATATTTCGATGATGAGAACTTCATCAGAAAACACACCGGTCCAGGTATCGTCACCATGTGGAATGTTAGAGAGAACACGAACGGTTCTCAGTTCATGATCTGCATGAGGGAGATGTACGAGTACGACAACGAGTGCGTCGTGGTTGGCCAAGTTGTGCAAGGATTCGATGTGATCACGACCATTGTGGAACAAGTCGGAATTAAAAGTTGCTGTTCTAAGCCTTCCAAGCCTGTCGTGATCGCCGACTGCGGTCAAATTTCTTAGATTAATTTGAGACATCTTTTTTTAACTTTATTACCATTACAATGGTCATCGTTTTGATTTTTTTTAAATGGTAATCGTTTTGATGTTTTTGTTGAACTTAGATTGCTACCATTGAATAAGGATAAGAAACATAAATATTTAGCTAGTTGATTTTCTTTTATCTTTATTATTTAATTAACTAGTGCCCACAATCTCTTTTATTTCCCTATATATACTTTACACATTTAGAGGAAGTTGCTAACCAGTTCAAGAAAAAGGAGGAACTTGCTTACAAACCTAATCCATTCCAATGTATAATCCCAAGAGCACATACCAACATTCGAAAAAGAAAAAAAAAACACGTATATACAAACATTTCTTGGTCATATATTTCATCAATTTAAAAAACTTTCTTACAAGATATCTTTTTTTAGTTACTTGCATTATAAAGCTCAAAAATATAAAAGTTATTTTGCATTATTCTTCAAATTCAAAGATGGGTATTCAATTCAAACGGCCCTGTTCGTTTAGTCGCCGCTGGCGGCCGCGGCAGCGTCAAAAATTAAGAGTCAAAATACTCTCTTCATCCGATGTAAAAATCAAAACTAAACACTTGCCCATTGCAAAATCACAGACGCAGCGGCCAAATAAATAGCTATTGCTGTCGCTGATATTTTGTAGCGTTCGATTTAATCACCTAGGTATGCTATCCTTCGCCGCTGGCGTTTATTTTCATCCTCCTCGAATTTAGTTTTTGATTCTGCATCAGTTCGTGCCGGCGTCGGATCTGGAATTTTGCAGAGACAAAGACATAACAAGGATGAAGGAAAAGAGAAATGGGCCTTTTGTTACTTTTTAATTATCCAGGCCCAATTATTATTATTTTTTTCGTTGACGCTGCTGCTGCCGTCCGGCGGCGATCAAACGAACAGAAAAAGCTTCAAAGAAGTTTATCTGCGGAAATCGGGAGTCTCTTAGCCATGTCGGGTATTAATAATGTCCCGAAGGGTCATGTGTGGCGTTGGGGAGAGTTATCAAAATGATACTGATTTCGTATTTGAACCATCCGTTGTTCTAAGGTTTGTTGAACTTAGAGGGGAAGACCAGTTTGGGTTCTACCATCCCTTGCACTGCAGAATTACGTAGCTAATATTCTGAATTGCTCGTGATAAAGGAGCTTCTTAATTGATCAACATTATTTATCTATTCGTTAAGTTTCTTTATACAATATATATTATATATGTATTTTGTGCTTCTTAATTTTAATGTATCCAAGGAAAAGGAGAGAAAATAACTCAAGATTGAGATATTAAGTCTCTTTCCATTTTTTATCTAGAAGATCTAGTGAGTTCTTTTAACCATTCCATTTGTAAATAATCCAACCGATTGTTGGTTTCGAAAACTCTCGACCTTTTTACAAAGAACCGAGATTTTGAGGAGATTCAGGTCCAAATACCACCGTTTTCAAATCTTCTAACTCTAGAGGAACGTTTCTCCTATACGATAAGAGATTTTTCCGGTTATCTATGACCTCACCCCGCTTACTCACATTTATTTCGTTAATTCCACTTAAAGAGCTCTCGCAAATATCTGATAACTCCGGGACCACTATGTTCCTGGATCGGATTTGAACGCCTTCCCGACTTTCTTTCTATTTTCCGACATTAGTCATTTGGTCATGTAACTGACTTGAGCCTTTGAGAATCTTCGGGAAACACAAACCATTGTGTCTTTTCCGGAGACTTTGACGTTTATTTTGGAGAAAAAATTGGGAGTACCACCACCATCCCAATCCCATGGATGAGCCTGATATCACAGTCCAAAGCGATGAGCACAAGCTGAAGAATGTAATCATGTTACCTTTGTTCCCTTGCATCAATATTCTTCTTCTTTTTACTAAAAAGCAAAGAATATGTCTTGTGTTGTTTTACAGGCATTGCAAATGAGCATGAGCCCGACAGTCCTCATGTATGTGTCCATCGCTAGTGGTGTATCCGTGCAGGATGATAATGAATTCTCGATGTTGCCACAGGTATCCTGGCAAGATGACATTGATCCAGATACAATGACTTATGAGGTTCGTTCCAGTTTCTTTATTGTGACAAAGCAAATGTGGACAAGAACATAAAAAACTTGCTTTGGTGGTTTGTGGATGATTCAGGAACTAGTAGAGCTTGGGGAAGCAGTAGGAAAAAAAAAGCAGGGGGCTCTCTCAGGAACTCATAGAAACGCGTCCCAATAGAAAATACAAGTTTGGGAGCATCGTCTCTAGGAAAAGAGCTGGAGAGAGGTAAAGCTTTGTAGTTTAATGTAAAAAAGAGAAACATGCTTGAATGTGTGTGGTAGGTCTTAATACAATGATGCCAAAGTCTGTGTATACAATTTAGAGTAGTAGTAGTAGTATATATGCACACAGACATGGAGCTTCAAAGCTCACATAAGAGTTTGTTCCTGGAGTTGTTCCTGTGAAGACCAGACCCACTGCTTGTTAGAGATAGAGATGCATTTACTTGTTTCAAATACAGGACATGGTTTTAAGTTAGAGCTTAGTACCTCTGTAACAAAGAAAGCATGGAAGCCGTATGGGACCCTATGCGGCAGCTCCACCACTGCCACTGGCTCAGCCGACATTGTTTTTGCGTCTATCACATTCACACATGACTTCCTGTCCCCATTTTGCATTCATATATCTTATTATTATGATGATGATGATGATAACTAGGGACAAAGTGAGCAAGGAAGTATAGCAATACCCTGTGTTTTCATCATGAACAAAGAATATCAAGTAACCGTCGTCTTCTTCCCCTGCTGCTGCCTCACGTGGGACATATATAGCCTCTGAACCATATCTGCCTTCTCCCAGATCATATATTCCTTTGATATTTCCTCCTACTTCCAGCATGCTTTTCCCTGTCTCAGCTTCCTCGTGCAGATCAAACTTGATGATTCCTGTCACCTTTGCGATACTGTCCAGAATTGTTCCATATACATATCTCTGTTTCCTAAACAACAAAACCATTGAATATGATGAGCTAGGGATCAACAAACAAGGACAAGGTTGTGCTCATACTTTCCAGTGTAGGACTCATTGATTCTGGGGAAATCAACCGCAGATGCTGAAAGCTTTTTCTGAGAAGCTGACCCCGTTTTCATGTTGAATCTCATTTCGTACAGTTCATTGCTGAAATTTTCAAGTTTTTCTTTCACTTTCCCGCTGACCATATCAAGATCTGGATTCTCGAGGCGACAAGTGATGAGGACAACTTCATCCTCTTCTTCCCAAGCATTGGCTGGATATTATTGAAAGTCAAGTTTGATTGGTATCGACATAGGTTATAAAAATTGACAGAGATAAAAGGAAAAAGCACACACCGTTGTGGAATATAAAGCAGTTGGGAAGCTCAAACCATCTAATCATGAGTTCATCCTTGGCATAGCGCGGAAGAATACCAAAACGAGCCTTTTTGGTGGGATCAAATGAGTAAATCATTTTCTTCTCTTTCACCATTTCCTAGGAGACAATTTCAAGCACCTTTATTTGCATCTTGAACAGCAAGTATATATGGGAGTTTATTCAATACCTTTGGCCTGAAGTGCATAGGAAGATCCATGAAGATTGCATAGTTCTCAGTAATACCAAAATCGTGCATCATGATTGGCTCGGATATAGTAATTGGGACAGGGTCATTCATAACGCCATCTTTCGAGATCACTCTGTATGTGAGATAAGGTGGCTCATGCGAATAGCCGAATGTAAACATTTCACCTGCATGCAAAACAGATTGATTAACTTGTTTCTCTCAAGAAAGAAAAGGTGAAGACACTTACCCGTAACCGGATCCACTTTAGGGTGAGCAGTGAAGGAGTGGTTCAATCTCTTGTCATAATCTATCATTCCAAGAGTTTGCAGGTCTCCATCTTCCAGAACTTTGATGGCATCTACAAACCAAAAGAGAGTTGGATCTTGCTTACATATGATTATATCAAACATGGACTTACATGGCTTATCTGCCTCTGATAACGCGAGAAGTTTTCCATGGTGATATACGAGTGCTGTATTAGCTGATGAAGGGGAAAAAGAGAGTGAGATTGAAAGATACTACTACTAAGAGAGAACATACAAGGAAGGAGGCAGGGTGAATAAAAAAAGTAACCAACCAGTTCCATATCCATAAGATTTATCCAGCACTTTGAGTTTCATTCTGAGCATTTGCATATTGACCATAAGCAATCCAAAAAACCCCTTAAGGTCTCCAATCTGTATCCAAGACAAACAAAACATGATTCAGGCATGCATTGCAAAACATAAACTCTACTCATTCACTACTTCACCTTCATGAATTTTGGACCTCCGAAAAACTCCTCCTGCTTAAGACGCGAGGTCTTAACATAGCGAGAGACATAAGTTGCTTTACCATCTTTGATGCGTACCCCATGTATCATCCTGCAGTCATGGAAGAGCTATATGAGACATGGAGGAACAAGTCTCTGTAGAGACTGATGAACGCAATTCACACGTACCCATCTCCATCAAACCAGTGATATCCAGCGACAGGGTCAAACTTTGGGTTTGGACCAACCCTCACAAATTCACCATTCAAGCAGTCCTGTTATAACATCATCCATCAGAATTTCTAGTAGAAATAAAGTGGAATTCAGAAGAAAGTACAACTGACGGGAAGAAAGCCATGGACGGGGAGATCTTTGACGGGAGCTGTTTCCTCTCGGACCGGAGCGAAGTTGCCGGAGAGGTAGTGGAGAGGGAGCGAAGCATCGTGCATGAGCTTCACAACAAGTTTCTCGACAAGATCAACAAGCTTAGAGGAGAAACCCTTTGAGGGTTTCGGATTGACGGAGACTACGGCATCCGCCATGATTGCAGGATTGATGCGAGGGTTGAGAAGCAGTGATGATCATATGATATGAGCCTGCGTCCTTGGCGGAGACGCTGCCACGTCACTCCCCACCCGAAGCTACTGACGTTTACTCATCTAATTCTCCGTTATCTTTAACGGATGCCGTAGAAATGAAATGAAAGTACAACTAGAAATGAAATTTTTTTTCCCTTACCACTTCGTATTTTCATACAATTTGTATAAATCATTCTAAAACCACAACTAATGCTCAAACCACTTGAACTCTTAGGCATTGTTATTGGGATCAATTTTGTATGTTTTATAATCCTCAAGATTTAAAGTTTTAGTAGAACTGAAATGGGTAGATTCTATAGTAAACATTGGATTTTATTTCTATCAATCTACTCTAAAAAAAATCTACTAAAATTCATTTCAAATAAATTAAAATAGAAAGAATTTCAAAATCTTTTAGTTTTGAATAACACTCCGAGTTTAAACAACACCTAACTTTAAAATCTTTAATTGAATAACAGATAATTTTAAAACCACATAAACATTTATATTCTTTCATAAATCATATATATAAAATTATTGTCATCAAAATTGTGTGTTTACATGTTTACACCAATACTTTAACTCAACCAATTACAACTCCAACACAATCAAAACCTTGATGAAACTGAGGTTTTTAATTAAATAATTCATTATCACTTCATCTGTAGTTCTTCTTTGCCAAATTTGAACATTTCTAAATAAATTTGAGACATGAATCAATTATCAATAGTATTAAATTTTGTAGATTTTTAGTTCAAAATCTATAAATGTTTAGTAAATTAACTTGTCTTATTTTGTACTAGAGTTCATCACAAATTATTTAGTTACTATGAACAAATATTTTGGAACAAAGTTTTACTATGATTGTCATCAACTATTCACCATTTTTTGTTTGATGATGTTATGAGAGTTCTTGAGTGAGGTCATGCTTTTGTTGTTATTGTTACACTTGAAATTTGAGTTCCAACATCTATGCCATTTTCCTTTTTTCTGCTGAATTGGACACAATTTCTTTATGATTCTACAATATGTAAAGTTGACTAGCATAGCTATTTAGATTTTATATTTTATTTCTTGATCATTGATTGAATCCATTATTCGACTTTGATTTGTGATCAGAGTGTTTGTCTTTTGTATTATTCGACTTTTAGATTATTTTTTTTTTCCTAAATCAGAGGATGCACCTTGAGATACTATCGCAAGCGTATAGCATAAACTGAGATTGTATGTAGACGGTATTATTTCATAAGAGATAAGATCTTGGTGCATTATATTCAAGAATAACAGTTCTTTGATGGACATGAGTTCTTTGATGATTAGACGATCACGTTGAACTAAGTTTTTCAGGTGATTAAACACAATTTTTAGGTGATCAATTAACTTTAATATATAATATATCTATATATGTTGAGAAAATCTTTTATATATTTTTTTTATAGGTTGGAGGAGTCACCTTGAGATACTATAACAAGCTTGTTGAAGAAACTGATATGGTGTATAGGAGATACTATTTTGCGGGTAGGCAGAAGATATTGGTGCATTACATCAACAGACAGAATTTCATTGATGGTCAGCAGTTCTTGGATGAGTAGAGAAGAATAAAATTGAGAGTTTATTTTGAGTTTATTTTATTTGGATTTGAGGAGATGGTATTTGATGTTTGAATTAGAGTTTATTTTGTTACTGAAAAGAACTGAAAAGATTTTGGATTTAATTTTGATGAGGAACATATTTTGCACATGCAAGCTTGGTTTCATTGCTTCTTTTCCGATGGAATTTGAATGGAGGAGATCAGGCTTGTCTTTCCAACGGATATTCAAAGAGAAGCTGTACCTACTTTGTTTACTGGCAATGTGATTGCATCCTCCATGCCCAAGTCTCTTTCTCATCCCATTCATTTGCTCTTTTTGATGATCTGTGTGGTATCGTCAGGTAAATGCTGCTATGTATTGGTAATCTAGACAGGTTCAGGCAAGACATTGACTTATCTCTTACTCATATTCTCTCTTCTGTGCAAGTTGTAATTGTTGTTCCCGCTCGGGAGCTCGGTACGCAAGTAAGACTAGGCATTGATGTGAATTTATCCTCTTATGATATTAATCAAAACGTTGCCTCCTTGGGTTTAGGTTACAAAATCCACGGATGCTGGAAAGGATGCATAGTAATGGCTCTCTTAGACGGAGGAGAGGAGTTGGAAGCAGTGGAGAGAGTTGTGTGAAATGAAAATGAGAATGGATACAAGAAACTGACGACACCCTTAGTCGTATGTAAGTTGAATGTAAGAGGTCTTTTTGGTGTCCAAAACAACAACCTTTAGAGCTCTTGCCATATGATTTCAAAAGTAAATAAATAACATGGATACAAAAGAGAATAAAAAAAACAGGCTACAGAGCTGGGTGTTTTTCTGCTCTCGTCTACATAACACCATGCCTATCTATCTCCCAAAAGGACCTCATTTACAAAATGTGGTTGTTGGTAAGCGTTCAGGCTGGAGGCTTGAAGTCGACCATCTCCCTGATGTTCAACTTGATGGATGGTCCCATTGAGGAGCATATGTGTGCGCTTTTCCAGTACACTCCTTTTGCTCCCTTTGGCTTGTTTGTCTCCACCGATTTCTGCAATTTACTTTCCCCAAACTCATTTCTTTTTCTTTTCTTTTGTATGTAAACAGCAGAGAGTAAAGAATGGAGAATTTACCACTGCTGCAAGGAAGTTTATGAGCAGGTCTTCCTCTGTAAAATTGACTTTCCCAAAGGGAATGTGAACGATCCCAGTTTTGTCTGCTCTGAATTCCACTTTCCCCTTCTTGAACTCTTCTATAGCCTGAGAGATGATGATGTGTTCATGATTGATTCATTGATTACCAGAATGACAAGGTGAGTAGGACTTACCTGAGGAATGTTAGCTGTGACTGTACCAGCCTTGGGATTTGGCATGAGTCCCCGTGGGCCAAGAATCTTTCCGAGGCCAGCAACCTAACCGCCAAAGCTCAAGAAATGTTAGGACCTCTTTAGTCTCATCTCATGAGACATAAGCCAAAAGAGTACCTTGACCATCATATCTGGAGATGCGATCAACTTGTCAAACTCCATGAACCCTGCTTTTATTTGTTCGATCAAATCATCACTGCCCACAATATCTGCCCCTGCATTCTTTGCTTCATCCACCTTCTCACCTGGACATGGAAACCAGAGGAGAATCAAACAACATCGATCCAATCTAGGGCTAGATAGTCCGTAGCATAACCTCTTGTCCTATAGTGTAAAACAGCTCAAGAGTGACATTTTAATTACCTTGTGCAAGAACAGCCACTTTCACAGTCTGACCGGTTCCCTTAGGCAAGCTCACCTAATCCAAATAAAAAATGCATTCAGCTTTCAGCACAGATGATATAACTCAAGTCACAAAAACTGACCGTTGCTCGCAGCTGCTGATCATTATACTTGGGATCAATGTTGAGACGGAAATGGGCTTCTACCGACTCCACAAACCTTGTGTTTGCGGTTTGCTTAAGCAGAGCTATAGCAGCCGTCACGTCATACTCCTTTTTGGTTTCCCTTAGCTTTTGGATTTCCAAAAACCTCTTAGACCTCGTCTGCCAAACAACTCAGACATCAAGAGCACAGCTAAATTGGGTTCAACAATTTAGAGCAAAAAGGAAGCAAGACATACTCTATCTCTCTTGAGAACCAAAGCGGCTTTTCCTTTCTTAGGCTTCGGGGGATCGAGGACGGCCGTGGCGGTGGCGGTGGGTGCGGCTTCATCCTCCTCCTCGATGTCAGCCTCTGCGGCCACTGCGGAGGCAATTACCGGGAAAGATCGGTTTGAAGTCCCAGTCAGAAGAAGCGGCGGACAGAAGGTTCTGGGGTTTCCGAAAGAGAAGAGAGATGGAGGGGTGAGTTCCTGGGAACGAATGGATGCGGCGTATGTGAACATGAGTGAGTAGTGGGTTGCAGAGGCAGCCATTGTTGGTTGGAGCTCTGAGCAGACGGTGTTTGTGTAGAGAAGAAAGGGACTCCCTAATCCACTCCACATCCAAAGGGGATAACACTGAATTTATTATATTGTGTGTGATAGCGCACCATTGCTACGGTGTTTCCTGCGAGACAGGTGTCCAATTCTGGGCCGTAAGATGAGCTCCAGTTGCCCAAGTCAAAATCCCAAAACAAATATCCGAAATCTGATTGGTTTTGAGTTTGTTTCCCGCCCGTCCCGTAGACTAAACTCAAAAGAGATGCTGTTTGTGTTCGACGCTGAAACCTTGGTTTGTACTCTGGTTGATTCAAAACTAGCCACTAGTTATTTGCTGCTTGCTCCACTTGTTTGTTTTCCTCTCCTGCGATTTTAGATCAAAGTTACAGGGGTGAATGCTATAAACGGAACAATCATCACTTATGGACAGGTTTGTTCCAGCAGCTTTTCCTAGAGACCATGTCAAGGAAGGAATCATCTTGTCAGGAAGGAATTTTCGACAACATGTTACCTAGTATGTAGTACCAACAACATATACATACTAGTAAATATGTAACGAGAGAATAGGTTGCTGCTCTTTGTAAGAGCAAAACAGATATTAACAATCAAAGTTAAAGAATATAGATGGGAATTCATTAAGAGCTAATTAATACAGTGTGAAATAGAATATTTAGTAGCGAGAGGTGTCAGGGAGAGGAGTGTCATTGATGAAGTGAATCAAGAGTGAAAGAGCGCGTTTAGGCTGGAAGCTTGGAACTTGATGCCCAGCACCTCTCACGGTCGCAAAAGTCAAGTTCCCTTGGTACTCCTCCGTGTATCCTCCCACCTCTCCCCCTAGGTACCACGGATGCCAGGCCGTCTTGGGCCTCACGTTCATCTTCTTCAGCGAGTACTTTGTCGAGGTAACCGGGATCCTGCCGTCCGTGTCTCCGCTGAACACCCACACGCGGACCCCCTTCGCCATCAGCTCCTTCAGCAGAGGGATCACTGTGGTCGGACTGTCGTTCCACTTCTTGATCACGCTGCTGCAGGGCTCCCACTCGTAAGGCAGCTTCGTTGCGTTAGCGTGCAGGGCCGCTTGGACGTCCGGTCTGTTCAGGTAAGCCTGCACGTAGTTGTCACTGCACGGATCAAACTCCTCGATCGTGGTTCCTCGCTTAGGCCTGCGAGTGAGTGTGGCGTTGAGGCACAAGGGAGCGTATATGTTGTAGATATCCAAGTAGTACGTGTCCATGTCGATCTGGTCAGAGACCACCGCGCACTGCTCCGTCATCACACTCGCAGACTCGGTCTTGAGATCGCAGTTGCTCTTGAGCGCAGCCAGAGAATCTTCAGAGATCAAGGCATGACTCTCGAAAAAGTCGTACATACCCATCAAGTCTGTCTCGTCATTGATCACCGCATTGCCTATCAGAATACCCTTGAGGTCGAGGAAGCTCCGGTGAGGCCGGTCGTTATGGTGGAGGATAGTATGGGCAAGTTGTGGAACATAGTGACCCGCGTAGCTCTCACCGGCGATGTACAAGTCCCTGCCTTTGTATTCCGGGAACCTCTCTAGCCACTTGACCAAGAAGATGTAGTTGTCCGCAGCAGTGTTCCTGTCCCCATGCTTGTCTAGATCCGACGTCGTGTTGGAGTAGGAGAATCCCACTCCCGCAGGGGACTCCAAGAACAAGACGTTAGCAGCATTGTTCCATGCATATCGGTTTCTAAATAGCGTTTTGCCGTCGCTATGCACTCTGAATGGCCCCAGCTCTTGTAGTGCTCCATACGCCAGTGACGAGCACCCCGGTCCTGTTTTTCCAACACATCAGTTTATACACACAATCAAATAACTTGAGTAACTGCTGACCTGTTACTTTTCCCGTTTAACGAATAGAAAAAAAGGATTTTGAAACTATATATGTATTAAATTATAGATTAAGTACGTAGTGTAGTGTAGTGGTGGCTAAATAATTAAGGAGTAGAGCTGTGCAACAAAGCACGCCGAGAATTTCTCTGCATGTGAGTGACTTTGGAAACCCATTGAAAAAGGCAAATCATTTTTTCCAACTTGTCTTTTTTACTTTTCTCATTTTTGGTTGGGATGTCTTTATATAATACTAGTATTATTAGCGTGACAATTATTTAGTTTCTATTAAAAAACAAAGATGGAAGAAGCAGGCTTGCCCATATGTAGTATGGTCCGCACCATTATTATATTCTGAAAATCACATAGCATGATTAAGAAACAGAGAGAAAAAAAGACAATCTCGAAACTCGTCGAGATCAAACTAACATTCTTTACTTTCTTCTCTCTTTTTTTTTTGATACGTGAATTGATTGGTATCAGGAGGATAATTACGTTACATAAATTACATGTACATGTATGTATAAACTCATAAACTAGGGTGATATATATAAATGAGATGGAGATAAATAATGACAAGTGATGTGAAGAGTTGACAGAAAAGAAACAAGAAAGGTACCTCCATTGAGCCATAGAAGCAGAGGAGAAGAATCCTTGGACTTGGAGGCTTCCACGAAGTAGTAGAAAAAGGAACGCCCTGCGGATTCGTCGACGGTGACATAACCGCCGTACTGATCGAAATCAACGGGAGGTTGTCCGGGCAATCTCCGGATCAGATCTTTCTTTCTCAAGTGCTCCTGGTTAACAAGAGTTGGAAGAGAGGACGTTTTCAAATCCTTAACCGCCTTGAAATGCGTCTTGTCCATGGAGGAACCCACCCCGCGCTTCGATAGGTAGAGACGGCTCAGGGCGTGCACTTGCTTGCTGCATTCGATTTCAGACAACAGAAGAGAGAGTAACAGTAGTAAGACAAAAGACATTACAGAGAAAGAGAGTCCTTTCCCCATTCTTTCTGAACTTATTATGAGGAGGGAGAGAAGGAGAAAGGTTTTGAAGAGGAAGAAGAATATGAGACAGTTAAATGAGAAAGAGGAGTGTGTGGTTTGGATCTCAAAAACAACTTTAAGGGCCAAAACCTCCAACTCCAACTGTACGAATGATTGTTCTTTTTCAAATTTTAAAAAGAAAAACTGCAATTATTTATTTATAACTGAATCTGGTTAATCATTAATCTATGTTTCATGTATTAAATAAAAGGGGTGTCCTTTTTATTATTCCCTGGAATTTGGGTGAACTATATTAACGGGACCTACTACTTTACTAATCTTCGTCGATGATTATTGGCGTTTTCAGAGAGAACAAGGAAAAACAAAGCTTGATAGCAACTTTCAAGTCCAAATGGTCCGATGGTTTTTTATTCTTAGAGAAAAAAACCTTGGGTTACCCGTAATAATAATAAATAAAAATGTAGAGCTGGAAGTTTCAAAAATCTAAAATAAGAGAGAAAAAAATGTCAACGTCTCTGAACGATCATGTTATGCCATGTGATATGTGACTCGATGCTACAATCCTAATGTTCAGTCTTTATTATTATTCCCTCTTTCATTTCTGCATAATATATAATATATATTTGATTGACTGCGAACAGAAGATCCTTTGAATTAATTACAACATCCCTGCATTACGCATTCATAGCAATAACTTGTTTATATCTATTTTTCGAATCCCCCTGTTTCTTTTTCTTTTTGCCAAGTGAGAACCTTTGATTTGGACAGGAATATAAACCTTATTTCTCTCTTTGTTTAATGCATAGTTTGAAAATGGAAAATGCAAGACAGTGATATGAGCCGAACATGGTACGAACCCACTGGCCAGATCCGATGTTTCAGCGCATTTCTTTCCAGTTGAACTTTTTAATGTTAACAATGCCACTAACCTCTCTAAAATATAAATAAAATCACATTTCCTTTTAATTATTTGCAGTTTATCTTCCTGTAAATATCATATATAAATTTTCAGTATTTTTGGGCTAATCTAGAGAATAAACTTTTGGGCTGATATTAGACTTGTTCGGATATGTAATATGTTAATGCCGACTTATTGTAATTGAGTCATGTTTAGACGTGTTGATAGATTTGTAAAAATAGGATAATTTGCTGATCAATGAAAATCAAGCAATTCCATCATAACTTGTAGGAATTATACATGGTATCAAAACCAAGTTGATTTGGAATGCCGATGGTAGTTTGGAATGCTACAATTAAAGCACGTCTAGTTGTCCTTGCCAATAATCAAACCGAATGCATTGATTTTAATGAGACTTTTGTCTCGATAGCCAAGATGATAACAGTCATAGCATTTCTACATCAAACAATGTCTTGTGATTCGAAGGTACATCAAATGGATGTCCATAATTATTTTTTTCATGATGATTTTGAAAAAAAAAGGTTTACATACAATTTTCTCTTGGTTTCGTATTGATGATAAAACAAAGATTTGTCAATTGCACAAATCTTTGTATGGTTTGAAACATGCTCATCGTTGTAGGTTTGCAAAACTTGGGAATGCATTAAAATTTATATGGCTTTGTCCAATACGTGCCTAACTACGGGTTTTGTGGTTATATCCCCTTGTGAAGTTTGTAAAACGTGAGAATCACATGTAACTTGCAACTGTAGATATATCCCACCTCATAAGGTATATGTTGATCATTTGATTGTTACTAGGAGTTCAGTGCATATCATTACAATATTAAAAACCTACTTGAGTATATGCTTCGACATGAAGGATCTCAGAGTCTTAGGTATTTTTTATTAATTGAAGTAGCTCGCTGTTAGATTTTGAGAGATTAATGCGAAAATGATAAAGATAATGAGAACTAGAATAGAGAGAATAGAGAATAATGAAGAGAATAAGTCTCCAAAGTGTGTATTTGATCTTAAGCATAATACATCTCTTTATAGAGTTACAAAGTAAAATAATTTAATATGAATTTTGAAAAACAGCCGTTGGTGAGAGGAGAAAGTTAATTTAGGCATGTGCTTGAATTGCTATAAACTTCACTTTTCCTCTCTAGACTTAGACTTTACTTTTCCTCTCTAAAATTCACTCTTCCACCATAGAATTCACTCTTCCATCCTAGACTTCACTTCATTAAGATAAACTTGGTGAATATACCCCCTCAAGCTTAGCCGTAAAGACAACAAGAAGGCTAAACTTGAAAACCCAATGAAGCACCACCTCATTAAAAACCTTAACATAGAAAACTCACTTGGGAGAAAACTCACTTGGGAGAAAACTATGAAGGGAAAAAGAGTGTGATGTCCATGTATCAGAAGACATGAGATCAAGGGCGTGAAAGGTCCACAAGTTCTAGTTTGCTATAGATGTTGGTGCAAACCTTTAGACTTGCAACCTTGGTGAGACATCCCCCAATTCATCTTCACTTCTTGTATAGCACATAAGTATCACACCTTCCTCTATCTTCTCACGAACCTTGTGGCAATCAATCTCTATATGCTTGGTTCTTTCATGGAACATCGAGTTGGTACCAATATGGATTGTGGCTTGATTATTACAATGCATGGTGATTGGTGATTATTTCTCAATGCCAAAGTCTTTAAGGAGAGCTTTGAGCCAAGTCAACTCATTATTAAGCTTCCTCATAGCCATATATTTTGTTTTCGCACTAGAACAAGACAATAGTTTGCGTATTTGTCTTCCAAGTCACCAAGTTACCTCCAATGAATGTGTAATAACCAATTGTGGACTTTGAATCACCCTATCATCAACCCAATCTGCATTACAATAGCCAACATTCTCGGTGTTACTATTCTTTCCCATTCATATTCTTTTACTCGGGTTTCCTCTAAAATATTTAAGTATTATTTCAACAATGAACCAATAATAAATTGTGGGCTCTTCGATGTGTTGTCTCACCGCAAAACATATATCCGGTATTGTAAGGATGAGATATATCAAACACGTGTCGTTGAAATGAAAGTCGAATGGTCAAACACGGTTTGGCATAATAACCGACGACCTCGAAATGTGTGGCAGACCACATTAAATTAGAGTGTAAATTTATTAAAGTTATTATACAATATATGGACTCTTTGAAATATGTTCGGGCCAAACTATCTTCTTGGGCCGCTATAATTAGCCTAGAGGTTGCAGAGAGAGAGACAAATTATGGGCCAGTCTTAGATGGGTCCGAGAGAATAGTCGACGACGTGTCACGTTTGCAATGGCTCTGACAACATTAGAGGACTTGACGAGACAGCCCTTACTCTTCTGGGGCGAATCTACTGATTCACCCTTCTCTTAAGTATTCTCAGATGTTTTCAATCTAATCGATTACGGTAACTCCTCCTTCAGATCTCAATTTACATCACAACATCCCTTCACAGACACACCCTAATCCCATCTCTCCGATCGCCGATTCTCCAACATGGCTTGCATCAAGGGGGTGGGCAGATCCGCCTCCGTCGCGCTGGCCCCCGACGCTCCTTACATGGCCGCCGGAACGATGGCCGGAGCTGTGGATCTCTCCTTTAGTTCTTCCGCCAATGTCGAGATCTTTAAGCTCGACTTTCAGTCTGACGATCGCGATTTGATACTCGTGGGTGAAAGCCCCAGCTCCGAACGCTTCAATAGACTCGCATGGGGGAAAAATGGATCTGGATCCGAGGAATTCTCCATGGGTCTTATTGCCGGCGGCCTCGTCGATGGAAATATAGATCTATGGAATCCGAGTTCTTTGATCAGGTGCTTTTTCTATCCCCGTTTTCTGTTATCTGCTAATTTTATCACCCTTGATTCAATCGAATTCATCGTCATTTGTACGGAACGACCTGCCCGCCAATCTATGATGTTGGATAATGGATACAGTAACTACTGTGATCACTGTTTTTTTTTAATCGGCAATTGAAAAATTTAAGGCATCCTGAAGCGTAGTGATCGATCGAGTGAGACGAACCTTTGTCTGGTTGCTTTCCTAGAGACGTGTGCTTTTTCGTATCAAATTTTCATCTGGAAAAGTCTAACTCGAACACCCGTCATATTTTTCAGTTCCCAGTCCAGTGAAAATGCACTCGTTGGACATCTTTCAGTTCATAAAGGGCCCGTGAGTTGTTTTCTTTCTGCAAAATTTTGTTGCTAACGCTGTTTTTTTTGTTTTGTTTTAATACTCCTTGTTTGATATGTGCGTGCTTAATTTCCTTGTATTTCAGGTTCGTGGTCTTGAGTTTAATTCTATCACTCCAAATCTACTTGCTTCTGGGGCTGATGATGGTGAAATTTGTATTTGGGATTTAGCAAAGCCGTCAGAGCCTACTCATTTTCCACTTCTGAAGGTATACCATCACCTCTTACAACTCTAGGCCCTTGGTGTGGTACATGCATTACTTTACTGTTGGAACTGCACTGTATAAACCCGATATGTCCAATCGTACAAGTTTGAATCCCGTAGCATCTTAATCTGTATGAGGGCCTTATGCAGGGTAGTGGTTCTGCTACGCAAGGTGAAATCTCTTTTATATCGTGGAATAGAAAAGTTCAACAAATATTAGCATCTACCTCGTACAACGGGACTACTGGTGAGAATCAGGGTTTTCTCTCCCTTTCTCTATCTGTTTGATTAGAATCTCTCTGCTTCTGCTCATCTCTGTTATTGTTTTTACCAGTAATATGGGACTTGAGGAAGCAGAAGCCTATAATCAAGTAAGTATTCAGTTTTTAAAATGACATTGTTGAGGATCTCAATACTTGTTGTAACGGAACCTAATCTCGCCATTACCAATCTACAGCTTTGCAGATTCAGTTCGACGTCGGTGCTCTGTTTTACAATGGAACCCTGACATTGCTACTCAGATAATGGTTGCATCAGATGACGACAGTTCGCCTACATTGAAGGTAAATGAATCATTTAATGCCTTGCTTCATATAGTTCAAACTCGGTTCTTTTAGTGACCTAACCCATCTGTAATCAGCTCTGGGACATGAGGAATATAATGTCACCTGTGAGCGAGTTTATCGGACACCAAAAAGGTATTTTCAACGCTCTGTGATTGAAATGCTCTCTTTTTCTCGATATCATGTTTCTATGGTTGAAAGTGAAAAGCCTTTAGATCAGCCATCTAAGTCTTTCACCTAGCTATTTTGTGGTGCCAAAATCTCATCAACCTGTTGTCTTCATTCTTTCCAATGTTAACATCGTGGTGAGACGTAGTGATGAGATTTTTTGTTTGACAGGTGTGATTGCAATGGAGTGGTGTCCAAGTGACAGCTCATATCTTCTTACCTGTGCTAAAGACAACCGAACTATTTGCTGGGACACAAATACCGCAGAGGTAGAGAGAGTTAATTGATATAAGATACAGATCTGTATTTTGACTTAACTTGATCTGTATTTTGACTTAACTTGATCCAATTATATCAGATTGTGGCTGAGTTACCTGCTGGCAACAATTGGAATTTTGATGTTCATTGGTACCCAAAGATACCTGGAGTTATATCAGCATCTTCTTTTGACGGGAAAATTGGCATCTATAACATCGAGGTATCTTGGTATTTTGCCGTCGGTATTTTTAAATTGTTTTGTTCTAGATCAACATTATTTATTTATGAGGAATCACAAATAATGAACCTGTTAATCTGATATTCTTCCCATAATTATGCACTTTCCATTTGAGAATAACCTTATCAGCATGTTTTTGGACTCTAGATCTCCCTTTTTCCCTAAAAGAATAAATTACAAAGCATGTATTCCACGCTTTTGGTGCAGGGTTGTAGTCGCTATGGTGCGGAAGAGAATAATTATGGTGCTGGTAATGTCATTTATGCATTATGAACTGGTTGATTAGTTTTATCATTCCTATGTTAGAGGTTGGAATAGCATTAGAAACAACATCATTTCTTATTCCGTCCTCTTTTATGCAGCTCCTCTAAGAGCACCAAAATGGTATAAGCGTCCGGTTGGTGCATCTTTTGGATTTGGAGGAAAGCTTGTATCTTTTCAGGCAAGGCCCCCTCCAAAGGGTGCTTCGACCACTCAATCTGAGGTAAGTGTTTAGGTATGATATTGTTTTCCGTTTTACCTCTTTTTTCTTCAATTCTTATCTGACTAAATGTCATGTTCAGGTTTTCTTGCAGAGCCTGGTCACAGAACAAAGTCTGGTGAATCGAACTTCTGAATTTGAAGCTGCAATCGAAAATGGAGATAAGACTTCCTTAAGGGGTTTGTGTGAGAAAAAATCTGAAGAGACTGAGTATGCCGCCATCCTTGTGATCGAGAATGTTCATAGTTGCACTTAACAAACTTACCAGAAAACTCACGTTTTGCTTTGTTTGAATTTTAATGTTTTTGCAGATCCGAAGAGGAGAAGGAGACATGGGGCTTACTGAAAATAATGTTCGAAGAGGATGGATCTAGAACAAAGTTGATCAGCCATCTTGGCTTTAGTTTGCCTTCTGTCGAAAAGGATGAGTCAGTGAATGAGCTCTCTTCAGATCTGAATGGCACTGGATTAGAGGATACTGTGGCACATGCAGTGGAAGCTGAGGACAGTAATGATGCAGCTGCATTTGCTATGGACAATGGAGAAGACTTCTTTAACAACTTTCCTGCTAAACCTGATACACCCGTATCTGCATCTGCCAAAGATTTTATGCCACCTGAGACAGATTTTTCTGCCAACGTAGAAGAAACTCAAGAAATGCCAGAAGAAGAGGAAGAAAGTGCTGACCCAGTGTTTGATGATGCCATCCAGCGTGCTTTGGTTGTTGGAGACTACAAGGAAGCGGTGGATCAGTGTATATCTGCAAATAAGATGGCTGATGCTTTAGTTATTGCTCATGTTGGTGGTACAGCATTGTGGGAGAGTACTCGTGAGAAATATTTGAAGACGAGCAGCGCACCGTACATGAAGGTATATGTATATTCCTTTACAACTCACTTAATATGTAGGTATGTACCATTTGTGGTCGCAAAATCTTTAAACTACTGTATCTTAATCTGTTTCAGGTTGTTTCTGCCATGGTGAACAATGATCTCTCAAGCCTTATCTCTACAAGGTCACACAAGTTCTGGAAAGAAACTCTTGCTCTCCTCTGTACTGTAAGTTTCTCCAACTGAGGAAGGCAAAGGGATTTACTAATTGATATCGTTTATAATATTTTCCAGCAAACTAAAAGGCATCGGAATTTGCCTTTTCTTGTCTTGCTCGGCCAAAATATTGTCAATGAATGCTACTCTTATTTTCATTGGTAAACAGTTTGCGCAAGGAGATCAATGGATGATCCTCTGCGACGCCCTTGCCTCAAAGTTGATGGCTGCTGGTAACACTTTGGCTGCAGTTCTGTGCTACATTTGCGCGGGCAATGTTGACAGAACAGTTGAAATTTGGTCGAGGAGCCTTGCAAATGAGCGTGATGGAAGATCTTACGCTGAGCTTCTTCAAGTGTGTATCATTTTCTCTGTCTTAACTCAGTTGGGCTTGTGTGCTCATATATTGTTGCCTTTCACTGTTAATAGGATCTTATGGAGAAGACTCTTGTCCTTGCTTTGGCAACTGGCAACAAAAGGTTCAGCACATCTCTATGCAAGCTCTTTGAAAGTTACGCGGAGATACTGGCCAGCCAAGGGCTTCTTAGTACGGCAATGAAGTACTTGAAAGTTCTGGATTCTGGTGGCTTGTCACCTGAACTTTCTATATTACGTGATCGGATTGCTCTGTCTGCAGAACCTGGTGCGTTTGCAGTTATGTTTTGATTAGTTTGTTATTATACTTGCGATGATAAGTTTAGCTTATCATTTCATATTGCATGTGCAGAGACTAACACTGCAGCTTCAAGCAACACTCAGCCTCAAAGCACCATGACGTATAATCAGGCAGCTTCAGGCAATACTCAGCCTCTAAGTACCTTGCCATATAATCAGGTATGATGTTAGGTTGTGCAACTATTTTAAAAGTGGAAGTTAGAGCTCTCTGGAGTCAATATTTAGCTTTTGGCAATAATAATATTTAATATTTAATAATATATAGGAGCCAACTCAAGCGCAACCGAACGTTATTGGTAACTCGTATGAAAATCAGTATCAACAACAATACACTGATTCTTATGGTGGAGGATATGTCCCTCCAACTGCACACCCGCCAATGCAGCAGCAGCAGCAAACCATGTTTATGCCTCAGCAAGCTCAGCCAGCTCCACAGGTTTCTTAAGGCTTTGTTACATTTTCCATTTTTCTTATTCTTGCTTACATGATGGTGCATTAATGGTCATCCTATCTAGCAGTTGTTAGATGTCTAGATGAGGCAATTTTTCGTTTTTATGTTGGTTAGTGTATTGGTAAAGTTTGAGATAGGAGTATAATCTGGAATATGTATACGCCCAAAAACCTAAGTCATAAAATCCGACAAGCTTGGTGTCTCTCTGTGGTGCAGCAATCATTTCCTCCAGCTCCGGTAAGCAATGCTCAGGGATCTATGAGAACTAGTTTTGTACCTTCAACTCCGTCTGCACTGAGGAACGCAGAACAATATCAGCAGCCAAACATTGGTTCTCATTCATTCACGGTATGTGAACCTTTTTTGGTATATATGGTGTTTTCCCCCACACACACACACTTATTAGAGAGCTAACTAACGGAACGGGGGTGATTATCAGGGAGCATCGAATAACAATGCATACAGTGTACCAGCGGGTCCTGGGTCGTATGGAGCAACACAAGTTGGGCAGTTTCAAAACACAAACATGGCGAAAGTGGTAGCACCAGGACCAATAGGATTTACGCCCATGGCAAGTGCAGGAGGAGTTGGTCAAAGATCGGTAACAGGGCAGCCGGCGAGTCCTCCAACACAGCAGGCAGCACCAACGCCGCAAGCTCCACCACCAACTGTTCAGTCTGCGGATATATCCAACGTGCCAGGTACATACTATTATTGTTTTTGATGTGAGGAAAAAGAGGGGAAAACTAAGTAAGTGATTAATGGAATGGAATGAATTGCAGCGGAGCAGAAAACAGTGATAGCAACGCTGACAAGGCTATACAATGAGACAACAGAAGCACTAGGAGGGGCACGTGCGAATCCAGCAAAGAAGCGGGAGATAGAAGACAACTCGAAAAAGTTGGGGGCTCTGTTTGTGAAACTCAACAGCGGAGACATATCGAATAATGCGGCGGCAAAACTCAAACAGCTGTGTCAAGCTTTGGACCACCAGGACTTCACTACAGCACTCCAAATACAGGTAAAGTTTTGGTTGATAAGTAAGGAGTGTTGTTGTTGTTTAAGTTGTGTAACTGAAAAAAAGAATGAAAACAGGTGCTTCTGACGACAAGCGAATGGGACGAATGCAACTTCTGGCTGGCAACACTGAAGCGAATGATCAAAGTCAGGCAAAATGTGCGGTGATTTGATCATATATCCTTTATTATAAATCCTCAGAGACTTTTCTTTTATTGGGCTTTGTTAATTTTTCATTTTATCAACTTCTTCATGATCACTCTTACCCTTTTGTTTGTTTAGAGAAAGATAGATCAACATTTTACATGGTTTATTTTTTATTGTTTGTTTACCAGACTACAAGGTTGTTCTCTTGGTCTTATCTTTCTACGGATTTTTGTCAAAGAATATTATAACATGTTTTTGGTTTAAACTCTACCTAACTTGTCTATACTCAGTAATCCCAGAGCTAATAAGGGTTAGTGATAAGAGAGGACCGACTCGTTCTTGGCGGATTTTACTAGTTACAATTGGAGCAGTAACAAACCATCTTAAGTATCCTTACACTCGAAAATTTTAATTTGGTTCATTTTTCATGTTGATACTGATCTCTGATTGGTATTACAAGAAAACATGTCATCTCAATTCCTCCTACTTACAAAGCTTTACAAATGTCTAGTCTGCTGATTATTGAGCAACAGTATTGTGGACTTGTTTTATTATCATATTTCATCATGATGATTGACAAGCAATATCGATCTAGAAAAGATCGATCTAAAAAAGGATGTATCTATAAATAATGTCTAATCAGAAACTAGAGTCTAATGATACCCAAAAAAAAAAAAAAAAAAAAAAAAAAAAAAAAAAACAAAAGAAGAAGCCTAAAAATGTGGGAATGCTCCGAAGAAACATGGCTATGGCAGCGTACTCCTCAAAAGCATTCTCGTCGATCTTGTACCTCTTATATTCAGGGAAGAAGAACAAGACCCCTGTGACAAAAACGAATACGATGGTCAGAGCTCGAGTCAGAACCGTCAGAAGTCTCCACCTTCTGATTGCCTTCTTGAGTGTTATCTCCCCATGATACATGTCCCGTGTAGGAGGAAGACCGCCATCATCTTCCACGACGGCCTCAGCCTCCCATGTAGTAGAATATGATCTCGTGCATTATCCCAGACACCACGAACGTCGCGAACGCCGCCGGAGCCGACGCGTATTTCTTCGGGAACACTGACCACTCCTGCACCGGTTCGAACACCGTCGGCCGCATGATCTCGCTCACCATCAAGTTCCACCGTTTCCCCCCGAAATCTATAAAATTATGGGTTGAGGTTAAGGAATCTATACTTAGTGAAAAAACGAACATCACAGTACTCGACGTCCCAAGTTCGGTTGATCCAAGTGGGTTTATACTTCTTCGATGTCCGAAAAATAAGCCATCCCACTTCATTGTCCAAGTGGGTATGATACTCGGTGATCAGGTCAGGACAAACCGAAAGTCTTTTACCAAACCCCAACACTCGATAAAATTGGAAAGCGTCTCAATGGAGCACTAAAGACAATAGTACATTATCACAATAGTACATTATAGCAAATGGAGCACTAACTAGAACAACTGAATCACATGTTCCGGATGAAAAGGTCTTCCCGAGCTCCGTCTATGCCATCATTGGTAAAAATTCAAAACGAGAGCCTAGATTGCCACGAAAGATCTGAAAATTCACCAATAGCTAAGTTTTAGTGTCCTAATAAGGCACTCAAAATTTAAGGGAAAACTAAAAAAAATTCCGATTTGATGGATTTTGTCGAGAACAAATGTATAACTCACAAAATCCTCAAAAACTAACAAAATCCTCGAAAACCAAGAAAATTCTCAAAAAATCTTTTATTGTTTTATCACATGGTCGCATCCACCATGGATATGAGAACCCCAAGGAAGATGTTTCGGTCCGTGATCGCCCCCCGAGCTCCGTCTACGCCACCTTTAGTCGATTTCGGTAAAAAATCAAAATCAACACTGAGAGTGCTCCAAAACACCTGAAACTTTGCCAATAACTAAGTTTCAATATCCCAATGAGACATACAAAAATTCAAGAAAAAATATGTGACAGAAAAAAAATTAGACTGTTATTCAGACCCATCTCGATACGGATCTTGTTAATTTTTCATTTTGTTAACTTCTTCATGATGACTCTTACCCTTATGTCTGTTTAGAGAAAGATAGATCAACATTTTACATGGTTTATTTTTATTTTTTGTTTACCAGACTACAAAGTTGTTATGTTCGTCTATCATTTTACAGATTTTTGTCAAAGAATGTTATAACATATTTTTGGTTTTATCGAGAAACAAACTCTACGTAACTTGTCTATACTCGACTAATCCCAGAGCTAATAAGGGTGAGTGATAAGAGAGGACTAACTCGTTCTTGGCGGATTTTACTAGTTACAATTGAAGCAGTCACAAGCCAGTGGAATTGGCTTCAAAGCTCATCTTAAGTATCCTTACACTCGAAAATTTTAATTTGGTTCATTTTCATGTTGAAACTGATCCCTGATTGGTATTACAAGAAAACATGTCATCTCAACACCTCCTACTTACAAAGCTTTACAAATGTCTAGGCTGTTGATTATTGAGCAGCAGTATTGTGGGCTTGTTCCATTATCATATCTTGTCATCATGTTTCACAAGCAATATCGATCTAAAAAAGGATGTATATATATATAATGCCCAACCAGAAACTTCTAGAGTGTTATGATACAAAAAAAAAAAAAAAAAACAAAACAAAACAAGCAGCGTACTCCTCAAAGGCATTCTCGTCGATTTTATTCAGGGAAGAAGAACAAAACCCCTGTGGCGAACACGAATATGATGGTCAGAGCTCGAGATAGGACCATCGGAAGTCTCCACCTTCTCTTGATTGCCTTCTTGAGTGCTTTCTCCCCCATGATGCATGTCCCGTGTAGGAGGAAGACCGCCATCATCTTCCACGACGGCCTCAACCTCCCCATGTAGTAGAATATGATCTCGTGCATTATCCCAGACACCACGAACGTCGCGAACGCTGGCGGAGCCGACGCGCATTTCCTCGGGAACACTGACCACTCCTGCACCGGCTCGAACACCATCGGCCGCATGATCTCGCTCACCATCAAGTTCCATTGTTTCCCCCAAAAATCTATAAATTTATGGGTTGAGGTTAAGGAATCTATACTTAGTGAAAAAACGAACATCACAAGACTCGACGCCCCAAGTTCGGTTGATCTAAGTGTGTTTAGACTTCTTCGATGTCCGAAAAATAAGCCATCCCACTTCATTGTCCAAGTGGGTATGATACTCGGTGATCAGGTCAGGTCAAACCGAAAGTCTTCTACCAAACTCCAACACTCGATAAAATCGGAAAGCGCCCCAATGGAGTACTAAAGACAATAGTACATTATCACAATAATACATTATAACAAATGGAGAACTAACCAGAACAACTGGATCACATGTGTCCTGAATGAAAATGTCTTCCCGAGCTCCGTCAATGCCATCATTGGTAAAAATTCAAAACGAGAACCTAGATTGCCCCGAAAGATTTGAAAATTCATCAATAGCTAAGTTTTAGTGTCCTAGTGAGGCACGCAAAATTTCAAGAAAAACTAAAAAAAAATTTCCGATTTGATGGATTTTGTCGAGAACAAAGGTTATATAACTCACAAAATCCTCAAAAACCAAGAAAATCCTCCAAAAAAGTTTCTTGTTTTATCACATGGTTGCATCCACCACAGATATGGGAACCCAAAGGAAGAGGTTTCGGTCCGTGATCGCCCCCCGAACTCCGTCTACGCCAGCTTTAGTCGATATCAGTAAAAAATTAAAATCAACACTTAGAGTGCTCCAAAAAACCTGAAACTTTTCCAATAACTAAGTTTCAGTATCCCAATGAGGCATGCAAAAATTCAGGAAAAAAGATGTGACGGAAAAAAAGTTGGACTGTCATTTGGACCCATCTCGATACGGATCTTGTTAATTTTTATTTTTATCAACTTCTTCATGATGAATCTTACCCTTTTGTTTGTTTAGAGAAAGATAGATCAACATTTTACATGGTTTATTTTTATTGTTTGTTTACCAGACTACAAGGTTGTTCTGGTCGTCTATCTTTTCACGGATTTTTGTCAAAGAATGTTATAACATATTTTTGATTTTATCGAGGAACAAACTCTACGTAACTTGTCTATACTCGAGTAATCCCAAAGCTAATAAGGGTGAGTGATAACAGAGGACCGACTCGTTCTTGGTTTGATCGTTATAGGATGATTGATTCGACTGGAAACTTAAGGATTTTACTAGTGAAAATTGGAAGAGTCACAAGCCAGTGGAATTGGTTTCAAAGATCATCTGAAGTATCCTTACACTCGAAAATTTCAATTTGGTTCATTTTCATGTTGAAACTGATCGCTAATTGGTATTACAAGAAAACATGTCATCTCAACTCCTCCTAGTTACAAAGCTTTACAAATGTCTAGGCTGCTGATTATTGAGCAACAGTATTGTGGACTTGTTCCATTATCATATCTCATCATGATGTTTGACAGGAAATATCGATCTAAAAAAGGAGGTATCTATATATAATTCCCAACCAAAAACTTCTAGAGTGTTGAGATACAAAAAAAAAAGAAAAAAAAATAAAGAAGAAGAAGATTAAAATATGTGGGAACTAAAGAAGACTCGCGTATTTAAAATTTGATAATCCTAATTTTAATTTTTAACATGGTAAACTATGGTATTCGACTTGAACATTTCTATTTTGTTATTATTTCATGAATAACATTCTTAACAAAAATAATTATAGATTAAAATTTTTTTACAGTTACTTAGAAAAATATTTTTTTGTTTTATAATATTATTAATATTATATTATATTTTTACGTTTCTAAAATATATATATCATATTTTACATCTTGTGTTATGAAAAATGTGTTTCAATGTTTTATCATATTTTTATTTTCTTAGCAAATAATTTTTAGTGATAGAAAAAATATTTAATTTATCACATAATCGTGTCTTAGAGATAACAAACAAAATATTAACTAAAATAATTACATAAGAAAATTGGACTAAAATATTAACTAAAACAATTTTAAGGACGGTTCAAATAAACATACACTTATAAAAATATTAACTAAAATAATTTTACCTCAAATGAAATGATCAGTTAATAGATCTATGTGAAAGATGTGACAGATCATTTCTAGAATAGTTCAAATAAAAATGGTCAACTGAACCATCGAAGAAAACCATTGTCATCAATCAACTTAATCAGATATTTTCCTCATTTATTTGCCTTGACTGATAAATATAAGAATTTTGGTGTTACGATCCCATTTTTGCCCACTTTTCACAAGTCTTTAGTACCCAAAAGTCTTTTTCCTCCCTATAAGCCACCATCAATTATTTCTTCAGAATTACCAATTTAATAGTAGATATGCAGTCAACAAATGTTTCAATCTCTAGATTCTCCTTGATCAAGACCATTTTATCTTGAGGGTTAGATCGATCATGCACTCTTTGAAACATCTTGATACAACACCAGTTCTCCCAGTTTCAAAGGAGGAACAAGCTCTCTTGATTTCACTTCTTATAAGTTGGTTCTCCGTCAATCTCTTGCCAAATCTAAACTACCCTTCTTCACATCTCGGGCTAAACTACCCCTTCTTCACATCTTGGGTAGATAAGAGTCTTACTATCACATGCGATGATCAGATCCCCTTATTGGGTGAAAAAGTTGGTTTGTTAGAGGAAACATCTTGAGCCATTCCTTTCTGATAGAGCCATATCAAGCCTACACTGAATCAACTGGTTGCCTTTCATACCTCCCCATGTGAAGTTATAACCTTCGAAAGGCAACACTCTCATTTGACAAGTTTTGATCATGGTTAAGAAAGTCTTCAAAATCTGCAACTGCTTTTTTTGGGCCACAAAGATTTTCACCATAACAGATGATATCATGGAAATCTCCCACCATATACCAAAGCTCTTTTTTGATTATACCAATTATGTTTAATCTTTCCCACACCTTACGTCTTCCTTTCTTCACAAGATCTCCATACACAAAAGATATGCGTACCCGATGATAGCCCCATCCTATCTTCCTGTCAGATTAAATTTTTTTCACCCTGTAGCACCTCTATACACTATTTTCCCATAACAATGCTAAGCCACCACTCAAAAAATATCTAGGCTACCACTCAAAAAATATCTAGGCCACCACACATATACACTGTAAAGACCTTGTCATATCCTAACACTTCTTGACGATCCACCAACATAGCTCTTCTATTATTTGTCTGCATCATAAACATAACCTCGGGAAAATGATCCTTGGACTGTCCTAAGCCTTGGAAATTCCAACTCATAATACTCATCTAGATATCAGCAGTCCCTCCCTTGGGACAACCTATGGTGTTGTTGTGTTAATTCCTCCACTTCGTTGTAGGTTGGCTCCTTTTTTTCTTTTTGTTGTCTGAGATGAATGGCCAGCTATTTGTTTCCCCCTTTTCTTACTACTCAAAATTTTCTTATCATGAGGCTCCCTTGTGTGAACACTTTATAATGTCTCATTTCAATACAACTATCACATTTTCATATGTGATTCAATAGTTGAATTTATACGGCTGAAAATATTTGTTTAAATGTTTTAGCATGAAAATTATCTTCAATCTTTTCCACACCTTACGTCTTCCTTTCTTCAGCAGATCTCTATACACAAAAGGTATGCATACCTGATGAGAGCCCCATCCAATCTTCCTGTCAAATTAAATTTTTATTAGCCTCAAACACCTCTGTTTGAACACTCTTTTTCTAGAACAAAGCTAAGCCACCGTTAAAAAAAAAAAATAGTTAGGTCACCACTCAAAATACACAAATACACTATAAAGACCTTATCATATCCTAACACTTCTTGACGATCCACCAACACATCTCTTCTATTATTCATCTTCAGCAGAAACATAACCTCGAGAAATGATCCTTTGACCGTCCTAAGCCTGTGAAATTCCAACTCATAATGCTCATCTGGAATCGGCAGTCCCTCCTTTGGGACCACCTATGGTATGGTTGTGTTAAGACCTCCACTTTTGTAGGTTTGCTCATTTTTTCCTTTTGTTGATTGAGATGAATGACCAGCTATTTGTTTTCCTCTTCTCTTGCTACTCAAAATTTTCTTATCCTAAAGCTCCCTTGTGTAAACATTTTTTAATGTCTCATTTCAGTACCAACTATCACATTTACATATGTGATTCATTGGTTGATATTCAAATGTTTTAACATGGAAATCTCATTGCACATCTTACTATTAATTTTCCTCTCAGCTTGACATGAAAAATGCAACCATTTATGTAAAGTTTAGTGTAAACTTTAGTTCCGATAATAATATATTACAACATCTCCCACCATTTATATAAAAAATTCGTTTGCAACTATTTTATTTTTTGAGAAATCGTTTGCTTTATAATTTATTGAGGATATCTAAAATGAGAATTATTAACATACCAATGTTGTTGTTAACACATAAATACAAATTATTAGAATACAAATTATTTCTTTGAACATTGAATGTATTTAAATGAGTAAGTTACAAATATTATTATTTTCATTAAGAGTCCTAAAAGCCTACTAAATTTGTAAAAACATTATGTTAGTACATGTATAAGTTTATTTAGATAAAAATAATATGCTAAGCTTTCTCCCATATTTGAGGAGTACTCATATTTAATTTTATTAAAATAAGTTCTAAATTAAATATTATTAGGGGGAAATTTTGTAAAAAATATAAAATTTTAATTTAATTACAAAGAATATTTTACTTTTTCAAATATGGAATAAGAAATATAATTTTATTTTAGTTTAACATAATTAAATTTTAGAATAAATGGTAATTGATGTATTTATGTTTAGGAGAGTTGGTGTTGAAAAAACGACACATGTCAATTTGTGAGGTGACACGTGTCAACTTCTTAGACACTCTCATTAGGAGGAACCTTAAAATATTAGAATAGATGCTCCGAAGAAACGTGGCTATGGCAGCGTACTCCTCAAATGCCTTCTCGTCGATCTTGCACCTCTTAAATTCAAGGAAGAAGAACAAGACCCCTGTGGCGAACACGAATACGATGGTCAAAGCTCGAGCCAGGACCGTCGGAAGTCTCCACCTTTTCCTGATTGCCTTCTTGAGTGCTATCTCCCCCATGATGCATGTCCCGTGTAGGAGGAAGAACGCCATCATCTTCCACGGCGGCCTCAGCCTCCCCATATAGTAGAATATGATCTCGTGCATTATCCCGGACACCACGAATGTCGCAAACGCCGCCGGAGCCGACGCGTATTTCCTCAGGAACACTGACCACTCCTGCACCGGCTCGAACACCGTCGGCCGCATGATCTCACTCATCATCAAGTTCCACCGTTTCCCCCCGAAATCTATAAAATTATGGGTTGAGGTTAAGGAATCTATACTTAGTGAAAAAACGAACATCACAATACTCGAAGCCCCAAGTTCGATTGATCCAAGTGGGTTTAGACTTCTTCGATGTCCGAAAAATAAGCCATCCCACTTCATTGTCCAAATGGGTATGATACTCGGTGATCAGGTCATGACAAACCGAAAGTCTTCTACCAAACCCCAACACTCGATAAAATCGGAAAGCGTCCCAATGGAGCACTAAAGACAATAGTACATTATAACAAATGGAGCACTAACTAGAACAACTAGATCACATGTCCTGGATGAAAATGTCTTCCCGAGCTCCGTCAATGCCATCATTGGTAAAAATTCAAAACGAGAGCCTAGATTGCCCCGAAAGATTTGAAAATTCACCAATAGCTAAGTTTTAGTGTCCTAGTGAGGCACGCAAAATTTCAGGGAAAACTAAAAAAATATTTCCGATTTGATGGATTTTGTCGAGAACAAAGGTATAACTCACAAAATCCTCAAAAACCAAGAAAATTCTCCAAAAAAAATTTCTTGTTTTATCACATGGTCGCATCCACCATGGATATGGGAACCCCAAGGAAGAAGTTTCGGTCCGTGATCGCCCCCTGAGCTCTGTCTACGCCAGTTTTAGTCGATTTTGGTAAAAAAATCAAAATCAACACTTAGAGTGCTCCAAAAAAAACCTAAAACCTTGCCAATAATTAAGTTTCAGTATCCCAGTGAAACATGCAAAAATTCAGGAAAAAATATGTGACGGAAAAAAAGTTGGACTGTCATTCGGATCCATCTTGATACGGATCTTGTTAATTTTTCTTTTTATCAACTTCTTCATGATGACTCTTACCCTTTTGTTTGTTTAGAGAAAGATAGATCAACATTTTACATGGTTTATTTTTATTGTTTGTTTAACCAGACTACAAGGTTAGGTTGTTCTGTCCGTCTATCTTTTTACGGATTTTTGTCAAAGAATGTTATAACATATTTTTGGTTTTATCGAGGAACAAACTCTACGTAACTTGTCTATACTCGAGTAATCCCAGAACTAATAAGGATGAGGGATAACAGAGGACCGACTCATTCTTGGCTTGATCATTATAGGATGATTGATTCAACTGGAAACTTAAGGATTTTACTAGTTACAATTGGAGCAGTCACAAGCCAGTAGAATTGGCTTCAAAGCTCATCTGAACTATCCTTACACTCGAAAATTTCAATTTAGTTCATTTTCATGTTCAAACTGATCCCTGATTGGTATTACAAGAAAACATGTCATCTCAACCTCCTCCTACTTGCAAAGCTTTACAAATGTCTAGGCTGCTGATTATTGAGCAACAATATTGTGGACTTGTTCCATTATCATATCTCATCATGATGTTTCACAAGCAATATCGATCTAAAAAAGGATGTATCTATAAATAATGCCCAACCAAAAACTTCTAGAATATTGAGATACAGAAAAAGAAAAAAAAAAAGAAAAAGCCTAAAAATATGTGGGAATCCTCCGAAGAAACGTGGCTATGGCAGCGTACTCCTCAAAGGCTTTTTCGTCGATCTTGCACCTCTTAAATTCAGGGAAGAAAAACAAGACCCCTGTGGCGAACACGAATACGATGGTCAAAGCTCGAGCCAGGACCGTCGGAAGTCTCCACCTTCTCCTGATTACCTTCTTGAGTGCTATTTCCCCCATGATGCATGTCCCGTGTAGGAGGAAGAACGCCATCATCTTCCATGACGGCCTCAGCCTCCCCATGTAGTAGAATATGATCTCGTGCATTATCCCGGACACCACGAACGTCGCGAACGCCGCCGGAGCCGACGCACATTTCCTCGGGAACACTGACCACTCCTGCACCGGCTCAAACACCGTAGGCCGCATGATCTCGCTTACCATCAAGTTCCACCGTTTCCCCCAGAAATCCTGAAGAGACGTCGCCAGGTAGGGCTCGTTGAACTGAGGCTCCAGCTCTAGGTTGGACATGGCTCGGACCGAGGAGGCCGTGAGTGCTAGGATGAGGTCCAGGGAGACGTACATGTTGACGCCGTAGAGCAAAAGCACAGCTTTCTCCGGGAGCAAATGGATGTAATCGAATGATTTGATGAGGAGAAGCAAAACAAGTCCTTTGACTCCGTAAAGCAGAGGACCATCACCACCACCCTTTGTTGTGCTGTGCTTTGGATCCTTTCTAAGCTGGACCTTGATTGGGAAGCAGGAAACGAGCAAGAAGGTGTGGAGAGAGAGATCAGTCGAAGAAAGAGGGCCCTCTCCGAATGCGAATAGAGCGAGCTTGAAATTGGCGAGCCAGGAGATGAAGAAGCCAATGGTCCCGATCAGATGCACGGTGGATAGATGCAACGGAACTAACAAGAAAAGGAACATGACAGGGATCATCAGAAGCAGCCGCTTCCTCCCCTTGTCGATCCATTTCCCAACACAGAAACAATAGCACAAGGACACGATCACTGATGCCCACACCTCTGTCAACTTCTTCGCTTCGTCACTCAACACCAACACCATCTCTTTCTGCTTTCACAAAGAAAGAAAAAAGTCTCCGCCCAACAATTCAGGGGGAAGCTTTTAACGTGTCATTGAAACAATCAAGAATCTCGATTTCTTTTATCTGACTTTAAGGGCGAGATCCAGATTAGTAATCTATAATATTATTTTATTGGAAACAAAGTTGACCGTTTCCTTTGTATCGAAGAACCCTCCTCTCCTCTTTGCCATTGACATAACATTTGCGTCTTGAATTTTGCTCACGTCATAACAATTCATATATGTTCATCAATTCCTTGGTATCCAAATTTGATTACGTCTCATATTAGTCATTTTCTTGTTATTTGTTTTGGCGTTAAATGATTGATGTGTAACGAGTCATGAAAGCCACGACTCCTATTTTTATATCCAATCCTGCACAGACAACTGGTCCCACTCCTTGCCAAATTAAATAACCTAATTGTTTTAAATTAATACGTATCCTGACATTGTTTAAATCTAAACAGTTAGAACGTGTTTTTCTTTTTTTGTCTCAAGGGCATCCCAATGAATATGGGAAAAAGTGTGTGTAGTTCTAAGTACACGTGCGTAAATGTACGAGTCAAAAACGGTGTATGCAATGCAATTTGCAAAGCGAGGTCCATAAGGATTGGTCAAGGCATACATAAACGGCTCCGATGTATAGAAAGCATTATGCATAATGAGGTTCTAAGCGACAGTAACGTTGACCCACCAAAGGCAAAAGAGTAGGTGGTGGAACATTATTACTCTAACTAGAAAAATATACTTTTGTCCCCACACACATAAGCTGTCCAAATCGATGTGGTCGGTCTTGTCTCTCCGCTCGTGTATATGCTAAATGTTACGAAGTATCTCATCTTTTGGGTTTTACAAATTAAAGAATGGCCCATGTAATGAATACCGTCTAGGCCCAAATTTCACTGTTACCGATTGCCCGACTTAAGAGACCTATGCTTTATTATTTATCCACCTTCTTTCTCCCGTCAATTGAATTTACCACGGTCCCATCTATACAAGTTTTTTTTACGAACAATTCCAAACTTAAGTACAGACCGCAATGATAATACAAGATGCATGAAGACCATTTAGTTACGGTAAATAGAGATACTAAAGAACATATCATATAACAATAATTAGAGGAGAAAAAGCCAATTCCCATCTGTTGAGTGAAACCGGGAATCGCTCTTTGAGTGTCCCGAAGCATGAAACCCCTATCAATCTAATATCGGAGACCATGATAAGACCCGACTCCAGAGTGAGATTGTTCCTGAGTCTCTTGACCTATGTTTATTATTGGTCTCTTCATCATTTCAATAGGGGTATTTGGTAACATAATTTTTGGAAGAAAACCGAAGTGGATTTGATTGTAACGTCATGGATTGTGTTGTTGTGGTCTTTGATTCTAAGAAAATAGGCACGAACTTTGTGATACTGCTATTAGTATAGTAAAGGGTAAAAATAAATGAAGAGAAAGGGACTGGCCAATGCATGGTGATGAGTGGCGTGTGATGATCACGCCGAATGGATGCGCGTGGAAATGCGTGGAAGTGAGACAGAGAGTAAATGGAGGTGTCAGAGGGTTTGAAAGCAAGAGAACGTGCAAATCATCTTATTATTACGTTTCTTTTAGATTTCTTTTAGATTTCTTTTTTTCTTTCTCGAATAGTAAAATAATTTGGAAATAATGACATACTCTATTCTTCATACAAAAAAGACTAGAGTCGAAAGATTATGAATGAGTAAATATAGCAATTGCTGAGGCTCTAAATTTTGAAGCAACCGGATCCCACATCCACGTCATTATAATGATTGGCTTAAATTATTGAATAATACACTCATTCTCTATTATTATTTCTTCTCTTTACAAACTTTCATCATTACCAACTTTGTTAATTAACAATCTTAGAGTATCTTTACAACTTTGCAATTATCATATATAAAAAATAAACCACAAAAGGAGAAGTATTTTTTTGTAGCACAAAAGAAAGATGACCTTTTATGAATTAAAATGTATTGCTTGGAATATTATAGTAACGACAGGTCAAATCAAATAATACGTGTAAATTTAGAAAGAAATGTTGATAAATAAACTTTCAAACTCAGAAGAAACACACATTCTACTGTTGAATATGTTCACAAAAACAACTAGGAGTATCTATTAATTAAAATGAAATAAAGATTTGGTAAGATTTGTTTGAAATAAATGGGAGGGGGAGAGAGAGGGTTTGATTGGAAAAATCCAAAGACATTGACGCCTTTGACCACAGTGACTTGGGAGTTGGAACCGAGAAGACACACTCACTCCACCCACACTCACACTCACACTCACTCAGCTTTCTCTCTAACCTCTAGTTTTAGTTTTTTTTTTCCATTAGAGAGGAAGAAAGAAAGAAGCTTAGGTAAGGTAAAGGGTATGGAGTGGAGTGGTGTACTGGTAGTGATGATGGTTAGGTAGTTGAGAAAGAAAGAGTGCTTCTTCTTTTCTTTTCTTTTTACAACTTTGGTAAAAGTCCAACACAATAAACCAAACATCCTTTCTCTCTTACACAAGCACAAGACAACAAAACCAAACAAGACTCTGTATCTTTCTTTCTTTTTCCTGCCAAAGATAGATAAGAAGAGAGAAGAGAAGTGGTCGATTGAGCGCAATGGATGTGTACGAAGCGACCAGGATCGTGCTCTCTAGAATCCAGAGCTTAGACCCGGCCAATGCTTCCAAGATCATGGGTCTTCTCCTCCTCCAGGATAACGGTGAGAAGGAGATGATAAGGTTAGCTTTTGGACCCCAGAATCTCGTTCAATCTGTCATCGCCAAAGCCAAGGCCGAGCTCGGTCTCATGTCCTCTTCCTCCCTCAACCCGGCTTCCTTGCCCTTCTACGCCGGAAGAGACTTTGGTGACGACTACGACCTTCTTCCGGGACCCGATTTGGACTCGGATTTGGGGCTCGAATGGGGACACAACGTTGATGAACGGAGCAGAATCGAGCTCCTCAGGTCCAAATCCGTTCCGCCCAGACTTGCTCATCACTTCACCGGCGGCTCTCGTTTCCCATATTCCCCTAAAGGTGTCAGCTTGCAGCAGAGTGAAGCCCAAAGGTTGGTTTGGGTTGTTGTCTCTTCCTTTTACGATTTTACCCTCACTTACTTACTTTGGGGTAATGTGAAGCAGAGCTGCTGCTGCTGCTGCTTTGATGATGGGCGATGACTTACACAACAAGCTTGGGGGAAGATGGAGGCCCGAGAGGATTGACCTTTCGGCGATGGCTTGCCCTGCGTCGAGGCAGATCTATCTGACTTTCCCGGCGGATAGTATCTTCAGGGAAGAAGATGTTTCCAACTACTTCAGGTAAAGTAAAGCAATGCATGGTCTTTTGTTGTGAACCCATCATTCACACTCACTCTATTAGATTCATCAAGCAATGGTCTTTTGTGGTGGTGTGTTTTAGTACTTATGGACCAGTTCAGGACGTGAGGATACCGTACCAGCAGAAGAGAATGTTTGGGTTCGTGACCTTCGTGTACCCAGAGACTGTCAAGAGCATTCTCGCCAAAGGGAACCCTCACTTTGTGTGTGATTCCAGAGTTCTCGTTAAGCCTTACAAGGAGAAAGGCAAAGTCCCTGACAAGTACCGAACTAAGCCATCTCCAGATGATTCCATGGATCTTCAGCTTGGTAACCTACAACAACCTCTCTCTCTCTCCCGTTCTTGAAAAAGAGTTTTGATTGATTGGTTCATGTCGTGTCGTGTCGTGTGTGTGAAGGTGGGAGGGCGTTTCACGAAGATCTGTTGTGGAGAAGGAGGTTTGAAGAAAGAGCACTTGAGCTTCAGAGTAGAAGGCTAATGAATCTGCAACTTCTTGATGTCAAGAAGCATTTCCAACTAGGGTTCGACCAAACACATGTTTCTCCACGACTAGGTTCTCTCTCTTTTAGCTCTCATAAATTTAAATCCATTCTTTGTCTCAAAAATAACCTGAGATTGCTCCCTCTCTCTCAAAATGTGCAGACAACTCGCTGAGCCCTCTTCATGTGAACCAGAGAGTGTCCGTCAAAGAGAATGAGAAAGGATCTGATGAGGATGCTATCAAACTTCCACAGAGGTATTCAATTCCTTGGACGAGTTGTTTAGTGAGCTTGGACAAAGGTATAAGACTTTTGTTTGCGGTTGTTGTTCAGCTTGGAGGATAGGCTGCCAGACAGCCCATTTGATGAATCTGCAGGAGACACAAACGGTTCAGACTCATCGCCGCCATGTTTTGATAACGATGAGTCTACTACTACAAATGCAATGTCAGAGTCTTTCAAGTCCTCCTTCAACTGCCAAATGCCGAGATTATCAATGATGGGGATGTTACCAGGCACAGATGGACAAGCCTGCCGCGTTGGGATCTAAACTAACACCAATTCCAAGTGGTAGGTAGGTACGTAGTCTAATGACCGCCTTTGTTAAGCTCATTATGAATGCTAAATGTGAATAATGTCCTTTTGGCAATGGTTTCTTGCAGGAAGAAGAGAAGATGAGATTGATATTATTAACCAAAGGAGTAAAGTAAGTGAAATATGGATGTAAGATAGATGGGGGAGGGGAAGCTTGTTGTTGTACCATGAAAAAGAAAAAGAGTTAGTGAATTGCTTTAGAGTCCCGTGAATTCATGTGTGGACCACACAGTTAGCTCGCTCGTATTATCTCTATATATATATATATATAAATAGGACAAGGAAGAGTGTCTTGTAGTAATCTTTACAGATTCACCAGAAAAAGAAAGGTAGGTTTGTCTTTCCCCATTTGATTTCAATATATTACTATATAGTTTCTAATAGCCTTTGAAGCACATGAGGGAACATATTATATATTTATTCCTAATCCTTCCGTGTTCACCGCTCCAAAGTGTCTATGTGTTCATCCCTCCTTTATGATTTGTTATTAGACTAATCAATGGTTGCTTTGCTATTATAAGTGTATGTGATCTTTTTACTCCTCCACATCAGTAAATAACTTTTATTTGTGTTACCATATCATGGCACCTAACTATACTAGCTAGTGTAATTTTGAAAGCCAATACCATTTATGACTATCTATTTAGTTACTTTATAGATTTTGTAGCTAAACTCTTTGGTTTTCTTTATTCAGACAATCTAGAAAATTCTTGCTATTCAATTTTTTAAAAATATAACCACATTCTCCTTCAACAAAAATTCACATTTTACCTGTGTATTAATGTTTCTTGAACTAGTATTGAAGGTCTTGGGATAAAATTCGCTCTAATCTTTACAAATATTACATAGGTGAATTTCTTAATCTTATGCTTCAACACTCATTGTTCCACTAGTGGAGGATATTCTTGGTCATTTCTCCATCTTTAAGGTTTTAACCTTAAGTTTTGGTTAGTTGGATTCGGTTTACGATACACTTTATGTTTTCGTTTTGCATTATGGTTTCGGTGTTTAGGATACAAAATATGGTAATTATAATCTCTATCTGTATAAAATATTTTAGTTGACAAAAAAAGTAGTGGATTTTATTCACTACAAAATTCATATCTAAAGTGTTAAAAAAAAGTCTGAACATTTATCAGTAATTAAGTTTTATAATGTCAATGAAACACACATCATTTCAAAAAAAATACCACCAATGAAGCATACAAAATATGAGGTTTTGTTTCTTGAATCTCCTCCGGACCTAGGGCAAAAAGAATTCTCAAAGTGGTTAACCCACAAAATCTGCCAAAAATCAAATCTTTTTTTTTTTTTTAACAAACCTATTAACTCTTAATGATCGTAACAATTCTCCTAATAGATTTCTCTTCATCCGATTTTTTTTTCTTCTTCTTCATTCCTCTCCCCCTTTTCTTTTTCTCTGAAGACGAAAACAAGGAACACAGTTAAAAAGGAAAACATATATACAAATAAATAACAAAACCGATGGATCGCGAGTTCAAAATCAAAAGCTTACGCATTCTCTTTTTGCCATGTTCCTAATTACATGGTGAATGATTATTTCTCTAGAGATGGATCGAGATGTGAAGGTGTCCGCTGAGTCGACTCTATCAAACAGCTCGAGTATGGTATTACGGTCGAGAATACGAAACAGGTAACCTAAATATTTCGATGTTTTATACACCTGGATGTTTAAGATCGGAGGAAGATAAATCGATTAGGAATTTGGGAAAAAAAGAAGCAAAATCGATGAAAGATGATGAATTGGGTGAAGAAGTAGAAAACACCGGGTCGGGTTCTGTTAGATGGGCAACTTATTTTGACCCAGATTTTCTACTTTATATATTAGTCATGTTGCATTTTATTCGAAAGAGTCTCACGGCCCAATAGTAACGTTAGCTATTTAAACAATCAGAGTTCGAAACCAAGTGGTTAAGATTACTCCCACCTGGTTTAAATCCACGAATTTAAAACCCATGAAAAAATCCCTACCCCACGCGAGCTTCTTTTACGTATTGTAAAATCATAATGTCATAAAGCTCCTTTTTATATACGTTGTAAAATACGAAAATGTCTAATACATCGACAATATTATTAATTAGGGTGTTCCATCAACTATATGATTAATTATGTTTTTGGTTTGTGAAACTACAGTCAATTATTTTATTTTATATTTGGTCTTGACAGTCAATTAGTAAAACAGAAAAAAAAAGAAAAGAAGAAAAACTACGTTCATTCATTAAACAAAAAATAACTAATGTTATGCTCCATGCAAAAGTCTTTATTAGAAAAAACGGAGGTAAACAAAACAGTCACGCGACTAATTTTTAAAAAGTACCAAAATTAGTCGAAATCGCTGGATTATAGTCCAGATATTTTCGCGCGTGAGTGATGACGCGTCATTGTTGCGCGTATGGTTTTGTTCTATTATATGAGTCCCGTTTTATTTTCATCTATTACATTTTTTGTTCTTTTAACCCATAAGCCCACTATGTAAATTACAACCATGGCCCAACAATTATCTTTACAACCCAAATCAAGTAAACCCAAATCAAACTGTACACCTTCTTTTACCGAATCGACTTTAGGGACTATTGGGCCTGAAAGTTAGAATTTATATAAGCCTAAAAAGCCCACACTAAAAGTGCCCTGCCCAAACGCGGGAAAACAAAACGGTAATCGCAGTCGCGCGTCTTCTTCATCTTCTCTTTTCGTTTCTTCGCTGAGTGGATATTACAGTGAGGACTAGGAGCGTAGAAACTGGGGATTTATATATATAAAGGATAGATATACACATGTATAAGCATCGAAATCTGTATGTACCATCTTACTTAATCTATAAATGATCTCTTACAATTACAAACCCTAAATTGCGCGACTGGATTCTGGGTTTATCCATGAGGTCATGAATACGAGACTGCCTTTTCAAATATTCGCTGCCCTGGAGCTAGCATTGCCAATGGATCGTATCTCATCTTTCTTCTCACAAAAGCTTCCCACTTGGGACCGAAATGGGATCTCCATTCTTCTCTCGTCGTGTAATGTGGAAGATATTGCTTCAAGCCTAGACTCGCTGCTTCACCGAATTCAAGTATTCTTTGGTTTCGCTTCAAGATCTGTTCAACTCCATCTTTCCCAGTCGGTCCAGGAACTCCCGATGTAAGAATCGCCACTAAGTAGAATATATCTTCGTCTGGTGTTACTGCTGAAGTTCGATTGTCCCACCTGATTCAAATTAGGGTTTAAAGTATTAGTAATCTGGGGAATAGAAGAACTCTGTGCCGTTTATGTTTTTTTTTTGGCTTACTTTGATTTGTTCACTGGGTAGACGATGACTGGGCCGTTGCTTGTATCTGTTAGGATCTTTCCAAAGACACCTTTGGCAAATTCATTGACTTTGCTGCTTGGTACTAAGAGGTTAAGCCATGGATGTGGAACTTCCCACTGTCCTTTAGATCGAAGTTTGATCTCAGAGACATGTACCCTGTCTAAGAAGTCTTCATATGTAACTTCTGAGGAAAACAACGTTGACGAGATGTAGCTTAGTTCAGATAATGATTCTTTGACTTCCTGGATTGTTCAAAACACACAAGAAACATATGTCATTTCATTCTCAACTTATAGAGTTTATCGTTGCTATTCTGTTTTTTTCTCACCTGGTTGATTACATCTTTGTTTTCTAGCTTGAAGTACTTGGCAACTTCAAGACAATACAGAGTCCTGCCGTCTGATTTGAATTGGCTGGCTTCTAAAGGATCTTCTGGGGTGAAGGACAGCCTCCAGTTGTTCAGGAGGCCTGTTCGGTTTATTATCACGAACCCTTCAATGTAATCGAATTTGTTTTCTCTCGAAATCAGACGCTCTTGGTCCCTGGAGAAAGCAGAGAAATCCAGGTACAAGACTCTCATCCATTTGACCTGTCCATTGGTAGCAAGGTTTATCATACAGCTTTTTAAAATACTTGTACACAGTTTAGAGAAACTAAGTTTCTTGCTTTACCATTGTTGGTGCTGGTTCCAATGCTATTCTTGCTCGTGTTATGATGCCAAACTGGCCTAACCCACCGAGGACACCGTGAAATAAGTCGCTGTTCTGCCTCTCTGAACAGTTTAGGATCTCGCCTTTTCCTGCAGAAGTATAACGTTTACATCCGAATGGTTTGGTTTTGTAGTCACCATCCTTTTAGTATCACAGAAGGTTAATGGACAATGAACAAACCTGTGACAATCTCCAGTTGATGAACGTTGGTGATCTGTGGTCCATGACGGAATGCCTGGCCGCTGATTCCAGCATTGGACAGAGTACCACCGACAGTTAAATGTAGGTAATCCGTCCATGATTTTGGTGCAAGCCCGTGTTTGAGCGTCTCTCGCAAAATGTTAATCCAAAGCTCACCACCAGACACATCAACGTATGGAGCCAGGGCTTCCCCGCTGTGGATTTGCAGCTTCTGGGGCTTGAGTGATTCCATGTGGATGACAATCCCATTTCTGGTCTGTGATTGGCCTTGGAGTGAATGCCCATGACCTCTCGCTGCCACCGTAAGCTGTGAATGAGGACCCATCATCCAGACATGTCGTATCATTGAGGCGATGTCGCTTACGGATTTGGGATGTAAGACCGCCAAGGGGAGAAACTGGTACCGGTTTCCGAAGTCCTTGGAGGCGTGATGGAGATCTTCAAACTCCAAGTGGCCCATGAGGGGAAGCGCCTTCAGGGAAGAAATGCTGCTAGAGAAGCAGCAAGCTAACTTAAAGGCTATGCAGCTGAGTAATAAGATGGTGAGGCTTCTTACTATAAGCATGTTCCTTTTCCTAAGGAGGCATGCATGTAGATGATAGCTCATGAGGGGCTCTTGTTATGTGAAAGACTAAAAAGAGTTTTTTGGTGGAAATTCAAAAGAAAGGGTTTAGATTGCTCTGCTAAACCAATGGTGTTTTGGTTGTAAAAATCGGAATGGGGACTTGAGAGGGTTATAAATAGCATTTAGAGATTTGGAAACTTTTATAATAAGTAGTTGAGGAGACTCTTTCTCTTTCTTTGTTGGCAAGAAGAAGCCATAAAAGCAGAGAGTGGCTAGTTGAAGGGGAAAAAGTCACAAGAAAGAAAGAAAGATCTCAACGAATCTTTTTTATCTTTTTCATAACAGTTACACCCACAATCTTGGCTTTTTCGATACAAAAGGCAGACAAGATCATACCCTAACACTTTATACTTTGAAACTTACCATATGAAGGGATTCCTTATTTATTATCCTCTTATCTCTTGTATATTTTTTCCAAAGTCAGCATGATGATATTGCTCCTAGAGGCTGGAAAAGATTTGTTTTAATGTGTTGAATTATATGTGCCACTCTTTTGCAGGCTTTCGAGGAAAAAAAGGAATGGGGATGACTCAAGTAAGAGGGGTCAAGCAGAGGTGGAACGTAAAACCCCTTGTGCGCTGTGTGGGAAAAGAGGAGGCAATTTCAGTGAGATTGGGACCCAAACAAGACAAAGACAATCCTGTGTTATTAGAAAACTAGAGGAGTGAGGCTATAGACAGGTCGAAGCAAAGCAACCAATGAGCGAGTGTTCCTGTTGACTGATTTGAGAGCCCCAACCATTGCATTAGCTTGCAGCTAGGTGACAAAAACAAGACGAATCATCTCCGCTTTGTTGATTAGACGTGATTAGGAGATTAGATTATGTTTTTCGGTTTAACTTTGGCCAAACAAAGAGGGACAGAATCATCTCTCATGATCTCCAATTTGGGTCGTCTTATCTTTTATTAAATTACTAATATTGTCTCTTTGGATACAGTTATTGTATCATTTTAAATAATAACCTTAGTTACTAAAAGAGAGAGAGAGAGAGAGTGGAGGAGACAAAAAGGTGGCCTAGTGAAGATTGAGCACCCATAGGAAAATCGGGAGGAGTAGGGCCAGAGAACGAGAGAGGATTGACCAGTCCAATAAGCAAGTTTGGTTCTAAGCAACTGGTGGTGTGGTGCGGTGGTGAGGTGTGAACTGAGGAGCTTAGTTGTCTAGAAGGAAAGGTAAGGAGGAGACTGGTGGGGAATGTTGGTCCCAAGGCCCAAACATTTGTCAGCCAAAGGATCGAAGGGACGGCTATGGTGGGTGGACTGGTCCACGCTTCTTTCTTGTGCTCACTTGTCTAACTTCCAACTCTTATTGGTTCCTTCCTTCCACCTTCACGTGCCTTTGTTCCCATTTACTTTTCTTTTTCTACTCTTAATAATATGGAAAAAACAAGTAAAAGTATCTATCTATCTTTCTATGTGTCTACCTCTCAGGACTTTATTTTATAACTCTCCCAGGAGAAACACATATCACGAGTTTTGTGTGGATGGATGGTTCATCTCTCTCTCTCTCTCTCTCTTTTGTGGTCCTCTTCCTCCCCCACTTTACTTGGTCGGTCAATGGCTCACGAGCTGGATCTTTAATTGGCGGCCCATTCAAGTAGGATTATTTTGGGCTTGCAACTTGTTGGGATTCATTTGATGCCCACAGTTTTTAGACTTGTGCATGGTTGTATACAAGATACTCCAAGTAAGTAGCAATACGATGATCAGTCACAAGACAAGAATCCAGGATGCAACAAACTTTATAGAATTATTACACTCGATCATTTTCAAAGGGTGATGTTACCAAAAACATAAACAAAAAGTAGCCAGGATTTGAGTCAGAGATGCTAACATCTAGTTTTTTCTTTGTTTCCAATTCCAAAGACTAGGATTTTGTATCATTCAGAACACGAGCCTCCTGCGCAGCGAATCAAACCTGTTAAGACCAGCCATATGGCGTATAGTTTCGCCGATTAGATCTTTGAATATAAGCCTTTCGATGTCAAGCACTGCTTCTGCCATCTCCACTTGACAATCTCGCCACCCGTCTTCCGATAAATCTCTTCCTAGAACTCCGCAAACGTATCCCACCAGGTCGTTTCCTTCTTCCGATCCTTTCCTCCGTATCTTCTGAAACTCCGACCAGATCACTTGCATCTTATCAGCTTCCCCTACTCTTCTCCACGGCGGCAGTCTCCCTCTCCGTCCAACTATCTCTTGCACTGCGTCGAAGATAAGCCGTCTCTCTTGAGCCGCGGCTCTGGAGGCGCATTTCCCTTTGAGGTATTGCTGCTTTTCTAGCAATGAGAAGACATCTGAGTCTTGTGGTAAGCAATCGGAAGCTCGGAGGATGTCGGCAATGTATACATATTCAGAAGAATCCGACGATGATGACATTGACACCATCGAGCCACCCCATGATTCGTCTTCCGATTCTGTCATAACTAAGAGTTAGTTATATTCGTTACTTCCAACACCAAAATAAACAAAACAAAGACTAATAATACCTCCAAAGTCAAGGCTACGTTTCAAGACTGGCGATGGAGAAGACTCCTCGTTGTATAGTGACGCATCAAGAACCGAGACTGGACTCGGTTGTGACTCTCCCGCAGAAGCTTCAGCCGCCGCCATCTCCGCTATGCTCTGAAGCAGCTTGTCGCATCTCTCCAACAGAGTTTTGCCTTGTTTGTTATACTCATCCACTTTCCATATCTGCACAAACACCTTAGCTGAGTTTTCTCGTTTTACATTTCTGTATAAACAAAATGGTAATTGCTTTACCTCTTCCTCGGCTTGAAAGCTTTCGTCTTCAATCGGTCTGCCTCGATTCCTCGTCTGAACAGGCTCAGGTCTCCGCCAAGGAAGTGGAGAGACTCGTCTCTGCTCTTCAGGCGTTTCCTTTAGCGTCGGTCTTCGATTAGGACTCTTCACACTGTTTTCAGTTCTGTTCCGATTCCTTCCTTTAATCTGTTCTCGACCGTAGCTGCTCCGATCCCGTCTCGGGCTCACCGACGGTGACACTCCAGTTCCGGCGCGTGTGCTAGCTCCAGATCCGATCCCAACGGGAGACGACGAATCCCGGCTCCGGCGAAGATATCCCGGAGATCTAGCTGGTTTATCGAACACGAGATTTCTGCTTTCGATTGTTCCGCATTGCTGTTTGTTTGAAGAATGCAACAGTCCTTTAAGCTTAAGAGCTTCCAGAAGTTGCTTTAGCGTTTCCAGATCGTTCGGTGGCGCGTCGAATCCACTCCTTTTACTTACTTTCTCAATATCGAGTCCGCATTGCCTCGGCTCCGGGAAGAAATCCGTCGAATCGAAAAAACTCTTTCGCCTTACTGGATATCTTTGCTGAGCCGCTGGAGGAGTTTTCGCTGGCTGAGCTCGAGCGGCGCTTCTGACGTGAAACTCCGCCGGATCTTCTTCACCTCCATTTTCATCTCTCACGCTGCAACACGGCGGATTTTGAGATTGAAAATTGAAGCTATCAACGAATCTGTACTCTCTGCTAACTCTCGATTCCGAGGCAGATCTCTGGAGACCCGATTTCTGAGGTTGCTGCTGTGGCGAATCTGTAGCGCTGGGCAATGCTTCCAATCCCATGAGCCGCGCGATCACGCTCGGTGACCCACGCTGGTTATCTCCTTCCTCCGTGCTCTTGTTATCTCTCCCAGCCTCCGCCCGGATCTGTCTCGGTTTCAGGCTTCCTTTAGCATCCACCACGGCTCTGCTATCGAGCGAAAGCCTTGGAGCTTCTTTAGAGAATCTCCACGGCGACCTAGAAGAGGATCCTTCCATGATTGGAAGAGTCAGCGGCGATCTCGTCAGATTCTCAGCAGACTCCGGCGCCGGGGAACGGAGCTCTGGTGTAGAATATATACTAATACTCTGCTGTTTCTGAATCCCTAAGTCCTTTGATACGATCAATGGAGAACTCCTCTCCGAAGCAGGTTCAGATTCAACACTCTTCAAAAAAATCAAATCCATGAGGAAATAGAAACAACAGATAAGTGGAGGAAAACTGGAATAAACAGATCGGAGAACTCACAGGAGACGACGAAGAGAGACGTTTAGGCAAGGCAAAGCGTTTGGGAGAGAGAAGATGAGGTCGATCGAAGATGTTGAAGAAACCAGCCATGCAACCTATATGATTCCCGATTTGCTGCTTATCTAGATCTTGCTCTTTCACTGTCTCCATTTCTCCACGTTTCAAATATCTCCCTCTCTGATTCCAAAGTTTCAGTCAGAGCTCATTTTCTCCGGCGATTCGTCCTAGTTGCACCGTGCAGTTTACTCACTTCTCCCGCTTTACGGCTGCTTTAAAGGACGACGGAATTTTAAAATACACTTTTACCCCTTATGTCTACTCGTAATTCCACTTTTATCCTCATCTAACGTGCTTTGGTATTATTAACTGATATAATACTGACAATTCTGCATTTAATTTCCCTTTTTTTTTTCCTTCCCTCTTTCGATCTATTTGGTTAGTAATTTTGATTTTTTAGTTAAAGACTAAGTTTTAGTAATTGTAAAATTAATGAAGCCATTTACAACCTTACTTACTCGGTACTTTATCTAGTCAAAACATCATTTATTAGTTTTGGTTTCAGTTTAAAAAAAAAAACAAAAACGAAATGTAGAGAACGGAGAGAAATGTAGACCCCACTGTTGACCGACATCCACGTGGCGCTTTGAAAGAGGACACGTGGAAAGTGTAACGTCGTGCAAGTAATGACCGTTACTCTATTCCCAAGGGACACACACACAGAGACACAGCTTTGGCTCCACAAATTCGGTGACTGACAGCGGTTGCGGTTATGGGCCAATTGAATGGAAACGCAGAACCTGAAGCGTTCAGATAAAGTAATTGCGTTTGCATTGTTTATAACATAGAAAAACGTAAATGTGAAGATACAATGCATGTTAGATGTAAGGGACATGAGTTTCATAAAACGGACCACTTGCTTAACTCGATATTTACAACAACGGCTAACTTACTAATCCTAGTAATTTATAATTTAATGAGCCATCCCATGAATATTCTATAGTTTTTAAGTGTCTGAAAAAAAATACAAAAATAAAGAGCGCGGGAACAGAAAAGCGTTTGGCGTTATGCGAGGTTTTATTTTTGCATATAGCAAAAGCATGTGAGTGAAGACTGTGATTGCATGTTTCAATGTTTGGTTTCATCACGAGGAGGTATAAGTAAGTATAGTGAAGCTCTTCTCTTCTCTTCTCTCCAATAAATATATTTATGTTATTGTACTGTGACTCTGACCAGATGATGTAACGTGCTTCTTCCGGCTGCTCAATTATTATTTACACTGTGACCAATCTTTGTTTTCTTAACATATAAATGAAAAACCAATTAAAAAGCCATTTTTTGGCTCCAAATAAATATTTTTAGATCTCAATTTTTGAACTCTCTATAAATAATGAGGTGGTCGTCATCAAGATTTAAGAAACTCTGAGTTTGACCAATAAGAGTGGATGACAGATATTCAAAGGTTGTCAGGAAAAAAGCCACATCACCAGATTTGAGGGTACTTTAGTATATTATTTTATATAAACACTATTATATTATTTGTAGAGGGGCAAAGTGAAGTTTTTAGTTGAGGGGAATATTTAGGAATGCTAAAACTTACGTCATTATCAAATAAACAAAATACTTAAGCATATCCTATTAAGTAGGCTAGTCTCCCCCTGGAAGTAGTACAAGTCTTTTTTTTTTGTGTCAGTGGAACCAAGTTCTACTTTGCACAGAGTAAAAAAATTGAAGTGAGAATAGTAAAAAAAGGTAATGATAACATAGAGGAAGAGGAGGCACGTGCTCTGGGTTCCATTATCTATAACAATAATAATAATTATATCTAAAAATGGGTGTGACAGTAATTTTTGATATCTCGAAATTGATGTCTTATGAGTGTATGTGATATCATATCATATGTTGAGAATCATGGGAAGGATATGGACAAAAAGTTAAAAAGTGAGAAACACACTTGACTTAACGGTCTTCAAGATCTTAACCCCACTTGTGTCCAATACCCAAAATATGCACAAAACTCATTTTCAATCTCTAACTCTAAACCCAAACACCAGAAAGAAGAAACAACTCTCAATACATAGATACAATATACATATACGTGCAAACTAAACCATTCTATAAACACATATTTTTGGGGCCCAAATCACCTGTGTTAATTGGCTTTTTGTTGAATCAGAGTATAAAGCATCTGCAGCCTTCTCCTCCGTTTGGTCCTTCAAACCATCGGTCCCATGCTAAGTTCAATGGTCCATTGGTCCTGGCAAATTTTTACCACCCATCATCTTCATTGCAATCCAAATGAATATAACAACACCAGAGAGTTTTTAAGGTGGCACTTACAATGGCAATAGAGGGTCTGGTCCTTTCTCAATGACACAGAGCAACCTGTGAACCAAGACACAAGTTTTCAGTCGAAGCAAAACTTTGTTCATATTTCGAAACTAGCTACAGGAAAACTAACTAAAGAGTTTCCTTCCTTTACTTACTCTGCACACACGGTTGATACGATATCTGTTTCCTCAAGCTTTTCCAGCTCTTGCTGGATAACAGTAAAGATTAAAGCTACTTTAATAACACTGTTGAAGCACTAGCAATGCCAAAAGACCAACATCTAAAGGTAACAAGAAGAGTCCAAAACATAGTGCACTTGTGAAAACCTTAACTTTAACCCAGGCTTTTGATTGAGATGTTAGATCATATCCATGAGAAAACGACATAGCTACCATCAATAGTACATTTCGCAAGGTTCTATAGGGTAAGTACACCTCTATAGTGGTTCCAAAGAAGAATCACGAGAACACAGCAACTTTCATAGATAAGATTTGGAACAACACCACAATTTCAACAAGAGAATTCTAAATTGTATCACATATCCGCAAGGGAATTATCATTCGAACTAGATCTGCTATCTCATATTGGATCGAACAATTTACATAAGTTGTAAGACACACAACACGTACCAGTTCAATTCTTCAAAACTCGGAACAAGTTCTAGTTCAATTCAAATGATTAGTTGCTCTTGACCAAAACAAAATATCTATTTCTCTGACTCTAACTAAAACCAAAAAGAGCCCTAAAAGTGCAATTCGCCGAGATTCACGGGACGAGGGACCTACATCGGAAGTGGAAAAGAGATCTTACCTCTAAGAATCTGACTTCCTGTTCAACGCGACCAAGCTCTGCAAGTATCATATGCTTCCCTCGTGCGTCACCACCGAGACCAGCAACAGCCTCTTGCTCGTGAGCCACCGTCTCCTCCATCTCGAATATCAGACCCGGGCTACTCCTACGACGTCAATTACCGATTATCACCGGTTCGCATCCTCCTCCACTCTCAGATCTGACACCGTCAGAAAGGAAAACTCAGAAGAGAAGAGAGTCCGTACGAGTTTGAATTTTCCCAAAGTCTCTCTCTCTGACTCTAATCGACTTTTGCCCAACTAATCCTTCCATTTTGCAGAAAACTGGAATCCTCTTTTCTTCCCCAAAAGTCTCCTCGCTTTTACAATTAAAACCGGGAAAAAAAACCGCCAGCCCAATACTACTGCGAATTTTACATACGATTGGCCCAATGGGCTGTAACAAATAAACAAGGTGGAGCTCCGGAAGAAAAAAGGGGCCGAAATTATAGACGCCAGTTCATTAATATTCATATTTTCGCGGAGAATAATAAAATAATAAAGAAAAGCATGTGGCTCAAGTCGTCAGTGTATCGTTGTAAGCTCGAGTGACATTGCATTTCCTTGTCCTTTCTCTTTATTGGTCGAAATTTGCTGATAAGCTTTCGGAACCAAATCTGGGTTTTGCTTCAGTCTCGCCATCAATGGCTTCTTCGATGCTCAATGGAGCTATCACCTTCCCCAAAGGATTATCAACGATTCCCGGTTCCAATTTACAGACCAGATCGATTGCTCTTCCTCGAATCTCCGTGACTCGAACCACCACCACTTCACCGAGAATCTCCGTGGCAACCAGATGCAGCAGCGTATCGTCGTCGCCATCGGCGTCGGCTTCCCGTCCATCGGCGCAACCAAGGTTCATTCAACACAAAAAGGAAGCGTACTGGTTCTACAGATTCTTATCCATCGTATACGACCACATCATAAATCCAGGTCACTGGACGGAAGACATGAGAGACGACGCACTCGAGCCGGCGGATCTTAGCCATCCGGATATGCGGGTGGTCGATGTAGGCGGCGGAACTGGATTCACTACTTTGGGTATCGTGAAAACAGTGAAAGCTAAGAATGTGACGATTCTTGACCAATCTCCGCATCAGCTGGCCAAGGCTAAGCAAAAGGAGCCGTTGAAAGAATGCAAAATCGTGGAAGGAGACGCTGAAGATCTTCCTTTCCCTACGGATTACGCAGACAGATACGTTTCTGCTGGAAGGTAAATTCACAGCTTGAATATTTGAGTCTTTAAAGAGCTTGTGTTTTGACTTGTGGAAATGTTTTGCTCAGTATTGAGTATTGGCCAGATCCACAGAGAGGGATTAGAGAAGCGTATAGAGTTTTGAAGATTGGTGGGAAGGCATGTCTCATTGGTCCTGTGTACCCAACTTTCTGGCTATCTCGCTTCTTCTCGGATGTGTGGATGCTTTTCCCAAAGGAAGAAGAGTACATCGAGTGGTTTACTAAAGCAGGTTTCAAAGATGTTCAGCTTAAGAGGATTGGTCCCAAGTGGTACCGTGGTGTTCGTAGGCACGGTCTTATCATGGGATGCTCTGTAACCGGAATCAAACCTGCCTCTGGTGACTCTCCTCTTGAGGTTTGTTTTCTTCTCTTATTCATCACTAAAACTTTGTGAGGTCTCTCTCTTATGATTATGGAAAAATGCAGCTTGGTCCAAAGGAAGAGGATGTAGAGAAGCCTGTAAGCAATCCATTCTCCTTCTTGGGACGGTTCCTCTTGGGAACCTTAGCGGCTGCGTGGTTTGTGTTAATCCCAATCTACATGTGGCTCAAGGATCAGATCGTTCCCAAAGACCAACCCATCTGATCACTCACCCAAGTAGCAGAGAATGTAGAACTTGAATCTTGTTGTATCACCACTTGTAAAACTCTGAGTCCTATCTATGAACAAGCGGAATTTTATTATCAACCCTTTCATTTCAATTCTATATTCGAGTTCTTGTGAAACACATTTCTGCCAACATATATATATATATATATAGTCTCAACTTGACAAATATTCCAAAATCTGTTGAACCGAAAGTAAAAAGCTAGTATCAAATTCATTACGGATTTGCTTGCAAAATTACAACAACAAAAACTCGGAAAAAAGTCAAAACCAGCGACAAAGAGATTAATGGATATCAGTCTGCATAACTAACAAGACCTCTCTGTCCGGGTGGAGAGTTTGAAGGAGAAGGGCTAAGCGATTTCGCAGGAGAGGTGGATCTCTTTGGCCCGAGACGCGATTTTAGGTCTTGGCTAATTGGCTGTCTCTTGCTCGGGCTAGGGCTAGGGCTACGACGTCTTGGACTCTGGCTCCTGCTTCTGTCTCTGAAACGACCGCGGTATCTATCTGGACTCCGAGAAAGGCTTCTTCTCCTCGGGTTGTACCTATGACAAGACAAACGGATCAGAATTATACGAGAGCCAAAGCCAGAATCTATACTATAAAGAGATAAGAGAGTAAACCAACCTTGGAGGGCTTCTTCTTCTGGGTGGGCTCCTAAAGCGTCCCCTCGGCGGCGAACGGTCAGAGTAACTCCTGTTATTCGGATACCTATTCAAACAAACAACGAGGTCTTAGTTACTGTTCTTGTTCCTGTCTTGTCTTGTTAAGTATGTATATAAATATTAAGTATGAAGTTACCTATCCCTGTTTCTGTCCTGAAAGTTTCTCCTGTCAGGCCAACGTCGAGGAGGTGAACGCTCAGGAGAAGGTGTACGGTATTTCCGAGCAAAGGAATAGCGTTCTGTGAAACCACGCCCCTTTCGGATTCGCTTAGGCACCCCACTTGGAGATGGGCTTCTCGAAGATTTTTTCTCCACAGCTTTCTCTTGTGGCTTCGGACTTCTGCTTCTATCTCTCACAGGGCTCCTACTTCTCCTAGAAACTGGGCTCATACTCCTGTATAACAACGGAATTTGACTTTAGTCTTTCAGCGACCACATATCAGAATACCTAAACAATGCAAAAAGCCAGGGATATAGATTAACCTTGATCTCACTGAGCCAATGCCTTCATCAGCTTTGGTGGCCTTTCCATTACCTTCAGGTTCCTCTCTCAGTACGGGACTAGAATCAGCTACGGGCACAGGTGTCGAAAGTTTTCCACTATCTAAGGCACGAGGTAGCGAGATTGCACTTCAGGATACAGCCGATAGATTGAAAGAACCAAGATCCTAAACAGCTACACTTACCTTTAGCTTTCTTTGTCTTTCTGGCTTTATCTCTCTCGTCATCAGAACTGCTACTCATGCTGCTACCCTCGGACCCACTTGAACTATCCGAGGTTCTGTAAGAAGAAACCAAAAGTAAAATCAAGAAAACAAGAACTGGAAGTGACTAAGTAAAAATGAGCATGAGCTAATAGACAGACCTGCGGCGAGATCGTCGAGTTTTCTTTTTCCCATTTCTTCCTTTGGTCTTTCTTTCCCCTCGCCGGCCTTTCTGTCTCTTTGTCGACTTTCTCTTCCTACGCTTCCCGTCACTGGAAGAACTCGAGTCATATGAAGACGAATCTGAATCAGAATCTGAATCTGAGTCAGAACTTGAGCTATATGAATCCGACGAAGAGTATCTTCTTTTCCGCTTAATCTTTTTCTCCTTTGATTCTTTCCTTTCCACGTTTGCTATTTTTGATCTCCCTGAAAAAGCATTAAAATGCATCGTATCCCTCATCATAAATGAAGCACTTCCCACATTCAAAGATTTCAACTCCATTACCTTTCTCTATTTCAGCAGCATCCTGAGAGACTTCGCCACAGTCTACAATTTTAACGGGAATGGTAGGTTTCCCATCACTCGTCCCCACAAGTTCCATTTTCTTCACTACTTCCATCCCCTTCACGACTCTCCCGAATACAACATGCTTCCTGCATTATGATTAGGGGACAATCAGCACCCTTGACAAGGCATTAAATCTTCCGAGTGCTCTTTTACGATAAACTTCAATTTTTCAAAAACGAAGCAAATCCAGGAGCAGAGACCATACCCATCAAGATGTGGCTGACGTTTAAAAAGTATAAAGAATTGGGATCCATTGGTGTTTGGACCACAATTTGCCATTGAAAGAACTCCAGCTCCGTCATGATCCAGTTTGAAATTCTCATCTGCAGAGATAACGAGATATGTATTGAGAAATTTGTTCCAACTCCAGAAAGCTGAAAAGAGAGCAATACAAATTATTTACCTGGAAATTTCCCACCATAGATGCTCTCTCCGCCAGTGCCTGCAAACCAACCAAAGTCCTTACAAATCTGGGCATTTTATCAGAGAGTCAAGCTAAGTACACTAGTGGTTAGCATCCAAACACTTTGTTTACGAGTCCTAATCTTAGCTCCTTGGGACAATCCCTTAAACTTCACTTCTGTATTAACTAACTATTTACTAGATCATCTACGTATCAACCTAAAAAGTGCATAATGTGATTTCAAGTTATATACACGGTATGGAATTTTATATGATTCCCTGTAAAAGGTTTGAAGAGTACCGTTTCCATTCGAAAAATCACCACCCTGCAAGAAATACAACCATTGATGAATATAAACTCCTTTTCCATTAAATCATACAAGAGCATAAAACGAGTACAATACTATACATACTTGAGCCATGAATCCTGTAATTACTCGATGGAAAGATGATCCTTTGAAATGGAGAGGCTTCCCAGTTGTCTTTCCAACGCCTGCCTCACCTGCATCAGAACAATGAAGTTTGAATCTCCACAATAAATCTGCCGAAAAATGAATGACACTGATAGATGAAGATACTGTTGTGAGCAAGCTTTAGGTACCTGTGCAGAGGGCACGGAAGTTTTCCGCTGTCTTCGGGACAGCATCAGCAAAAAGCTGCCATTGAAAAGGAAAACTTAAGAAGCTGGAGAAGGAAAAGAGAGAGGAAACCAAAAGATGCACAGTCAATATACCTCCATGACGATCCTTTCAACAGGATCTCCACCAATTGAAACATCAAAGAATACATTAGGATTCTTCTTCTTACTCATTGCTACATAAACCAAAAGAATAGGTTATCATCAAATGGTAGGTATATCACGAGAGATGGATTTGAATAGCTCATTTGACATCCCGAAAAACACTATAAAGTGTATAACAATAGTTTCGAAGCAGAAATATAAGGAATCGGGGCGTTGCGAAGCCCTAATTAGAGAGCAGCTTGATAATTACCCAGCCTCAAAGGTGCTGGCATTGTAATCCTAAGTCTCGATTTAAACCGAAATAGATTTTAAATACTCATACCAGATCTATCAAACTTTTAAAAACCCTAAACCCCTAAATCCATCACAAAAAGTATTTGGTAAACATCAGTGATTCCTCTCCAAAATCAGATACAATAACACACAGCACATCCATGAAATTCCAGATCAAAATCACGACTCGTGAGCTAAAGGCGTAATCGAGTTAAGAAAAAAAACACAAGCCGAGAAACAGAAAGAAAATCAGCATCGTTCTCGAAAGTACCTGATATAGTAAGAAAGAAGCGTTGTGAAAACTTATCGGCGAGGTTCCCTCGATACCGCCTGCTCTGGTTCTTCGTTCGCCGCTTCGGGTTTGCGAGTAAGTAAGGTTTTGCTCACTAAAACGATGATGATGTAAGAAAGAAAACTGATGCATTCGGGCGTATAGTTACCGCGGATAATCTACGGTTTTGAGACGGCCACGTGTCAAACTCAGCCGATAATGATGTGTTATTAATTCGGTCGTTTCAGGCCCGATGGGCCTCTGAAGAGAAATGGAAGAGTATTCACCGTCAGCGACTACCGTTGTGTTCGACCGTCCGATATCATTGCTCCGGGGACCAATACCCGCCGGCGGTTCGGATGATTCGGGCTCAGGTCCGTACGTTCTAGCCTTCCGATCCTTGGATTCATGGTCTTCCGGTTTCAAGCGTTGCGAAGCCCTCATAAAGGAGCAGTGCGAGGAAGGTGCGAGGATCGGGTGCGCCGTCTCGGCGTCCAACAACTGTAAACCCCCGTGGTGGCGGAGCATAGCCGAGCGAGGCTCCGGTGATATGAGGGAACGAGAGAAGTGCGAAGAGCGGGAATTCGAAGGATGTTTGGCTGCCGCGAAGGACAAGTGTGGTGGATTCGCGAAAGAGAAATGCTCGAAAGCGTTTTTGGACGCGCGAGTCGCAATGGCGGGGAGCTCGAAGGAGATTGAGGAATTGGTTTGGTTAGCTTCGAATCCTGAGCACAGCAAGTGGCTGGACCATCTGGGTCAGGTAAAACGCAAAACGAATTGCAGAGCTTGGGATCTTCTTCGAAAGCAAAAAGCATCTCTTGGTTGATTGGTAGTCTAAACAATTTGCAGCTTTTTTTTTGTGATAAATTTGATTATTTATTGATCTCTTTTGATCATTTCGAATGGTATGCGATACCTTGTGCAGAGGCTCTTGTGTTCCTATGGATTTAAGTGTGTGCCAGTGAGTTATATTCTCTCTATATAGTTTTGTTCAGTCTAGAACACCTCTAGTAGTGCCGTAAAACTGCAAACTTTGCATTATAAACGCGGAGCCAAGAAACCTCTCTTCCAAGAGCAAATCTTTACCTCTCACCTAAGCTGTAGGGATCTGCAATATCTTCGATAGATGATGGCCACGTCTATAGAGTTTATTAGTGGAGGTCAACTTTATTTGTTTGTCTATAAAGTCAATTGCTTTATCTTTCGCTGTCGTCACATGAATGGAAAGGATAGGCTCCAATTTCTTGACAACGAAAATGGAAAGTGCTACGAAATTTCTGTCTGTGATGATAGCTTTATTTATCCTATACGAGTCTCACACGCTGTTCCATTAAAATATTCAGCTTTTATTTTTTTCCGTTTTTGTAGATGACGTGAAAAGTGGGTTTTGTGGAAAAGTATAGGAAGAGTGACAAACTTGGTTCTGAGATTTATTCGTCAAGTGCACATTTTAAGTGTTAAATTCCGATTGATATAACAAACAAGTTGGTGTGTATGTGGAAGATTCAAAAGGGTTTAATCTTCCTTTCCCTTTGTTTGTTTATTGAAAGTTATGCTAATACTGTATCACCACTAAAGAGAGAAAAATGCCATTTCTTATATTCATCCTTAGACACTAAGGCATTCACCAAGTCGGCGTCAATGGCTCATTCCTTCCACAATGACGGCACACGAGTTCAGATTATTGACATCATAAGACTGCTCTAATCAAACTACCAAAACTCGATTAACACGCACAATGGTTCGAACCCGAACCCAAAGTGCAATAAGACAAGTCAAAAAAAACACCACCCGTACAAAAGTGCTGCCCATGTACTTTGGAATTCGTGTCTGAAACGTGTTTTGTCCACCGCCTGAGAAATTAAAGTAAAACAAGTTAATCAATAAGAGATTTGAATAGTTTTCAACCAAATAAACAGACAATAGAGGGCGGCTAAGCCAAGGATTTAAATAGTACCATTGAAGCTCACAATTTTTAGAAGGAAAAAAGAGAGAGATCATTTCTTGCTGAGTGTTGAGTGTCTTACAAGTCACAACACATACAGGGAAGAAGAGTGCGAGACTTGTTTTTATTCCTCTCTTTCTTTCACTCCTTCTCTCTTTACACAGGAGGAACCATGAACGACCTCAAGGAATGTGTTTACCCTGCTTTGCTGCTCAACCTTACCACCAACAGTCTCAACAAGGCTCAGAGGCGTTGGCGTATTGCCTACGCTGCTATTTACTCCGTCAGGGCTATGCTTTCTCTCGTTAAAGAGATAGTCCCAGAAAGGATTCATCCTAAAGCCTCTGATTCCTCCTCCTTCTCTCTCTCCTACACCGCACTCGACTCCGGTGATGAATTAAAGATCAACTCAATGCCTCTCTCTTACGTTCCTGACATCGACCAAGGACAACTTGTTGAGTTTATGAAGGCTAAGGACTTTCCGGGAATCCTAGCGCTCGGCGGCGTTGAAGGTATCGCGGCGTCTCTCAGGACAAACGCTGCCAAAGGAATCCATGGGAATGAGCAAGAAGTCAGTAGACGCCGTGACCTCTTTGGCTCTAACACTTATCACAAGCCACCACCTAAAGGACTCCTCTTCTTTGTCTATGAAGCTTTCAAAGACACCACTATCGTGATCCTATTAGCCTGCGCGACACTCGCACTTGGCTTCGGTATCAAAGAGCACGGTCTCAAGGAGGGTTGGTATGAAGGCGGAAGTATCTTCGTAGCGGTCTTCTTGGTGATAGTTGTCTCTGCTCTAAGCAACTTCAGACAAGAGAGACAGTTTGACAAACTCTCCAAGATAAGCAATAATATCAAAGTGGAAGTCCTTAGAGACAGCAGGCGGCAACATATCTCCATCTTTGATGTTGTTGTTGGCGATGTTGTCTTCTTGAAGATCGGAGATCAGATTCCTGCGGATGGCCTGTTCTTGGATGGGCATTCACTTCAGGTGGATGAGTCTAGTATGACTGGAGAGAGTGATCATCTTGAAGTCGACCACAAGAATAATCCTTTCTTGTTCTCCGGGACAAAGATAGTCGACGGTTTTGCTCAGATGCTGGTTGTCTCCGTGGGTATGAGCACAACTTGGGGACAGACGATGAGCTCCATAAACCAAGATTCTAGCGAGAGAACACCTTTACAGGTCCGTCTTGACACGTTGACTTCCACCATCGGAAAAATTGGTCTTACGGTGGCTGCACTGGTCCTAGCAGTGTTGTTAGTCCGTTACTTCACAGGGAACACAGAGGACAAACAAGGTCGAAGAGAGTACAACGGAAGCAAAACACCGGTTGACACTGTGGTCAATTCCGTTGTGCGAATCGTGGCAGCTGCAGTTACCATTGTCGTAGTGGCTATCCCGGAAGGTTTGCCATTGGCTGTGACTCTGACGCTGGCTTACTCCATGAAGAGAATGATGTCTGATCAAGCTATGGTCAGAAAGCTCTCTGCGTGTGAGACAATGGGCTCAGCGACAGTGATATGCACAGACAAAACCGGCACGTTAACACTCAACGAGATGAAGGTAACCAAGTTTTGGCTTGGCCAAGAGTCGATCCATGAAGACTCTACCAAAATGATCGCCTCGGAAGTTCTCGATCTTCTTTACCAAGGCACGGGTCTGAACACGACGGGTAGTGTCTGTGTTTCGGATTCAGGGCCAACGCCTGAATTCTCAGGCAGTCCAACAGAGAAGGCTCTCTTGTCTTGGACCGTGCTAAATCTAGGTATGGATATGGAGTCACTGAAGCAAAAACACGATGTTCTCAGCGTTGAGACCTTCAATTCAGCTAAGAAACGAAGCGGAGTATTGATCCGAAGAAAATCTGACAATACAGTCCATGTACACTGGAAAGGAGCCGCTGAAATGGTCCTGGCTATGTGTTCTCACTACTACAGGAGCACTGGTTCCGTAGATTTAATGGACTCTACCGCAAAGGACAGAATTCAGGCAATAATCCAAGGTATGGCAGCCAGTAGCCTCAGATGCATAGCATTCGCTCATAAAGTATCGTCAAACGAGTCAGGGCTAGAGGAAGATGGCTTGATCTTGATGGGAATCGTTGGTCTGAAAGATCCATGTCGACCAGGTGTATCAAAAGCTGTCGAAACTTGCAAACTTGCGGGGGTCACCATCAAGATGATAACGGGAGATAATGTTTTCACTGCAAAAGCGATAGCTTTTGAATGCGGAATCCTTGACCTCAATGACAAAGATGAAGAGGAAGCTGTTGTAGAAGGTGTTCAGTTCAGAAACTATACCGATGAAGAGAGAATGGAGAAAGTTGAGAAGATCCGGGTCATGGCAAGGTCCTCTCCTTCCGACAAGCTTCTAATGGTCAAGTGTCTGAGACTTAAAGGCCACGTTGTAGCTGTCACAGGGGATGGCACCAACGATGCACCTGCACTAAAAGAAGCAGATATCGGTCTCTCTATGGGGATTCAAGGCACCGAAGTAGCGAAAGAAAGCTCAGACATCGTTATTCTAGATGATAACTTCACTTCGGTAGCTACAGTTTTGAAATGGGGAAGGTGTGTCTACAACAACATCCAGAAGTTCATTCAGTTTCAGCTAACGGTGAACGTCGCAGCTCTTGTGATCAATTTCATCGCAGCAGTTTCAGCCGGTGAGGTCCCTTTGACAGCAGTTCAACTGCTGTGGGTAAACCTCATCATGGACACTCTGGGAGCTCTGGCTCTGGCCACAGAGAGGCCCACGAACGAGCTCTTGAAACGAAAGCCAGTTGGGCGAACAGAGGCTCTGATAACAAATGTCATGTGGAGGAATCTCCTGGTTCAGTCATTATATCAAATAGCTGTACTCTTGATCTTGCAGTTCAAAGGTATGTCTATATTCAACGTGCGAAAGGAAGTGAAAGACACGCTCATATTCAACACTTTCGTGCTCTGCCAAGTTTTCAACGAATTCAATGCAAGGGAGATGGAGAAGAAGAATGTGTTCAAAGGTATTCACAGAAACAAGCTGTTCATTGGAATCATAGCAATCACTATCGTGCTTCAAGTCATCATGGTGGAATTCCTGAAGAAGTTTGCAGATACGGTAAGGCTTAACGGGTGGCAATGGGGAACTTGTATAGCAATTGCATCTCTTTCATGGCCAATCGGCTTCTTCACTAAATTCATACCAGTCTCCGAGACACCGTTCCTCAGTTACTTTAAGAATCCAAGATCCTTATTCAAGGGTTCAAGAAGCACATCTCTAAAGAAACCTTAAGCAGGGCCAAATGGAGATGAAGGGCAAAGAGTAGGAACTTTCTGAAACTTTTAAAAGCAGCTTCCAGCTCCATTGAACCATAAAAAGATCCAAATCTGAAGTATGAATTCCACCAGAGATGCGATTGATCAAAAGAGTCGATGAACACGAGGTCAGGGTCACTGACTTGTAAGTTGTTTTGAACTGCTGCAACAAGGTGGCTTTCCAGTTCACTTCTACATAAAACATAAAACGACATTACCAGGTTGTATATGTTAATGACTTAGGAAAAACAATTGTGTGAGTTTTGAGGTGTGGGGGTAGCCATTGGTGAATAGTAAGACTAATTTTGGTTTATCCACTGTACAGTCGAAAGGGTGCATTACACTGTTCCTAGGTTTCAAAGCTAAGAAGTTTTATCTTGAAAAAAAAAAGAAAGACTACTTTTGTGCACAAGGTATAGCTTGTCTTGTAATGTTTGGGTGAATATGACACCATATTCGGTTTTTGTACAGTTTTCATGTTTCTTAAAACGTTTGGCTTTGCACAGTTTAAGTTCTATTTGAAACTCTAAAACATGATGCACCTTTGATAGATCCATCACCAAAAACATGAAGAATAGAAAGTACAGAGAGTGAAAAAAGACACAGAACAAAAAATGGAGAAAACATTTTTCTTACGTAGTAGAACTGTGTGCGTTCAAGGCTTTCACTTTTTTTCCATGATTAATGAGTAAAAAGGTCCTAACGAGGAAGGAGTGAGGCTGTCCGAGCATGACCTAGCTCTGGTTTAAGCAAAATATGTTTCCACATTTATCTCATAACCAAAGATAGATCATGCTGGCAGCTTCACTTGTTCCCTTGTGGACATATAACTTGAGGACCAAATTTTTCAAACGCGAGATGGTAGAAAAAGTTTCTGGTCAAGAAAGAAGCTGAAAACGTAAACAAGACATGACACTTAAAAAGAGAGGAGGCGAGAGACGATAGAGAGATGATGCTATGTGGTTTTAGGAGGCGTTATATAGATATTTATAGAAAGAGAGGAGAGAAGGGTTTGAATGACACATGTTAAAATATTTAAAGAGATGGTTGGGTGAAAAAAGGAGAGAGACACCACGCAATTAAAGAAGCTTGAAAACAGTGAAAGCATCATAATGCATACAGCTAAGAGAGGAAGAAAGAGAAAGAGAGAGACAAAATCAATAAGGCTATCAAGAGATTAGAGCCTCGGCCCTGCATACCTATATCTCCACCACCTGTGACCCTAAATATACTCCTTTATTGTGATACATCTCTTTCTCTCTCTCTCTCTCTCTTATGTGTACACAGTGACGTACCTTATTTCAAATCTTGACCGTTTCTTCTGTATTCCTTTAAGAAGCTTTCGTCAAGGTCCAACGCTTAGTTTGACTCCTTGTAACTCAAAAGACCCCCATCTTTATGTCTTTGCATTAACCACCATCCTATGTTTCCGCTCTTCCTGCATTAATTGTCCCACAAAAACCATGAAATTACAAAGACGTAAAAAGTAAACAGCAGAGGTTTTGAATGCAGAGAGATAGATCTGAAAATATGAAAGATTCATCTCGCAGGTTTGGTAGGTGTGGGATTTAAAAGCAAACATAATCACAAAGAGAAAGAGTTTCTGGGAGACATTTACTCTCAAAGCGCTTATAAAGGTCTCTGCTGAACAGCCTAGTTAGACGACTCTATCCCTAGCTTCATATCTAGGTCTCTGCTTCCTGCTTTTAATTGCTAATAACGCCTTTATTTTGAATTTCCCTCTCTCTTTCCTACTCTACTTCATTTACTCTTAAGATGGCAAATTTTCCTTGGTGAGACACTTGCTAATAACATAATTGGTTTGGATTTGATCAACATATATGCTTTGGTCACCAAGAATCCCCGCAAGAACAACCTCCACTTTCGAAATGATGAAATCTATTGGCATCCCTCATCACCAGGTCTCGTCGGAATAACTTAGAGACCAGCTTACAGAAAGTATGGCAATCACTACAGACACGTAAATTTTTTGTGATCCGAAGACAGGCCCCATCAGGTGTTTTGAGCAGACCATATGCAATTGCTAGCCTCTCGCTGTGTCCATGAAGGATCTGAACCTTCTCCTCTTCATCTACATTATGCAGAACGAACTTTGTGTCGGCTACATAACCTGCTTCCGTCTCCAACTTCCTAGTAACCTCAGACAACTTCTCATATATCTCGATGGTCTCTGGATGAGACTTGTCTCTTGCTGTAAAACTATGAACCTTTCCGTCAATCTCAATCCAACTGCATCCAGGGAGTTTCTTCAATCCGCTAGCTTTCATTTTTGCCCTCACTTTTTCAACATCGTTCCATCTTCCCTGTTCAGCAAAGACATTAGATACAAGCACCAGATTTCCCGGATTCTTAGGTTCGAGCTCAAGGAGTCTCTGAGCAGCTATCTCTCCAATTTCTTTCTCTGAATGAGATCGGCAAGCCGCAAGGAGCGCACACCACACTTCTGTGGTAGGCTTTGTCTTCATCGTTTTAACAAATTCAAAGGCTTCCAACACACAGTTTGCACGACCGAGCATGTCAACCAGACACACGTAATGTTCAGGCCACGGTTCCAATTTATATTCATGTTCCATGATCTTGAGAAACCTTCTACCCTCGTCAAGCAGACCTGCATGGCTACACGCATAAACAAGTGCCAGAAACAGAATGTGATCAGGCGAGACGTTTTCATGCCTCATTTTATCGAACAACTCAACAGATGCTTTTCCACAACCGTGCATTCCATATGCATTGATCATACTCGTGTACTGCAGTAAACCTTTCCTTTCTATCCGATCAAATACAGCCTTTGCGCTCTGTAAATCTCCACAGCATGCATACATGTCAACAACAGCAACTGCAACGGACCCCTCTAAGCAAAAACCCTTTCGGAGTAAGTAGCCATGAATTTCTCTCCCTTTCTTGAGAGCAGATAAACTAGCTGCCGCGGACAGTATACTTAACAATGCTACAGAATCAGCGGCCAAACCAGTTTCAACCATGCGTCGAAAGAGTTCAATAGCCTCATTCTCCTTACCATTATTAGCACTAGACGATATCATGCTTGTCCAAGAGACAACATCTTTACCTTTAATCGATTCAAATACTCGAGTAGCATAGCTCATGTTCCCACATTTTCCATAAACATCTACCAACGCATTCTGTATCACCATATCAAGTAAACCTCTTCTCATGACGTGACAATGAACTTCTTTGACAATGGGCATGGATTTGACAACACTACAAGCTCGAAGGACGCTTCCCAACATCATCTCATCAATCTCCATCTTTTTCTTAGCAACATCCCGGAATAGTTCTAAGGCCTCTACATGACAATCATTCTGAGCATAACCAGCAATGACTGTAGTCCATGAAATAAGATCTTTTTCGTGCATCATAAGAAACGCACGCCCCATATAACTTGTGAGCCTGCACTTTGAATACATATCTATCAACGTATTCCCAACCTGCATATTAGAATCCCAGTCGTGTTTAATCACATAAGCATGCAATTCCATTCCTACCAACAGATTGCTTAATCTTCCCGACGCTGCAATGACACTGGTCACTGAAACCTCGTCCGGTTTGTAACCAGCAGCGATCATTTCACAAAAGAACTCTAAGGCTTCCTTATACATGAAATTCTGTACATAACCCTTAATAAGAGAATTCCATGACACAACGTCATTGTTATCCATTTGACGAAGGGTCCTTGCCGCCTCAGACATTTTACCACACCTCGCATACATTGCAATCAAGGCGTTGCACACATACACTTCAAAAAAATGACTTGATTTCAGGACAGCAGCGTGAATCTCTTTCCCTAGCTTTGCATATGACAAACCTTTACAAGCTGTGAGAGCCGAAACAATACTGTAGCTGTTGGAGGCAGGACCATTCATCTGCATTTCTCTGAACAATTCTAAAGTCTCCAAAGATTGCCCAGAGGTGGAATACGAAGACATAATAGAATTCCACAGAACAACGTCTCCTTTCTCTTGTGATCCGTCAAACAAACGCCTGGCTGCGCTTAGCTCATCATTCTTAGCATACATGGAAACCAACGCATTGACAATAAAATCTGTTGAATTGTAGCCATGTTTAACGACCAGACAATGAAGCTCAGCCCCACTACGGATATCTCTAAGCATACCACATGCTTTAAGCAAAACAGGAAAAGAGTAAAGATCCACAGGAACACCATCAACCCGCATTTTCCGGTAGACAGCAATAGCTGAAGCAGGTTCACCGTTCGAAACATAGGCTCCAATCATCGCATTCCATGCAAATGTTGTTCTCTCACGCATTTCGTCAAACACTTTCTCTGCATCATCCAAAACCCCACACTTACCGTACATAAGCACAAGCTTACCGGCCAAATAATCCGATTCAATTGCGGGGAAAGTCTTTGAGATACGCGAATGCAGCTGCCGACCTTGAGAGATAGCTCTACTTTTCCCACAAAGCTCAAGAGCGTAGGCATACGCTTCGATTGGAGGGTTGGCGATTAACCCATCCAGCCGTTGAAAAGCTTCAACTAGGCCTCTATCGAGACAAGTAAGCTTCGGAGAAGGGACTTGGACGAGCTTTCCGGGGTAACTGAGAGATGGGTTAGTACGAATTCGGCTCAGTTTGGGCTCTGTCGGAACAGTACAATGGAGACGAGAGACTGCACTCGATATCGCCATAGCAGAGTACATAACATTACAAAATACGGGAGAAGTTTTGCTCAGTAATCGCATTTTACAGCATACCTTGAAGGAGAAGAAACTACCATAGCCATTGTCCAATTATCACCATATCGTCGTTGGTATAACGACGAATGGTCCAATTGTTCTACAAGTGGTTGTTTTTTTCGTCAATTCATAGGTAGATGAGCCAGGCCCATTTTCAAGCCTGTTTGCTGTAAAATAAGTTTATAACCTTGGCAAATCGGTTAACAATAGCATTATCGGAGGAAGAGTGGGGTCCGAACTGCAAAGTTCTAAAAGCTCATATTTGAAAATTCAAAGTTCCTCCCAAAATTTCTCACTTTATGTGGCAGGTTGCATCCGGGGTTCTTGCAGTTATTTATGGACTTCAACAAGACATGAGTTGCGAGATTATTTGTAAAAGATGTGGTTATGCTGATGAAACCATTAATCATGCATTATTTTAGTGTCCCAACTCTTTGATTATGTGGAAGGATTTTAAGATTCCTTTGATTCAAGGAGTTTTTCCTTTTCCATCGGCGTTCTCTAATTTGGATTTTTTGTATTGGAGGTTACCGTCTCACACTAATTCGGAACTTATCCGATCGGGTTTCCCGTGGATTATGTGGTATATATGAAAAGTTAGAAATAAGAAGGTATTTGATGGAATTCAATCGGAGCCTTTGGATATCCTCAATCTTGCGTGAAGTGAAAAGATATTTTGGGAGGAGACTCAAGTAAGGGAGGACTAGGAGTTTGAAGAAGATTTTGAAGATCAGGGGGATAGCGTTTTAACATTAAAGTGTCAAATTGATGGCTCTTGGAAAGGTTCAGATCCTACCTCAGGGTTAGATTGGGTGTGTTCTTGGGGATTCAATCAGATAGTAGTTATGAGAACAAAATGTCAGCGGCAGTCTCTTTCCCCCCTTCACTCATAGCTTGAAGCGTTGATATGGGCGATGAAGACTATCATACTAAGAAGAATGGATTGCCAAGTTTTTGAGACATATTGTGCAGCATTGGTTTCCATGGTACAGTCTCCTGATGAGTGACCTGCTTTCTCCAATCCTTTAGAGGAGTTTGGTATGCTCCAGGCTCAACTCCCTTTATTTTCAATTTCCTGCATTTCCCGTCTTTGTAATGTAAGGACTGATTGTCTAGCTCGATCTTCGAGAACTCTTTTTTCAGAGTGCGAATATGTAAACTCTTCCCCTCTTGTTTGGGCTACCAACATGGGTGTAGTTTTTTAATAATTAATATTTGGTTGGAAAAAAAAAAAAAAAAAAAACCTTGGCAAATCAAAAACATTGGCCTCCAAAACGTTGTTGTTCGCTCTCTAACTCCTCCGATCGTCATCTTCTCGGTCGATTAGCTCCATCGTCTAGCTGATTGTCGCTCGTTCTCTAAAAATTTGAACTTTTTTCCTTGTATTATAATGGCTTTTTAGTACCATTATTTCATCATATTGTGGTATCCGCCTTTAGTATCTACGTAGTTTACCAAACAGTTTTACAAAAGAGAAGGTTTTACATGAACCATAAGACAATGTCTTACATAAAAACAAAACCAAAATAAAGATTTAACATCAAATACACATCCAAATAAAGATAAGTTCGATATCCGAACAAAACCAATCACTTCCAGCGACTATGGCCACGACCACGTGCGGACTTGCCACAACTAATTTATGCTGTTCTCTGGCTTGATATAGAGAGCTAGGTACCTACATTAGTCACACATGAGCCAACATGAATATAACTATCACATGCTTTTGCACTTGTGAAAATTTCAAAATTTATGCAACCAAAACCATATTGTGATAAATTAGATCAAATGACCAGTCAAAGAAACGCTAAATAGAAGTTTATAAATGTTTAAGCCATATAACATAAATTAAACCTTCTAGTTGAGGAATTTTTTTGAACTTGTGCCAGCCTCATTCTGGTTTTTACGTGGTCTTCTACATTGTTCTTTTGGGAGGGCAGAAAATTCGTTTTCAAGACCTTCGATTAGTTGACTTTGTGAGTAACCTTGCGGTCTTCAATGATCTCCAACTTGAGAAAAATATTTTAATGTGGATGTTTTTTTTTTTTTTTTTTTTAGAAAACCCTATTGTAAATGATCCATTATTTTGCTACTATTATTCATTTAATTTTCTAATAATAGGATGTTATATGTATCACAATTTCTCTTATTAGAATCACTTAAGAAAATTGACACTAATTTTAACATTAATTATTTATAAATCAATTTATTTATAAGTGAAAATATTTTTACATCGAATATTATAAGCGTAGCAAATAGTAACATTAATTTTTTACAACCGACATATATTATTATCGACTAGATGCAGATATTTAAAAACAAAAACATCAAAATCAAATAGTTGGCAACAATCAGAGAATTATTAGTTTATTTACAATTTTGTTGAATTAGTTTATACATTCGACAAGACGACGCGGGTTTTGAGTACACATAGCGAAATAAATAAATGGAGAAAAAGAGAGATCATGTGTGTGTCGCATGTCATGGAAATAAAAATAATCAATCTTTTCTTATAACCAATGTCAACGAACTTTTGTAGTACATAGACCTCAAAAATTCATTTTCATAGATCGATAATAAGAAGAAGAGAAGAACAAAAACATGGCGAAAATCATCAACTTCTCTGCTATTCTCTTCATGGTCCTATTGGTTTCCACAGGTAACATAATCAATATCTTAGTTTGATTGGAATAGTTAACTTGTTGAACACAGTTCATTGATTGTTCTCTGTTTGTGTATAATATATATTAGGGTTGATGGAGAAAGGAGAAGCGCAAGGGTGTCAATGGGAATGCAAGCACTTACCAAACTTCAAGTGTTGGATGGGTCAAGTGGGACAAAACCTTTGCAACGACTTGTGCAAGAACGAAGGAGCTAGTAGCGGCGTTTGCGTTTCAGACGCCGGCGCTAATATCCACAAATGCCTCTGTCGCAAGAACAGCTGCTAGCCACCTCAACGTTTATCGCATGTCTCAAATCCTATATAATATTTACATTTCATGTATTATGTATATGTCCAAAAGTAAGTCGTGTTTTACCATTGTGTGAAGAAAAAAACATACTTTTGATTTTGGATACGGTTTGTGATTGGTTGCTATGAATTGTGATAATTAGTAATTTTAAAGAAAACACAATTGTGTGATGTAATATTGGTTGATTTTGTCAAATGAGTTAATAGAATGACCACCATAGCCATATATATGGTTGCCTTGAGCTCAAAGCAAGTTGAGGCGGTCTCAAGTAGAGTGATCAATATAAGACATCTGATTCCATGACCCGATTTATCGTTAAGTTCTACGGATTTCTAACTTGAAATTTAAATTTCAAAAGCCAGTAAAATGGTATATGTCATTATATATTACTTTAGTTTTTTTTCTCAACTATACTCTAGGTTTTTTCTGTTAAATTCTAATAATTTTCGAGGCGCTATCGTATAACCCTATATAAATAGCCATAGACAAACTTAATCTTATTGGTGTCTCTCCACCTTCATTGCTATGATGAATATTCATAATACTCTACTTTTTTTTCATTTGTTGATTACTAGATTTGAACAAGAACCCATAAAGCCTAAGTAACTTGTTTGGCCAACCCGTACGTTCCACTTTCCTTCTTATGCTTCGTCTTCTTCCTCCAAGTAATCTTTGTTCATAAGTAACTCTTCCCAAAACTCATCGTCGAGCTCTTCCCTCGCCACGTCATCAATCCGTTGCCGTCCATATCCTTGTATCTCTAACGCCAAAGCCTCCAGCTCCGACACGTGTTCCACCGACTCCCTCTTCACGGTCACATGCTCTTCCACCTCTTTCATCTGTAGAAGCGAAGGGTTCTGCACCACGCGCCTCAAGAACGACATCATATGCCTTTGTTTCCTCTCTGCTCCGTTAAGCCTTTGCTCCATAGCCTCGATGTAACATCTCGCTCTCTGCTCCTCTTGTCTTACCCTAGAGATCTCCATCATTAAGACATCTCTCTCTTGCCGGAGCTGCGGAACCTCGCCGACGACTTCCGGTTGAAATTGGTTGATCAGTGATGGAGGAGATGAAGAAGAAGTTCTTCGCTTTATGGTTTTGAGAAGGTCTCTTTGACCCATCAAGAAACCTTCATTCATAAACTCCCATCTCTCTGCCTCTATCTTTCTAAACCCCTAACAAAATAAAATAATGAAAGATAAATAGTAAGTCTTCGTGTTTTCTTATATAACAAAGGAAAAATCTGTTACTTACGGCACTGTAATAACATCTATTATTTTTTTTGTTTATCATACTTTTCGTTTGAGATATCAATGGAGGAACAAGTGTCTATTAAATATTGAATATTTTATTTCAAGTTGATATGGATGAAATAAAGTCTCTCTAGAACATGCGAAGCTTTCTTCTTATCTGTCATTACTGAGCATAAACCATGGAAAGTTACAAAAGAAAGAAAACCAAATTTTGATTACCCTTTTTGTAGTAATTGGAGGCCGAACGCATTTTGTTGAGTTCCTCCAAAAAACTATAAAGATCACAAAGGGAAGAGAGAAAACATAGCAACATCGGTTAGTGTATGACGCAGAGATTTAACTTACATAAGTGTTGAGTTGTCTCACAAAGCTAGAGAAGTTGTTGTGTTTGAAGTATAAAGGGAGAATAGTCAAAGACAATGATTGTGGATCCCAAACGACAAAACTGATGCCTCCTCTGTTCCAAGACACAATGTGGTTTGTGTTTGGATCATCAACCATCTGGAACGTCTTTGTAAGAAATGGTGAAGGTCCCATTTCGTGTAATCCCTCCATAGGCATTGGTATTGACATTGACCAAGCTCTCGAGCTTGACGACGAAGATGGGTCCATCTAGGTCAGATGATGTCCACTTTGGTCTTAGATTGAGTTTCTAGTTATGAATGAAACATTGGTTCGTGAATTTAGAAAAGAGCGGGAATTACGTTTTTGTTTTCTTTTCTTTTGAAAATACAGAGTACTTGTGAAATTGGAAGTTAGTTTATGGCAGTTGAGGAAGGAAATGTGGTGAAGAAGATGGCCACGTAGGTGCCTTTATATATATAGTGAAGCTAGTGACATATTTTAATTGCTTAATGGATTTAGAACTTTCTAGAATAGTTACGAAAGGTGTGGACATGTAATGCTCAGAACGTGATCCGGAGTTTAATGGTAAAATCCTATGTGGAACTCGTGATTTGTCTTAAGTTATACTAATCAATTTAGACTACAGTAATTCAAAACACGTTATAATCTAGAAGACTAGAACTAATGCATGTTTATTGTACATAATAAAAGCTACACAATGGTTTTGACCACGTAGCACCGGTCGGATAGAGCCTTTGGTTAAATTAATATAAGCAACAAGTAAATTAAATTAAGTTTGATGGTCTTGGTAAATAAAAGCCAGAGATATATACAAGTTGATTGGTACATTTGGATTTTTCCAAGAGGCAGTACAGTCCAAAATCCGGAATTCGATGTTGCTTTTGGATTTGTAAAAATAAGCTATCACGTGGCAAAAGCTGAAGTGCCACGTCGTATTCTGGTGTCTCGAGGATTGTGTTTGTGAGTGGTGTGACCATGTGGCCGGCTACGCAACTCCATGCAACATGGATTATGTTATTTGTGATTAACAAATTTTGTTACCCACTTAAACGTAAGCTGTGCAATTTACACGTCTACAAGCATTTTGTTTCTAAACTAATTATAGTATTTGTTTGTCACATTTATTTCGTAAAAGCCTGCACGTGAATTGCCGTTGGGTATCCCTGGGTTTTTCCTAATGAACAGAACATTCCAAAGCTCTTAAACTTCTGTCTCCTTTTTCCGTTTTGACAATTTGGCATGACCGTATCGACACGTAGTCCCTTTTTCCTTTCGACAGTTAACGCCAATTTGGCGCCGGCACGTGGTTTTTTGGTTTATTGTATTGAACCCGAAATTAAATTGCAGTAATGGACCCAAAAAAGCCGTGAACCAGGTCCGGTGGTGATGAAACATGGCCGGTTCAAGGTTTAAATTAAAAGTCTTTGCTTGAAACAGGAGGTTTCAATTTCACAAAAAATTCCGGGGATTATTTTTTTCTCCTATCTTCTTCTTCACCTTGAACACAATCTCGAATTCTCTTTTCAATTCTCCAAGTCGGCGATCTTAGAGCTTTCCAGGTAACCGTTTCTCTCTTCTATCTTAATCGAGAAGATTATGAGACTATTCCAGTATATAGTGTTGTATTTTGTTTCATTATCTGGTTCATTGGTAACTTTTGTGCTCCGATCGATTTTGCTAGTGCTCGAGAATCGTTTTTTTTTTTCTTTCTTTCTCCGGAGTTAATAGTTGTTCCTCCATCCCTAATTACGAGCAAATAGCAGAAGAGAGCTTGATTTATTTTTCTTTGTGTTTATTAGTGGAACAATTAACAGTAAACGTCTCAATATTGCATATCAAAACTGATTTCACATTATCATTATCTCTTGTATTATATATTGGATGGGTTCATTTTCAGGCAAACAGAGCTTGAGTTTTTCGCTCTCAGTTGATTTAGCTGGATAATTTGGTAAACCTTTGAGCATTTAGCTTCTTACTCCAAATCTTAGTTAAGTAGGATCCCGATAACAAGACGGGTTGAAAAATCATTAGGATCAGGATTCAGTTTTTGTAAATTAGTAATCCGTTTTGTCAGTCCTTCTGATCCTGAGATTGTTTATCTGTGTATCTCAGAGTCGAGCCATGCAAGGAAGATGACTTCCAGTGTCAATTCAAGTCTGCTGAATCTACAGTTCTTTATATCTGTCATCATCTTGTTCTTCGCGGTTAACTGTGGAGGTGAATCTTCCACGTGTTTGACGGTTTACAAAGAAGGGGGAGCTCCCGCGGTGTTTCAATCACGTAAATGTCCTCGTTGGAATCTTCAGAACTGGGGTTCTCGGAGCGGAGGTGGTGGTCGTTGCCATATAGCAGCGATGCAAGGTCGGAGGAAATACCAAGAGGATCGTGTTCTATGTGCTCTTGATCTTCTTATCCCCTTTCCCGGTATGTACTCTTTATGTAAGTGCTAAAATCACTTGTTGAAGCTCTAGTGGAGGAAATGTAAATGGCAATGTCTCACAGGCAAGAGTGGAACAAAGGATGTTTTGGTTGGAATTGCAGCAGTCTTTGATGGACATAATGGCGCAGAAGCTAGTGAGATGGCTTCTAAACTTTTGTTGGATTATTTTGCCTTGCATATCAATTTTCTCTTGGACGCAACATTTTCTGCTGTGACGAGGAAGTTGATTCGAAGGTTACCAACCAAAGGGGAGCACGGTGTTATTTTGCATGGTATAAGTCCGGATGAGATCATGCATCTATACAAGAATTTTAAAATGCAGTTGAGTGCTTTTTCATTTTATCTCTCTATCAAATCTCAAGTAGTCATCTAAAGGTGTGACGGTGGTTTTCCATGTAATTTCAAATATGTTGCATGTTAGCCTCATTGTAGTGCTTCAATTTTGATTGCAGGTTTCGAGACTCATTGCCTCTTAATGTCGACGATTCTCTTCATTTGGATATTATGAAGGAAGCATTGCTGAGAGCTATCCATGACATTGATGCCACATTTACTAAAGTTTAGTGAACTTCTTCTTTTACTTCATCCTTTGAACCTTGTGAATAAACCTCTCCTTATTATGGAACCAGCTAAACTTTGTTTATTTCAGGAAGCATCTAGCCGGAAGTTGAGTTCAGGTTCAACGGCTACAGTTGCACTTATCGCAGATGGTCAACTAATGGTGGCCAGTATCGGGGACTCAAAGGCACTTTTGTGTTCTGAAAAATTTGAGACTCCAGAAGAGGCTAGAGGTTGGCAACATCTGTTTCTAAAATCAAGCTGCCTAGGCCATTTACAGGTGAAGGGAATTGATATAAACATTTTGCTGCAGCTACTTTAGTGAATTTGTACAAAGAGCACAGGCGCAATCGAGGCTCCTCACCATCAAGGTTCTCTGATTTTAAACTAGAACAGAGAAATGGAGCAGTGCGTTTGATTGCCAGAGAATTGACAAAAGACCATCACCCAAATAGAGAGGATGAGAAGACCCGTGTTGAAGCTGCAGGAGGTTATGTCACTGAATGGGCCGGTGTGCCGCGAGTGAATGGTCAGCTGGCTGTCTCTCGTTCAATCGGCGACCTTACTTATAAAAAGTAAGTCATTGCTCCCTGTGCCTCTGAACACTATGAGGAAGACGATATTTGATCTTTGGTATCTGTTTCAGTTACGGTGTCATATCTGCGCCTGAGGTGATGGATTGGCAACCTCTAATGGCTAATGACAGCTACTTGGTAGTGTCCTCTGATGGCATCTTTGAGAAGTTAGAGGTGCAAGATGTATGTGATCGTCTATCGGAAGGAAACAATCACACTAGCTCTCGATACTGCTCGATTTCTCTAGCGGACTGCTTGGTGAATACTGCCTTTGAGAAGGGAAGTAGGGATAATATGGCAGCTGTTGTGGTTCCTCTAAAATCCAATCTAGTTTCTCACCTCCAACGGAAGGAGCAATGTATGAGTGACGAGATTGCTTCAGCACTGCCGAGTAACACCTGTGCATTGCCAAGTGAGTTTCGCTGGTTTGCAATCAAATTCCCTAACGTTGCCATTACGAAAATGTAGAGTGTGAAGTTTCATTACGAAAATGTAGAGTGTGAAGTTTCATTGATAATCGTTCATACAATCTCATGTTTGACTAATCAAGTTTTTTTTGTCTTTTCAACAGCGCCTGATGATACAAATTCGGGTCCATTGCAATTAAAGCAGGCTCAACCAATTGCACCCATGTTTAACAGGTTATTGGTATGAAAAATATTCACTCTTCTCTCATATTCATTTTTGTTACTCTGACAAATAAAAAATCGTGATATCCATTATGGCATTATCTTACAACTTATATATGATATTTGTAATGCAAGGTTGAAGTTAAAAACGGAAGTTTTCGCTGCTTTTATATGTCAGAGAACCTTATTGGTACGTCACTAGGGCAAATGGAAGGTGACTTACCTCAGGTTCTACCTGCATCTGCTGAGCCATTCTCTGGTAAATGAAAGACTTTCTCAGTCAGAAACCTTACTGTTGGTTTTTGGTTCCAACGAACTAACATTTAGAAATTATTACATATTTGATTGTTCCTCTTTCTTAGGTGCATCTGAGAATTTACCTGATGACAAAGGCTGGTGTTTGCTTTCCGGGACGACTATCAATGAGAATCAAGATCAGTGTATCAATCCTGATAACTTTGCTACTTTTCTTGGGCTACTTGAATCTGTACCCTTACATGATTTTGGTGCCAGTAATGGAACGGATTCATTTCCGGACTCAAGGTGCCTATTTCTTTTCCTTTGGAATTGACTCTATATTACAGAAACTGTTATAAAGTTTTGTAATACCATGTGATGGTTATCTAGCTATGTGCTGAAGAAAAAATTTGGGCGTGGTGCATTTGGTGAAGTATGGTTGGCATTTCACTGGAATTGCTATCAAGGAAATACATCAAAAAGTGGTGTTCATATCAACAAAGACACTGATAACATAACTAGCAATACACCTAGAGATGAAAATGATGCTGATGGTCCTGATAACTCTTTTATTTTAAAGCGGATAATGGTATGTGTTCCTTTTTTTGGGATTTTTTCAATCTTTCCCTTTGAATATCTGCAACTTTGTCTTCGCTTATCTCTGGATTTTTTCCTTAACAGGTAGAGAGAGGACCAACTGTGTATTTAAGTGGTCTAAGGGAGAAGTATTTTGGTGAGTTGTTTCTAAATGCATACAATATAAGTGGGAAGAATTCTTCTGCAACGCAAACGTCAACTTCTCAATCATCAGAATTGGATCTCTCTGAAGAGGGTTTGAAGCATATTGCTAGATACATAGAGTATTTTGAATCTCGGTATAATGACATATGGCTCGTGTTTCATCACGAGGGTGTGTCTTTATCAAAGCTGATGTATACTGTGGACGAAGCGGAGAATGGCGAAGAGGCAAGTCACGCGCAGATACTTCGTCCGTCGAAGTGGTGGACCTGGTTGAAGACGACAGATTCAGGAAACGAAGAAATGCGGAGAATAATTTGGCAGTTGGTACGTTGCATTGGGATTTAAGAATGTTGTGATCTGGTTCATGTGTTTGACATTTGCATCATACGAATCTAATCCTATTTGTGCTTACTTTCTGTTTATGCTTTTACTCTTCTTTTTTCAGTTGCTGGGTCTAAAGGCTTGCCATGATCGCAATATTACTCATAGAGATATAAAACCTGGTAATAAACTTTCTGATGTTAATGAGAGTTCATATATTGTCAGAGATGAGTATTCTCATGGAAACTTATTTACAATTACTGTGTGGCATGTTCCTAAGAGAATATGGTGATATGTCTTGAAGACATCAAGTCAGGAAGATGCTTAAAGGGTGTACCAAATGGAGACCATAGCTTCAATACTAAAATGTAACTTTTAGATATCTACAGTTATGCAGGATTAAAGTGTTTTGGTCCTCTATTTATGCAATTTCTTGTTTCCTTAATAACTACTGATGGTCACTGTTTAGGCGCATCATCGACTTTGGCAGTGCACTTGATGAGTTCACAATGAAACATCTTTATGGGTCAACAGGTCCTTCTAGGTAATTTCCTTTTCCTTTTGGCATTTCCACCTTGTCAGATTTTTGAAATGTTAACTTTTGGATTATCTTTGAATTCAGAGGAGAACAAACTCACGATTATGCACCACCCGAAGCCATTCTGAACAGTAGCTGGTACCGTGGCCCAACCAGCTTGACCTTGAAGTACGAGAGATAGATATCCTACTCTTCTTAAGTTTAAGCCCCGCCAAATATTCTCGTATGACACTTTTCTTTTTCTTGCAGATACGATATGTGGAGTGTTGGAGTTGTCATGCTAGAGATGATCTTAGGATCACCAAATGTTTTCGATATAAGTCCTGTAACACGTGCCCTTTTGGATCAACATATCAGAAGTTGGAGTGAAAACTTCAAAGAGCTTGCATACAAGTAAAGTTTTGATTCAGGAGTATATATCATTTCACTTTGACATTTGACTAACACAAAGAAATATGTTTGGAGAAACTAAATAATTTGTTCGGATTTCAATTTATGTGACAGGCTTCGATCATTTATGGAACTGTGCATCCTCCTACCAGGTAGCTCTTTAAAACATGGTGGCTCCAGCTCAAAGCAGGTAAAGGAACACACTTGGTTCTGATGTATGTTTACAAAGTACCTAGGCTTTATTTGAACTGTCTTGGTATTCGATTAGTGAGCTTATGTTGTTGGTTCGGATATTCTACAATCAGCAATTTGTTTTTGATCGTTAAGGATGTTTGGATGGCTCTTTTCAAATGCAAAAGATGAAATAGATATGTCCTGTGATGTAGGGTGGGATTTCACTTGCATCATGGAAATGCTCTGAAGAATTTTTTGCACAACAGATAAAGAATAGAGACCCTCTTAAGATTGGGTTAGTTTGATGATTGGTGTTACTTTTGAAGCAAGATCTTGTTGTTGCATTTCTTGAAAAGTGGAAAAAATGCAGGTTTCCTGATGTTTGGGCATTAAGGTTGGTGCGAGGTCTATTACAATGGTACCCTGTAAGATCCTCTGTCTTTTGTTATCGTTGTAGCATTGTTGTGAAATTGTGTGTTTTGACACAAATATGGATTTATATTTGTGGGAGTGTAGGAAGACAGAATGAACATAGACGAGGCTCTGAAGCACCCTTATTTCCAGCCTCCTCCCAGCTCCTGAGACATGTTTATCAGTCTTCTTAGGAGGAGATGAGGAATGATACACATTAGGGACCAACCTTTACATTATTCTGTCCAAATGACTTATTGTTTGATTGGTCCTAGGTTGAGGAGATTGAAAGGAAGAAGTATGGGGGACAAGTTTATGTAGATAATTGTGAATTCATATTAGGATTGCCAGATATACTACAATTTTACGTTTTTTCAAAAGAATTACAGTTTGGTTTAGGAATGGCAAAGTTAAATGGTTGACAATGAATTCATTTACATCTTTTTGTTTTGTTTTATTATCATCTACTTTGCATTTTCAATGGTTTGCATTATATAATGAGTCTTTGCAAACAGATTGTTTTGGATGAGATGGGCTTTTATCCATATCTCTTTTTATTAACGTTTAATGAGTCTTCTACCAAAGTCAACGACAAATATTTGGAATATCCACGTGTCTAGATCTAAACCGTCGGATTATTTTAATTGCTCGACGTCTCGGGAAGGTTCTTCCTTCTTAAGGTAGCCGCCTCTTTGCCTCTACAAATCTTTTTCCCTTCCCGTCGCGATCCCAATTCACAATCGCATTTCTTCGGAGAAATCCTCAATTCTCTCGCCGGCGTTGGCAATACTCGAATTCATTTCGCTTTTGATTTTCCAATCCTTGAGATTTTCGTGTGAGGAACAAGATGTGGAACCAGAAGCATGATTTGGAATCGGCTCAGACGCCTCTCTACCCGATGATGATGGAGTCACCGGAACTCCGATGGTCTTTCATTCGTAAAGTCTATTCCATCATCTCGATTCAGTTGCTCGTCACCATCGCCGTCGCCGCCACCGTCGTTAAAGTTCCTCCCATTTCTGTGTTCTTCACGACCACCGGATTAGGCTTCGCTCTCTACATACTTCTGATCTTCACTCCATTGATTGGTAAATTCCATTCTCTATTTGTGTTTTTTTCCGCTTTTGAGTTTCTGGTTTCTCAGTACTTGCGACGTTGCAGTTATGTGTCCGTTGTATTACTATCACCAGAAGCATCCTGTGAACTATTTCTTACTCGGGATTTTCACCGTCTCTCTTGCATTTGCGGTTGGCTTGACCTGTGCCTTTACAAGCGGTAAGTGTTGACGAGGATGACCTTCTGTTTTCCAGATTAGTTTATAAGAAACTTACAATGTGATTGATACTCAAACAGGGAAGGTGATTCTAGAAGCTGTGATCTTGACGTCTGTAGTGGTCGTATCCCTCACTCTCTACACATTCTGGGCTGCTAAAAGAGGCCATGACTTCAACTTCCTTGGACCTTTCTTGTTCGGTGCCGTCATTGTGCTCATGGTGTTTTCTTTCATCCAGGTATGCTTTCTCTCTGCTAATGATGACCTTGAATCCAATTTAGGGCGTGAATCTTATGTGTTTGTTTCATGGGCTGCAGATTCTCTTCCCTCTAGGAAAGATCTCAGTGATGATCTATGGTTGCATAGCATCCATCATCTTCTGTGGGTACATTGTATACGACACCGATAACTTGATCAAGAGACACTCGTACGATGAGTACATCTGGGCTGCAGTGTCTCTCTATCTGGACGTCATTAATCTCTTTTTATCTCTGCTCTCTCTGTTAAGAGCTGCAGATAGTTGATCACTCTTGTCTCTCCTTGTTATACGTAATCGCTCTCTACTTCATATGTCACATTCTTTTCTTGTAATGAATTTCTATGTTGACAACAGATTGTACTTGTGAATAGAAGTCATCATCATCTCTTCAAATCAATGGAATAAAAAGTATTTTACAAAAGGGGAAAGTCTTCTATTACTTGATGTCTAAATTAGACCTAACTCTTATCATAAGAAAGTCTCAACAAATGCCTCTACTTCTCTTCTCTTGCTAGTTGTGTTATTGAGGTGCCATCCATTTGGACATGGAACTTTTTTGCTTCTTCTCTGCAGCTATAGCAAGAAGATGAGAATCGCCTTGAGTCCAGCTATAGTATTCCCTTTGGTTTCTGTATTCAATCTAAACGACTCTCTTGGTTTCAGTCTTCAAGGCAAAGTAGTGATTCTTGTCACCATTGAGGAGATCTCTACCAGCCCACGCAGGTATATTTCTTTCGTATAGTCTCTCATGTTTGGATAACCAAGTTTTTTGTTCTTTTCTTTCAACAGTGGCTATTGATAGAAGTAGGCTCAACCACTTTCAACCAATGTCTAACGGGTTTCTCGGTATGTTCCTTACAAATTTGTGTAAAAAACATGAGAAAGCTTGTCTTGGAACAACATATAGGAAAACGTTATAATTTGGAAGTATTTGTGGATGGGAAATGAAACTAAATTGATGGGAAAAAAAGGTCACTAGCGTTTTCTAAACAGTCTTTTTCGCAATTGAAATTTTTCTAGTTTGTGATAAATGCGCTAATTGTTCACATCAATTGTTTGATATACATCTTTTGTTCACTAGTTCTCTTGCTTGCTACTTGAAAAATTCATTACGATCAAGATTCACATTTTTTTTTTTGTTCATTAGCTCTGTTGCTTGCTTACTTGGAGACTCACTATGATTTTATAGAATTTACGAATATAATTTATTTTCTGTCAAAAAAGTTTTAGGCATCTCTGTTTTGGAACAGGTTTTGTAAAACTGACGGTTTCTTACTTCAAATTCGATCTGGATTTTGGTTAGAATTTTCTGCTGAATTATTGGTTTTTAAAATATAGTACGTAGACGCAACTAATGATGCATTGTTTGGTATTGTCTTTGGAATTAGTCCTCTGGATAATTTAATCTAATGTTGGTGATCAAAAAGAAAGAAATAAATAATATAATGTTGAATTGAATTAGTCTTCCACCGTTGGATTATTTTAATTGCTCGACTTATTAACGCCTATTTGTGTCTATAAATCTTTTCTGGAGATCCCATTTCGTCAGAAAAGTTGTCAATTCTCTCTCCGGCTCGAAATTCTTAACCCTTTAGAGATTTTGTGTTGAGTAAAGATGTGGAGCGAGAGAAACGGGAAGAATGATTTGGAATGGGGTCAGACACCTCTCTATCCGACGATGGAGAGCTCTGATGTGGAACTCCGATGGTCCTTCATCCGAAAAGTATATTCCATCATCTCGATACAGTTACTCGTCACCATCGCCGTTGCAGCCACAACCATCAGGGTTCATCCTATTGCTGTGTTCTTCACTACCTCCGGCGTAGGCTACGCTCTCTACATACTTGTGATTTTCACTTCGTTGATTGGTAAGCTCTATTTTAAAACCGCATCTTTCTCCCTCCCTCCCTCTCTTGTATTCAGTTTTGTCTGTTATTGCACTGCAGTTCTGTGTCCGTTGTATTTCTATCACCAGAAGCATCCTGTGAACTATCTCTTACTCGGGATTTTCACCGTCTCTCTTGCCTTTGCGGTTGGCGTATCCTGCGCCTTTGAAAGCGGTAAAGAGTTTGTTACTTAGGATGGGCTTATGGGTAGTTGAAAGCCTAACATGATCGATATTTGATACAGGGAAGGTGATTCTAAATGCTGTGATTTTAACGTCTGCTTTGGTGATATCACTCACTCTCTACACATTCTGGGCTGCTAAAAGAGGCCATGACTTCAGCTTCCTTGGACCTTTCTTGTTCGGTGCCATCGTTGTGGTCATGGTGTTCTCTTTCATCCAGGTTTCGTTCATCACCTTTGCTTGTTGCGTAATTCTGTTTCGATGGTTAGAGACCTGAATCAATTCTATGTGTTCCAGATTTTCTTCCCTTTTGGAAAGCTCTCAGAGATGATCTATGGCTGTATAGCATCAATCATCTTCTGTGGATACATAGTATACGATACAGACAACTTGATCAAGAGACACTCGTACGACGAGTACATTTTGGCTGCAATATCTCTCTATCTCGATGTTATTAATCTCTTCTTGTCTCTGCTCACTAGTAGGTGCTGAGTATTGTCTCTTCCTGTGAATGTGCTATCTACTTGATATGTCAAATTGTTTTCTTGTAATATTGTGTGATGACAATGGAAGTTGTTAGCTTTAGAAGTCACAGTCTCCTGAAATCAATAGAATATTACAAACGGGAAGGGAGTGTCTTCTTCGTCTACTCGCTTGGTGTATTAACCCTAATTCTTATCATAAGTAAAGTTCAACAAAAGCATCTACTACTCTCTTCTTCTCTGCTGGATTACCCTCTCAAGGTGCCATCCATTTGGACATGGAACTCTTCTGCTTCTTCTCCGCAGCAATAGCAAGAAGGCGAGACACGCCTTGAGTCCAGATATCATACTCTCTTTGGTTTCTACACTCAAACTCAATCACTCTCTTTGTCTCAGTCTTCAAGCCGAAGTAGTAATTCTTGTCTCCATTGAACAGATCCCTCCCAGCCCATGCAGGTATATCTCTTTTCACTTCAAGCACCATATCTACAAAACAGATTACATATCATCAAAATGTGAAAATGTATATCATCTTTAATACTAGAAATGGGGAGTGTAAATTCAGGAGAAAGAGAAGTTACGTTTCTTCTTCTTTGTGAAGGTTCCTCCAACATGTTTACTCTTCATTTTCAGCACAACTTGTCCTGTTTTGTTGATATAGACAGAGACAATCTTCCAATGGAGATCACCTCCACGAGTTCGTTTAAGAAGCTCATTGCCTTTAGCTAGTAGCTCTTGGTTACATACGCCGAGGAAATCTTCTCCAGCCAAAGGTAATTCACCACTAAAGCTACTATCACTGTGCTTTGTTTCAACTTGACCACACAAGGCAGAGCTCGCCACACTCTTCTCTGCTGGTAACACTGCAGCTATGTTCCATACTTCTTTAAGCGCTCTCGCTTTCAATGTAGCTGCTCCTCTTAGTGCTGCAAAAAGAGTAATATGAAGTCGATTCTTGGTTTTTGATTTTGATAATTAAGTTACAATTATTATTATCATTACCTGTTGCAGCAGCTGCAGTAAGTGTGACGATGTCGTCATGTGATTTAACATTCACCGCAGAACTTACAACGGATGTTAAATGATCTCTTTCAGCACCCATGTTCTCTGCAGCTTCCACACACTGAGCAGCCACGAGCGCAGCAGCGGAAGCCATAGCCATATCGACTCTAGCCATCTGCTCGTTTTTACCAGGATTCGTAGCTGCAGTCGCTGCTGCCACAGCTGCTACAGCAGATGCAACCGCAGCAACAGAAACCGCTGCGTGGACTTGTGCATTGTGAGCTCTACTCTCTTCTTTCTTCTTCTCTTTACGATCCTTTAACCACCTACCAACCGTCTTTGGTCCCGTTCCAGCCACCGGAGTATTGCTACCGTTTCCGGTGGCTCCACGGCTACCTCCTCCTGTGTTAGTGAATAGTGGCTGTATTGTGTTGTGTGTGCGAAAATACTGCAGATAGTCACAGAAATAACAATAGGATTTGGTTTAGACAAACCGAATTTAAGGAAAATCTAACCAAGAGCCAAATGAAGATGAAGGTTCCCTAGTCTATAGGAGAGTGTAAATGGCATTTTCCTAAAATGAGCTCTAGGTGTTTACACAGTCACAGTCCTATTTCTTTAAATCTTTTATATATTTCAATTCATTCAAGTAAAATGCATTTTGGAGACAGAGCATTTAATAATAAGGTTGATGGATTGCATATCTATCTGTCAATTTAATGAATAGCAGACCGATTCTTTAGTGCGTCTTATAGTTCCAAGAGAACCAGACGGCTGATTCAGGCAGCTCCTTGAATTATGGCAACGACCCAAAATTTATTAAGAGAATATTTAGTTACACTTGCACACATATATATTCCCTATTATTAATGTAACATATATTTATGGTGAAATTGAAAACAATAGTATAAGTATAATATTTTGGTATATATTTGTTGTGACTGATAGGCCAAATACAGGTTGTAAAGTGCAGAGTCAAAGTCAAAATCTGTTTGTCTGGGAAAAAAAAAAAAGGTTTCTTCTGCTCTCTGCTTTTTCTTGACTGTACTTTTTTTTTCCCTTCTCTAAACTTTGATAACAAACTCTAAAGTTAAGTAATGGATTAAAGACTCTTTTGCACTCTCAACAGTAACAGGAAGAGAAAGTTACCTTAACGACGTCGTCGAAGTCATCCGAAGGAGAAATCGGAGGACTATCTGTCTCCGTGAAAGAACCACCACCGTTGAGTGGACCGCTACTGTGTGATAACCTCCCCGACGTTAACGGCGAAACCTCCTTTCATTTATAATAACAACAAGAAGAAACTCGTCAAGATTCGAAAGATACTAACAAAAACAGAGTATAAAGTTAACCGTACCGATTGAGACATGATACGTTCAAGAACAAGCTGTGAAGTAGCAGAAGCAGCGAAAGAGAACTGGCTGTTCTCCGGCGGTGGTGGGAAATCTTCTTTCTGATCGGTGTTGGTTTCTTCTTCTGGTATGGGAGTGTTAATGGAGGAAGGAGTTTTGTTAGTAGTGGTTGAAGAAGCTGATGGTTTAGCAGTGTGAAGAGCTCTTGAGACTTCTAAAGCAGAAACACTCCAAGATCTAGACAAAAACTCCATGGGGCCTCGTGGGCTTTCCGGTAGTTGAGTAGTATTACCGCCTGAATGAAACATCTCCGGTCGGCGAGTGCTGTTGATTGGGTTTGGTCTTCTAAGTTCTCTCTCCATTACTTTAGCTTCGACTTCAGTACTTTGTCAAGGAAACTAAATGCGTGTTTTATATATAGACAAAAGAAAACGTTTAGGCGTTTCATTTTTTTACCTTTTTTTTTCATTTAAAGAAAATGTAATTATTCCATTTGTGACTAGGTATTACTATATAGTCGTTGGATAAATAATGGATACAAAAAGAAAAAAGAGGTCGCTTTTCAATTATATGGCCGCACCATTGTTTAATAAGTAATTTTTACAAATTTACTTTAGCCGTATCAATGACTCTTGAAAAAATTAAAGGAGGGAATAAAGTCATCGTTGTATTTTCCCTTTAATTTAGTTAAATAATCACGATTATTTAGGATTAGCCTAAAGTAGTCATAGGTTATAGGTGCTAAAAATTGGTGAGAAAAATGAAGAAGTGAAAAGGACAGTATTTTGATGGATCAGATCAGTCTCTTAATTTGGTCCCTTCACTGTTTCACTGTTCCCTTTTGCTTTGATTATTATTTGAAAACACAAAGCTGCGAACTTTGGGTAACATTCACACCACATGCTGCTGCCTTCGCGTGCTTTCCCCTTACGTCATCTTCTTCTTCTCACTGTCTCTTTCCCACTCCAATGGCAACTTCGTGATTATTTACTTCATTTCATCTTTGATATCACGATATTCAGAATAATTATCATGTGTATCTATAAACCCACTTTGAAATTTTTGGTGGGTGACCACTTAATAAAGGATTAAAGAGACATACTTTATTCACTTTTGCTCTGTCTTAATTTCTAGGGATACCCAAATCTATTTCTTTATAATCCCATTTACATTTAAATAAAAAAATAAAATAAAATGTTATTTTTGTCTCTGATTATTCCTTTGCCTTTCAATCATTGTTCTTGTTTGAACCGTTTTGTATTTTTATACTATCATCAGCACTATGAATGATGAATCCTCTTTTCCATTTTATTGTTTCTTTAAAGCACTTTTTTAAAAATAACTATATACTTGTTTTGCTTAACAATAGACACACCTAATACCTACACCATATCCATATCTAAGGTTTTGAAACCAAGGTCTCTTTTGCATCAAAAGAGAACTCCCAAGTCAAAACAAGCATCTTTGAAGAAGGGGCAAAAGTTTGAAACTTTGTTTTGAATTCACAAAAGAAAAAGACTTAACGAGCAAAAACCCTTTTCTTTCGATTTGATCTACTACTACTACACGTACAGAAACAATAAAAGCATTCATGAAAGAACGATAAAAGCAAGAAAAGCAAAATAAAACGAAAAGGAATCTTGTGTAGAAGAAGCAGCTTTAACTTTAATAACACCACTTTGTCGCAATGCAAACACTTGAAAACAAAAAACAAATGTAATGTAAGCTTGGAACAGAGGAGACACAACAGGAAATATCAACAGAGAAAAAAAAGACTAAAGAAAAGAGCTTTTGACTGTGAAAACGATGTTACCAGCTTTCACTGTTTTCGGCTCCAACATCGACAAAAATCCTTTAATCACTCATTGAACCCAAACTACTCTTGGCTTATCAACAAATTCTTCTCAACAGTAACTACCTAAAGAACTAGGACTAGGACCCTTATCGCTTATTAGATTGCAAGCCCTTCCCTCCGTAGTATTGCTTTGTCGTTTCTCGAGAAAACTCGGCAAATGTCATCCCATCCTTTAACCGAGACGATAGAGGCGGTACTATTTGAGTGATCTCGTTCATGCCAACTGATCTTAGATGTTCCAACGTGTATTCCGACACTGAGAACGTCTGGCTCCATTTTGGTTGTAAAAACACAACAAATGTCTCGCGGCTTATGTCCTCTAACTTCTCTGGGGGTTTGCACACGCAGTGAAGTGTCGAGCGTAGTTTCCCTTTCGACAATATATCAGCTGATTCTCCAATCTGAACTATAAAACTGTCTTGTGGAGTTTTGACCATGTAGAACTTGTTCTTGCTTGGATGATAGATTCGTAGGTACGAGTGGCTGCTCATCAAAGCGCATTCTTGACAAGAATACGATGATAGAAACATCGGATCAGTGAGAACGGTTAAGATCCCGTAATCGTAATGCCATTGCTGCCATAGATTCCCACTCAAACCAGTCTCATACTCAGCAACAATTTGGACTCTTTTCTTGATTGATCTCGGCTTCCTAATCTCGGCTTCTCTGAGAACACGTTTATCTGTTTCGGAGTGGTAATGTATGAGACGTGCTTTCGCTGTGCAAGATTCCAATAAACTCTCTTCAAGTAATCCTCCACCGATCTCTTTGTCGCATACACGAGCTATCGACAATCCCAATTCCCTCATACAAAACCCTAGTTCCTTAAACACACTACCAAGATTGTTGAACTCTTTATCATCATCATCATCACCATTCTCCTGCAAGTTCTTCAGTTTCGCTCCAATGTCATAACAAGCATCATCGTACCACATCTTCCCTTGTGAAGATTTCGAACTAAAAACTTTACTATTAAGCTGCACTGCAAAAGAAGATACATCTCTTTTTGGGTTCTTCAGAGGTACATCGCTGCCCAAATGGTGTTCCTTTGAATCAAACACAACAGTATCAGTATCACTGACGAAGAAAACAGCTAACACTAAAAAGTCAACATTCCAATCTTTAAGATCAAAGTGCTAATCCTACTTAGTCTCACACATAATACCCAAACTCAACTTCGATTTGATGTTCGATTACTAAAAATCGGTTAAAATTAGGGTTGAAAATGAAAATCTCCGGCGGATTATTTACCTTCAGAATGCGTATCCGTTTCTCCGGATCAAGCAGAGCTAGCTTCCGAGCCATTGGAAGGATTCTACGACGGAGCACGGCGGAGCCAAGAACGCCGGTGATACAAAGCAAACCAGGACCGGTTGGTCCTAGGGCTTCCATCACATTTCTCGAGATCGATTGACACCATTTTCGATCTCTCGAAGAAGAAGATTGAAAGCGAGAAGACATAATAAGATCCGAGAACGACACTTCATAAGGTTCGAGAATCTCTGCTTCCACTTTGTCTTCTCCGTTCATATCTGTCACTATCACTGGGGTCCTCTCTCCGATTTCCCCGCTTGCTTACAACTAAATTCGCGTAATCCACAAAACTACGAAAAAGAACCCCCGTTTTTTATTAACCTTTACAAAACAACCCCAAACATTTCCCACAGAATTCAAAACAACCCAATAGTGATCGGACTACATGCCGTTTTCTTTTTTAAGCAGTGAGAATCGCAAGTATCGTCGTTTTTATTTTATTTACAACACAAGGCAACAAGAGAGAAAGCGAGTTTTGATTTGTTGCTTGACCTACACGGAAGCTTCTTTGAAGCTCTTTGTCAACCAAATAGCTGTTTCTCTCGGAGACACCCTTTCTGGTCCAAAGGGTTTAAGCAAAACCCCAAGCTCATCGTAACGTTCTTGCTGCAAGAGCCTCGCACTGAACTCGAGCAAGCCCTCTAAAGCCTCCGCACGTTGCTGATACGACGTGGTGTCGAATCTTCTCTGCTTCATCTCCGAAGATGAAGAGGATGACTTTGTCTGAATCTGAACAGTAGTACACTTGTCTTTCGTGATGGAACGGTTCGAATTGTCCTGATTTTTGGGAAAAGGAGGAGAAGAAGAACGTCTCGAGGGTATCTCTCTGTTGTGGAAGAGATCGTCTGCGAATTCAATGATCTTGTCGAATCTTGGATTGTTAACAGAAACGTCCGGTGAGTTTAGGGCACAAATCTCAGTGTTAGGATTTTCGACGACTAATGGAAGAGACACTCTCATTCTCCTGTCTGTAGGATTCGTCGACGACACTTTGACCTGCAAAAAAGAAAAACAGAGTATTACTCACTCTATGTTCTTGTATCTCTCATTTAATTTAAAAAAAGCTTTTGATTCTCCTTCTTACCAGTTCATGTTTGGAAACAGTACGCGGCGTTTTAACTGAGGAGGTTTTTGCAGCTAATCTCGGGGTTCTAGCAGCCGCACTTGACTGCTTCTCTTCGCTTACGACTCCAACAGTTACGACTTTGCTTCTCCCACGGGACAATGGTGAAGAAGAAACAGAGTTGGCTTCTGTATCAGAGACATTACTCGGATTCAGTCTCCTGTCGTAATTGCTACTAAACGAACGTCTTCTTTCTTTGACTGTAACGCAGTCTTTCTCATCAGACCATTGAATTGGAAAACTGCTTCGTCTTGGATTCTCAAGTTTCAGATAAACCATACTTATGTAAGGTTGAAGATGAGGATGATTAAGCAGCTCATTAGCCTGGGAGAACAATCACTGCTGATTCAGCTAACCACACCAATGAGATTCTTAAGCAAAGTATTAAGGAAAACATACACTTGGTCTGAGTTCAGGGTTTTTCCTCAACATGCTTTTGATCAGTCCTCGGCTGCAAATAAGCAACAACTGGTTTTAATGTTGTTATACGAAGAGAGAGTGATTTATTTATTTTTATGAAACTTACAATGAACCGGAGTACATGGCCGGAATGGGATCCATTATCAGTTTGTGTATCTTGGTGATCAATGTCTGCACATCCTGTAAATCAAGATTTCACGTTTTCCATCAACAATGTTAGTTCCCAAAATCAAGATTCAAAAAATATAGACACTTACGGTAGCTTTGAAAGGAGGTTTATGAGCAGCCATTTCATACATACAACATCCTGCGTTACCAAATGTCTTCAAATGTTAAGTAACAAAATGTGTAGGATATAATGATTATAAAGAATCAATGAAGAATTTTTTTGTTATATAACCTAAAGACCAAATGTCTGATTTTGAACCGTAAGGTATGTCAGCAAGAAGCTCAGGACACATGTAACTTGGAGTTCCAACAACCTATTGATAAACACACAAAGACAAGTAAGACACAAACACAAAAAGACTTGTTAGCTTGTTCAGAGTAACTTACAGAAGATGTAAGATCATCAGAAGTTAGAATCTTAGCGAGTCCAAAATCACCAAGCCGTATGTCTTGCTCTTTCGTCAAGAATATATTAGAACACTGCCAAGAAATGAGATTTCAGATGCTTGAATTCTATAAACTGTAAGAGGTTTTATAAAATCTCTTTTACCTTGACATCGCGGTGAAGGATATGGTTAGAGTGAAGATAATCAACTGCCATTAAGAGTTGAACAAGCCACTGGCATAGTTTCTACACAAATTTTGAAGCTTATCATCAAATTCAAAGCTCAAGATTTGGCAAAGAAAAAGATGATTTGAGATCAAAACCTCTTCAGGAAAATGAACACCACAAGCTCTTTTTATGGTTTCTGTCCTACAAAATTCAAGAATCTAAATAAGCGCTAAAGCCAATTTCTTCTAAACTTTTAACTATCTCTGCAACATTCTTACATATCTCCGCCTTCGCAGTATCCAATTACAATGCACACATAACAACCCTGGAATAAAGAAAGATTAGATGAATGAGTTAGAAAGAAACAAGAAGATACAAGAACAACAAGAGACCTTTTCAACCCATGAATCTTTGTACTCCACAACAAATGGATTACGAACTGTAGATATTAGCTCCATCTGAAAACAAAACATCATCAAATAAATACTCATAATTCACAAAAATTTTGAGACTAAAAGATTGGAAACACAACACAACACAAACCTCTTGATGAGCTGATCTACGAGCTCTATCAGACTGACGAGCAAGACGAATCTTTTTCAATACATACCTGTTTTTTTTTAAAAAAACCAGAATCAATCACCACAAATAAAAACCAACACACTCAAGAAAACAGATAAGAAACACATTAAATTACTTCTTTCGTTCTTGTTTGTGTCTGACAAGAAGAGCAGAACCAAAAGATCCTTTCCCAATCTGCTCCAAAACTTCATATCTCTCCATTTAATTTCTTCACCACCACAGAGAATCTTCAAATTATGAAACAAAAACCCATATAAGAAAAACCAAACCCTTCACAGAAGCAAGCAACAAATTGAGCATCAATCTGCTACAGGAATCCAATCAGTGTCACGTCATGCTACCAAATTATATAAGAAAATTTCTAAAAACAAATCAACCGTTGCTTTCAGACAGATTTGTAATTGCTATCATCAAAACAGTAATCATAAAAGCGAAAAAGTGGAAACCAGCTCCCGTAATCATACACAAATTCATTAATTTATAATTTTCTACTCGGAGCTTTGAATCGTACCGACACCGTGGTGGACGAGTAGAGAATCAATATTACACTGTTTACTATATATTACCAAAATGGAAACTTTATCAAAAGATTAATCATTTTTGTTAAAGGAGAAAAGTTGAGACAGCAATCAAGATAAGAACCTGAACACGATTCGTCCGAGACCGGTAAAACAACAGTGTTCTTCTTCCTCTACCCTTTTTAAAATTTCAAATTATTTTGTTTTTTTCTCGGAATTTGCTTTAAAAATTTCGATTTTAGATAAAAAAGAAAAAAACAAAACTTTGCTTTTTCAGTTTTCTAGTAAAAAGTAAGTTTTGCTCAATTAGCTAAGTATTTTTATCTGTGATTGTAGATTTAAATGCAAATTAGCAAAAACACTACCAAAATAAATAATGAAATGATTTTTGTACAGTTAAAAGCAAATTAGCGATTGATTACCAAATATGCAAATTAGGAAAACACACTACCAAAAGAAGGTATTTTATTTTTTCTTTAAGATATGATTTTCAGAGATAATTTTCTTATTAATTGTTTTTTAAGATGATAAAGATGTGCACGCATCGAGCTGGGCCATGTGGGGCCCGATTGAGAAGTATTTATTCTGTACGTTGCATTCACTCGATGTATCGTGGGACGGTGTGTGCCTATGCTAGTAAAACGACGTCGTTAAAGCAATAAGCTTCCTTTTGGGCCTCATTGGAGTTTGGCGCCCAGTAAGCAACGTGTAATTCCCTTTTTACCCTTTTTACCCTTTTACACCTTGGTTACTACAAGGAAGAATCATTTCTCTCCGGCTTGACTCGTAGTCGTCGATGGCTCCTCCGGTGAAGAAGAAGCTTGATAAGGCGAAAAAACTGGCAAAGAAATCGAAGAAAGACAAGAAAATCAACGTAGTTCCTTTAGATCCAGAAGCTATCGACTGCGACTGGTGGGATACTTTCTGGCATCGAAACTCTTCTCTCTCAGGTTTTCAATTTCATCTTAGATTCGTGAAATTCACTAATCAAATCCCTAATTCAGTTAATTGCACCTCCAATTCCAATTCCCATCTGTTACTAGACTGTTCAATGTATAATGGGTTTCAATTCGTGTGTAATTTTGCTTAGCTTCTCGTAGACACTGATAAGCGGATGGGTTTGTGTGAGCTGAAATTGTTGGTTGTTTTTTTCAGGTGTTTCAGTTCCTGTAGACGAAGAAGATGCGTTCAAGTACTTCTTTAGAGCTTCGAAGACTACATTTAGCTATATATGTTCACTCGTGAGGGAGGATCTTATCTCTAGACCTCCTTCAGGACTCATCAACATCGAAGGAAGGCTACTTAGTGTAGAGAAACAGGTCGCTATTGCTCTAAGAAGATTAGCTTCTGGTGAATCTCAAGTCTCTGTTGGAGCAGCTTTCGGTGTTGGCCAATCCACCGTGTCTCAGGTAAGATTGTCTCAAAATATTGCAGGAATGTGTAGTTTGAAATCTTGAAACAAACATTGTTTTTGGTCACAGGTTACATGGAGATTCATCGAAGCGCTTGAGGAACGAGGTAAACATCATCTTAGATGGCCAGATTCCGATAGAACCGAAGAAATCAAATCGAAGTTTGAGGAAATGTATGGTCTCCCTAATTGCTGTGGAGCGATCGATACAACGCATATCATCATGACTTTACCGGCTGTTCAAGCATCAGACGATTGGTGTGATCAAGAGAAGAACTACAGTATGTTCTTACAAGGAGTGTTCGATCACGAAATGCGGTTTCTCAACATGGTAACCGGATGGCCTGGAGGTATGAGTGTATCCAAGCTATTAAAGTTCTCAGGATTCTATAAGCTCTGTGAAACTGATCAGATTCTAAACGGAAATGCGAAAGACGGAGAGATGATAATAAGAGAATACGTAGTTGGAGGATCTAGTTACCCGCTGCTTCCTTGGCTTATAACTCCTTACAACATCGATAATAACCCCTCTGATTCCATGATGGCTTTCAACGATAGGCACGAGAGAGTGAGATCAGTCGCGGCTACGGCGTTTGCGCAGCTCAAAGGAAGCTGGAGGATTCTAAGTAAAGTGATGTGGAGACCAGATAGAAAGAAACTGCCAAGTATCATACTTGTGTGTTGTTTATTGCATAACATTATAATCGATTGTGGCGATTATCTTCAAGACGATGTTCCTTTATCCGGTCATCACGATTCCGGTTATGCTGGCCGGGATTGTAAGCAAACCGAACCGCTTGGTATTGAGCTCAGAGGTTATCTCACTGAGTATTTGCTAAGGTAAGGATCCTAAGCCTAAATGTTTTGAAGATAATGCTTGATTTAAAACATTGCAAATTGGACCTTTATAAATCTATATTGATCCTTAAATTAAATGTGACCTTACCTTGATTTTGCCAATGTGAATATTATTATTTTTTATTTGGTGTTGTTTTTTTTAAGTAGTTGGGTTCCATTAATATTCTCAATGCGTTGAAAGTTTTTGTGATTCAAAATTACTTCTAGAAAAAGGTATATGCTTGTAGGATACGCATTGGTTTTGGTTATTTGTGCTCACAAGTAACAACAGGGAAGACTCCCAACATATTTACATGAGGAATTTCTTTTTTAGAAAAAACTATAGTCTATAATAAGTCTATAATAAGACTAAAAAGATTACGCAATCTAAATAAATACTAGTAAACTCTAAGCAAGAGGCGTGATGTGTGGTTTTAAAAGTGGACAATTTGTGGTTTTGATAGATAGCGTCACGAACCAAAAAACTTGCTCGTTTCTCTATGTATAGAACTCTTATTTAAGGCGGATGTAAATTTACAAGAAAATGACATATAATTTGTTATATTTTTTATATCATAGAATACTATTAGATCTAAAATGTGAGAAAACTATAAAGGTAACAACAATGTGTAATCGCAAATGATTTTAGGTGGGGAAACTTAAATAAATAAAAAAAGTATGTGTGGTAACAATATAATATATTGGCAATCATAAATGGTTTTTGGATTTTTGGTTAGTCCCATACATAGGGTGAAATGAAACGAATCTTATATTAAAAAATGTCAAAGCCCATTTGGTATTAGATCTAACTTATTATAGTCCTTAGCGTTGCCTAAAAATTTCCAGTTCTAGGAATCCTTTGACGGTGGTACACTAGAAAAGGCTATTGAAAAGTCAGAAAGTCAATGGCTTTAAAAGCTATAGAGAAAGAGACGAAATCATACGTGTTGGTAAAAATGGGAATTTTCACCGTTTCACTGTTCCAAAGAGACGTTTGAAAAACGATTTCAAGGAAAACTGAGAAAGAATCAAAATCCAAGGTAAGACACAAACTCTGTTTTTTCGTCTGTTCTTGGCTGCACACAGAGAGAGAGTTTTATATATAATCGGTAAGAGAGGCAAGGAATATAATTTAGATTAAGAAGAGTTGGCCGGTGAAACTGTCAAAAAGACAGATGATTTGGTCTCACCAACTGTCCAGTTTCTGAAAAAAAAAAAGAACTTTATATAAGTAATTGTTGTGGAGACCACTCCATCAATCTATTTCTTCTTCCAAATTCTTTTGTCTTTGTCTCTCGAATCTGTCTTTTCTCTCTCCACCACATAAAATTATCAAACCCTAGCTTTCTTTTTTCAACTCACTGATTGAATTGAACAGTCTTTAATTCGAATCCCCTTATTTTGCTCCGCTGTCTTCTGATTTGTACAATCTGCGTTTTTGATTCGTGGGTTTGACTAAATTTTGCTCTTGGAAGGCTTACTCCAACAAAAGAGGAAGCCGGAGAGGAATGGCGGAGAAAGCAGTGGAAATCGGGTCAAGCTCCAAACTGGGCGGAGCTGGCAGCAGGAGCACCGGAGAAGGAAGATACGTCAGGGCCGATACTCTGGATTTCAGTAAATGGGATTTGAATATGGGTCAAAGCTCTAACTCTAACGCCGCCGTCGCTCCGCCTAGGCCTCGTGCGGCGATGCAGGAGTGGGAGATTGACTTGTCTAAACTCGATATGAAACACGTCCTCGCTCACGGCACTTACGGTACTGTCTATCGCGGTGTCTACGCCGACCAACAAGTCGCAGGTCCATAATCTCCTCCGCTTACAAAGATATAATTTTTTTTTGTATCTCTTTTTTTGTCTAATTGGTAATTTTGGATGAGTCACAATTGCAGTGAAGGTGTTAGATTGGGGAGAAGATGGATACCAAACGGCAGCTGAGACCACAGCTTTACGTACTTCATTCGAGCAAGAAGTCGCCGTTTGGCAGAAGCTTGATCATCCAAACGTTACAAAGGTACTAATAAGAAGCTTTAGCTTTAGCTTTTGATTGATTGATTGATTGATTGATTTTAAAACTTTGAAACTAGTTCATAGGAGCATCAATGGGAACCTCTGATTTAAAGATCCCAGTTAGTAATGATCCTGGTGGACGTGGTAACGGTGCGCATCCGGCGAGAGCTTGTTGTGTGGTGGTTGAGTATGTCGCCGGAGGTACCTTGAAGAAGTTCCTCATCAAGAAATATCGCTCCAAACTACCTATCAAAGATGTCGTTAAGATCGCTTTGGATCTCGCTAGAGGGTAATTTTTAATGCCGTTTTGATTTGGTATTGTTTCAAAGTAATCAGAAAATTAAACAAGTCCTCCTCCTACCTTTCTTTCTTGTCTCAGGCTGAGTTATCTTCACTCCAAGCAGATTGTACATAGAGATGTGAAAACAGAGAACATGTTGTTAGAAACCAACAAGACTCTAAAGATTGCTGATTTCGGAGTAGCTAGAGTCGAAGCTCAGAACCCTCAAGACATGACTGGCGAAACCGGAACTCTTGGATACATGGCACCAGAGGTACTATAAGCCGAATAAAAACTCCTCTTTTTTTTGTTTAATGCGCAAAAATATTCAAAAAGGTTACTTCTTTGTCAATAGGTTCTTGAAGGAAGGGCTTACAACAGAAAATGCGATGTGTATAGCTTCGGTATATGCCTTTGGGAAATATACTGCTGTGATATGCCTTACGCTGACACTAGTTTCGCTGAGATCTCTCACGCCGTTGTTCATAAGGTTTCTGGCTTTCACTATCTCTCTTTATCTACAATCTTCAAAGCTAATGAGCAAAATCTAATCCCTTTCTCTCTTTGTTGCTCAGAACCTTAGACCAGAGATTCCGAAATGCTGTCCCAATTCGGTTGCAAACATCATGAAGAAATGTTGGGACCCGAATCCGGATAGGCGTCCGGAGATGGACGAAGTGGTGAAGCTACTTGAAGCCGTAGACACAAGCAAAGGCGGTGGAATGATTGCTCCAGACCAGTTCCAGGGATGTCTCTGTTTCTTCAGACCTCGCGGCCCTTGATGTCTCTTCTTCTTCCTCCTCCTGTTGCCTCCGTCTTTGATCATTCTTGAGAGCTGCGTGATTCTTGAATTTTGTAATCTTTTCAAACTTTTTGGAGTTAGAATTTGGTGTGGTTCTTCTTTTGTTATCAACATCGTTCTTTCTGCTTTTCTGTGTATTATATACAAACACACACAGTTGGTGTATAAATTGATAAAAGCTTGATTCTTTTTTTGTACTACATGGTTGTTACATTCAAAATAAATGGGGCGATTTTTGTTATTAGTGTTGAGTTATAAGGTCTATTGACTACAGTTTATGAACATATTAGTTAGGTAGTAGATTGGATTTTTCTTAAAGTCCAAACTCTACAATTTGTGAACATATTAGTTACGTGGTAGACTAGTAGGTTGGTAGGTAGATTGGATATTGATTTTCCATGAGGTAGTTCATATTTTTGGTTGTTTTTCTACTTACCTTAAACAGAAAACAGAGAGACTTGAGTCTAGCTATCAAATTAAAAAAGACTGGGGCGATTTTGTTATTAGTTATAAAGACAAAGGACTAAATCTCTAGTGTTTATGTATTGTAGCAAACTAAACCAGTAGGTGAGATTAGATATTTGGATTTTGCTTAAAGTAGCTCACGTTTTTGGTTGTTTCTTAACTTAACCTCGTTTCATCTTCCACTTCGCACGCCTCTCTTCAGTCACGGAGTTGTTTGTTGGCCGACTCAGATAATGACCGGAAGCTCAAAGGCGGTGGCTTCGTCGAGGTTTAACTCGATGAGAGATTTCTTGAACCAGAACGGCGGTTATGCGGTGATAGACGGTGGGCTTGCGACGGAGTTCGAGCGGCATGGAGCGGATCTCAACGATCCTCTTTGGAGCGCTAAATGTCTTCTCACATCTCCTCATCTCATTCGCACCGTAAATATCCCAATCGATTTCATTTGCTTATCTGAATCCATCGCTAGACAAAAAAGCTTTGTGAATAAACCTGAGATTTAGATTTTGCATTGAAAAAAATATGTGATTATCTAGATGAAGTGAAGCCTTGTCATTTCCATGAATAGATAGATGCTTAAACCCTTTTGGTATTAGTTGAGCTCTGAAACCGTTTTGGTAGCTGTTACTATTAATCTTTCATCTCATTTTCTATTCCCAGATTCACTTTTTCCATATAGTTTCTTTATGTATATTCGAATCTTAAAAGAGGTTTAGGATTCTGTTTGGTTTCTAGTGATTGGCATTGGTACAAGATATTATAAGGATTGTTATAGCTTTTGCTTAGCTGATACTCTTGTTGATACCATGGAACACAGGTGCATCTCGATTACCTAGAATCTGGTGCTGACATCATCGCAAGTGCTTCTTATCAGGTTATTTAGATTCTCTCTTTCTCATTCATCTTTCTATCTCTCCTTGTTTAAAGACGCTAGAACTTGGATTGGTGATAACAGGCTACGATTCAAGGGTTTGAAGCAAAGGGCTTTTCGAAAGAAAAAAGCGAATCTTTGCTGAGAAAGAGCGTAGAGATAGCTTGTGAAGCTCGTAACACGTATTATGAAAAATGCAGAAGTAGCGAAATCACGGATGATAACAAGATTCTTAAAAAGCGTCCTATTTTAGTTGCAGCATCAGTAGGTAGCTACGGTGCTTACTTGGCTGATGGCTCAGAATACAGGTTGATCAAAAGCTCTCTTTATCGTAATCTTGATAGTATCTCCATAAAACTATAATATTAAGTTTTGGTGGTTGTCAGTGGAATCTATGGTGATGCAATCACGCTAGAGACACTGAAGAATTTTCACCGCAGAAGAGTCCAAGTGCTAGCAGAAGCTGGTGCTGATATAATAGCATTTGAGACCATTCCAAACAAGCTTGAAGCTCAGGTACTAGTGATGATAAGCCAATCTCTCTCACTTTGATGTTGTTAGCTTCTCATGTTTTAAAAATTGGAAAAACAAAAAGGCATTTGCTGAGCTGTTGAACGAAGGAGATGTGAAGATCCCTGGATGGTTCTCCTTCAACTCAAAGGATGGAGTGAACGTGGTAAGCGGTGATTCAATCAAGGACTGTATCACCATAGCTGAAACTTGCGAGAAAGTAGTGGCGGTTGGAATCAACTGTACTCCTCCAAGATTCATAGAAGGACTAGTTCTGGAAATCAAAAAGGTGACGAGTAAGCCAATACTAGTGTATCCAAACAGCGGGGAGAGCTATGATGCGGATCGAAAGATGTGGGTGGTGAGTCATCTATACACACAAACACAATTACTATGACAATACAATACAATGTCTTTTGAGTTAAAACTGTTTGTGTTGTGTTGTAGGAAAACACAGGAGTTGGGGAAGAGGACTTTGTGTCATACGTAGAGAAATGGATGGATTCAGGAGTGTCTTTGCTTGGAGGTTGTTGCCGCACAACACCAACTACTATCAGAGCTATTCACAAGAGACTTATTAACCGCAGATCGAGTTTCGTCTCTTCACACAACCCTTAACGTCCTTCACTCTCTTGTCTTAATCTAGATTTTGTGTACCAAACAATAGTATGAATTTGTTTTCTTTTTTTTATCCCAAAAACAAAACTAATTCCAAGGATAATGAAATGCTATCAAAAGTTTTGCGTTATGAATGACTAAAAACTTATAAATGCTTATATGACTATTTGATATTCCCACTTCTCGGTTTTGGTCTTCATGCCCAACCAAAGTTACCAAACTTCTTATACCTCTCTAGTCGCCGCTGTTCAATTTTTCTCCGGGAAGCTTATTCTCAAGCCGTTGCCGGAAGAAAATCCATAGTGAAAGAACGATTCTCGAAGAAATACAGACACACGAGTTTCAAACGCTTGAATGCTGTTAGTTTCTTTCTTGAAACATAAACTTTGTTTGAGTACATCCAAGGCATCTCTGTTCCTTGAGTTTGGAGTAAGAAAGCTCCATGATGGTAACATAGCTCACGGTGATTTAACCACTTCAACATGTTAGTCAGAAGCGGCACGAATCAGCTCTTAAGTTCTCTCTTGTTGAAAGAGTTCTTAATGATGATGTTCTCTCACTTGGAATATAGATAATGAGTCTTCTTTTTTTCTGAATTTTGACGTATTTATTGGTTTTCGATCTGTGTAGATGGATCGTATACTAACCGCGTATCGAAAGTCCTCAAAGCAGTGGTCAGCTACGTTTAACAAGCTCGCACAAGGTTTTTGTAGATCCTTCCTTTATCCTTCTCTGTTTCAAAATCTTTTTCAGTCAGAAAAGTCTTGATTGGATAAAGCCAATATTCTTTGAACAACTTCTGACTACAAAATCTCCATAATTTGGTGTTTTTATCACTACACAGGAAAGCTTTTCTTTTCTACACTGCTCTGTTTTGATTTAGACTGTTTATACAATCTGTTCATCTGTAAGATGTGTCAATGCTCTGTTTTCAATACCGTACGGTTTGGGTGGGAATTATGAGATTTGATGAATAAGACTACACCTTATTTCTTTGCTGTGTTTTTTTTTTCAGTTACGTGACAGAAAACAATGCAGAGAAAGAGAGGTAAAAAATGTAACATCATCTTCTTTTTTTACCCCTAAAACTCTTTATTAAGACAAAATCTCACATGTTGATGAAAGTGATGTTTAACCATACATGCATGTTGCACCCAAAGGACTTTCTTCTAGATCTTCTTCTAAGTTAAAAACTTTCACATCACCCATCATGCCTTACAAACTTTCCCCGTTCCGTAAAACTTGAAAACTTTTTTATTTTATCACATTGAATAGTGGAATAGCGAATCTATCCATAGTGATTAAAATCTTTAGCTAAATAAACTTTCAGAAAATAGTTAGGGGTGTTATTTTGGGTATTATCAGTTTGAGGAACAACGGGTAAGAGTCGAAACATGTAATTTAGTATTAAAAATTACTTTCTAAAAGATTCTCTATAAAATACATTATGAAAAACTTGCTTGACATAACTTGTTCTAAAAATTTGGCTACATAAAATCACTATCCAAAATCTCACTAATTTTTGTAAGGCTCAACTTTTTTTTTTATCTTTCAAAATTCCATTTAACTAAAAACGAAATTTGTTACATAATTGAAATTGAAATAAAAGCAAGAGCTCTCTTAGCTAACTTATCTGTTACCACATTATCTTTCATTGCTACATAAACATACTTAAACATTGAAATATTCTCGATGTCAATCATGACTCCATCGATCTGCTTTGATGAGGCTCTTGAATTAATGGCCTGAATTAGTGAGAGTGAATCAGAATACACTTGTATTTTCTTCACCATTCGTTCCCTATTCCTAAGCATCGCTTCTCTAACTGCTAGTGCTTCAGCCATAAAAGGCGAGTTTACATTCTGCAATCCCTTCTCTCCTTCAAACTTTTCATCCCTCTTTCCACCTGTGCATAGCCATCCCAGCCCTGTTGTGAAAGTTCGATGATCCTAGGCCGCATCCGTGTTGCACCGGCTAATATCCCGGTCTACTAATCCTGGCGGCTCCCTTTCCACTATGCTATGTTTTGATTTGTGTAATGTTCAACTTAAAAATGATATTTTAGATAATGCTAAAATAGTTGTGTGAGTACATTAATGGTGTTTTTTTAAATAAAAAAGTTTATATTTGTATCACATAATAAGCAATTTTCATAAACGTGAAAAACCTATAAATAACAAAATTAGCATAGTCGTGTTAAATTCATATATATTAAATTGAAATGGTGATGATTGAATGGTAGACTATTTCTCACATTTTTTTAAATGAGGTATATAGATATGTATATGGGGGAGTTGGAGATAAACTAACAAAATCCAAAAGATAAAAAGGTTGGAAGATACTATTTAGCTATTGATTCGTCTAATGAGATAATTTATTATAATCCAAAAAAAAACAGGCTTACCAATATATATTTACCAATCATATCCTAAATCCTAATGTTTCCTCTAGGTATTATCATGAATCTTTATTATAGCCACCATGTCATGTGCAAGGATGAAGTCGCCTTCATTAACATTTACTATTCATTATATAGTTTTTCTTTATACATTTACTATTCAAAACAGTTTTTTCTCATTTTTCGTTTTATCAATAATTCAATATCTTTAATTGAAATGTTCGTATTCTTTATTGTTGGGTGTACTTGTGTTGACGTGATTGATTAAAATAAAATAAAAATAGGAGTACTTATTATTAATCCCTTTAACTAATCACTACGTTTCCTCTCTAATCAGAAAATTATTAAAGCGTAATTATATAAGTACTTATTACAACTGGCACAGGGTTTCGTAGAGCCAGGTAAAGTTATGGAGGCTTATTTTATTTTATTTTAAAAATTTACAAAAAAGGCTGTCCAAATGTATATTTTCTCTAAGTGGAAAACGACCAATTTTCAATATATCAATTAATGCTGCCGTATTTGTGTGTGTGTATTTATAATATACATAGTACACTAGTTTATAGAAATTAAGCTAAATTCCTTGAAAAAAAATAAAACAATCAACAATTGTTGATGTTAAATATATAGGCAATTTGATGTGAATGTGTGTTTTCCAGATATAATGATTTCTAATTTTGAATTAAATCTTATTTTGACATTTTCCAAATAAATTTTAAAATAGTTAGATGTTGTTTTGATATTTTGTAATCGAATTAAACAAAATAAATAAATGTCATATTATAATGTTGTTTGACTATTGAAATTCTATAATATTTAATATTCTATTAATTTAGTTACCGACAAATGATGATTGTAAATACGATTCGAAAAAGAAGTTTTATTTTTTCTCAGCTTAATATCAAGTTTAATATCAGTAGTATTAGGACTTACCTCAGCTAAGGATTAAATGTTGTTTATCAGAGAATAAATCTTGAGATTCATGATAGTTTTATCAGGTGTAGCATGGATAAAACAAAAGGTAATCTGAAATTTTCACAAGTTATCTTTCTTTCTTTTTATTGGCAAGGCATAGACATATTTGCTATAGATAAACGATAGAGTCATTAGTAATATTCATTCAACAATTTAGAGTTCCAAGAGTTTCAGACCCATACAATTCAAGCCATTGATTCTCTAGAAGCATTAGAAGAGTTTAAAATGTACCAAATTGAATATGATCTTATCACGTATCCCAACCTCCTTAATGATGTCGGGACGCATAGGATTCAAATATATGTTGGTCCTAATGGCTTGTTATCTTGTACAATGTCTATTTGCAGGAAGTAGATTTCAAAGCATGAGTGGTTATCATGCGGTGGTCATGGTCAAAATTATGTTCATCGATAAACGTCTAATAGCAGTGTGCAAAATGAACAATGGTTACATTAAATTATAAAATCTAAATTAGCTATCTTAGGAATGGAGATAATGCTAATGCTATTGGGTTCCCATTAAAACTCTGTACTCTTTGATCCAAATCTCCTAATGAAAGTATTTGCAGTGTTAAGAAAAAAAAATGCAGATATTGTCATTATTAATAAATTGAGAATCAATTTCAGTTTGAATTAGTTTCCTTTTTTTTCAGTTCCTAGTGTCAATGTCCATGATGATTACAAATAAGCATGGGTAAAACAAGATTTAGTTTAAGTTTTCTCACAAGTTCTCTTTCAAAGTATGATGTAATATACTTATTTTCAATTTATCTATTTTAAGTTTTGTTTATTTTCTTTTATTAACTTGGTTGAATTTTGTTGTTGGTTAAGGTTTACTATAATGCATAGTCAAAATTCCTCTCATATATACTTGTCTTATCTATAGATTAATAGATCATAACATTTGTTATGAAGCATAATAATTTTATATATATATATATAAAAAAAATTTCGTACATTGTATTTTTAGGTAAGATTTATACATATTAGAAGATTAGAACATCAGGTTGTTGATATCTCAAAATGAGTTGTGACTTTATAAGTTTTGGATCTCTCTTAATCAACAAACTTCGAAACGAATTTCTTATTAATATGAGTAAGGATTTAAGTTTTCCATTTAATCTGCTCCCTGTTGATGTGAATAAGGATTTACGTTTATTAGAGTTTTGTTTCTCATTTTCATTTATTGTGTTAAACATACCTACTTCACATAATATTAAGTTACTTTTGGAGGATGTTTTGTATTTCGAGATGACTTGCAACCAAGAAAAAGTTATCTTCAGTAGTGAGATTGAATGTCCAATCAATTCTTTTTTTTTTTACTAATTACATAAGATTTAGTTTAAGATTTTCACAAATTCTATTTCAAATGATGATGTCAATAACCTAGTAAAGGTAATATTTGTGATAAATATTAATATATATTAATTTGATACTTTTCAAAAGAACTAAGGAACAAAAGAACTAAGGAAATAATAGAAATAGTTATGAAGTTAAAAAAAAAAACAAAATAATATACCTAAAATGTTCTAATATGTTTTTTAATTGACTATTAAATTTCTTAAATACTTCATATTTTGATTAATTTAGTAATAGTCAAATGAGATATTTCTTTATCGAAAATCATATCAAATTGCAGAGCGTTATTTTCGTCTAAATGACACTTGATTTAGAATAAAGGGAATAATTTTTATTATTATTCTATACAATTAGCAAAAAAAAATTGTAAAATAGGAAGAGACACATTGAAATAATTCTATTTACTAAACCTAAGTATTGGTCTGAAGAAACTGACACGGTCTCCCACATGCAGCATGTGTCATTTTAACTTTACCTTACAAAAATAAAATTGCATAAATTCACCAAAAACAATGTCTTAAAAGTGAAAACTCGATTTTATAACTATAAAACAATTGAGTTAAAAAGCAAAACTAATGGGCATTGGGTCCCCCTAACTTAACCCTACAAAGATCCTAATTAACTTTTTATGTTTAGAAAATAAACAAAAGTTTTAACTTGTAAACTATATACTAGTATAGCAATATAACTTTAGTGTCTTCTCATTAAACAAACATTTCTCAGTTTGATACTTGACTCTACCTAAAACCCTAAGGCACAGTAGTTTAAATCGATCTTTTTGTTCATATAATTATATCATAAGCTATAAATAAGCCAACATTCACATGGATATATGTAATATAACGTCATTCTTGTATTTATAATTAATAGACTTGAATTAATTTTCTGATAAAGAAATATAAATAGAAGAGGATGGTCCCTTAGACATTAGTCTAGATCGGTTCAAAAAGAGTTTTTCCTCCTCTTTCCACACAAACAAACTCAATTAATTTTTATAAATTTCACATTTTACTAAAAAGTATTCTCCTAACCAAATAGTTTTAATGTTGGTAAAGGGGCTATTCTCTTTCTCTATAATTAAACTTATATTTCAATCCAAAAAATAAAAAGTGGTATTTTTGTGTTGTTGTTGTCTCCCGAAACCTCAAACTTCACCCTTTAAACATGCATCCATGCATCTTACCTTAGCTCACGATTCCACTATCTTAGTTATATATTTTCATTTTTCATTATAATAACTATTATAGAAAAAATGAACTATTATTTCTTGGTGACATATCCCCAAGAATTGAGATTTTCGTTTTTGGTTTGTTTTTTTGTTTATGTGATTATTCCAATTGCCAAATCCGGGATTTGTATTGCATATATGGAATATGGAATTGGGAATAAACCAAAAGTGTCGATTATATTTATATCGTCCATTGTACTTTTCCCTTTTCACGTTTCATAAAAATATATATAGTTGATTTTGAGTTGTATACTAATCTACAAGACGATCTCTGCACAATCATTAATATCTACTTATAATGAAACATTACTAAAAACCAATAACACAGTTACAAATACATATCAAACATCTATAATATATTTGAAAAAATCCAAAGCATCAATCTTCGAGTATCAATATATGGAAAACATTCTTTATCAAAAAAAATATATATATATGGAAAACATTTAATTTTACGCAGTAGTCAGTAGTCTATTATTACCAAAAAAAATCAGAAATCCGTATTTCCATAATAAGGTAAAGTTTTACAAAAATTTAAGGGAAGAAAAATCATATACGTCAAAATCAATGGAGATATGAAAACAAAGTTTGATGGAAACTGCAATAACTATAGATCTGCTACTAGCAAAATTTTGGAAAATAAAATAAAATGAATTTCTTGAATATAGAAAAAGTTACCGGGTTGTTTTACCCATTTCCGGACGACCCGATGGAGGTACAAGTCGGTTTTTAAATACATTTCTATAATGGAAAACGGGTCGGACCCACTCTGGAGAGAAGAATCATATGGCAGTTTCATGATCCCTTCTCCTTCTTTAAAGACTCAGAGAGAGAGAAAGAAGAGGATACGGATACACAACAACACAACATTTCAGAAAACAAGAAGGGAAGAGTAAAATCCGGGTTGTATCCGAATACCCAACTCGGGTTCCGAAGCTATTGTCTTTCTTTTGCCTCCTTAACCTTGGATTTGTCCTAGAAAGAAAATACAAACAGCAAACGAACAATCTTTCTCTCTTTCTCTCTTTCTCTACACTTCTTTGCTCTGTGCCCAGAAACGAGGCTTCCTTGTCTCTGCTTATAGGAATCGCTAATCTCAAGGCTTTGTTTCCTCTGTTTTATAAGAAGTGGTCTCTCAACATTGACCTCTTCTTCGTCAACGATCTCTTTGGTTACTTTTGAAATCAAAAGAGATCTAACTTCATCTCTTGTATGCAAAAGCTTGAAGAATAACAATGAGAGATGGTAATTTCAAGAAAAGCAACAAGGTTTATTTCTTCTTCTTTCTTTTCTCTCTGAATTTGTTTAATTTTAATTATATGTCTCTCAATGGTGATTTTTCCAATTCTTGTAGCTTTCATGGCCTAAAACATTGGTTAAGAAATGGCTTAATATTAAGAACAAAGCAGAAGACTTTCACGCAGACGAAGACAGAGGTAAAGTGAACAAAATGTTTAATTCTGCAAACAAAATAATATGGGAATGTGAGAAATGAAACAGCTTTAAGTTCAGTTTCTTTTTTCTCCTTTAATTTACTTTATAAAAATATAAACATAAACTTTTTTGGTTTTGCAGGTGAAGGTGGAGGTTGGAGGAACAATGTCATCGAAAGAGAAGAAGCATGCTCTGTCAAGAAAAGTAAAACTGGTCAGTTCTCTGTTCAGTAATCACTCAAAATCCATGCTTTCACTTTTTTTTTTTACAATATTCCGTTTTTTTCATGAAAATTGAATTTCACAACAAAAAATTCTTTTTCTTTTGCAGAGACTCCAAACAAAAGGAATAACAGACGAAACAAACAAGAATCCGATTCACCACTTGTTAAAGAAGTTCATAATCTCAGGTATATTTGAGTAAATCTTCTTGTGTCTCTTACTCTCTTTGAGTTTGAGTTTGATTTTGGGGGAATTTTCTAAGATGCGTATATATACAAAAATAGGGTTTTTACTGCTACATGGAATGTCGCCGGAAAATCTCCACCGAGTTATCTGAATCTTGAAGATTGGCTTCACACTTCACCTCCTTCCGACATTTACGTTCTTGGGTAATCCTCAAAACAGCTAATTTAATCCCAAATCCGAAATCCCCAATTGTTAATACCTAATTTTCGTAATTTCCATTTCACAGGTTTCAAGAGATTGTTCCTTTGAACGCCGGTAACGTATTAGGCACAGAAGACAACGGACCGGCAAAGAAATGGTTATCACTAATCAGAAGAACGTTAAACAGTCTACCGGAAAACAACAACAACAACGGCGGTGGAATTAGCTGCCGGACTCCTTCACCGATTCCTCACCCAGTCGCAGAGCTAAACTCAGATTTCGAAGGGGCAAATTCGTCATTTTACAATCGGAGGTCTTCGTTTCAGTCACTTAGCAGAAGCTTGAGAATGAATGACGAGTACGTTTCAGCAGCGGTGTCCTCTTCTCAGCCGGAGCATTACCAGCTTGATCGGAGATTCAGTGTGTGTGATCGTTTCATGTTGGGACATAGAGCTGACGAGTTTTACGATCAGAGCTTCAGATATTGCTCCTCCGACGAAGAGAATGTGGCTGGGGATTATTATTCTCCGTCGTTTGGTGACCAGTATTCGTCTCCGGTTTCGAGGTGTGGATCGTTTGTGACGGAGGATAGAGAGAAATCTAAGTCCAAGTATTGTTTAGTGGCGAGTAAGCAAATGGTTGGGGTTTTCTTAACGGTTTGGGTTAAGAGTGATCTACGAGACAATGTCAAGAACTTGAAAGTCTCTTGTGTTGGAAGAGGCTTAATGGGTTATCTCGGAAACAAGGTAAGAATAGATTTCGGATTGAAGTTTTTGATAAATCAATCTGGATGAGTGAGTGTGTTTATAAAGCTCTTGTTTGAATCTTTGCAGGGTTCGATTTCGATCAGCATGTCAGTTTATCAGACGAGTTTTTGCTTCGTTTGTAGTCATCTAACGTCGGGTCAGAAAGAAGGCGATGAACTGAGAAGGAACTCTGATGTTTTGGAGATTCTAAGGAAAACGAGGTTTCCGAGAGTTAACGACGATAAGAAAACTCCTCAGACGATATTAGAACACGAGTGAGTGTTTGAGCTCTCTCTCTCTCTCTCTGTTTCTTGATCTCCTAAAATCAATGTATTTATGAGTGTGTTTATTGTATCAGTCGAGTAATCTGGCTTGGAGATCTGAACTACCGTATTGCGCTTTCTTACCGATCTGCGAAGGCGCTTGTGGAGATGAGAAACTGGAGTGCATTGCTTGAGAAAGATCAGGTAAACAAATTAGGCAAAACTCTTAAGTCTTGTATAGAAGAAGTTGGGAATCGTGTAATAAGTGTGATTCGGATTATGAACAGTTACGTTTAGAACAAAGAAAAGGTCGAGTTTTCGAAGGATGGAATGAAGGAAGTATATATTTCCCACCAACTTACAAATACTCTAACAATTCCGATATTTACGCTGGAGACGATCGCCTTCCTAAGGCCAAACGACGCACTCCCGCATGGTTAGTACTTGTACCTACCTCTTCCCAATCTTACTCTAAATTCCATATCCTATATACTGAGTTCGTCTCATGAATTTTGAAGGTGTGATCGGATACTCTGGTACGGCAATGGTATTAATCAGCTTTCGTATGTTCGCGGCGAATCAAGATTCTCCGATCATAGACCCGTTTACGGTTTATTCTCGGTAGAGATTGAATCGGTATGTCGAAACCGTATCAAGAAGAGTTCAAGTTACACGAGTTCTAGGATTGAAATTGAGGAGCTTCTTCCTCAACGGTATGGATACTGTGAGCTTAACCCGTATTGATTCCATCAACAGTAAAAGATTCATGGAGAAAAGAAAAAAAAAGTCAAGATCTTGGTCATAGTCTTTTCCCTGTTTTTAGGTTAGAACAGAGCAAGATTCGAGTGAAAAAGAGAGTAATAAGGAGGGTAATAATGTTAGTTTTTTTAACTGATCAAAAAATATATATCTTTAGGATTATAGAGAATTGACCGGTTTAAAACCATTAGTTTTCTCCATAAGATTGTAGGATTTTCAGCAAAACTGTGTATAGAGATTGTATGTCGTGTAAATCTAATGGATTCTTTTGTAATGACCAATGGGTTTAGATTGGAATGTTTCAAAGTTTGTGGTCTCCATGTTTAAGCAAATTGACCTATGATTTTGTTTGGCCATACACCTATATTATGTCTCGCAATAAGCAAATTGTATGTAATTTCTGAAGAAAGAAAATAAAAAACAAGCAATTATAAACATGTTATTTTGATTGTTTTGGAAGTGAAGATTTTTGTTTTCAAAAAAGAGAGTCAAACTCATAGAAATCATATTCTTGCTTTTGTACTTTCGACTCCACCTACTTGTGTTTCTTTGAATCTTTCTACAATTTGACTCTTTCTTTCCCAAAGTGTGCATTTCCTCAATATTGGGCTTTTACAAAAGTTTGGAGGATTAATTATAATTATTATTTTAGATTTAATATGTTTCATTCAACAAGAAAATGTTGACATCATTACTCATGATATTTCAAAATAACTTTTCAATAGCCAATAACTTATAATATTCCATTTTATAATATGTTTTCAAATGTGCAGAGTTTTTAAAAAATTACAACATATATAATCTATATATATTGTTATATCATTTAATTTAACTACAACACATTATATATATATATATATAAATATTGTTATTTTCTACACAAAATATCATTTAATTTAAAAAATGCATAGTACAAATAATCATAAAGACTTAATAAATATATCTTTGCATAAAAACTTGAAAAATAGAATAAAGTATGAGCTTTATTTTTTGCAATTTAAATTAAATAAAACGAAAAAAACTTCTACAAGATCTTATAAAAAAATAAAGGGAGCACTAAAACCTAAAAATAATTATTTCTAAGTAACCGTATTGAAAATCAAAATTAAATGACAAAAAAAACTCCAACGAAAAAACGGTTATAGTGTTCTTTCTTATAAACAGAACTATTTTCCGGAGTTTTTCATCTCACATGAAAATGCCCAAAAATTTCCAAATTTTTGCTAGAAAAATAACAATAATGACTTTCTCCATCTATATTTCCGTGCATTCCATGTCCTTTTTAAACTAGAACGCGCCTAGTGTAAGTGCGTGAAGTAAACGTACCTATCTAATTGGGAGTTTTTGTATCTTACAAGATCAGATAAAAGAGTTGTCTTCTGGATTGCCTTTAACCCTACAATTTATCGCCACGTGTCGAGCACGTGGGAAAACATTATTTCACAAAAACTTACTCAGAGATTGTCTGCTTCCCCACACACACATGCATATATTTATAATAAATCGACGACTCATATTATTATAGATTCAAATACAAATTGCCAAATAATTTCAAAAATACGAAGAGGGAATAATAAAAATCTTTATGTAAGAAGAGAGACATATCGGACGGTAGATATTATGGTCGGAGGAACGGCGGAGATTGAGAGGCATATGCACTCACTTTCATTGCCCATTCCTCTTCTTCACTTTTTGCTTTTATATGTTTAAATTACTTTGTCTTATTAACCTTTTTCTAATAATAGTGGAATACAGAGAATACGTCACGTACGAATATTATAATGACTAATCATGTATATTGGCTTCTATGGTTTTCGATGGATCTATATAGATAAAGAAGGTTCGCAAAATCCTATAAACTAGATCACGACCACATGCTATGTCGTAACATTACTCAACCTTTTACTCAAAATAAATCATTCATTTTCCCACTTGGAATTCAGTCGCTCTCAGTTTATCAGAAAAAAGTTTAATATTTACCTTTACTTTTCTCTAATTATACATCGATAATTCGGCTACGAATCACGATAATTATATGGATTTTGGAAGATTGTAACTAATACACTGAATATATACAATGACGACATTTATTTAGAAAGATATACAGTGACACATGAACCAATACTACACCGAATACAATTTTCTTTTATATAGGACTCTAGGCTTTTAGGTAAGTGGAAAATTAGAAAACGATATTCCCATGTGATCCTTTGAAGCTTCTGGTAATTAATTACATGTTTTATAACTTAATTATATATTGAAACAAATGATTGATCTTAAAGTTAGCGTTTTATTCCAAAAGAAGAAAGAAATTTTATATAGAAGCTAGACAGTTAACCTACGACCCCAATTAGTGTTTGATTGCTATTCAATTTGCATTGGATCTGTTGTTAAGGACAAATATATGGCTATATTATATATAGTCGACTCTTTGTTGTTTGTCAACATTATTAGCTTTTCTTTGTTATTAATAGTTTATCTTCTAATTAACACAATCAGAATCTCTGTCGATTGTGATTTGTGACTAAATCAATCATAAACTCTATAAAAACAGTAAATTTTAGACTCATCTAATTGTTTGTTAGTCTAAGTTGATCACAGTTTGCAACATATAAGATGGTTTTTATCCGTGGACTCTTGCAATAACATTGAGACAAAGTAGGTAACTAGCTATATTGGCAATAAATTAATAAATGTATATATATATACCGGTGGGTGAGTGTTGATTAATGGAAATTTAATTTAATCATGTAGTTACAAGTTTGAGTGGTTGGAAACACACTATATGTATGTGCTTTTAAAACTTTAAAACTCAAATGTGGAGAATTATTATTATGTTCTAGTTAAGTAGAACTCGTTAAATCGCATAGAAAGAAATTGAGTTTTGTGAAAAAAAATCCAGTGTAGTTATATTTTGTTTGGGTCAATCCGTCACATTTAAGTTGTACAAGTTAAATCCATGATCTCATAAAAAATCTGCAATACCACTCGTCTCTATATCGCCGACGTTGGCACCTAACGGCTCCGTTAACACATATCGAAACGACGTTGCTTTAATAAAAAAGTTTAAATCAAATAATCGCAAAATCTAAGATTTGAACATCCTGTCTTATATGAGAATTAAACGAAGCTTTAACCATTGTGCTATCCAATTTTTTTTTGTGACAAAGCAAAACTAAATAAATTATATAGTTCACACCATCTTCTTCACCAATTCAAACTTGATTTATTCTTCGGGGTTTTATCTGAAATGAAATCGAAAGGTTTGAATCAGGAAATCATTAGTGAGATTTTTATGAGCTACGAAGAAAAATCGTTACAAATATTCGAGAATCGAATCTCCTTAATTCGATTTCGAATATTCATAAGAAACAACGAATTGTACTCGAAGTGATGTTCGAGTTATTACCGACGCAAGCTAACAAAAACTCGATTTCGATCTCGTTTCTTAAAAAACTTTGATCCGATCTAAATCTTATGTTTATTGTAGATTCAATCTAGAGAGATTAATCAATCACTAGCTTGAACAAGCAATTCCCGAAGATAGAATCCGAGTTTCCAGAGGAAGTAGATCGGTAATTGCGAGCTGTCGACGAAGTCTAAAGGAACATTTCTTTCGTCTCCATTTCCTCCGATGAACACAATAGCCATGGTCAAAGCGTGTGGGTAGTAAATAAGGACGTTGGTGTAATCCAGTTATCGGCGGCGGCTTGGGGACCATTATGGTGACTTAGAGAAGTAGTTGCAACTATAATTTTAGTTTTAGTGGATAATAAGATGAAGATAATAGATTGTTTAGTATATAATTATTTCTTTTTAGTACCATAACGAGGAAAAGTTTGGATAAGTTGGTTATGTAGCTCTTAGTGTTGGATTCAAATCCTATGTTTTACAATTTAGGCACTTGATTTCCGTAACTAAAATGACGTTGTTTTAAATTATGTCAAAGAAAATAAAAAAACTGTTAAGTGACACGTAGGCAATATAGTGACTGGTCGTGTTGCGGGTTTTTCGTAAGGTGATGGGTTTGACTTGCAAAACTTAAAGATGACAGATTGACCCAAACAAAAAATAACTACACTGAATTTTTATTCATAACGCTAGAATAAAAACAAACAAAAATCACTACAACAAATTTCTTTGATTAGGTTTCATAAATTTCTCAGGTGTAGAAAAATTAAAAACTCTTAGATGTTAGTCACAAACTTAAAACTTTATAAGAGAAAAGGGCAAGAAATAAAAGTTGAACCATAATTTAAAAATGTATGAAGGTTTACAATACCATTTTATCATGTCTTAGCTTAAAATCATGATTTCAAATTCGAATCAACTTCCGATTATCCGATAATCTCTAAATTAAATATTGGTTTTAGGGGTCTCAAATTTTGAAATTTTGTTAGGTATATTGGTATATGACTTTAGTTATACCATATGGTATATGTTTCAACCTCCTATAACTTTTAAAAAATATAAATTCGTTTTTACTTCATTTTTCACTATAGAAAAGGGACATCAATTGTTTGGTGGACTCTATACATCATCTCCTGTGGGTCGGTCCTGCTAACACCTACATAATTTTGATTTTTGAAAATATTTTACCACATTCGAACTCTATATAAATATTTATTTAACTTATTTTGAATGTTATTGAAATTGCTTATCAGTTTTCAATCTTAAAGCTCTAGATACGCTAGTGGACTAAATGTTAAGCACACACAACAATTTTGTTTTGAAAAAAAACTTAGATGTTAAATCGCGTAATTAATGAAAGATACAATTAGACAAGTATAATGGTTTTAGACTTTTAGTATCATTCTGCCTTGGTCGAAGTCGAAGAAATGTTTTAAAGCTCTTTACACGTGTCGCACGTGGAGGTTAAATCGAGACAAGATATGAGGGATGTGAAAACTGACGACGTGGCAGAACGATGACGTAAGCAGATATAGAAGTTGCATGTAAACTGCATGGGGAGTGGTCGAGAACAAGTGAAGATGCGACGTATATGTCTCTCTTTTACAACTCCCCATCAACATTAACTAATTAGTAACTAATAAAACAGTAATTTTATTTTGACATTTTATATTCGTCCTTTTATATGCACCTCTTATATCGTTCATAAAAAGTCAGTAGTAATAGAAGATCATTTTTGAAAGTTATCATGGCTTCTTGATAATATAGACTCCAAACTGAATTAATATCAAAACTAGATCCCTTTTTATCACCTAATCTTCATATATTTGACAGTCCGCAAGTAAGATGTGTGAATATACAAAAATAAATTGGTTAAATAATACTCTTTTTTTTTTTTTTATAAATGGTTAAAAAATACTTCTTCCATTTTTTATATAGGATGTTTTAGAATATATTTTCTTATAAATAAAATGATGTTTTAGATATTTGATTTTGTTTTGTTTTGATATAAGATATTTTGAAACTTTTCATGCAAATATAAATGTAATTTTTTTGTGATTGGTTGAATTTATTTTAAATGTTTTAAATACAGTTATTAGTATTATGTAATCTTTTTAATGATTGATTGAATTTCATTTAATCAAATTTAAAATTATAATTCCAAAGAAACAATAAATATATTTTAATCTTCTGCTTTTCGACAAAAAAATTTATATTAAAAAAGGAGAGAGGATATAGTAATAAAAAACACTTAAATATGTTAAAATGGTAATAAACCGTATAAACTTTCTTAAATTTATATTTTTACTTTCTATTTCGTGACATATTAATTTTGTTATATTCACATTTAAAAACTAAACTATAAACATAGATTCTAAATTCTAAATTCTAAAATAACAAATATAAATTATATATTCCATATTATGAATTAGCCATACACAAATCATACATTTAGTAAAATTTAAATAAACAAAAGTATTATAAACTATAAATCCATTAACAATATAAACTAAGTTAACCCTTAAACAAAAAAAAATATGAACTAAGTTCCATTTAATAAAATAGACGTACACATCACAAAATCCATTTAATAAAGTAGACATGCACATAACAAAATAGGGAACATATTGTAGAAAATTTATTTATTTTTTAAAATTTAATACAAAAGTAAAATCATTTAAACATATTTTGTTGCTATATTATTTTTAAAAATATTGTAAACTGGCAGAGAAGAAGTCAGAGACCTGCGTCATGGATTTGGTCCAACGCTTTATGTCAAAAAAGATACAAGAAACAAGCAAACATTATTACAGTTATAATTAAGAGTTTACCATAATAAGTAAGAGAATCAATTAGCTGTTTTGAGCAAGCATGACGTCATCTTCTTCTTCATCTCTTTTCTTTTTTTTGCTTCTGTTTCAAGTTTTTAATTCCAGTGTCAGTGACCTACACTAATTAAAAACTATACGTCAGAATGATGTCATTTACCTATAAAAATACAAACCTCACCCACCCACACGAGATGTCTAAACAAAGATAACAGTCAAATTCTTGTTTTTTTATTGTGTTCTTTTATCTAACGGATTTTGACACTTTTATTTATATATTTAAGCTTTCGTCATTTCTTCAAAATAATGCTATGATTCTTGCAATTTCCCTTTTTTACCATATTTTATCTTAGGCAAAGAGGGTTACGTATGGCTAGTTTTAAAGAATCATTGATCTGTTTGAATTGTTCTTTAAAACTCGAATATTTCGCATTAAAACTAAAGATATGTTAGCGACAAAAAAAAAAAAAAAAAAAAAACTATTAAAAGCCCCACAAGTATTTGATAATAATGGGCCTTAATTTAGGATTGAGAACCGGGGAAAGGCCACAGAAACATACGTGATGTCGCTTGGGTATCAGGGTCTCGGATAGCAACCGATCGATTCCGTCCTTCGGGGATAGGGGTTTAAGACCCATATATGTATTGAAACATTTTTGGGTTCGATTTTAGTTTGGTTACAATCGGTCCATGATTGGTTTAGTTCTGAAATCTGAGAACCAGTATATGCCAGAAATATTTGTATCTCAAAGGCCCAAAATATTCCGTCAAAAATATACTTGAAAACCTGTAATAAAAAAAATATATATATACTAATACCAAAATGTATCCATAACATAGGTAAATAATCATACTTCAGGTCATTCGCAGTCGGTTCTTAGGTAATATTCGAAACCGATACCCATGGGTATCTCTGTGCATGAACCATCTGGTATATGAGGCATATGCGAATTCGAATTCGAACCGGTTATTTTAGATGTGTGTTCATGATTCGTATATGAATATATCGCGGGTTAACAATGCACTGCATCAAAATAAGTAACGCAATCATTAAAATCCCATAGCCGAAGCAAAATTGAGTAAATGCACGTTCAAATAAAATCAGCGAGAGATACAGAAAGAAGCAAAGAAAAAGAAAAAAAAAAGAAGCCCACATTGCGTGTATCCACAACATAAATAAAAGGAATACACACGAAAAGATAACTTAAAATAATTATATGATACAACAATAATAATTTGTTTTGCATAGATCATCGGTTTATCATAGTTGTCTATAAGAGTATTTACTTTACAAATAGTCTGCTACATCTCGGGTGAGAAAACTTCAATAACGGGATCAACAATCGATTTTTTTCCAAGGCGAAAAACTTGAGAAGAATCAATTGTTACTGATAGAAGTTTTCAAGCTAGAAAAGCTCGGTTGTTGATTCTGTTATTGGAGTATTGCTAACTCAAAATGTCGCAGACCATTCATCAAATTAAATACCTTTAAAAAAACTTAGACAAACAAAACACGATCGTCTTCGTCTTCGTAAAAGTCTTAGCTATCTCCGTAAAGCAGAGGCAAAGAGGAACGAAGAAGTTTGGGAGAAATTAGGGTTCAGTTCAGAAACCCCTATATTTGGTTTTCTTAGGTTCAGATAATATAAGTGAGAACCGATCTAGAATTGAAATATTTTTAGGTCCGGCTTGCTATAATTTTTCACCAAAAAAATTTGACATATTCGAACATATCTGACTAACTTGAACGAACCGAAAATAGTAAGAACTCAAGATTGATGTTTCGTATTATTAAAGTCAGTGGTTCAATAAAAATCTCATAAGATAAACAAAATTAAGGAAATGTATAGGTTACTATTACTAATTCTAACCAAACCAGAAATACAAACAGAGATATTAAAAGAGGCAAATAAAATGAACATAATGCAAAAACCGGTAATTAAAATCCCATAAGCGAAAAAATTTGGAGAAAATGCATTGGTTATTTAGTGGTTCAAACCAAAACCACTAAAATAGAGGAGATACCGAGTTAGTGGTTAATAACTCCTCATAATACTCAAGTCTTCTACTATTAATTAACGATGAACAACTAAACACACAAGTCTAATCTACGGATTCGGTCTTAAGCTTGAAAGTCTCTTATAATCAGTTAGAAATTGGACTACCTCCGGCTGCTAAACTTGTCCAAAGTCAAACTTGGGTTACAATTCGTGATGGAGCATCCTACGTCATTGCTTCATGAGATTAGCATTAAATTTGCTGGTGCAGGATTGTGGATTATCCACTCAAACATATCAATTACAACATCCGTATCCTGAAAAAGAGATCATGGATTTATAAACATAACAAAATCTTAAAATTGAAAAGCAAATTACTAAATCGAAAAAAATTAGAAACTAAGTTTATATTTGTATCACCTAAGTGTCACTATACCCAAAAACTGTGTATTAAATTCAAGAAAAGACTAATCCAAAAGTAACTTAAAACTATGGAAAATCAACGCATAGCATTATGATCTTCAAAGACAAAGAATCTCGTTACAAAATTGTCTTAACAAGCAAAATCGCAGTATTCTACTCAAATTTCATAGTCACTGGCAAAAGAAATTTGATGTATAAAAAACAAAACTACAACCAAACAAGTTTATATATGTACCACCCACCTAAATGTCATTATACCTAAAACTGAAACTAATCCAAACCAAAACAAAAACACTTTTATGCCTATAGATGATCAGTTAAGCATAGCTAGCTAAACTAAAAAGCTTAGAGAACACAGACCAAAACACTTTTATGCCTCGAATCCATGTAGCTTTAGACGAGAATTAACTTTTTGAATATGCTTTTGGCTGCTTCAACTTGAAGTCTGTCTTATCGTTATTTTTTTGTAAGATATACAATATAAGACAAAACATAAACACAAACAAGAATCATAAAGTAGATCAAATAAACATGAAAAGACAAAAAAATTTCATTTATAAAAAATACTACAAAGTTCAAACACCCTAATAAAAAACATTTGTACATCAAATAAGTTTTTTTTTTTCTTAACCAAAAGTCTAATCAAAGTCTTAAAAAGGAATCATAGAAAAGTTAGATCGACATGATCAAAAATAATAATGTCGATACTAACTAGAGAGTGTGTTAAGTCAATTCCACTAAAAAACGTGAAATTGACTTGCACACACTAGAACACACATCTACATCGATAGATAAATACACATAAATACCAAATCATTATATAAAAAACTTTGGTGTTGTGTTACTCTCTAAATTTCCTAATGCTTCGTCTTTAGACGACTCTTTTAATTTCGAATTCCCACATATTTTTCCTTTCTTCGCTGTTTTTGCATTCTCTTTTGATGTTACTATGAAAAGATCTGATGCCATTTGTTTTGCTCTGCATTCTTTTCCACAAAATGCTCCAAAATGACTGCATTTCAAACCAGAAAAAGAAAAATCAAATTAACCTTGTAATATACACAAACAAATGTTTATGAATTAATAGAAAATGTTTGAGTTAAAGTAGAGAATCCATAAAAATCATGTAATATACACAAACAAAAAAAAAAAGAGTCTTATTACATGTTTATACCTAAATTTTTTATAGGACTTTGACCCGTTAATAGTAAAATAATAATGAGTAAACCTAATCAACTATGATTTTAGAATGTGAATTCGTTAATTCCATAGGCAAGATCATCATGAGAAGCATGAATTTAAAGAGCTAATTCAATATAGAGAATAAATAAGATATGAATTCATATATAGTTTCGAACGAGATAATTTAATCCTCGAATCATTCGTAATCAAAAGAAGAAACCGAAAAATACTCACCCATACATGAAAAGATCTTCGTCATGGCGTAAATTCTTATTGCAAAAACGACACAATTGGAGAAAGTTGTTGGCTTGAGCATGATTGATCTCTTGCTCCGGTAACCAATCAAAAGTGGTGGCGGCGACGATATGACTTTCTGAATAAGAGCTTGGATGTTTATCGCCGAAATTCGGAGTTCGGGGTCTTTTTCCTGAAAACATTAGATCAGTCATAGCTTAGCTTATGATTCGAAGATTGGGTAGGAAATTTGAAATTATAATTCTGGATAAATCTATTAACAAGAAAGAGATGAGAGAATTCGAAGTTATGAGTAGAGATAAAAATTTTGGATAGTTGTGTGTGTATATATAAGCAATATAGAAACCACGAAAGAATTCTTAGGTGGACCAATAAGATTTGAAGTAATATACATGCCATCGCTTTCTCAGTGTACTTATGCATGCAAGGTGTATGATTACACAAAAGCTCAATGGTTAGATTCTTTGACAAGTGCATTTGTGATTTTGAATAGAAGATTTTTTACCTAATACAACTTTATAGTCTTTTAAAGAATATAGTCTTTAAAGAAATAATAAATTGATAAATGACACGTATTTAGTTTAAGTTGTGGATTCAATTTGATAATCATTTAGAGTATATCAATTTTCCATTTTGTAAAAATATTCAATTATTTGTTTTTAGATTATTTTCTTACTAAATAATAGATTTCTTTCTTTATATTTGATTCACAAAATATTTACATGCCATTTTTATTGTTAACTGGATTGGAAACATGATTTGTAAGTTTGACTATTAATATTTTAGTGTTATTCAATTATGGTTTTTGGAAATTTAATGACAAAAAGAAACAAATTATGTTACTATCTTTCAAAGAAAAAAACTGATTTAGTTGACTTTATAACTTACCTAGAATTTGACCCATTTAACAAATATTAGACCTGTGCAACAAGTATTTTAAATATTTGGAATTTTTGAAATTTAGAATATGGTTATTTTCAAAATAACAAACAAACAAAAATCAAAAGATTTGGATAAGAAACTATTATAATATATCTAATTTGATTTTTGGATATAGTGTATAACAATTTTCCATACTCTTTTTTTTTTTTTTTTCTCATATTATCAAATAGTCAATTATTTGTTTTAGTTTCTTTTTTTCTAAAATAGTAATTATTTTTATGCGTTTATAGTTAAACAATAATTATTCTTCGTGTGTTAAGAGGTGTTTAATGAGATTATGACCTAGACAGGGCCTCAGGGTAGTTCAAGAAGAAATGAGACAGATTGATCTCTATTAGTGTCGAACTGTTGATAAAGGGTGGTAAACCCACTATCAACAACTGTGTAGATGATGTTCTCTAGTTTTACCTTAGAAAATCATGCAAATAAACAATAATGCAATTGTAGTATATAGGGGTCAAATCTCACAGAGATCTAAGATTACGCTATGCGTTTTTCGGTTCGAATTAAGTTAAGACGATAAAAACATGACAGCGGAAACTTAAAGTAAATAAATAATAAAATCGGAGTTTAAAACGATGGAGAAAAATGTTAGGCTTAGGGAAAGCATCGGGACATCATAATTGTATCATATAATCTACTAGAAAATTATTTATAAAAATATTATTGAACACAAAATACTATGCTATAGAAGACCAGCGAGATCTAACTACGCCTAAACAACTAGAAAATCAAATTCCTTTGTAAAATTTAATAGTTAGACATGCATTCAAACATGTTTGCGAAATTCACAAATTCCATAACCCAAATTCATTTGTGATTAGAAAAATTTGCTCATCTAGATTTGTTCTAATTAATTAAATCACATATGCTCATTAACTAACCCAAAAGTTTAATTCTAGTTAGCTACTCCAAATAAAGTATTGAAAACCTATTTAGATGAAGAACATGTTTATACACCCTAGCCTTTTTTTTATTCCAATTCAAAAATTCATGATTATTCTTTTGAAGAAACCCTAAACCTAACATGCAAACTACTAAGACATGGAGAATGACCAAACAAAATGCTTTGAATAGATTGCATAAGAGAAATCAAAAGAGAAACAAAAAAGCTTCAAGATTCTTCTGTCTCCTTAACTAATCTCTCAATAAAAAACCCTAGAAAAATAAGACGCCTAAAATATGTATTTATGACATATTGGACGTCCTAGAAGTTTTCTTTTCCAATTGGGCGTTGATATGGGAAAAATATGGAAAATTTTACTCTCGCGTCTGACATAAGCCATGTCCATTGCCATGATTCCATGTGTTGATCGACACACTCTCTGGAGACGCACAACTTCCGATATATCATACATGTTTTCACTAAAACGGTTATATTCGAAGCTACAGACATGTGAATCACTTCAAACCACTTGGAGATGAAATCTAACTTCCATATTTTTCTTTTGGCACCGGTTTTGTCAAAATTGAGTACGAGGAAGGCCTCCAACGAATGTAAAACTTTTGAAAGTCATATCCGATCCTGCATTTCCCATTTATCGATTTTTCTCATTTTGCTACACTTTCTCCAAGTCATCTCAAATGCTCAAAATACCTTTTAAATAGTATAAAGACTCTAAAGCACACAAAGACATGGGTTCTAAAACCCGAAAAGCCATATAATATCAATAGACCTCCTTAGGGAGCTCCTCGTGCCAACCACATCTGACTTAACACTTCTCTAAGCCGGGGTAAATGACGAGTAAATCCCGTCCGGGAGGACATCAAGGGGACGACCCTTATGCTCTGATCCTGAGCCATTGTAGATTCAAGCCACTAAGCAATTCTTCTTTGGTCCACTAAGGTCATGGTGATCCCACCTATAAAGATACAAGGGTATTCACTTAATCAGACTCAAGCATCATGTGAATGTTGAGCTTATGAGAGAGAAGTTGAAAAATAATGAGTGCTACGTCTCATTAATGGTTTCGGGTGAGCTTATGGGAAGGTTTCTTGGTGCAGAATATTCATCGGTTTTAACAGATTTGTCAAATTGCTTCTAGAGAATTCACATTCTAATTCCAAAATTTTTATTTTAAGATATACTTTTTAATGTATTCTCCATTTGGATAGGAAGGAATAGAAGACGACAACCCTCCCAAACCAACTTATATAAATCCAATATTGAGTGATCATATAATACTTATGTTAATGTGTAGTATATATAACATACTAGTCTCTACAAGTAGTAACAATGTCATCACTCAAATGATTAACAAACTCATCTTTGTCTTCTTATCTAACATAACTTGACATAGGAGTTGGCTTAATATCTTGTTCCCCTTTTCTTATTCAGTTATTTGTTTTTTTAAAAAAAAACTTGGAGAAATGTTTCAAATGACTGCAATATTGATTTTAATTAATATTAATAATTAAATAAAAATTTCAACATTCAACAGTAAATTCATAAAATTAATTTTTAAATTAACATTGAATTTTATTAGTTTAAACTATATTAATCCATGGAGTCATCATATAGTTCTCATTCATTATAAGTATTTATTCTTCTCAAGCATTTCTTCATCTTCGTTTATTTCATTTTTTTTCTTCCTATTTATATTTATAAATTTTTCTCTCGTGTGAACGTAAAGAATGTGTCGATGAAGAAAAACAAAAAACGTTTGGATATTTTGTGAAAATTGTGGCAAGGAACCAAAAAACTTAAGCATATAGGAAAAGAAAAGAGAATATCCGCTTTCTAATAATAATACAGTTTTTAAGGTAAAACACACAAAAAAATCATAATCGATTAGTAGTAATGATAATGTTAAAACGACGTTGCTTGTTAATTAAAACAAACAAATCCAAAAAACCTTTTTGTGTTCCTTCCTTCTTCCAAACCTGGATTAGATTTTCCTCGCCTCTCTGTCTCTCTCCCTCTCCGGCAAAAACTTTCTCCAGAATCTCGTGCTAATCAAAGTCTCCTTCTTCGGCTTCAGGTATGAATTTTCCCGAAATCGGTTTTCGTTTCTTAGGTTCTGCTAATCTGAGTTGGTTTTATTTATTCGTCGTAATCCTGTTTTGTAATCGTCATCCGAGATTTCGTATATGCGTCGCATTGGATTCGAATTGAGTATTTTTTTTTCCGTGACTCGATAAAATGATTGGTCGGAGCTTTTTCTCTCCCAAATCTCTATCAACTCAAAATGTTTAGGGTTTGTAAAAATCCAATTTCTGCTCGTAAGTTGGTGTCTCGTGAAATCGATTATTTGCTGTGTGGTTACATTGATGATCTCTGGGTTTTCTTTTTGCAATTAAAGAATTTAGGTCTTACAGTGATAAAATGGTTTCTCCCTTTTTCAAAACATCAGTTTACATAATCGATCCCCAAATCTCAGCTTGCAATTTCGTATTTGAATCATCAATGTGTTGTTTCACATTTGCAGCAATTAAGGTTATTCGAGATTGCAATTTGGGTTCTTGCAATTTCGTAATCTGATCATACATACTCTTTGATATGTGTTGCAGATTCAAACTTGAATCAGTAATATCACAAGAAATGTCTGGACTAATCGATGGAATTCCAGATGCAGTAGCGTTTCGATGTCTCGCATACGTACCATTAGACTCGCATCCGAATCTAGAACTCGTCTCTCAATCCTGGAGATCAGCGATTCGAAGCCTCGAGCTTTTCAAAGTCCGTAAAGAACTCGGATCATCTGAAAACCTCCTCTGTGTATGCGCTTTCGACCCTGAAAACATCTGGCAAGTCTATAGCCCCAATTGCGATCGCTGGCTCACTCTCCCTCTCCTTCCCTCGACTATCCGCCATCTTGCTAATTTCGGCGCAGTCACTACCTCCGGGAAGCTCTTCGTCCTAGGCGGTGGTAGCGACGCCGTGGACCCCTTAACCGGTGATCACGACGGTACTTTCGCTACCGACCAAGTCTGGGCTTACGACTTTATAGAAAGACGGTGGATTCCCCGAGCTTCGATGCTTGTTCCTCGCTCGATGTTTGCGTGTTGTGTACTCGACGGGAAGATTGTGGTCGCAGGTGGATTCACGACTTGTCGCAAATCGATATCGAGAGCGGAAATGTACGATCCTGAGGAAGATGTGTGGACTTCCATACCGGATTTGCACAGGACGCATAACTCGGCGTGTTCGGGTTTAACGGTGAACGGGAAAATCCACGTGTTACATCGAGGTTTATCGACGGTTCAAGTTCTCGAGAGTGTTAAGACCGGATGGTCAGTGAAAGATTACGGTTGGCCACAAGGTTCAATGACGGTTATCGGTGATTCAGTTTACGTGTTGAGCAATTGGCTAGTGTTAAAGCAAAAAGGAGGAGAAGACGGTGGTGAGGAGGAGGAGGAGGAGGAGGAGAAGTGGAAGATGGTTGCGTCGGCGTCAGAGTTTAAACGGAGAATTGGAATGGCGATGACGAGTCTGAGTGATGAGGTTTTGATAGTTGGTGGTGTGATTGGACCTGATAGGCTTGATTCCGGGATTAAGCCGTTATCGGACGTTGACGTTTTGAGTGTTGGGAATGATCGTCCGGCGTGGAGGAAGGTTGCTCCGATGACTTTGTGCTATGGGACGATTCTGGGATGCACTCAGTTGAGAATTTAAATGATGATGGTGATATATGTTGTGGTTTGAGGACGACGTCGTTTTATGTTTACTTTTGTATGTTGTTTGTTTTCTTTTTTCTTTCTGTTTGTTAAATGTTTTTTGGTTGTTGGTTTTTAAATCTTCTTTTGAGGTTAAAGAAATACATAGAGTTAAAGGAAAATAGCCCATATTAACAAATTAGTAAAAAGTAAAACTTCATTAATAGACTATTATTGTCAAGTATGCTTTGCGTTTGTGAGAGATTGATGTCCATACATTGATAAGTGATGCGGCAAAGGAAGGAAAATCTATGGACCGAACCCATTGTCTCCGCATCGTAGGAGTTACGAGATCACCCCAACGACGCCTTTAGTATTCAAGAGTCGCGATTTGCTATGATTTTTTATTATCGTTTAAGATCGTATTCTGAGGCATCCCGATGGAATCATATCACATTTTAACAGGGTAGTTTTCAGGAAATGCAAAAATATGTCCCACCAAATTTCTAAATTAAAGACATAGGTAATCACATAATTGAGAGCTTAGTTTAGCAATTTTTTCTAGAATATATTTAGCGATTTAAGAGAGGATTATTTTCTAGAAAAAATATAAATATTGGGGGTATGGGAATATGTACATTGAGATAAGATAATGGGCTGAAAAATGAACATGTAACAGATTGGGTTTGTACAATGCTCTGCTCAATTTTTTGTCTGTGTTGGGCTCAAACAATCATAGTACACTATTGGTCTTTTAACATGGAAATATCATAAACATTTAAGATATAGTTGGTATTGCAATGAAGCTCTAATAATTTCTAAGATATTTAAAAGTTTAATCAACCAAGCGTGATGGTTCGGATTAAGACATGTTTGACAAAGAAGCAATGATTTAAGAAAATGGACAACTTCTTCATTATCTTCTTCATTTACGTCCACGAGTCAAAGTCAAGTCGCTATCAAACTCAAAAACTCGCTATTTTTCATTCATACAAGTACATACAAAATTATTATCGTGGAAATAATTTAACATCTTCCGTCTTCGTAACTATTAATAACAACTAATGATGGGTTTACAAAATTTAATGACGGGCTAAACATGTGTCTATATATATGTATGTTGCTTTCAACATTATGGGGTAAGTAAGTACGTAACCATAGGTTAGAAGTAAACCCTGGAATGCTTTTATCTTTATATTTTATGTGGTATTATATTTTTGTTCATGGTATATACCTTAATATATTCTATTGATGTCACTTGATCACAAAACCTTTTGAATTAAACCATGATTGTAGATGTCGAGTCATAATAAAAAGTCCTGAAATTAAAATATAAACTTTTTATCGAATTAAATGAATGATGAGTGATGATTCCACACCAATTTCTTTTTCTACCTCTCCACATCAAATCATTTTAAAAATTAGTAAATCAATTTTAACTAGTGACGTATGTTACTAGACTTTTTTTTCTATATGTATTCACGGTTAAGAGTGAGATAAGAGTAGTTAGGATATCGAAAATCACTATCTAAAGTATATCTAGGTAGAATAGTAGGGGATAATCAGATAAATATAGTTCGATTAGTTAAAATCATTTTCCAAATAGATTATTGCTCAAAATCAAGAGAAATTCAAATACCCTGAATAATCACCCGACTCGTAGTCTATCCGTTAAAATAAATTATCTTTACTCAAATAGATAATCTCGATTAACCTTATCTTTCGGGTAATTTAGATAGGACATGAAGAGAGTCGACTAGTTTTTATGGTAGCGATGAAAAGTGTTTAACGGTTACGAAAACAAATACGGCATAGGAAACAACCCACACTTCTCTTTTTCTTCTTGTAAACACACAATCCATGCCTCGCCGATAATGGGCCCACTGATGAAGAAGAAAAGCCCAATATGATTACGTATACAATAGCGAAACGCGATCATTGATCACCATAAACAGTAGGACCCACACTCAAACTGCACTCCTGTCTTGTCTGTGTGGGTCCCTCTTTTTCTTAGCCCCACGGCCTATCACTAACTCCTTTTATTACATAACAAAGGATTTAAATTGTTTTACATTTTACTTTTTTTCATTAATTACACAATACTGATGATTGACGGAAAACAATTTATTTATTTTGAGGTCTACCAGTTAGCAATTACGTGTCTAAGAAAATAATATTGCAAACTAAAGTTTACATATTATTTTGGTTAATCTATTATCTGAACAGATGAATCAATAACATAATTTCATTAAACATGTATGTATATATATATATATATATATTAGTTGATAATGTCTTGTAGTAATAAAATTACAAACTATTAAAAGGTAATTGTTTAAACAGCATAGTGAAGGAATATAATGAAAATAATAATTTAAATTTTTTGGAATAGCATAGTTTTAGAATCCCACTATTATGCGAATTACCAAGACAAACTATAATTAATTATAGAAGTTGACGAGCTTTAAATAAATAGAATTCGATTAGTTGGATGGGATTTGAGAAACACGAGATCATCAACAAGAAAATTAGTTGCATCTTACATATATCGAAAGAGTACATTATAGTTTTGGTCAAATTAATTGATTATTATTATTATATAAAGATTTGTCCTTAAAACGCATCAAGACCCTTCAATCAAACGTTTTAGTGGACAAACATACGTGGCGCTTAAACAGATCTTAATTATTGGATTAAGCAAAGCAGGTGCAATTGTGGGACCCGTTGGGATTAAACTTGTTTGTTTTTTTAAAATACCAACACTAACAATTTTAAATTTATAGATTTAGCATGCATCGACTGATAATACGTAATACTTTAATTAAGCAAACAAGAAAATCCAAATGAAAAATGTATTATTATTAGAGAAAAGACAAACGAAATAATGACAAAATGCCGTATACAGTAATGGATAAAAATTAAATGTCTAAGAAATAATTGCAAGATATTTATTAAAAAAGGAAAACATTATGAAAGTTTGAGAATTTAAAGAGGCCCAAACATCAATGCAAAAAATAATGTGTATCTTCATAATAAACAAGAAGAAAAGAGTACATACAAAAAAATAGTACTACAAAAATACAAATTGATTTTTAGGAACATGAATTTGGTGTTAAAGTTTATAATTAACAGAGTGTGGTTTCCATGAATGATTTTAACAACTAGTACGAATAATGTATACATTGATTGTCATTTTATTAAGTATTCATATTACTAATAATAGAATAAAAAAGTAACGTGTTTTTAAAAATAAAACATAAAATATAGCAAAAATATAAAATTTTACGGATTCAACCATTTGAAACTATTTTACAACAAAAACTATAAAAATTTATAAATTTCATGTAAAGTGTTTAGTCATTGAGATTGTTCTTTCCAAACTACTATGATTCTTTTTATTTTCAACCCGAAATGTTGCTCATCTCCTACAACGACAAAAAGTACGATATTATTTCTCTTCTTTAGTAAAAAAGTATAAAAGAAAGGAAAAATAAATAGTGCGATATTCATTCAACCATATACGGCAATGTTAAATAAAATAGCTCGAAAACTTATTGAAATAATGACAACATTATAATAATTTATTAAAAATACATAAGGGGTAAATTCGTGAATTCAAAGTTTCATGCATTTCTTGATTAAATCCACAACGTCTCTTCTCTCAAGATCATAACAAAAAAAAAAGCAAAAGAGATAAGAGAAAGCAGCTTTTAATCTGATTTTCAGAGAGAGAAGAGAATCATCATCATTTCATAGGAGTGAGACCCCATAAGAACAGAAAAAAAAAACAGTCAGAAAAACTTTCAATTATTATACCATTCTCTTCTCAATTTCACCATCTTTTTCCTCTTTGCTTTCAGATATTTATATTACTAAATCTTCATTTTCACAGTTCCCAAATTTGTGTGTTTCCATGGAAGCTACTGAGTTATGATCCTTACTTCTCACTGGATCTTAACTATGCTTAGAAACAAACCAAGAAGAGGAGCAACAACAGTGACTAGTACAAAACAAGCTTCTTCTTCTCTAATGGCTGACCAATCAAAATCTAACACGTGTCACTGTTCTTCTTCTCTCTTTACCTCTCCCAAATTTAGATTCTTCACTTCAATGATCACTCCTTTTGCTGACTCAGATTTCTCACTCATTAGCCCAACTTCGATCCTTGAAGCTAACTCTTCAATCTTCTCTTCCTCTTTCAAGAACCCTAAAACTCAACGATTTCATCCACCAGAAGAAGAAAAAACCTTGTATGGTCTCGCAGATCTCGTCAAAAACAGAGAAGAAGACGGAGGAAAAAACTCGAAGAAACCAGTCAACAAAATGGTTCTTTTCGGGTCGAAGCTCAGAGTCCAGATCCCATCAACAGATTTCGGAACTAAAACCGGTCATACCGGTTTAAGATATCTCAGTCCCAAGGTCTTGACCGGTGGTGGTTCTGGTTCGATCTCTGACCAGACCGAGGATTACACGAGAGTCATATCTCATGGTCCGAACCCAACCATCACTCATATCTTCGATAACTCTGTTTTCGTCGAAGAAACCACTTCTCCTTGCTTTGTTCCTTCACCACCACCACTACCATTAGCAAACATGGAGACCAAGAAAATGGAGAATTTTCTAAGTTATTGCTACACTTGCAAGAAGAATCTTCTTGACCATAAACAAGACATCTATATATACAGGTTCGGTTTCCATAATCTAATCATATTATAGAGTGATTAAGTAGATGTAGTTTAGTGGTTTGTGTTTATACTATCGATTATAATGCATCATTAGATTATAGAGTTCGAAAATTTTACTATATTGTTGTTTTCTTTTTGGTCGCGACTAAATACACTAGTCTAATTTCATATTATTATAGAAATTCATGTAGTTTACTGTCGATATTCAAACCCGAATAATGCATGTGTTCAATGAAAAAGTAATAAGATTATGAAGTTCAAAAACTGAGCTTCAATTCTAATCGTGTTGGTTTCTCTAAGGAGTGACCAAATACGTTTATTCTAGTGGGTCGTGCTAATACCGTCCGGATTTAACTTCGTATGATGGATGCGTGTGATGACAAAAAATAATAATAATTTAGAAATTTAGAGATTAAAGAAGTAATCTAGAAATTTTGGTGTTTATGTGCAGAGGCGAGAAAGGGTTTTGTAGCAGTGAGTGTAGGTACCAAGAGATGCTACTTGATCAAATGGAGAGTTAGCACCAACCATTGTTCTTCATTCTCTTATGATTTTTATTTTTTTTGTTACAAAATCTACGTTTTGTATTATTATTTTCTAGTTCTATGATTCTGCTTTTTCTTTTTTTTTGTCTTTTTTTTGTAGTCATAAGTAATAACCTTTCTCGCCTGCAGATATATGAAAAAGAGAGAGAGAGATTTTTATTTTGTGTCATGAGAGTGATTTGGAGAGTTTGAAAAATCCAAAATTTGGTGAATATGATGATGTTTGAGTGGAAAATTAAATACAAAACCAATCAATCTCTTTACCATAACTGGTTTCTTTAAAAATGCAATCATTTGCTTTTCTTGGTACAAAATAAAAACTTCAGTTCAGCCAAACTCATGCCTTGAACCGCGGTTTTCAACTATCGTTTAGGTACTTGAATATGCTTGAATAAACTGTTGTTTAGGTACCTGATTGAGTTCGAATCCATGTATATATATGAGTCTTTAAAATCCCCAAAAGTATCATTTATCAGTACTTGAAATGAATCTCTTACATATATTGTTCAAAACATTCATAAATTGAACAAAATCACAATATAATGTAAGGGGCCGTAAAAATAATTGAATAGGCTCATAGATTTTATTTTAGACCAGATATTCCTTATGAAGAAGGCCTAATTCGTGAAACCAATTCATTTATTTTCTTCTTGTGTTCGTGTAAAAATGATTGAAGTTGGGTTTACTGTTTCGAACATATTAATATAAAGATACTAAAATAGTCAAATGATTTAAAATCTAAATATATTAAATATTGTTTGCATAAACAAATTATCACCTCGATTGGTTGCTCTATTTTTACCAATAAAAGTATGAAAAATACAAATAATTGTTTTCTTTTTTCAATAATCAGCCAATTTCTAAGTTGATGAATCTAAAGATCCAAAAAATCTTTGTATTTATTTTTATTTAAAATGATCATAACTAAGAACAAAATAAAAACTATAAAAGAAACAGATCCATTGTTTTAAATAATTAAAAATCAATTTATTAAATATTTAAAATAACCTTGCTCAAAAAACTTAGAATTAAATTTATAAACTTTAGTATTAGTGAATTAAATTTTGAGACATTTCTCCCTTCCCTTAGACACGTAATATTTGAGATCCTCACAATTCAATTTCGACTTCATATTTGTGATATTTGTCTTAAAATCCAAAGTAATCTCTAGTTTGATTGTAGGTCTTAATCGTTCTTCAACGTCCTTGGCGTCCTTTGAAATCCTTTTGCACAATTATACCAATTTCAAATCTTTATGAAACTAATCCATTAAGATATCTTTGTATCTCTCCCATCACACGAAATCAACACATAAAAAGAGATAATTTTCTTATCACCAAACTTGTGTTTGTTCTATTCTTTCTCAACAACCATGCGTTATGCGATATCTTGACATATTAATCGATCCAACCCATCAAGAGCAATGAATCCAATCTTATATACATCATACAACTCTATTCTAGTATGTCCAAGACGCCAAAGACCTCCAACTTGAAATCAGGTCGATGAACATCATCAGAAAAAGTTCGTCCTTAAACTTTGATAGTCACCCAGTCGCTGAATCTCTCTATATCCAAAGCATCTCTCAACCTTCCAACATTTCTCAAAAAATTGCATTTTGATCAGCATCATCATTGAACAAACAAACAAAAATGAAAATGAGAATATTATTTGGGAAGAAAAGACACACAATTTGAAAAAAAAATGAGTCATATGTAAACATACAAATGTCAATTAAAGATTAAAAAGAAAAGTTCAAGAAGTCATTGTTCATCAAGCATTAAACCATCGGTCTATTACCCAAATATTTTGAATATTGTTTGCATGAGAAAATTATTAGCTCTATTGGTTACTCACTGATGTCTAGCTTGGTAATCTGGAAAAAGTAAAGATATAATTATCATTTTAAATATAATTATGAGTCATTTCATTGAGCTCGGTGATGGGGTAGAACAGTATAGCATTTTCTTTAGTATATGATATTTAAGATGGGTGATCAGTTGTAGGTTGGCGATAAGAAATATATTAGTTTACAAAAATGTGTGAGTGGAAACCAGTTTAGCCATGATAACTTCTTCATGTCTTGGGCTTCACTGCAATAACGAAAACAAAGCTAAAGTAAATCAAATTCATGTTTCATCAATTCACCTATATTTTAGTTTTTTGAAAGTAAGAATTCAATGTTGGATTTTAACAAAAATGTATTCACAAATAGTCCAAACTATATCAAATCAAACCATGGATGTAGTAGTATAGGTGTTAAAGTGGGTTAAAACCTCCCTTATTAGGCCGACCCAATCCAATATTTTTCTTCAAAACTATGGGCCTAGTATAGGTCTAATAAGGTATCTGAAAATTATTGAATAGTCCAATTCAGGATACCAATTCATTTTTTCCCTCCTAATGTTCATTTAAAAAATGATTGATTAATGAATAATATTTCGAATATCTTTGCGGATGTTGGTACTTTTAGCGTTTATGCATATTTTTCTAATTAGTTAGTCGTTTTTTTTAGTTTTTAACAACTTTAAAAAATATTATATTATATTTAATACTATCCTATTATTGGTGATATATATACAAGTTTTCACGAGCGGTTTCACGATGACATTTATCCCCACAACCATAAATTCACGATGAACGGTTGTACCTGCACTACATCTTTTTTAGATAATTTGATTTTTTATTCACGAGATCGAACGGCTATATATACAGCGCCTTAAAACTTTCGATAGACCTTGTATATTTAATCTATAAGAAAGTAAACTTTTTGGTCATCGAACTCCAACTCCAAACTTTGTGTAGAAACATTTGATTCTTGACCTATTAAGCTATGTTGTTTCCACTTAGTTGCTTTATAAATAATGATCGTTTTTGTTTTGGAGTAAATGTTAAGAGTGATGAGTAAAAGAAATATTTCCTTCGAATCCAAATGTCGAATCTCATTATCATCATATGCTTGATAAATACAGATCTATATAGATGAATTAAACAGTCTCAATTGTCAAATCTCATCAGATAACGTACAATATTATGACACATTATTTTATAATATTCTTTGTTGTGAATCAAGTGATTCTTGAAAAGAAATGAACATAGAAGAAACAAAAAAAGCTGTAATAAAGTAAATATTTGTTTTAATAAAATAAATATATGTACATTTTTCAGGTCTCCTTTTGGGTTTCTCGTGAGGAATAATGAATCTTTTGTTGGTAAATCAGATAAATTATATGTTGTAAAAAATAAATATAAAATAAAACTGATCTTTCAATATACTAAAAGATTGGCCGAATGGTAAGGTTTCGGCCAGAGCTTCGTCCTTATTATGTTTATTGTCTTCGCTACACGACAAAACTATATTTTTAATTTTTATTTTAGTACCAAATAGTATACACAAGTTGCTTTTTAATTTAATAAATAAATAATTGCTGAAAAGAAAAAAATAAATAAATCAAGAAGACAAGATCTTAGCAAGATCCATGTACTTTATATATTTGCCCCTAATTTCTCTTTAAAATTACAGATTCGACTTTATTTCTTTGATAAAATAAAATTCATTAATAGCAAAAAAATAAAGTACAAAAATTCACACGTGTGCGGTCTTGTCTAATACAAATGACGGTGAGGATATTTTCCTCACGCTTGGTATTTGCTGTTTTCTTTTGTCAACCACTTATATATGCTATGCGTGAAGCGCTTGATTAACCAAAACGAGAGGCTGAACCTGACGGTAAGAACTATCCAATCGAGAACAGAGGCATCTTGCACGACCTTGACAAAATCTCTTCATATATATTCCTCGTGAGCAGAATAGTATTGCATACTCTCTAGTTAAAGAGATCCTACTATCTTTTATCTTATAGCTTTGTATTATAAACAATGTTTTAATTTATGAATGAAGTATGTAAGACAAAAAAACAATAATAGGGAAATATAAACTTTTTTTACTATATGAGAAAAGTCAGCCCTAAAACAGTCATATAAAATGTTGGAGGTGGGTTTTATGCAAAATAACTCGATATAAATCAATATAGGTCTACCTAATTATGCAAAAGATCCATCTAACTCAACAAACTTATGATTCATAAAACACAGTTTGGAAAAGTCCATGAAACCCGACTAGATAGAGTCGATCCTGACCTCCAATCACAAAGAAAACTTTGTGGAAATAAAAATGAATCTCCAAAAAATGAAAACATTTTATAAAGTTTGAACAAGGTCAATGGTTTAGCACCATTACAAGTATGAATATAGAAGACTCCCTTAAAGATTGACGTTGCAGATAGACCGACATACTAGTCTCTTAGTTCTCTTACGTCCTAATGCATACTCTTCTTTGTGTTTTCTCGAACTTAAACTTAATACAACGAGATTGTTCCATTTTTCTCTATTTAGTTAAAAAATCACACTTTCGACAAAAAATTCGTGGAAAATAGTTTTATTACTGCAAAAAATAACTTAGTATGCGAGAATGTGTACTTAGAATTTTTATTACAAACATGTTTTCTATGATTAATTTTAAATTAAATCAAAGTAATATTATATTCCTTATATATTAATTGAGAGGACAAATAGAGAAAATTAACTCATGTGTCAATCAAAAATGATTTTAATAGACATGTCATTAAAATTAATCAATCAAAATATTGTAACTCGACGATTTCATTTAAATGAATCATTAAATAAGCTTCCAAATAAAAACATAAACAATTTTGGCAAGTTTTATTTCTCTTAATTAGCTAATTATATTACCAATATATACTATATACCCATAGAAAAATATTAAAATAGATTTATTCATGACAAAAAATCATTTTATTCGTGATTTTCTTCTTAACATTTATAAAATATATCATATTATATAGTTATTAAATTTATTTGACATAATAAAATTGTAATTGGTACATATTTGTATTATATATTTTTTGTTAGTTTGTAAATTAAAAAAAAAATACAACTATGCAATAACATATTATATGTTAATAAATTATTATATTTTGCATATAAATATTTTAAAAATATTATACCATAAATTAACTATTAGTCTTATATAGATAATTTAATTTAAATATATTATAAAATGAAATTATGAATAGATAATATTCTAACCAGGTTTAGGTTATAATCTAGTTACTTTAGTTAATAGGTTATACAATCATAATTTGTTGAATATTAGACACTTACTATTTTGAAATAATCGTTAAGATCAAATTATTTCATTTTTCTTCGGGTCAACTCCTCTTTCTTTTTGTGTTTGGTTAGTTTAGGTTAGATAATCATACTTGTTTGAATATTAAGAACTTACTATTTTGATATAATCGTTAATATGTATTTAATTAATTTTTCATTGGATCAACTTTTTTTTTTCCTGCTCTGGTTAGTTAACTTAGTTTAGGATAGATAATCATACTTCTTTGAATATAAGAACTTACTATTTTCAAATACTCGTTAATATATAATTATTTCATTTTTTTGGCGGATGAGCTGTATAATAAATTAGTTCAGAAAACAAACAAAAAAAAAATTCTCGTCGAACTGGTGTTGAAATCGTTTAATTCATGATATCCACAAATTTAAATGTCAATTTCATAAATACTTTATAGCAAATTTTAAACAGTGCAAAAATATAAATTCGTAATACGTACGTTCACATTCAACAAAAAAAGTGGTTCGAATAATAATATAATATGGACGTTTTTTCATTATTATTTTATGGTTTAAAACTCGCATAATTGGATCCATCAAACATTCGACTTAATATTTGAAAAATAGTTGTTGGCTAGTTGACTCGTATAATTTCTTGATTCCTTTGTTGTCTACCGTATTTATTGTTTTTTCGATTTATTATCACTTATACACACAGTCGATAAAAATTAGCCAGACCAGAGACATCATATGCATGTGTCACACACTTATATATATATACACATTTTACGTCGTTTTGTTTTATTTAAAGAAAATTCTATACATATTCAGATAAATCGATAAAAATAAAAGATGAAAAAAATAAAACACATAATAGCTGGATCTTAGTATGAATAATAGAAACAAAAAAAAAAAGAAGTTGGACATATATACCAAGTTGTCTTCAAAGAGTAAAATAAGATACCAAAAACAATGGAGTTTAAATGATGGAAAGAGTTGTTATCATGAATACAAAAAAGAAAAAAAATTGGAAAATATACTATTAAAATTCATTCTGTGCAAAAAATAAATTCCATTTATACGTTCTAACAGATAAAAAAGGATAAATTTCCTTATTTAGTAAAATTTAACTGAAATCCACTTTATTTAGGTATAATTGATAACATTTTATCGATAAAAATGTATCATTTTAACAGTCACTTATTATAAAAATGCATTGAAAGTGATATCAAAATCAACACTCTCAAGTTTTTGTGTCACTTATTTTTATAACCATTTACTATTTTATTTACTGGAACTTTCGTACCCTTTTAACCCTTCAAAAATCTCCCTACTTGGTTAAAAATTGTTAATCATCAAAATACAATAAGCTTATATTATGGAATTTAAAAATCATAGTTAATGTACAAATTTTCAATCATTAGTTTGGCCCACGCTTACACATTTTTCAAATCAGAAACTAATCATCCAATGTTGTTACATTGAAAATAAAAATAAAGGGATAAAGAATAATTAGTCTAATTAATTTGAGTATTAATTACACAAAGGAGTGCCACATTTGCAGTTAATGGACTTCATGCCCGACCCATAGTTGATTGGTCTAAAACAGAAACCTTGTAACTTTAATAATCTTATCATCATATTTTGAAATCACAACCTTTTCTTTTCAAACTATATAATTTCATTTGAAATTTAAATTCATATCGTTTATATGTTATCTTCAAATATCATCCCGCCCAATAACGTTAAAATAGCTTTGCAATTTTGAAAAATACCAAAAAAAAAAAGTGTTTTAGCTTTAGTTTAAATATTAGTATCACTTAGTCACTACGCATAATTGTGATATAAAATAAATATCCGTTAAAGCATATGCTCTTGGTGGGCGAATATGGTCCCTAATAATTTGGTGTTCTACTACTCGTATATTTATTTATTTTATTCTTTATTTTATAGAATAAAAAAGTAGTTGATTAAATACGAAAAATATTCAATATACATTTAAATAAACCAATCCCATTCAATTACTTTAGCCGTACCATAGACTTGATACCTTCACATACTTTTCTCTTTTGATTATTTGACAGAAAACAATAAAATTTGATAATAATGTCTTCAAAACCAAAATGAGTTAGAATTTGAAACCATCACTATAAATTTTAGACGACTTTTAGATTAATTAATTTTCTTAAAGAATTGTTGGTAATGGTCTAAAATGGAGAACAAAAATATAAATAACTAACGAAAGGTCCACGAGGTGACAACATTGTTATTAAATTAATTTATTATTAAAAAGTTGAATAATTACGTGGTCATCATCAAAGAATGAACAGTGTCTCCCACCAACTTCTTAATTACCCAAATCCTTTTTCTTAAAGAAGTATTGTTTTACTTATAACTATAAATCTCGTTCATTTCAAATCGAAATAACAAAATCAGAAATCAAAATTTTCGAAAGTGAGAAATATACATAAAAGAATTTTACGATATTTTATATGGATAACCTTTACTTGCTAACATATTATTCAATCCTTTTTTTTCCTCTTTTCTATATTTGATTTGTTATGATGCAAAATTGTATTTACATATTGTTAAGTTATATGTTTTCTCATCTAAAACTAAATTGATTTTAAGAAGATTGATCTATATTCCTTTATATATTTATATAGTAATTGAGATCATTTCTAACTTTCGATATGGGATATATCCCCTAATACATATGACATTTATTCGTTAAACCTCGAATTCACATACTGCATAAAAGATCCGGTGTTTTTGGCAACAGTTACTTATTTTTATTTTTGTGATTAAAAGTTCAATGTTATCAAAAACTTAGATTACAATTACAAAAAAAAGACATATACTTGTTGTCACGGAGACTATTTATCCAAAAAATAAACAATATCTAAAGAAAATAGAAAACATGATTATGATAGGTTATAGGGGGGTATAGTAGTATATCATAACTATAAATTTCTTGAAAAGAACTTCAAAAGAAGATTTTTCTAAAGTTCTCCATTAAAGAGAAGATTGGTGAAATAAGTTTCTCAATATCGCTTCGCTTTTGTGTATGTAATTGTTTGCTTTATCTTCACAAACGTTTTATTGTATAATTTTATAGTTTTGGTTTAATAAAACGTACACATATTATCAGGAAAAAAAGTTTCTCTGTAATGGAGGATGATGAGAAAATCTTTCAACATCGAATATCGATTTTCTAATACCCAAACTAACGTATAATAATCATATTGAGAGAATTTCATTCTCAACAAATAAGTTTGTTAATCAATTATAAACAAAAAAAAAACAAATAAGTTTGTCAAACCGATGGTTTCTCGTACGTAAGACCGTTTTGATATTTAATATTCCTGTAACCTAATATTATATGTGCTTCTTGGTGGGATGCATTTTTGCATGGACAAACCGACAAGTTACTAAAGTTTACTAAGCACTATATATAATTAAACTTTTTAATTAATTTGTAAATTATGATTTTTAATATATGGTGATGATCATGATGTTGCTGTGCCTTCAATCTAATGAGGTCATTGTGGCTCTACCACCCACTCAAAAATCTTTTTAACTACCGGTTAATTAACCAATCTAATTTTTCGAGGAAAAACTAATAAAAATCAAATTAGGTGGGTAAAGATAATCTAGATATATAGCATTACTAATTTAAATAAAATAAGATGTGGCAAGAGTACATGAGTTTAATGAATTAATTAACAATGCTTTTATGAAAGAAGAAACAGGCTTCCTCATATAATAAGCATATTTAACTATATACTTTCTGGAAAGATAGAATCAAAGGGATTAGAACAAATATTTTATATTACTTATTCCAATAATTCTCCACAATCTTATTAATCGAATAGTATTTGTTGCATCCATTGTATTTGGCTTACAAAGTGTATTTTGTGTTTAACTATACGTACATAATTTTGTAATCAAATATATACTTTGTTGGTTAGCCATGAATGATCATTGAAATTTTTTGTTTTAATTCACACAAATTGATTCTTTTTGACAAAAACAAATTAAATTAACTCTTGAATCAAACGACCGACAAAGTTATACAGACAAAAACATTCTTAATTTTGTGGTTTGATTTAGATACGATTTATCATCAATATTTATACATTAATATATAACTCGATTCAATTCATTTTTGTTGACGAAATAACAAAAAAGTGGGAAATGCATTGAACATCAATAATTCCGTTGGACAAAGGGAAGCTTTTGTTTTGTTGTTTTATGCTGAAAATTGTATTTTATTTTTTCATATATATTATTAATTAATTCAACGCAATTATTTAATTTGGCAGCGTCTACGACATCAAGTATTTATGCCATCAGTATTGCCTGTCGAACAATTTCCGATATTTGTTGTTTTTTAGACGTCTCGGTGTTCTTATTACATTTTACCAATATTACTAACATTCACAGATAAGTATGGTGTAAATTTTATAACTATTAACTAAGAAAAATTCTGGATGCAAAAAATACCGAGAGACTAAGTAGTCACGTTGTCGACGTGGCTGACAAAGTGAATTTTATCTTCAAATCGTAGGTCCTGACAATGTGTGCGTCGACGCTTGGATCTTTTGGTGTTATGGACTTCCGACGTCCTTCACGATGTGTATGTGTTATGCTTCTTGTCGCCGACGTGTGTAACAACGTGAGTGCTATGTTCTTGGTTCTTCTTGGCTCCTCTATTTCCAGTTGATCTCCATTTATTTGTTCTTCCAAGGCACGTCCTTCTCTACTTCTTGGGATTTAAAGCTCCTTATTAACCTACAAAATAGAAAGCAGGGGCAAGAGGTGTAAACACACAAGAACCCTAATCAAAACATAGATAATTCAAGACTTAAAGGTTTTAAGCTTAGATTAGATAAAAATGTGAATTATACTCATAAAACTAACAAAATATCATAGCTAATAAGGGTAAAATTTACACCTATTAGTGGACAATATTACAAGACAAATAAATATAAATGTATTACCATATTTTTTCAACCAAACGAATAAATTAAAGATACTGGCTTCTAAACCAATTAGATTGGTAGTTAAAAAAATCATTAAAACGAAGTTTAGGGTTTAGATTCTTTCTTTTTTATATGTTGTTTTTGTGTGTGAAAAATAGGGGTTATTAATAGTATGAATAGTGGGTTCTTTGTAAAGTATGGACATTGGTTGCATGTGTTATACACCAAGTGTTGTGAAATATACTTGATCCAAATTAATTTAGAACTTAACTCATTGTGTGCTATTGAAGTTATGCATAAAATCGATTCATCGTGTATTGCTTATTTGTTTTCTATGAAACTAGATTTATTTCTATTTGAACAAGTCAATTAAAGGCTTTCGAATTAAGCGGTAATTTGCTCAATCAAAACTAGACCAGTCGTATACAAAAATCAGAATCGAAACGAAGGAGTATACTTTGGTATGGGTTGAAGTTGAGATATCGAACTACACGTAGAACAATGTCCTAATGATCAAGGTTTAAAACTTGCATAAACCAGGTAAGAATGTGAACGATATAAGCGAGGTCCATCCTTGTAACTGCGAAATAAATCAAACGACCAACTGATATACGGTACTTCAAAACTTTGATAGAAATAAAAAATACACCAAAGATACATGCCCTTTGAGTTACTATGCTATTAGAATGTTTTAAGCAGAGACTACTATGCTGTAATTTTCCGTTAGTTTTCAATGAAAGGTTCATGACATTTAACGAGCACAAAAGGTATTGACACCTACCTGTAACTATACATACGTGATACGACGTGACATTCTTGTTGCTTCTAGTACATTAGAAGAAAAATGTAGCTGAATAGTTAATGTTTTTGATGAATAGTTAAAATAGTAAAAGTTAGTTACAACGACGGTATTGAAACAGTAAAAAGTAAAAATAGAACAGGAAAGGCGATGGGTGTGTTTATTATGGATATGTCCCACACTCTTTTATTTCACTACTTGTACATGAATCACATTGCTCTCTCTATATCGAGCTGTATTATTTATTTTAGTTTTAGTTTTATTTTTAATATTTGTATGTCATTGTTATTGCTTGAAAATGACTAGTTCTAGATTTGGAACACTCTGTGCTGGCTATCTAAGGAAAGAATATCTGTTTATTTTAATGCTTTTACTTTCCTCCCATCTTCAATGTTTGTCAAAAAAAAAAAAAATTTGGGGGGGTTGTATAGATAAACTATTTCATAAATCTTATGGTAAGGAAATGTTTGATTCAAGATTTGCTTTGATAAAAACTCATCGGTCTCATAACTGGTTTAAGATTATCATAACTAAAGCTCGTTTTTTTAGGTTTCTATGATTTTTAAATTTTAAATTCAAACACTAGATTTTTGATTTAGGATTTTTACTATTTAAGTTGACAATTTTATTTGTTTTGAATATGTACACTTTGTTTGTTTTGGCTCCCGTAAAAAATGTGTTTTTACAGTCGAAACTGTTTCAAGCAAAGCTTATAATCTATCTTATTTTCTATCATCTTTGGTAAATATTTCAAAGAATTTTTTAGTGATAAATATAGCGCTATAAATATAAATATAGTTAAAAGAAGATAAAATACACTCCTTCCGTTTTAATGTTAGTGTCGTTTAAGGTCTTTTCCACGTATTAACAAAACAATAAAATTTTATGTTTTACCTTTATTTCTAAAAAGACACTCAGTATAAAACCGCTCAAGTTTTTCGGATATCCTATCTCAAATTACAGAATGTGCCGTTTTCATATATTTTTTTATAGAGGAAACTAAGATGGTGTTAATTAAATTACAAGATGTGCCCTATTATACATTATTTTGATGAAATATTGGGTTAAATAATTTTACTAAAAAAAGAATTGGGTTAAATAAAATTATGATGAAAAAGTAATAAAATGGTAAAATTGTAATTTGGGAAAAACACTGGTAGAGAATCATAGGGACTTGATCTAAGGGAAAAGCGAAATTATTTAAAAAGGGTAAAAAGACACGTAGGGCACAAGTTTAGTTAGGAGCTAGTAATAAGTAGACTATCATTCATTATTTAATTAAGTCATTAAAAAGGTAAAAAAAGCTAATTAACTCGCAGATAAAGGATGCTTGGGTTGGGTTATAATTTAACCCTCGGGTTTGGTTACAAACTTACATCACGATTCACGGGGTTATCGATTTTTTAAAAATTAAACAAAAATAAAATGAAAAACAGACACAAAATAACTTAACGGCCGTCAGCTAGAGGGTTAACGGCAGATTCTTTGCAAGGACTTGGAGGAAGACTAGACTTCCCTGAAGCAACAAGACGTTGCACGAAACTCTCGATTCTTTCTCCGTTGCTCTCCGTTAATAACCGTTTCACTCCGAACGGTGCCGTTTCCACACCTCTCTCTTTCAGCAACTCCTCCGCCGTTTTCTCCGGCCCCACCAGATTCTCTCCGCCGTTCGTCAAACCGTTAACCTGCATGCATCGTCAACTTTAATCATCTCCATTTCATTAAAACTAAATTAAATTAATTTTGAAGTTCAATGTTTTTTTTAACTCCGTACCTGGATTCTGACGTAATCCGTACGGTTCCAACAAAAAGCGTTACCAAGCATTTGATCGACGGTATCGGAAACGCCGTCAAGAACGATATCAACAACACAGGAAGTGGAACAGTATCCGTTACGACGGAGTTTCTTTCCTAGAGAGGAGGTAACAGTCGACGAACCGTTACCTAACGACAGAACAAGCAAGTCATCGACGCCGTTAACTGACGGGAAATCTCGCTTGTTGTGGAGCACGTGGGTAACGGCAGCTCCGGTTGGATTGTTCATCACCAAACCACCGTCTACGGCTGAGCAAGAGGTTTTTCCATCCACCGACACCACATTAAACGGTTTAAACAAGCTGGGAGTAGCTGACGTGGCACGGCAGACTTTCCAGAGGTCGAAATCGAAGCTAGGAGACTCCGACGCGCCGGCGCGTGAGAAAACGAAAGGAGCAGAGGTTTTCAGGTCGTAGCAAGGAACGAGGAGAGGCTTACACGTGTCCTTCATCGTCAACACTTTGCCATCTTCTCTGCGTAACGCCGCCTCAAGCACCTTATCCATGCTCTTACCGGAGTATCTCTTGTTCCTCCTGAAAACTCCGGTGTACCTGATCTCGAACATCGCCGAGTTCTTCTCCGAAATAAGCTTAACCGCGTCTCTAGCAGTAAACATTGGCCTCCCGGAACCGTCGTCGGCAACAAGCAGAGCGGCGAGAATGCCTCCGATTCCAGTTCCGGCTACGATATCGAAGAAATCGGAGATCTGAGCATGAGGATCACCGGTTTGGAGGCGGATCTGGTCTTCGAGATGGATAATCGAAGCTCCGGCGACAATGCCAGTTGTTTCACCACCGTCAATGCTGAGGATTCGTGTCTTCCTTGTGGTATCGCAGTGAGATAGCCATTTCTGTTCAAGCTTCGTGAAGATATCGAGAGTAACCTTGCTTAGATCCATCTCCATAGTCATCGGAAAAACCCAGAAAGACAAAACAGAAATGAGAGTATTGAGTCGTAATCCGTAGAATCCGTGAAACGATTATGAGTAATGAGTAAATGACAATCTCTCTCTCTTTTTCTATCACGCTTTGTTGCAGAGAAGCATTAATTGGGGAATTGAACAGTGAAGGAGAGGACTGTGTGTTTACTCTCGTCTCTCTCTTCGACTGAGTGGATTTGAGGAAGAAGAAGAAAGAAGAGAGGGTTTTTAAGTGATTCAGAGATAATTCCGGAAATGCGAGTGGGTGGTGGTAGTTATATACTCCCACTGACGGTGCAGAGTTTGTTTCTTTCTCCACCTTTTTTTTTTGCACCGTATTTTTTTCTCTCCATTTTCTTAATAATAATATCTTTAAATTAAGAAGAAAATCTATAAATATAGAACTAACAGAAATTGATAAAAGGGTTAAAGTATTTTTTTGGTAACCTCCCATGCATGGCTTATATTATCTTTCAACTTATAGTCTTGAATTATTCGTACCAATTGATAACCTCTTATTATTGCGCTAAGAGATGTATTATTCTAATAATTACCAATAATAAAACGGTGATGAAAATCATATAAAAACGGCATTCTTAAATGTTATCTTTTACCGATTTTTCTTAATTTTTTACATAATTTTGTAAGTGTTTATCGTTTAAAAAAAAATTTCTTACGCTTTAAATCATCAATCAGATTTATTGTTTTAATATGCGAGTAAAGGCCCCTTTATACAAATATTAAAAATTATTATATGGTTTTCTACATAATTTAAAATAATACAACCAATCAGCTTTAAATGCAATGATGATAAAATATCAAATAGAAATATTTTTTGCATGGAAATTTGAAAAATAAAAAGAAATACTATTTTGACATATCTATACAATGTTGTGTTGAAAACAATTACCTAAACAATGACAAATCTAATTGTATGATCAATCAAAAAATGCGACATATACCTAACAGTTTTTTGTTTGTTTTTTAGCTAAAAGACTTTGTGTATCACGGGTCTTAATCTATTTTGAAGATCTTAAAAAAATTAGTCTAGATACTACTTAGCTTAAGTAAATCACGTTTTATACTTAAGGTAGAAATATAAATAAATTTTTGATGGGAGTGGTAGTAGGACAGTACTCGCACGTGTGAGTAGGCATGTCAGTTTTCAAAGGTCAAGGAGTTTAGCGCGAAACTCGGCTGCATTACCGGCTCGGCTTCCGCTTCCCGCGTTAATTAATTACATTACCTTACTAATCTCTCTTTCTTAACTCTTGTGTTTATATTTATTGATGATAATAAATGTAAGGACGTGGAATCGACGAACGAACCGGCAAAAGTTAATTGTATAGTTTATTTTTAATGATATCAAAAGGACCACGAAATAAATTTTATAAAGATGACAAATTATACATTACACTATCTTTTATTAGATTTACAGATCAAGGCATTGATCGTTATGGGCCTATATATCTGACCGTGAATACAGAAATTATGGTTCAGGCCAGATTAAATATGGGCCAATGCTCTATTTCTTCATTGGTTAATCACTTTAATTCCATTTCTTATTTTTCGAATTTTCATTCTGGTTTGCCTTACAGAATTCAGTTTATGCTTAAGAGATTATTTATTCAGCTTAAATATTTAGAGTTTGGACGATTACAGAGCTGACAGATCCGCAAATAGTACATATCGATTTTTTTAGCATTCATAATATTTGGTTTATAGAACGAATGTAACAAATTCTCCGCATACCAAGGATTTTTTTTGTGAAAAAAACAAATTTAATCAAAGTTCCCACGAGGAGGAAATCTCTTTCACTTCAACACTATTATTGATGATTGCTCTCATTAGTTCTGCAAAGAGAAGATCTCACCAAAGGTCCTTACGAAGGTCGAAGGTCGGTTCTCTATTGTAACTATCTCATTCATAAATAACATATGTGCCTTCTTTTGGATCTTGGTTGGAATCCTTCTTGGAAATGGTAAGTTGGTGGCATGAGGAGAAGTATCCTCGCATTCTCCTTTGCTTACCTCATTATTCATCTCTTGACAAAATCTTTTACAAGTGGATATTCGACTTATTGCACATTTATACCAAAATTCTTTTTTTACCATTTTCCTTTGACTTTTTATCAGTTATTCCTCGAAACTTGCGATTCTTTGGGTTCGAAAGAGTCTTGTCTTTCAAATCCACTTCCTCTTCAAAGCCATACCCTTACAAACCAAAATTCCATCTCAAAAGGTGGGAACATCACACTTTTACTTATTAGAGTTTGAAGTTAGACTTAACACTTGATTACTTAACTCTTCGATCCTCAAATTCGTAGAGTTAAGTTTTTTTTTTTCATCAGACTTAACACTTGATTACTTAACTCTTCGATCCTCAAATTCGTAGAGTTAAGTTTTTTTTTTTCATCTTTATTTCATATCAGAATAAGCTTCCATAAACTTATAGAGCTCATACTCATGTTTTGAAGGCAAGTGAATGCATTTACCGTCTTAAGTACCTTGCAAAAAACTTTTCATTAGTAAAAATAGTTTTAACGCAAAAAATAATAATTATACACCATTATCTTCCTCAAAAAGATGCAAAAAACTTGATGTGTGTTTTATTTAGGATTTATCAAAACAAATTAAAAATCCTAATCCGTTTCAACTGCTGCAGACAAATCTATACACAAAATTGTGGGATTAGTTTACCTACGTAAAATAATTAAGATTTTATAGTAATTCTAACAGTTTTACTTAATTGCACTCATGATAATATTTAGTTTGACCCCCTTCATTTTCTAATTATATTTCACAAATAACATTTTATGTATTTTTTATAGAAAGAAAATTGTTTTATTTGAAAAATTACCGTTTCTATTTTTATCTATAAACTTTATATTAATGTTGTAATCTCTCCCTAAATACCAAGTTTGATTGAACTAACATTTTACTCTCCTGTCTCTAAAATTTTAAATTTTCTTTGATAAACTTTTTTTTGTTATTTGTTTAATTATAGCGTGTTTAATTGCACTCATATAAGATTTATTAAATATATATTTTAAAATGGTTATTGGTTCAGTTATTTCAATTGTAGAGCTAAAAATATAAATTTTTATAAAATCAGAATTATAGTCATTATATTATTTTTTAGTTTTATGTTGTATAAGTAATTACTTATTTTACTATATATATATTGATCTCTATAAAATATCCGTCATCACTGGCTGCACGTTAATCACTCAGATAGTTAATAACTTTGTTGGTTATGTGGAATAATTCAACATTCGGAGTAAAATATAATAATGACTCAGATAGTAAAAATAACAACAAGATAACCGTTACACATTAACCGACAACATAAGACCCATAATCATACCGAATACTTTAATCATTATAAGAATTCAAAAAAGAAAACACAAAAGAAACTCTAGATAAAAAAGTAAAAGTAAAAACACACAAAGCCTGAAAATTAGGCGAAAAGAAAACATAACCAAACCAAAACGTGATAAAATCCTTCATCAATATTATTACAGAAAAACGACAAAGCTACTCATAGCTAAGGTCAAAGCCGTTGACAATGACAAAAAAACGGCACCGCTTAGAGCGGAATCTTCAGAAGCCGTTGCGGGAGACGGAGACGACCCGGTGGAAGGTGACGGAGCCGGGCTGGGACTGGCTACGCCGGCACTGACGAGGACATGGAGCTTCTGGCCGGCTTGACAGTGACCAGGGAAGCCGCACAAGAAATAGTAGTCACCGGGTCTTTTAAGAGCCACCGTGTCTGAGCCGGAAGCGTAGGTGGCTAAAGCTGACGTGGTGTTGCAAGAGAGGAAGTCACGACGGCTCACTTGTTTCACATTATGAAACTGTGTGTTGTACACAAACACTGAAGAGAGTAATATAAAGTCATTAAAATTATAATTAAATAAATTCAAACTCTGAAAAGAAAAAGTTTAGATTTGTGTGTGTGACGTTACAGAGAGAATCTCCGGCGGTGAAAGTATCGGAAGAAGTCCATTTTTTGTAGTCGACTTTGCCGAGAATTGTCCATCCGGCGGAACCACCGACCTTATGCACCGACGCTAACGATTCACCCAACGTACACACTATTATCAACACGATAATTAGACACACATTTTCCCGAGAAAATCCCATTTTTATTTTCTCAGATAACGATTACAAAAAAAAGGTACAAATAATTTTATAATTTCAAAACGAGTTATGCAAATTTGCATGGAGCCGATGAGTATTTATAGACTAGACTAGACACTAGACGATGCCAGGGTCGAAATTTTATACTGAGCCGTTCACGTGTCATTTCGGCACGTTCTGGGCCGATATATCGTTAATGTTTCGGCCCATGTGAGCTGTAGATAAAGATATCTTTAAATGGACGTAGATTAAAGTTAACCCTGCATCCAAACAGAGTGAAGCGTTCCTTATCCCCCGAACAACGCAGTTTTCTTCTCCTCCCCCCTCCCTTTCATTGACAAACCATAGAAGGTATTTCCATAGCTAGTCTAGTCACTTCACTTTCTACGGCTACTGCCATGGCGGCTTCACTCTCTTCCACTGCTCACTCGATACCGTTACTTCAACACAAAGCGAATTGCTCGAAGTCTCTTCTCTTTCTCCCAGGTATGACGATTCTACGTCTTCTATTTCGTTTGTTTCACTGTGGAATCAGAGTTGTTATCTTATGTATTTTGTTCGAAATCGTTTGTTTTGTTGGAGGATAGTCGTTTCGGCAAGATCTCCTTCTGCACGCTCAATCGCGTGCTCGTTAAGAACCGAGAAGCTTCGTTTCGGTGGTGCGAGCGTGAATCTCTCCGGTGGTCCCGTCGTCAAGCGGTCACTACAGAAGAGGTAGGTTACAATAATTGTGAACGAAAATGTGGAGTTGCAGCGTTTGCTGAATCTCACTATTTCCGATTTCGTGCTTCGCTTGGTTTAGTTAATCTCTGTATGTTCTTGTATGGTAATTCCAGATTGGTGATAAGGTCTGCAACTATTGAAGAAATAGAGGCGGAGAAATCTGCAATTGAAAAGGATGTTGTATGTATTGTACAATTTTTGGTTATTGATTATGAATCGTCGTCAATTTGAGTGTGATTCTGTTTTTTTTCTGTGTGCAATTTCAGAAATCAAAGATGGAAAAGACTATTGAAACGCTTCGAACGAGTTTCAATTCCATAAGAACAGGGAGAGCTAATGTTGCGATGCTAGACAAGATTGAGGTATAAGATTGTAGGTTCTAAGCTATTTTACAGCTACATCTATGTTTAATCTCTGGGATTTCAGGTGGAATACTATGGAAGTCCAGTGAATCTGAAAAGCATAGCTCAAATCAGTACGCCTGATGGAACTTCCCTTTTGCTGCAACCATTTGACAAAAGCAGGTACTTGCTTTCTCATGTCTGCTTTCCGTTCTGGTTCATGATACGTCTCAATGTTTTCTTATCCTCCAGCTTGAAGGGTATAGAGAAGGCTATCGTGAATTCTGATCTTGGAGTGACTCCTAATAACGATGGAGAAGTAATTCGGTTGTCCTTACCTCCACTTACATCCGAGAGAAGAAAGGTATAATATCTCTTCAAGAATTTTCAAGGGTAAAAGTAGTTTTGCAATGTAGTATTTTCTAAGTTGCTTTATGTTCTTAATTGTATATTACAGGAACTAACAAAGGTTGTAGCTAAACAATCTGAAGAAGCGAAGGTACATTGTTTTTACCTCTCTTTATATATAGTGATCTAGACGTATTCGGAACTCTTCAGGCTTTGCTTAGTCTTTGACACATTGTTGTAGGTTGCACTGAGAAACATAAGGAGGGATGCTTTGAAATCTTACGATAAACTCGAGAAGGTTTCTGTTTCTTGTTTGACTATTACTTGTTATGATCTTCTTTGTTTGTCAATTGTCATTCTAAAGAACCAAAGCTTCATTTTCTCAGGAGAAGAAGCTCTCAGAAGACAATGTGAAGGATTTGTCAAGTGATTTGCAGGTAATATAACCACACAAGAGTTTGATCTTACCGTGTCATCTAACATTAGATTGAGAGAAGTATCGATGGTTTTAAATGTGTTTGACAAAACATTATAAATATACATTATTGGTTATTGGCAGAAACTAATTGATGTATACATGAAGAAGGTTGAAGAGCTTTGCAAACAGAAGGAGAAGGTATAACGAACTTGTGTCTTTAATCCATTTAGAATAATAGCCATTTAAGTTTGGTATCAATTGATTATCTTTCACATATATGAATCCACAGGAATTGTTGAAGGTGTAACGCAGCTATCTGGTAAAATCCCAACTCTCAACTTTATCTGTTTCTATTACTTCTTCTTTTTCTCGGAAAAAACTTTTGTTTCTTGGGGGTACAAAGCCTCTAAGGAATGCAGAGGAACTTTGCTTAAAATCTATTTTCATTTGGAAAAAAAAAAGAATTAGAAGTTTCCATAATATTTTCCCTCTTTGTACAGCAAATTTCTGTTCATAACAATTTAATGGTCATTTTCACATTCCTTGTGTTGATTCGGTTTTGGTGTTTTGATTTTTTGAAATTTCTTTGTTAGTTGGTGCTTTTTTATAGTAAAATATATAAAATTTAGTTGTTTGTGTTAGTATTATTGGTTTAGGGTTAAATCTAAATATTGCATGCCTATAAATTATAGAAGTAAGATCCGGTTTTATCTGGTTTGAATAAGTTTGGTTTAGCTTCGATTAATTAAATCTTAATTTTTGGCTTATTGCATTTGGACCTTTCAAGTAAAAAAGTACATGTTATAACAATATTAAATTAATATATCTTCCTTATATTATAATCTGATAAAATATATAATTGGAGCCACTCACAAATTTAGTTTCTTTAACCACACCTCGCCGCATTGAGAAATCCGTCAAACCCAAAATATGTTTTTCTACCATTATTCTATGCTTAGGAAGTTGGATTAGTCATTAGTGGTTATATATATTTTAGGAAAAATACAAAACATAGATATATCTTTTTGGTTTCACGTTTTGTCCTTCATAGGTGGCGAATTTGACTTCTATGAACCTAAATTCTATAAATTTAAAAATATTGCTCTCTTTTTTTGCCACTAAAACGCTATTATAGACTGTCTTTAATTCATAAACGTTTAAATTTGAAATTGAAAAGAGTAATAATTTCACGTTTTTACGAATACGGATCTCGATCGGATAAAAAAAGTCCCAAAAATTGATATTGTGATTAGTTTATTGGTGGTTGTAACTTGTAAGACATGCATACATCAATGGTGGTATGTTATTTAATATAATAATAGATTCTTATTAGATGAGTAATATCCAAATTTTAAAATGGATTTGTTGTTTATATATATAATAAGTGATCCCATCCACCGAAATTTAAACCCATGATGACTAATTAAATTAGTAGTCTTCATGGGAAGAGTATATTTTAATTTGTCTGTTTGCATAATTGATAAATAAAAAATTCTTATCACTGCATAATCTTTATACAATAACAAAAGCATCGATATATTGCTAATCTTATGTCAAGTTGGCTTAAGATGTTGGATTCCTTACATCGGAACTCCAACAAAACTTTCGTTAATTTGTGCTTTCAGATTTTTAAATACAAGTTTATTGTTGGTGGTTAAACCATAAAATATAGGGTAGGGTCAAAACATTATTACTTAAAGCACTTTAAACTTTATAATTTAATATTTATTTTGATTCTCTCTTCATTTAACTGCATAAGACACCGTTTCGTCAGTCAACACTTTATGATAAATAATTTAATTATAGACCATCATGCTGCTCTAGTCTCTAGAAACGATATATAAATATTTTTATTATCATGCTACATTTGTTTCATCTGCATTATTTATCTTGCTAACGTTATTCAATATTTCAATTCAAACAAATATAATTTATTTTATCTTGTTACATTGCTTTTAAGTGTTAATTATTTGGACCCACTTATATAATAATAACACACGAAATATTATAATAATAATTTGGTTAAATTTATATATTGGTTGTGGCGTGGCCAACGGAAATCCGAGGCTATCCCATGAGAGAGCGAACCACCGTGCATCTTTGGTTTATTGGACAAGTCGAAAGCCCAGCCGCGCGAAAGTACGATTTTATACACGCCTTCGACACGTGACATCAGTGATTTTGCCACATCAGCTCATGACAAGTCATTTTAAATGAGCTGCAGAGTTACTGTGTCATTAAGGCGGGTCAAATTAATTTAATTACTCTTACCCTATCATAGTGTTGCCGTTCAATATTTTTTTTTTAAGATCTTATTTTGTTTTTTTTTATCAAAAGCAAAATACAAAGACAATTAAACATATCTTGAAAATAATAATTCACCCAAAATATAAGTTATAGGCTATTATAAAAAGTTAAAAAAAGTTACTGGGATTTTAACGGGGGAGAGATTTTATCTTTTCCGATGAAAGTACTGACAAATGTGACTCGTGTGACTTCTTGACAATGATACGTGGGTGTCTTTCCCACGCGTATGGACCGCGCGTGGCTTTTTGTTGTACAGCTGTTTACATTTTTAAATATTATTAAAAAACTTGTTATTTTAAGAATGTGCATTCTTTATATAATATAAGATTTGTTAATACGATCATGAAGTGATAATATTATTAAATTACAAACCATATCATTATTTTAATTTTTATCTTAGCTTGGTGGGTACGAGTAAAAAATTATTATATATGATGGACTCAAATATTAAAATAATTTAAAAGCAAAGTCATAGAATATATGAATATGATAATAAATTAATAATAATGTGTGACTAAACATCGAGCAGTGGCTTTATTCCATAAGAAAGTGACGTTTCTGCCATGCTGGCACCTCGAGATCGTAGCCGTCCATTACCAATCAACGGTTTGATCCAACGGTTGTGATCGAGACGTTTTCGTCATTTGAAAGATCTGAACCGTCTCTTAAACTCCTTTTTTCAGGGGTAGGTTTTTTTTCTTAGGGAAGTGCACAACAAAATATAAAAAGCAGACGAGAGGTTTTTTCCTCTCCAGAGACTACTGAAATTTACAGAGAAGTGAAGCCATCAAAACTCCGATCGAGAGGAATAGTTGATGGGAGCTTCGTCGTCGTCGTTGTAGCTGTTGCATGAATGGATAAAAACAGGGAAGGTCAAAGATCACCAACAACAGCCATGGCTGCTTCAAATGGGGTACCAAAACGAAGACAGCGAATCTCAGGTATTGCTTCGACTTCCTTGATTTTTTCTCTCCTTTTTTTCTTCTTTCCATTTTCTGATGAGATTTTATTTTGGATTCCTGCGTGTCAGAGAATAGTCGTGGGCATATGCATCAGGAGTTGTTGACGGTGAGAGCTCGACCGGTGACGAAAGAACGAGATCCGGAATCGTTGAATCGGAGTAAGAGGAGACGAAGCGAGAGGTCCGCCCGAAGGAACGAGAGAGATTTCGGAGAAGAAGGTAGCTCAGATGAGAGTCATGGAGACGACGATGTTCAGCATAACTATCGCCGGAAGAGCTTCCCGTCGAGTCGTATCCCAAGGCATGCGTCGGCGGCGGCATCGTCTTTAAAGGTCGCTGATGAAATGATCGGCGTACCTGTCCCGAGAAAAGCTCGCTCAGGTTTGGAGCTCCGTTAATTTTTATTTTTCCGTGATTTAATTCAAAATCTGGAGATCTAACAAATTTTCCGGCGTTTGCAGCATGTTTGAAGAGGTCACATGACTGTCGGACTTCGTCGGGAAGCGGTGGCGTAGGATATGGAGAAGATCGCCGACGACCTCCCGCATCTCCGGGAAGCTACAGCTTCGAAGTTGCGTCACCGTCTTCTTCAACTGTTTCGGTCAAGCATAATAAGGTCTGTTCATCACATCGACTCACACAAATGGTTTTTCGTTAAAAGTTTGAGAAACTAATCTCATATATTTATTTCGGATTTTCCTAGAATGTAAACGGATCTAAATCCCGGATACCTAAGCCACCGAAATCCGCCGGTACGATTGAAGACGATTTGGAGATTGAAATAGCGGAGGTTCTATCTGGATTGAAGAAGCAGTCTCATAGTTGCTCAAAGAGAGAAGACGACTCGGAGAATTCTCTAAAATCATCAGAGGTTAAAGGTATTTATTACCCATCATTGACTGTTCTTGGTGATTATCAGAGCTCAGATTAGCTATCTGGGATTTTAACACTGAGAAATTACTCTGCCTAATTTGCAGCTACGAAGAAGTTGAAAACGGAAGGTGATGGTTCTTCCTTGGTTGCAGAAAATGGCGGTTTGGTCTCTTGTAAAGCTAGAATTGATCAATCCACGGAAAATCCGGAGAAATCAGTTTCGTTTATTCATGAAACTCACGTGAAGAACGGAACTGAAGCTACTAAAGCATCGATAGTGGCCTCCGATATTCAGAAGGAGAAAGAAAGGCAAGCACAGAAGCTGGATTCACAGAATTCGTCCGTGTCAAAAGGGTAAATAGATCTAGATCTTTTATCTTTTTTTTAATTCCAATGTTTGGAAATCTGATCTGTTTTTTTCTATATTTGGTGTCTCCAGGTTATTGGAAAACAACAAAGATGAGAGTAATTGTACTAGTAAGATAGAGATTGATCTGATGGTGAGAAATCTATTATCTCTTTTTAGCTATCGAGATTCTGAATGCTGCAAATGTACTAAAGATGGTGTTTTGTCAATAGGTTTCTCCAACAATGGCCTCCTCACCAGAGAGAGTTACTCCTCTTCCACTGGTTACCAAAGATTTTTGCAAGGTATAATTAGTAAGCTCGTCTCATTAAGCAAATGTCCCCACAACCCCACTTGGTGTTTTATTATAACACTGTTTCTCTTTTTGCTTCAACGCAGCAAGATAGTTCTAAAGAGAGTATTATCAAGAATGAAATGACTCCAGAAGAAGTCAAACATACGAAAGCTGACAAACGGGAATGGTTGAATCTTGATTTAGAGAAACCGAGCCAAGAAACCGCTAGAGATTCTAGCTTAAGATTACAAAATTTTGATTGGAGCTACCAACCTCAAGCTAAATCTGGTAATCACCCTATCCAAAAACTCTCATGACTCTTCTAGAGTAGAAAGATAAGATGTATTTGTCTGATCAATGTTTATCTCAACCTTTCAGCTCAGCAGAGTCCAGCTTTAGGCGGTTGGCCTAACGGGCTTCTTCTTAACGAGAACAATGTATCTTCTACGCTAATGCAGGTATATCTTCTTATCTATTTGCATTTTATTCTTCAGTACATGATGATATCTTCATTGATTATAAAACGTTGATATGGTAACAATAATAAACGCAGGTTGCTCCATTTTATGCTTTTCAGCCTAGGCCTAAAAGATGTGCCACGCATCTATTCATCGCTCGGAACATTCAGCTACATCAACACTTGCTCAAAACAAACCACTCCTCTCTGCAAAACAAATCTGCTTCTATTTATCCAAAAAGTAACGACGACTTGAAGCCAGCTACTGGAAAGAACCCAAGCTCTCCTATTCTCAGTTTAAACACTCAAGCACAAGAAAGTGGTCATTTCGCCTTAACCAAACTGAAGAAACCTCAACCACCATCTCCTCCATCTACTAGTCTAGTGGTACGTAACACAACTTCCCTCTCGCTTCTTTATCTCTGTCACGAGTTTGTGTTATCTAATCGTTTGTCTCTGTTATTTGTTTTCAGCCTGCTCAAACTTTCATCTTCCCAACAAACCAACATTTGCAACCGAAATCATCTCATCCAGCCAAGAATCCATCAGCATCAGTCAACTTTAGCCATCATCCGAATTCATCACCCAACGATTATTCATCAGCTTCTTCTTCTGCTCCATACTTTACGATTATTCCGAACAATGCATATACCTTTCAAAGAGGTGGCCAAGAAATGCCATTCTACAACGGATCCTTTTATTCGCCGCAGATGTTTCACCGTCAGCTTCAACAGAAACAAAGTCAATCATCCCAAAGAGAGACGAAACCTTCTAGCTGCTCCTCCTCCTCATCCCACAGACAACCACAAGTCACTGTGAATAATCATCAGAAGCATCGCCATCAGTCTGAGACGAAAGTCGATAACTCTGATTCTAGAAATGGCCCATATGCTTCAGTTCAGCCACAAAACTTCTCCATGTCTTTTGCTTCTCCTCCTCCTACAAATCTGAGTTTCTCTTCCAATGGCTACCATATCGTTTCCCCACCACCTCCCGTTGTTCACCAGAAAAGCCACGACTCAAAGACTACTGGAGGTGCCAATGCCGATGACCACCTGAAAAAGACTCTTCCCGGGATGATGATCAACGGACAGACACTGGTTTTCGACAATCCGCCGCGAACACTCAACTTTGTCTCCGGTACGTGGCCTCCTCCTACACCAATAAACAACCCGTCACCGTTTACTCATCAAACCAGTCGGAGTAAAACGACGACGACGACTCATGATTCTGCTCCTGCCACGTCATCCCAGTGGAAATACCACCCTGTAACCTCATCATCACTAACGTCTTGCAACTCCTTGAGAACATACGGAGGAGAGACTCAGATTTCGTTTGCAGCACCATCTAAGGTCAGGTCTAAGCTCACAACTAATAAAACCTTGCCATTATCACCACCACCACCACCACCACCTGTTCCTTCTACTTCACAACAACCAGAAGACCACCAAACAGATACTTCAAATCTCGGTGGTTCGACACAAAAAACCTCTCCGGTTTGTGGAAGAACAGTACCACCGATCATAACTTCATGCCCTGCTCGTCATCTCTCTGAGTTAAAGTACTAAGTTTCTACAACCAATTTTTTTCAAAGTGTCTTAGCTACGGATTAGATATAAACACTTTGGTTCGGTATTAATTTAAATGTTTTTGATTTTCTTTCGCAGTGTATATGTTTAGATTAACAAAAAAAAAAAACCATTACCCTCTAAGCAAATTATTTTCAAGTTACATTCCTCAACTTTTATATTAGAGAATCCGATTACAAACACCAAAGTTGGCTTTTTATTATTACTTTCCTTTTGTGTTTCCTCTGAATTAGTTTCCGGCAAGGGAAGCCACATTGTCTAGAAAATCTTCTCTTGCATTCTTGTCGAATGATTCTTCACCAATGTATAAGTCTAAGATTGACTTACACAAGAGTTTGCTCTTCACACTCCCCACATTGTTTCCTTCAACTACACAAACAATATAAGCAATTGCTTTTAGACAATTTGCTTCCTTAGCTAAAAGGGTGTATAGATTGATAGAACCTTACTCGCTACGCTGAGTACATGGCCTGGTTCTTTGGTCAGATCAATAGTGGAACTTCTTGGAATCTTATACTCATCTTTGAACAAGCTGGTAAAGCTATATACAAGTGAACATCACAAAAACAAAATCAGATGAGAGAAATTCAAAGATGTTAACTAATAATATGCGTGTGTGATTTAGTTAAGTCACCTTTGAAGCAATTCATCGTTGTCTAAGCCACCGAACTTCTTGAGTCGATTTCCAACTGATTCTTGAAAAGCATTGCGTACGGAACGTATGTTGAGTTTGCTGTATACAATCTGTAGCCTTATAGTCATCTTTATATCAGCTTCCATAAGATCATCTATGAATGCTTTGTTTCCTCTTAGCTCAGAAGCTGGAAGATTCGCGTATTTCTCATTATTCATCACAAGTTTCTTCACATCGTCACAATCAGCATACAAGCCTAAGCCATGTTCAAAAAGAACAAAGCTCATCAATTCAATTGAGAGAATGCAAAATTACGATTTCAAAACAGAATTATTGTTAATGCTACAAGATTCGTCTGATGCATTTCTCCATTTACGAATCAAATTCAAAGATCCTTTTGGCTTTTAATGTCGTAAACTGTTTAATAGCAAATTCCTAATAACAAAGTGTAGTTTCGACTTTGAAAAATTCCTTAATTCTGTTCCAATATTTTTCCCTCACCTCGAATTATTCAGATTGAATTTGAAACCAATGCAAGATTTCCTCAGTTGAAATTCAAAGTGGTTAAGATTTTACCGAATGCGTAGACATCTATGTTCTTCAATCCTAATAAGCTCTTCTTCCTCAAACCTACGCCGAGTAATTTCCTGGAATCTCCGATCGTAGCCGGAAATGAGAAACCGGTCTTAGGTTCTGCGACGGATTCGGATGTAGAATCCGCTAGAGTTATAGATCCAAAAGGTAACTGAGAAGAGGAGAAGAACCAATCCAGAATCGGGTGCTTCGGATTCCGCGACGCCGCGATCGCAGCTCCGGTGGCGGCAACGGTAACGGTGACTGCGACAGCGGAAACGGCGAATTTGGAGGATGATGACGACGTGGCACGCGGTGGTTTGGGGAATGAGGGCTGAGAAAACGAGAAAGGGAAGCGAAACGAAACCATCGTCGTCTTCTTCGTGTGTTAGTTGTTTGTTGTTAGTTCACTGACTTTGGTTCTTTTTGTTACACACTCTTAGCACTAAACACTTCAACACGCCATTGATATGAATTGATTCACCGAAAAGAATTGCTGGTTTAATTGACACGTGTCTTGCACGTGACATCGAGTTATTAAGCTCACAACTGTATCTGTTTTGGGCTTTCCTCCTTTATTGGGCGTTTCTTCGTTTTATGAAAAAAAGGCCCAAGATACTTCAACATTTGCTTCGGTATATTTATTTTCTACAGAGATATTTGTTATAATTATTATTTTCGACCTTTTTCAAAGACTTATTAGATTTCACATTTGATGGAAAGAAAACCTAACACTAAAGATTTTTAGATCAAACAAATTTAACTACATGTATCACCTACAATTAATAGTTCCACGAATAATAATTCTACGATGTAGTTATTTCCTACAACATTCGGATTTACGACAAACGGTTCCACATTTACCACATATATGATGGACAACTCTCACGCAACACATGAAACCATAACGACTAGTTTTACCTGCAACACTTTGACCTCATAGAAGTTTGCATCAACTAATCTGGTTAAATTGTATTCTATGGGTGAAGAGACTTCCACAAATTTCACAATTTAAATTGATGGAATTTATTTTTTTGATAGTTAAATTTTGGCCAAAACTTACAAAAACAAATCTTTAAAATAAAAAATAACATGTTATAAAAACAATTTGATATTTGTAATGTTATTTAAACACATGTTAGAGATCTTCCGTTAGTGGGATTCACGAATATCAATATTGTGTACAAAAATGGAGACGTCACAGCTTCGAAGAAAAGTTTGCATATTAACTTGAGATGGGTCGCATTAATACCGCATAACATTTTGACAAATGTAGTTTTCCAGAGAATCTCGCAAGTCGAAAATACCTATAATGCATTTCGCTTCATTGTTGGAGTGGATACCATTGTTCAAGATCTTCTCAAAATGAGCTATATAGCGGTTGGACACTTCGGGAATCTTCTTATCACGATGCACATTACTCCTACAACTGTTTCTCCTCTTTGGATCCAGTCCCTAATTGTGTTCAGGTGTTTATCCAAACTGTAGTCTTCAATACTTTCCCTAAATACTACATAAGAAGTTATCATAACCCTCAATTAAATTAATCCTCACAAGTCTCCAAGGCCAAATGAGCTTACCTCGGGGTTTTTTAAAGCTTCTTGGTTTTTCTTTGGCTCTGAAATGCTTTTATCCATCAACAACTTCTTTACCATTGGTTTCCTCCCCTCTGCAACCAATGTAACTATCCTCTCTCGTCCACGAAAATCTAGGAGCCTCATTCTTGACTGACTACATACCCATTGCATGCCTTAACACAATTTACAAGTTGCTCTACAAGCTTCTAGTAGCGAAGTTAAGGCCTATACTCCACTCATATATACTGTAAAACCAAAGTGTATTCATTAGTGGTAGGTTGATGCTTGAGAATTTTATCTTACTTATGAGATGGTTAACGAGTATCAAAAAGTTAAAAATATTGTTATAAAGGTTGATATAGGAAATACATTTGACATAGTAAAGTGAGAATTTATGTTTAATGTTTGCGTGCTATACATGTTCCTAATAGATATATCAGATGGCTTGAGGCTTGTGCTTACACTTCTAACTTCAAAATAGTGTATAATAGTTTCGTTCATGGGATTTTAAAAGTAAAAGAGGGTTGGGTAAAGGAATCCCTTATGTATTTACATGTTTGTCACAGTTACGAACCGTCTTTCGCTTATGTTAGATAGAGTTGCAAAAGAAAGATGATAGCTTATCCATCTTTGTTTTGCTAATGAAATCCTCATATTCATTAAAAGGAGTCTCTTATTATAGAAGCAATCATTCATGTGATGTGTAAGTTTGAAGTTTGTTATGGCTTAACTGAAAAATACGATTCAGTATTACTATTAGTTATACTATTTTAGGATCTATAATAGTTTCACTCTCTCAGTAGAATTTATCATTGTTGATATTGGAAGTAAAAGTAATTTAGTGAGCAAAAGGAAAGAAAATTGTATAATAGAGTTTAGAAGTTCGTTTTTAATATGGATAGTTTATACTTATGAGATAACTATTATATGTTAAATAATTTATCCTATCGCTAAATGATTATAGACGAGCAAGATTCATACGTAATTGGATGGCTTTTAATAGATAAATCAATTAATTAAGTTTAGCAACTTTTTGGTGAGTTGCTAATGTTACCTTGAGACTCTTTTATCAAAGCTAAAAGTTCTCAGTCAAAACTAAAATAAATTAAGTTTACCTTTTAGAAGACTATCAAGATATTTCTTAATGGGGAACACTTTTTTTTTTATATAATAAGATTCTCTTTTCTAAAATATCTGTTAAAAGGAAAAAAATCAACGTAGAAAAATATAAAAAGAAATTTAACTTCATCAAAATCCAATTAAAGATTTTGGAGGATTTGACGAGAGGCTACTATTTGACGTCTTATCTTCCTTGTTCGATCGAGAATCATACAACCAAAATTTGTCTCTTTCGCAACATCAATAAATTGTTTTCTAGCCATAAGCCCAAACCAGCCCAATTTAAGTCCATCTTGTCTCTTTTCCACTTTTACCAAATCCTATCCGTCGATTATTTCCATCAACGGTCTCGATATCACCACTCGTGTATTTTCTTCTTTTAAAAACGATAAATCATCGGAGGATTGAAGAAGAAGAGAGAAAGAAGCAGCAAGCAACAATGGAGAAAACACCAGAAGTTCATTTCCAGAAACCTGAAGGTAAGAAACAGACAGCTGCGGCTGTTGTCGGAGTTTTAGCGGTCGGATTGTTGGCGATAGAGTTTGTTTTCAAGCCTTTGCTGAAGAAGTTCTCTTCAAAGGACAAAGCTGATCCGCCTACAGATTCTGGCGATGGCACAGCCTCTGTCTGAGATTAAAGCCTTTTCTCCGGGAAGACACGTGGAGGTTTCTTGATTAGCTCTTAATGAAGTTATTAATAAAGGGTCATTAAGACACTGTTCTTGTGTTCTTGTTTCTTTTTGTAATATGCTATATTTCGGGTATTTTCTTTTCTTGCTTTGATGATGATTTCTGTTTTCTTTTCTAATTGCTTTGGGGCTTTGTTTGTATTAATAATTTCCTGAAAATAAAATGGTTTGTGAGTCATTTGATTACGTTTTATATTATGAAAAATATGTAGGTAATAATATTAGAGAAGAAATTAGAATAAGGTGTGTTTAATCTCATTAAACCGATTTTACCCGGTTCAAAATGAACCGAAAAAGCCAGTCCGGAGATGATTTCATATTCGAATAACCAAATAAATACAAATTTAAGCCCAACCGAATATGATTTGACTCAGTCATGTTGCTGAAAGACCAACCGGTTTGATTGTATTGACTGAATTACAAAGTTAAGTTTATGAATTATTATGGTTTTGTGGAAAAAAAAGATTGAATATATATTTAATTAACACTTAATATGAATTGTGACTCATTTCATTTTAGGTCCAGCATATCTTTTTCTACAGTCAAATACTATTATTCACTAACTGAAAAATCGAAAGAAAATAATCGAATCTAGAAAAGCGGCGTCGTAATGAAGAGCTACATATCCATGCCTAAAATTCAAATATAAGGCCCAATAATAAGAACTCCGTGATGGCGAAGTTATTAAAATTATAAACTTGCGGATCACGTGTCGGGTCAACCCGACTACACAAATGGACCATCCAACCACGTCAATTGAAGCCGGCCATTGCTAGATCAATCCTCCACTCCGAAAAAATTTAACGCCATTTTTCCTCCCTTCATCTCTCTCGATCTTAGTTTTTCTGGTTTTCTTCTCCGATGCTAGGTGGATACGGAGTAAAGTCATCTTCCGGAGGCCGTAAAAGCCTCAGAGTCGCCGTCGCTGGCGACAAAGGAACCGGTAAATCAAGCCTGATCTCCGCCGTCGCTTCCGAAACTTTCCCTGATAACGTTCCTCGTGTCCTTCCTCCGGTAACTCTTCCCGCCGATGCTTACCCTGACTATATCCCAATCACCATCGTCGATACTCCCTCCAGGTCTGTGCGAAATTCCATGCAATCTCTGCGAATTTCTTTGTATAATCCAATTCCCTCAATGCTCGAAACGTTATGAATCATCATCACTAGCTTAGGCGAACAAATAAAATTTGATTCCATAGTTGATGTTCGAATTTCGTTCTGGTGTTTGAATCTGTATCTCCATTTTTTTTCGCATGATCTTCAATCTCTATTGATAAATATGTGATGTTATTTGCTATGTTATAGTATCGACAATAGGATAAAGCTGATTGAAGAGTTTAGGAAAGCTGATGTGGTGATTTTGACATATGCTTGTGATCAGCCTGCAACGCTTGATCGTTTGAGCTCTTATTGGCTCCCTGAGCTCCGGCGATTAGAGGTTTGTGGTGATTCATTGGTGAAATTTTTGTGATTCATGGATTCTCCTTTGCATGATTGATTTATAATTCTATGTATGTGTCTAGATCAAGGCACCAGTGATTGTGGTTGGATGCAAGCTTGATTTACGCGATGAACGCTTGCCCGTGAAATTAGAGGATATAATGTCACCAATCATGAAGGAATACAGAGAGATTGAAACCTGTATAGAGTGTTCTGCATTGACTCTTATTCAGGTATGTTCTTGCTTGGTTCTTAGCTATACATTTTAAATATCAGGATTGCATCTTTCGGCGAAGAGATTATAAGACTGAAAGACCAAGCCAAACCGTTCTTTAAGTGATTGAACTACATGAGGATTATACTTTTTTTTGGTTTTGTTGTTTTTCAGGCTCCTGATGTTTTCTACTATGCATTGAAAGCGGTTCTTCATCCAACGTTTCCGCTGTTTGATCAAGAAAAACATTGTTTGAAGCCTCGCCTACGCCGTGCAGTACAAGGGATATTCAACCTTTGCGATCACGATTTGGATGGTGCACTTAATGACGCAGAGTTGAATGATTTTCAGGTTCTCTTTTCTCTCTTAGCCACTGATTAATAAAAAGTTACTCATCCTGGACTATAAATATGTTTGCTGCAAAATTTGGTTTGATAGGTAAATTGTTTTGGTGCTCCACTCGATCCTGTTGAACTTATGGGAGTTAAGAGAGTGGTACAAGAAAGACAACCAGATGGAGTAACTGATCTAGGTCTCACACTACCGGGTTTCCTTTTTCTTTTCTCTCTATTTATCGAGAGAGGTCGTCCCGAGACAGCATGGGCAATCCTACGGAAATTTGGTTACAATGATTCTTTAGAACTCAACACCGAGTCTCTACCGGTTCCTGCAAAGCAGTCTCCTGATCAGGTATGTGTTCTTTTAAATGGTATTCTTGAATATCTCTAAATTGTTCTGTTACTTGACTGATATAATAAACGGGATAAGCTGCTTGTAAGTAATTGTCGCCCTCTTTTCGTTTATTTCACTTGCAGAGCATTGAGTTAACGAATGAAGCTATGGATTTTCTGAGTGGAATCTTCCAGTTATATGACCTTGATAATGTACGTATGACTTGGTTGTTATGTTTCACCTAAAAGCTTATTTGATCCTCAAGGAGCAGTGGTATTGTTCATTAATGCTTCTTCTTGCTGCTATTTAGGATGGAGCCTTACGTCCACCTGAGCTAGATGATTTGTTTCAAACAGCTCCAGATAGGTAACTTTACCTCTGTGATCAATGGTTATTATTACCTGTTCTTCAATGTATTTCATAACCTTGTACATGAATATGTTCATTTACACGTACGGTCTTGTTTTACGATTTTCAGTCCTTGGCTCGAAGCTCCTTACAAAGATGCTGCAGAGAAAACCTCAAGCGGAAATTTGACAATCAAAGGATTCCTCTCAGAGGTTTGTATGCTTATGCTTTTGCAACTCTCAGATTGCAACATTCTTTAACCATAAGGCTAATTTTGCATGTGTTATAAATGCAGTGGGCTCTAATGACTCTACTCGATCCTCGAAAAAGTTTGGCAAACCTGATATACATCGGTTATGGTCACGATCCAGCTTCAACGTTTTCCGTTACTAGGAAAAGATCAGTGGATCGTAAGAAACAAGGAACAGAAAGAAACGTCTTTCAATGCTTTGTATTCGGTCCTAAAAAATCCGGAAAATCCGCAATCCTCGATTCTTTCCTAGGAAGGTACAAACTAGTATCCATTTTGTTCTATGTTGAATTATCGATTTTTGTCTATTGAGTTTACATTCTATATAAAGGATACATTTCAACTTTCAGGAAATTTTCGGATAGCTATAAAGCAACAATAGGAGAACGATATGCAGCAAACGTCATTGATCAGCCTGGAGTAAGTAAACAATAGTCATGTACTTGTTTAGTCACATGCGGATGATGTTAACGAGGTTTTGTTACTTTTGTTTCTAAGGGTACTAAGAAAACACTCATATTAAGGGAAATACCAGAAGACAGAGTTAAAAAGTTTCTAGCTAATAAAGAATCGTTAGCAGCATGCGACGTCGCTGTAGTTGTCTACGACAGGTTATAAGCTCGTTTGAAATTTCGATATTATCTTTGGAAAATGGACTTGTCACTTACTAAGCAAGAGAAAAATTCGATGTGTTTTATTTTACAGTTCGGATGTATATTCATGGAAAAAAGCAAGAGAGATATTAATGGAAGTAGCGAGACGAGGAGAAGATAGCGGTTATGGCATGCCGTGTCTTCTTGTTGCTGCAAAAGACGATTTAGATCCATATCCAATGTCAGTACAAGAATCTGATAGGGTAAGTTAATTAAAAACCCAAATTTTGATTCTTGAAGAAATGGATTTTTGATGGATGATTTTGATTATTGAATAAACAGGTTTGCATGGAATTGGGAATAGATATTCCAGTGTCGTTAAGTATGAAACTCGGTGATCCGAATAGTTTGTTTTCGAGAATCGTGAGCACAGCAGAGAATCCTCATATGAGTATTCCAGAGACAGAGTCAGGAAGAAGAAGCAAAAGTATTCGTCAATTCGTTAATAGCTCACTTGTATTCGTCTCAGGTTCTTTCTTCTTTCTTCTTCACTTGTAATTTCTTTTCTTTAGTGAAAACCTCTTTTTACTTAATGCCATCTCTTAATTTTGCAGTTGGTACAGCTATTGGTTTTGCCGGTTTAGCAGCTTACCGTGCTTACTCCGCAAGGAAGAATGCTTGAAGACAAATTGATTTCCTTTCTTTTGTGTATATAATAAAAAAAAAGGGTGAAAAAAAAACATCGGAGATGGCTTTTCTAATCTTTGGTACGCATCTTTCGTGATTCCTTTATACACCATAATAATCTTGGAGTTAATTTTAAATACAAAGAAGCTTTGACATTCTTTTAATTTGAAGACATTATTATGTGCAAGTGTGATATATATTTCTTTTATTGAAGTATTTGTGAACCTTTGCTTTTTGTTTTCGGTACTAAAATAATGCACTTTTTTTTTATGGAGCCATGCCATAAACTTTGACTATAATATTTCTAAATTAAGAGTAGTTATGCTCACTGTTTGCTTCGATTAAGAAAAACACAAATTGTGGTATATATGGGCTTATTTGTTAAAAAATGGTTATCAAAAGAAGATTAAAAGCGAAATGAAATGGACCCGGGTCATTATATGTTATCTTTTACAATAGCCTTACGTTTATTCTTCTGGTTCTCTTGAGGATCAAACCAGATCAATACAAAAACAAGTCAGAACAGAGCCAGTGAGAGCAAATCCTCCAAAAGATATGGCGGCTTTATCATCATCGTCGACTCTGTTTCTCTCCTCCACCAAAACATCTCCGATTAATAATCTCTTGATGCCACCATGTCTCCACCGCTTCTCTCTCCCTTCCTCCTATTCCCCTCTATCCCCTGCTTCACTCTTCACATATCCTCTTAAAACTTCTCAAAGGTTATCTTCTCCTCGAAGATTCACCGTCAAAGCAAGCTCCGTCGTAGATAAGAAGAATGTACTTATAGTAAACACAAACTCCGGCGGTCACGCCGTGATCGGATTTTACTTCGCTAAAGAGCTTCTCTCCGCCGGCCACACCGTCACAATCATGACCGTCGGCGAAGAAGCCTCCGACAAGATGAAGAAACCTCCGTTTAACCGATTCTCCGTAAGAACATTTTAAACTTTTGAAAATCCGATTCCGATTTTCCAAATCTGATTCCGATTTCGATAAACAGGAAATTGTTAGCGACGGAGGAAAGACGGTGTGGGGGAATCCTTCCGAGGTAGCGAACGTGATCGGAGGCGAAGAAGCATTCGACGTTGTGCTAGACAACAATGGTAAAGATCTGGATACAGTTAAACCAGTAGTGGATTGGGCTAAAAGCTCCGGCGTGAAGCAATTCTTGTTCATTAGCAGCGCCGGAATCTACAAATCCACCGAAGAACCTCCTCACGTCGAAGGGGTAACATCGTAATTCCAAGTCAACGTTAGTGCTTAAAACGGTGTTTTATTATTTTCCCGGAAAATTTTTCTAGGATGCAGTGAAAGCCGATGCAGGTCATGTGGCAGTGGAGAAGTATTTATCAGACACATTCGGGAATTGGGCTTCGTTTAGACCACAGTATATGATCGGTTCGGGTAACAACAAAGACTGCGAAGAATGGTTCTTCGATCGTAAGTCTTTTTTTTTTTTATCTCTCTTGAACAAAAAGTTTTTTCAATTCATAATGGTGAAGATGTTTCACAGGGATTGTAAGAGACCGACCAGTACCAATACCAGGATCAGGATTACAGTTAACCAACATATCACACGTCAAAGACTTATCTTCGATGCTAATCTCCGCGGTACAGAAACCCGAAGCTGCGTGCTGTAACATCTTCAACTGCGTTAGCGACAGAGCCGTCACACTAAACGGTATGGCTAAACTCTGCGCCGCGGCTGCTGGCAAAACCGTCGAGATTGTTCATTACGATCCTAAAGCTATCGGAATCGACGCCAAAAAGGCCTTCCCTTTCAGAAACATGGTAAACTAAAAACCAAAAACTAAAAACCAAACAAAACCTCTTTCTTCCTCTTCATTGATTTTTCGAATCGATTTAATGCAGCATTTCTACGCGGAACCAAGAGCAGCAAAGGAGATATTAGGATGGGAAAGTAAAACAAATCTACCTGAAGATCTCAAAGAAAGGTTCCAAGAGTATGTCAAAATCGGTAGAGACAAGAAAGATATCAAGTTCGAGTTAGACGATAAGATACTCGAGGCTCTCAAATCTCCAGTCGCTGCTTAAATCAATTGTAAACTTCTAAGAACATGATTTTCTTTCAGATAATAAAAGAAAAACGATAATCCAAATTCATAAATCCCAAAAGAGCAAACAACAGTAGAATCCGAGAAACGGTTTTTAAGATTCTTAACATAATAAACCTACTTAAGTACTTTTACGGGTTTTTTTTTACCTCAAACTTCCGCCTCTTGCTTGATTTTGAGACCTCCGAGTTTCGATTCAAGTTCTTCGTCTTCCTCTCCTTCTTCTTCCTCGTCTGCGTAATCTTCACCTTCTGGGTCATTATCATCCAAAAGACCAAGCTTTTCCTTACAATTCTTAAACATGTCGTTAACCTCATCAATTCCTTCCTCGGATATGAAGTTTCCATTAATGTTCAGAATCTTGAAACTCTGTTTCTTCAAAACGGTTTGCGCCAATGCCCTTGCTCCAGCTCTTCTGATCGAGTTAGTACTCAAATCAACTTCAGACAAGTTCTCATGACCTTCAAGCGCTTTCGCGATTAAGATCGACCCTTCGTCTTTAAGCTCATTCTCAGATAAATTCAGCTTCGAAAGAGACTGTTTCGAGGTGATGCAAGCTGCCAATTTCGAAGCGGATTTCTCGGTGATATCGTTCCCGGACAACTCAACAACTTCAAGAGAAGCTCCAGAGTTCATTAAAGATTCCGAAATCGCTTCTGTTCCTTCATCTTCCAAGTTCAGATAACTCATGTAAACCTCGGTTAACTCATTCAACACCGATAGAGTCTTGGCCAACGCGATTCCGCCTTCAACACCAAACATGTTATCACGAAGATCGAGTTTCTTCAAATTCTTACAGAGAGAAAGCGCTTCAGCTAAAGCAACACCACCTTCTGAGCCAATTCTGGTAGAAGAACATCGGAAATCTTCTAGAGACAGACACTCTTTCACAATTTCAGCAATCGCAATCGCTCCTTCGTCTCCAGTCATGTTGTTATGAAACTGAAGAACTTTGATTTTCTCTGTAGAAGGAAGAAGCTCGCGAATGGCACGTGCAGCGTCTTCAGAAATGCCATCGTTCATCAGATAAAGCTCCTCTAAGTCATTCTGAGACTTGATTAAAGAACCAAAAGCTCGAATTCCTTTTTCGCCTAATGCATTATCCGAAAGATTCAGAGAGCGTAGCTTACAACCTTCAAGAGCAGAAGAAAACATATTCATCACTTCAAGCGCTTCCGCCTCTGGTCTTCCTGCAACGAAATCCGATAGATCCACTTCCGTTAACTGATCTTTAATAGAAGACAATACACTCACTGCGAATTTCGCTGCTTTAGACCCAAAACTCCTGTTGCTAAAACGGATTTTCGTGAAACCATTGTTCGGTTCAGTCAACGGACTCAGAACCTCACGAGCTTCTTCTTCTTCGATAAACGCTCTTTTCCCACCAGATAAATCGAACAAGATATCGCCACCAGTCTTCTTCTCCTCGTATTCTTCAACCTTTGGACCTCGTTTGATCACTTCAAGCATGAGCTTACTCGATTCTTTAGCGTAAACCTGAACAGCGGAAGTTCCATCACCATCAGGCTCGTTCTGGAAATGTTTGTTAGCAGTTGTGAAAGCTAACTCTTCGATTCTCTTAGCATCTTCTTCGGCTTCTTCTACGCTCAATAAACCGTATTTTCGAGAGAAGATCGATGGTGTTGTTATGTTCTTCGTCATCCTCTCAACAAGCATTAGCCTTGTGCTTTTGCTCGGTGGCCACATCTTCACTGATAAAACTCGGTTTTGAGTAGTTTTCACTGAAGAATCCATTTCGCTAATTTGGTTCTGCAAATTCAAAACGAACAACACACATTACTCAATACCCAGAAAAGGCGTTGAAGATAATACAGAAATCCCTAAATCTAATCAAACATTCAAACGCATTCTATTTCATAAATCGTGTGAGTAAGAACCCTAAATCTAAATTGCGAAAATACAGTAAACGATAGCTTTCAGATTTCCAACACACACAAAAAAAAAAAAAAAAACCTAATAGCAAAACCAGCAAATTCTCGAGTACAGTGGAGAAGGGAGATGCGATAGTGATATTGGAATCGGAATAAGAAGCGAGAAAACCCAGAAATCTTAAGCGAGCGATGAAGACGATTAGGGTTTTTTCGATTTTACCTTTTTGTTTCAGCGGAATTGAAATGGATCTCTTAGTGGACGATAACGGAGATTCGAAGAAATGAAAAAGGGGAAGTTTGGTTCAAAGGAAAGCGTGAAAGAGAAGCAGAGTTTTAGAGAATCATTGATTCGCGTGAAGATAATGGAGGCAATGATAGAATTTTCAAAAATCAAATTTCAAAAAAGCAATCTTTAGGGAAATTTGGCATTTTGAGAGCCATTTCCATGAAGATTAGGGTTTATTCTACTGTAAAATGACGATAAAAACCTTACCACAGCTCTAACCAGTGACGAAATTGAAACCCATATAAAGCCCATTTGATCAAAGCCGAGTTATAGTCTTTTACTCAGTCTTCTATCAATTCAACGTTAAGCCCATAATGAAATTTCGATCGCGACTTGGAGACTTTACTATATTGGAGTTGTAAAATTGATCTTTGTCTGCTCCAATTTAATAATTTAAACCGGAGCTCATAACTTAATAAAGAATTACATGCTTTCATTTCAATACTATGTTTACAGGTGGATGTCATGTATTTCTTGTAATGGGTTGAAGTGTATTCAGATTCTTTGATCTAATATAACGATGCTTTAAACTAAGCATGGAATTCACCGTTGCTTTTGTTAAAGCCTTACTCGCTGTTGGATTACTGAATCCGTATTTCCTCTTTTGTAATCGGACTTCATTTATATTTTCTATACTATTTCAAGATTAATTTTAAAACGAAATTAAAATACTTAAAACCTGCCTTTTTACATTCTTTAAAACAATGGCGGGATAAAATTCGCGGTTTTTTAATAAAAACTTATCGTACCTAACATACTGATTATAATAATTAACAAAAAAAAGTTAACATTATTGAATTTGAAGGGACGCATTTATAATAGTTAGGAATAAGACAGTGGGACCCACCACCACCAGGTGGACTCACCGACGGTGAACTGTCCAACAGACTCCTCTCTACCACGCATTACTCTTTTTCACTCCATTATTTATTTATTTATTTTATTTTTAGAAAACAAAATCTTGTTAAATAAACACAGAAATGGAAACTTCCTTCTCCGTCTTCTTCACAAATCTCCGCTGCTTTCTCCTTCTTAGTTTCAAAGCAGCTAAAAAATGTAGAAGAAGCGCCGGAGATAGATTCAGATCTGGTTTTTCCTCTTCCATGTCTGGACCTTCTTCACTCTCCGTCATCCTCTAGCTCTCGCGTTCGCTTCTGGATCACAAATTCGTAAGTTCCTCCTCCATTTTTACTTTCTCGGAAATTCTAGATATCACGAATTAGATTCGAAATTCTGGTGTAACACTCGAAGATTATTGATTAGTTAGGTGCAAATTGAGTGGGATTTAAGTTTTTGAAAGTTAGTTCATCTACTTGATTACTGTTAATTGCAAAACCCTAAATCGAGAGAGGAATCTGCTACTGATCTTAAGCCTTTACCATTTCCGCGATTGTAATTGCAGATCTCGCTATGGATCTAGATTTCGTCGATTCAGATGTATACCTCAGATTAGGGCTTATAATCGAAGGCGGCGGTAAACGGAGATCGAAAAACTCGTCGTCACCGGCATTTCTCTCACGTCTTGCTTCGTCTCTAGAGAGAAGTGTATTCCAAAACGAGAAATTAATCGATTCACCGGAGAACAAAGACTCTACAGTGACAGTGTTCGATGGACAGTCTCAGCCGGAGATTAGTATCAGAGAGTATTTGAATCGTATCTTCAAATACTCTTCCTGTAGTCCTTCTTGCTTCGTTGTTGCACATATCTACATGGATCAGTTTCTTCAAAAGACTCGAGCTCATCTCAAACCGCTCAATGTTCATCGCCTTATCATAACAAGCGTTATGTTAGCTGCTAAAGTCTTGGACGATCGGTATTGTTTTCACTAATCATCCACTCGTTTCTTGCCGTATATTCTGTTGTTAGTATGAATATCAGTGAATCTTTGCCACTGTAGATACAAGAATTCATCGCTTTGAGACTAGGAAATGGCGTTTTCGATTTATTTTTTTTTGTTGATCTTGTGGTTTTTGTGTGTTAGGTATTTCAATAACGCGTACTACGCGAGAGTAGGAGGTGTGAGCACGAGAGAATTAAACCGATTGGAGATGAAATTGTTATTCACACTTGACTTCAAGGTTCAAGTAGATCCACAAACGTTTCACACGCATTGTTGTCAATTAGAGAAACAGAACAGTGACGAAAACGGGTTTCAGATCGAATGGCCGGTAAAAGAAGCTTGGCAAAAGACGACACCAGAGTCGGTATGTTCTCAACCGACCGCACGATGATGAATCACGACCTCATGAGTAAGTAAGATTAGGATTTTGCGTTTTTTCTTTTTGGTTAGTGATTGATTTGATTGATTCTTTTTGCAACGATTGATTCTTACAAATTGTGTAGTATGTAGAACAGTTTCTTCCATTTTTTTGTCTTTTTTAAGTTTGTTTATTATGGCTTTTATCAATAACTCGTGGAATGGTGGAATATCTTATTTATAATGTAATTCCACAAGTGTTTTACCAAAAAAACTTCGTAATATTAAACGTAATGTAGGTTTCGTAGTAAAAATTCATTAAGCAAACAAATGCATATCTAATAGTTTAATTACAGAATTACCATTGCAAAAAATTTATTATAGAAAAAAATGTGAACAATAATCGCTTAAACTTTATAATAAAAAGTGTCATTTCTTTAAATAAATATTAAAATGTGTCAGCAATTTCTAAATACAAACTGTTTCTATATATTTTACTTTGGTAATTTTGTATTATAAGAACTAATAAATAAAATATGTTAGAATTCCTTATAAAATATTACTTTGACAATTTCGTTTTTTTCTGAGCTGTTAGCAAATTTGTATTATATCCTTTCGTTCCATAAACTTATCTAATTGCACAAATAATTTCATTCCGCGACTATTCAATTTACAAATTTATCTTATTACACCTTGATTTTATTTCCCGTCATTTCGCAATGTGTTATATTCATTTACATCACACGACAACTAGTGTTCCTTCCGTTGCTGCAATTCACGTTAGCCAGCGCCGGAGCATCTCTGATCTCCGGCGGTATTGGTATTGATGACAGTGGTTCAGCAGGAGGAGGCAGAGCCGTAACTGGAACCGCTTCCACATTACCTGAACCACTTCCTTCACCCCCGCCACTAGAGTCAGTGGACCGTGGTGGGATTGGAGACGGCGAAGGTGGGGTCGGAGACGACGAGTCCCGTGACTGGTCGCTAACAGAACTGTCACCGGACTCATTATTAAACGTTATTTTTGTGACTCCCTTATCGATGATCGTCATCTGTTTAATCACACGAGCGTTTTTATCAAGCAAGTCTTGTATACTTATAGTCTGGTCAAAGTTGCTGACGTGGACTTGAGGTTGGTCAGCTAGCTCTGTTGATGATGTGGCAACCGGAGGAGGAATGTCCGGTTTAGGTTCCGGTTCGGTTTCCCATAAAAGCTCGGCTTTTTTACCGGCTTTAGCAGCCATTTCTATAAGCACTCGTGGATCGATATCGCTGGTGACTTCTATTGTTCCTTCGTTTGCATTTATCTTTATCGAATGTACTCCTAATAAAGTACACAAATCAATTAACTATTTACTCTTAACATTGCTATTTGTATTTAATTCGAGTAAGCTAAAACTTGTTATGTCTAATAGTATAATTAAGTACCTTCAGCTTTAAGCATGGCTCGTTTAACCTTCCTTACACATCCGGAACAACATTTGCGTTCCAGTTTTAGAACACGAGTCTGCTGCTACGTACACGGTATACAACAACGACGACAAAAAAAGAAAAACTAAATTTAGTTATAAATATTCGATCTCTGTTTTATTTTTATAAGATATATTTCTAGTGACTACTTTTTTTTTATGTGAAATTTATATTTTGTTTAATTTATGTATTCTGCAGTGTATTTTTTTCTCGTAAAATTTTGTTAATATAGAAAAACTAAAAATATATATTATATATATGTGCTTTTATCTAAGACATTTTATAAATGGAAAATAATATTTTGGTAAGTGATCAAATTTATTGCATCAACTAAAAAAAAACCATCGTGTGTTACTTAAAACGTGTGTATATTTTGCAGGTAATTTTAGAAAATAGCGGAGATAATATGTAAATAATATGTGATTTTTAAAAATTTCATGTCATTCTTAAAAATATCATGTTATAAAAAGAAAATAGCATGTTACCGGAAAATAAAACGTAAAATACGGGAAAAAATGTAATATTAAAAAAAAAAGTTAGGTTCAACTATATGAGGTTATTTTATAAAAGAAATTTAGTCATCTAGGATTATTTTCTTAAAGTGAAACGGATAAATATTCAAAGTGATAAAAGTAAAATAACACGGTAAAAAGGTAAAGATGACACAAACCCGAGGGACTGGAGGATGACTCTGGGGAGGATTATCATCCATTGTTAGGAATAATTTGTAGTATTAAAAAGACAAAAACGAAACAATAGTATTTGTTTCTTTTTTTATACTGTGAGAAATTAAGAAGATCTATTTATTGTACGGACGTATGCTTTAGATCTTAAAAGCACGCATGTGTTAAAGAATCAAAAATCAAATGATCATGCGAATTTAATTAACTTCTTTCTGAATTTAAGTACAAAATATGTGTGAAAAGTTTCTCAAGCGTGCAACCTTTGGATTAATACAAAGATAATACAAATTAGTTATTGTTTTGAAAAAGACATTCGAAAGAAGATCACACGACGTTTTTTTATATAAACTAAACTTTCGGATAACTACCGATTTTCCATTTACAAATACTATTTTTGTCGTATTTTTATTTACTATCTTGCAATACAATTTTCCACATTTGGAGCAATAATTAACCAAATCACGGAGTGGATGATCAAATGATTACTGAAAAAGATAGATTTTTTTAAATTAGTTAATGCGTATAAGCAGGCGTGATTTTTTTATTGGACGTATATATTTTACTTTTGTTATAATGGATTCATGATAGATTAATATAATATATATATATATGTGTATATTTATATAAACGTGGGTGATGGGTTAACATCAATCAATCATTAAGCTTCTTATCTCCATTTTTTTATTTTCTTTTGTATCTATCATCAAACATTTTAATTAAATATTAAAGAAGTGAAGAAAAAGTTGGTGGACACGAATTCAAGCTAACGAGCTAGCACGCATTGAACCGACTTTAATAAATCAAAAGTTTGATTTAACATATGGTTCCTGCAGCGATTTTTTTTTTTTTTTTTGTTGGTTAAAATCAGGTAGTGAATGACTGAATGATTTATTAGCGAAAATATTTGACTTAAATATAATTTTTCGTTGATAACTAAATTACGAAACGGTGAAATGTCGATTTATAGACAAATAATGTTACTTTGTTAGTTTTATTCTTGATATATCAAAAATATATAACATAATTACTTATTTAAAATAGAGAAAATTTGATCAATGTTTTTGTGAATATACCTTTTTATCTAATAATTTGGTTGAAACTCTTTATTTGGATTTAAGTATGTTGTAAATTTTACTGTATTTATATTATATAGTAAAATTACGTTTCGAAATGGTGAAAATTTGCCCAATGTTCTTATTAATATACCTTAAATCAGTTACTTTGGTTTGAACTTTTTGTATGAGAAAATTTTTAATGGACTACAATATTTTGGCATTAATCCTCTATTTAGGTTCAACTTTGGGAGCTCGATCTGTTTAGGGTCAATTAGGGTTTTCTTTTTCCTATAATACTTGTTATCTCAAATATATATTGTTGTATTATGAAATTTTTATTTATTTAGGGTCAATTAAGGTTTTTTTTTTCCTGCAGTACTTGTTATCTCAAATATATATTGTTGTATTATGAAATTTTCATTTATTAATCAGTTTTTTTTCGTATCTTTGGACGTTGCAAACATATTGTTGATGAATTAGTCTATGTTGCGTTCTTTAGGGTTTCTGCTTTTTTTTTTTCTCCTTTTTTATAACAGTTCTTAATAAGTAAACGGTATCATATTATACATGTTAACGTGAAAATTATATATATATATATATATATATTTGTCATTATACATAAAAACGAAGAAACATAGTTAAAGAGTCTCTATCCTGATTTAGTATGTGAAAGGATTGTTTATTTAATAATAGCCGAGGACTTATTAGCGTTAGTGGCTTTGCCATTTGATCTGTCTTTCAGGGAAAAAAATGACAATGACAATTTCACTTTATTACTTACAATTTAAATTGTACAATTGAAAATGATTTTATAGATAATCACTGAAAAGAAATTCAGAGATTCGAACTCTTTTTTAGCTGGATGATGGAAATTGAGTACTTATATGAATATGACGTAATAATCTGTATTTTTTATTTTAAAAAACCACGACGGTTTATAAATTTAAAATAAACATACTATTTAGATCAAATGAAAGGACAAGAAAGTATAGCATTTTAAGAAAAACATAAAAGCTGACCTTATAGTCCACCAATCCAACTAAAGCTTGTATCAATTTAATAATTTATAATATTAATTATATCAGAAACCGTAAATGACATAAAAATGTTGGGAAAAATACTACATAACAAAAGTGTTTATATATAAAAAAAAAAGTGGTAAATCAGTAAATTGGTTTTAAGTTTATGATTACTATACTATGCTGTAAAAATACCAAATGGGTTTGATTGAACTAATTAAAAGAAAAAAATTACAAAATGAGTACTTGTTATAAAAGTATTGTGAAAATAGATATTTTTTTGTTGTTCATAAACCTAGATAGTCATATAAATTCTAGAACAAGTTCTTATTATTACCAAAACACCTCTAGTTTTGTTCTTTTAAACCATATTTTTTTATAATTAGTTTTTTGTGGTATGTGTGTTATTTATTTTAGTTTTAATTTTTGAATTATATTATAGAAATGGAATCAGATACGTGTACATGGACGTGTAGGAGCGTGCATATATATTAGTAAGTTGGCACACAAGCGAAACTACAGTCCAATATCTCTGACTTGTCACTGTAAGAATAATCTTTTTAAAGTCCCTTTGTCACACCCATTATATTTTCTTATCTTATGTGAATAATTCCAATGTAAAAAAATAAATATAAAAAGTTTTTTTTTTTTCTCATAAAATTAGACGTAAGTGGAAGAGTAATAAAAGAGACGTTACCACAAACTCTTGGCTATTCCATGTCGACAAACAATTTTGCCTCTCCGTTTCATTAATGGACGGTCCAATTAGAATCTTTATATTATTCAATAAGAGATAAAAAAAATAAAAAACTCTATGATTTAAAAAATAAAAAAAAATAAATGAAAACTCTCTGTGATAATATCAAAATATATAAAACATAGAATCACATCTGAATAACTTTTTTAATGAAATTTATTAACCTAGCCTAGAGCATATAGAATATTTTTATATACATTTAATATTAGGCCCATCATGAGGAAGCATCATAACCTAATTTTTTAGTTTATTTAAGTTTGATGTTTAATGGTGTAAATTCATCCAAAATCAATAACAAAAATAAAAACAAAATTTCCATATAAAAAGAAAGCATTTAATATAAGTCAACTAAATAATATATAACTTTTTCATTTTTTCGCATTTTAAAAATATGATTCCGTTGACTGTATACTATTCCGTTATTTTATGACTTAGCTATTATGCTATCTAACTATTAATTGACATATCGTCAAGTCTATAATAATACTTTTTTAAAAAAACTGTAACATGTAATACATAAGATGAATATATATATATATATATATATATATAAGATAATATACATAAGATGAAAATTTTCTTGCCTCGATTCTAATCATTATTTTTCAATTTTTTGTTTTCGTATCTCAACTTCACATCAAAACGTCATGTACATTTGATCGAGAGGTGATCAATATGAATCATCTGAACGCACTGCACGCGTATCAAATATTTTGGCTATAGCCTAAAACAGATAAAGTGGAGAATAAAGTAAAGAGAAAAAAAAATTACAAATAATAGGTTTGACCAATTAAAAAAGCGATACCAACTTGTCCTATGTATACACTGCTAATTTCACCCAAGTATGTGACCCTATATATATAAATCATATCCTTCCTTCAAAGTCACCTGAAACATTTTATAACTCTATACAAGCCAAAACATCAAAACACAATTTGAGGTTTGTATTGTAATTTTTTTTTGTTTTACATATATATCATGATCATGAAGATATCTATGGCTATGTGCAAACAACCGTTGCCTCCTTCGCCGGCGTTAGATTTCCCTCCGGCAAGATTTGGTCCGAATATGCTAACTCTAAACCCATACGGTCCAAAGGACAAAGTTGTGGTCATCATGGGAGCTACTGGAACAGGCAAATCAAGACTCTCTGTTGATCTAGCCAGACGTTTTCCAGCGGAGATTATAAACTCCGACAAAATCCAAGTCCATCAAGGTCTCGACATTGTCACCAACAAAATCACAACCGAGGAGAGTTGCGGTGTACCACACCATCTCCTCGGTATTTTACCGCCAGAAACAGATTTTACCTCTGATAATTTCCGCCATATGGCGAATTTGTCCATTGAGTCAGTACTCAATCGAGGAAAACTTCCAATCATCGTTGGAGGTTCAAACTCTTATGTGGAAGCTCTAGTGGACGACGAAGATTACGAATTCCGGTCGAGATATGATTGTTGTTTCCTCTGGGTCGACGTGGCACTTCCGGTTTTACATGGGTTTGTGTCCGAGAGAGTTGATAAGATGGTGGAAAACGGAATGGTTGATGAAGTTAGAGAAGTTTTCGACTTTACGGATTCCGATTACACGAAAGGAATCAAGAAAGCAATAGGAGTTCCTGAATTCGACAGGGTTTTCAGAAGCGAACCGTTCTTGAGTTTGAGAGACAGAGAAGAAATGTTAAGTAAAGTGTTTGAAGAAATAAAGAGAAATACTTTTGCGTTAGCTTGTAGACAAAGAAATAAGATCGAACGGTTGAGAAAAATCAAGAAATGGTGTATCCAACGATTGGATGCTACTCCTGTTTTCACTAAGAGAAGATCTAAAGTAGATGCTGATGTGGTGTGGGAGAGGCTTGTGGCTGAACCAAGCACTGATGTTGTCTCGAGGTTCTTGCTAGACATTGCTAGAGAACGTAGACCGCTAATTGAAGCTTCAAATGCGGCTTTAGTGGTTTCGGCCGCAGCTAGAGAACGTGAGATGTCGCGGTGTCTAGTGGCGTAATCGCCGAAGAGTGTGTATTTCGACGTTGTTTATGATGACGTGACAATGATGAGGAATTTGCAAGACTATATATATAACGAGGGGATAAATTAAATATGTTAGAAAAATAAATTTATATATCTAAGGATATTATTTATAAATACATATTATAGTATTGTCAGATACTGAAATTTTTGGCATAACGGTTATTCAGTATTATCATCATCTACTAGTTTTTTTTTGTTTGGTGTAAGTTGAGGAGACTGTAAGTGGAAATGCTACATTTGGAAAGTGAGACTTGTTCGCTTTGTAATTATTTGATTTTAATAATATAGACGACTATATAATTGAGTGGAGCGTAAAAGTTGGTACTGGTTTATAATTTATTATGATACTATATGTCTTGTAGACTTATTATAGTATTTTCTGTGTAATTAGTAATTACTAAAAAAGGAAATGGTTAATGCATACACACGTGTATTTTATCTTTTGTGACATTTTATAACCATAAAATATCAACGAGTTCGTTACAAATGAACTAAATTTCAGCTGGTAATTTTTTTTTTATCAATATTAAATTTGATTGAAAAAATTTGTTTAACAACTTTCTACGAAAAATACATTTTTTAAACGTTAATTAAACTGAAAATCCATCAAATTACAATCTTCACCGCCTACCAAACTAAAGTTTTAAAGAATCATCTAGCTTAGATCCAAGTATACAAAACTGCCATTGTTTAAAATGAGAATTTGCAAAAAAGTTACAGGTGAAAACGACACGAATTGATTAGTGGAACAAATATATGTGTATATATCAAAGATAAGAAAAAATACTATTCTAAACCACTCAAAATGATAATGATCAAACATATATAAATTTTCAAATATTTCAGCACCCTTTTTTGTCGAATCAATTCAAAATTAAATCAGTTTTGAGTCGGTACAAAAGAAGAAAAAGACAAAAGTTAAAGCCTAATAGATTCTTTGTTAGTAGCATTCTACTGTAATGACCGTACAGTAAAGAAAACAAGGCACGCGCCTGAAAGCCGTACAGAGACCGAAGCCGTTGACTAATATGTGAATTATTCGATAATGGGTCCCAGTCCCACATATCAATATCTTAAGTGTTATTTTATTTTATTAATGCGTTCTTAATTGGAACCCAACCATTATTATTCTCCAAAGCTCGTGTGCAATTGGCGTCTCTCGATGCTTGTGGGCCTCTCTCGAACGTGGTCGATAATTATAATTTCTAGTTTTCCTTTTAATTGGTTCGGTTTGGTTCGGATGTTTCCCCAATTTTAGATAGCTCGAAACGGTTTGGTTTCGATGTGATAATGCCAATAAAAATCAACTCAGAAACGAAAAATATTTGGGTTGAATACGTTTTTTGTTTATTTTTTTACCCGAATATAAACTAAACTTATTGAAGAAATAACAAAGAACAAAAGTAAAAGTTCAAATAATATACCTAAACTAAACTAAGATAGAAACTAACTAAAACGTAAATGATTTAATATATCCGAATTTGAACTGAATATATTCTAACTAACTATGATATTATGGATTACTGCTGATTTAGTTTTTTTCGAGTACTTGTTTGCTTTTCGGATAATACATAAATTGAAATGAGAACCGAAAACAATATATGTAGAATTTTCAATCAAACATTTTAAATTATCTAAAACCGAACCAAATTTTCTATTTTAGTTTGGTTATGGATAATATGCACATGCCTTAGATGCCTAGTTGTAACACAATTGTATAGATGTTTCCAAAAAAAAAGGATTAAATTTCATGTATATATGTGTGTGGACTGTGGACTATGGATAATAGGTCATGGCCTGGTGCGATGTATTGAAAACGCATGTAATATATGGTCTTGGCTTAAGAATTAGAAACAATATAAGAGATAAGGAACAAAAGTGGAAAAAGACGAACAACAACTTGCGAAAGAATTTATTAAAAATATTGAATGAAGAAGAAAAAAAGAGTAAAAGAATCACATCTTTTGAGCATAATTTTTTTATGAAAAAATTCTATATATTGGTCCCATTAATGCGACTTTTTTATAACCAAATTAAAAGTAAGATTCCATGAATCTCCATCATCTTTTGTTTAACATATCATCTCTTAGGATTTTTTTTTGTTTATTTGTAATATTTTAAATAAATTTTTTTTTTGTCCATTTAAATTTCATTATGGTGATAAATGGATTCGATTAAAATTATGTCGAGATTGTGTTATTATGTCGAGATTGTGTTCTTATGGTGTATAATAAATTAAAAGACGTCCTTACGAAAAGTATATAAATATATGATCCGATTAGTGATATAAAACGATAAAGACTTGAAGCATGGTAAACGATATATCATAATAATTATAAAAGATAAGAGAAAAGTGGTAAGGAGTTGCAATATGAAAGAAATGGTGGTATCACATTTGCTAATGTGAATTATTCTTCTGCCTTTGTGATTGGCAAGAGATAAAAAGTTATATTTTCGTTGTTACCGTTAATTAATTTTTGTAATTGGTAACACTCAAAACAATATAGGGCTACCAACCCGACTTATGTAAATCGAGAAAATTGCGATCTATAATAAATAATGGGCCTATAACAATCTCATTGCTCTATGCATTACAGCCCATATGCAAATAGTACTTCCTATGAATCCTCTTACATTTTGGTGATGACTTTTGACTTTTGACTGGTGTAAACATAAAAGAAAGGATCTCGAAAAAGAAGAAAAGACATTAGAGAGTAAATTAGCGAATGAGTCTTCCTCCACAAGTGTAAGTAATAATGCAATTCTCATCAACCATAACCGTATAGTTATGAACCGGTTTAGCTAACAATGGAGGAAGCCGAACCAGAAGATCACAAACACACTCGTTATCTATTTGCTTCAACCATTTGCAGCATTCTTGTTGTGCGTATGACTCCTCTCTGTGCCGATGATGATGGTGGTGGTGATGGTGGTGATGGCGACGACGACGGTGGCTATGGCTGTCGTCATCGTTCCTATGATGATCACGATCATGATCATGGTCGTGGTGATCATGGTTGTGATCATTGTGGCCATGGTCACTATGATTACGATTAGTATGGTTATTATGGTCATGGTCGTGGCGATCATGGTCGTGGTCCCGGTCATGGTCATGATCATCATCGTCATGGTCATGATCATCATCGTCGTGGTCATGATCATCATCATCATCATCGTCATGGTCATGATCGTCGTCGTCGTCGTGGTCATGGTGATCATCATCGTCGTCGTCATCGTCATCGTCATCGTCATCATCATCATGGTTATGGTCGTGGTCGTGATCGTGGTGGTCATGGTCAGGAGGAGGAGGAGCAATAGGAGGAGGAGGTGGGAAAGCTGGGGAAGCAGGTGGAACCGGGTTCATAGGGAGGCGCGCGCAGGCGTAATTAGCCAGCGCGTATTGAGACGCGCATAGTGGACGTGGTGGCGGAATCTGAACGATTCTTTGGCCATGTGTGATAATAGCGAGAAAGAAAATGAGAATAGCTACAAGAAATGGTGTCTCCATTGGAGAGAGTGTATGTGTGTGTGTGTGTGTGTGTGTGAAGATAGAGATATCTTTGGTGAGGTCGTTTTATATAATTGAAGGAGGCACAAAGAGAATGGAGAAGATTAGTTGCAGAGAGATTTTAGGTTAAAACTGAGTTTTTCATTTGATTTGCGTGACTTTTGTGAGTGTGTTAGGTTGCTTGTAGAGCACAACAACAAGAGTTGTTCCAAATCTAAAAACCGGTTTAAAATAAAAAAACAAAACAATAATAATAAGTAATAACTACAAAACTCCAAAAGTGTGACAACAAGAAAAACATAATATAAAACTTGGGATTAATAGAGATGATTTTTGATTAATCTGAAAAGATTTGATATGTGTGGTTTGGTACTTAACCAAGGATTAAAGAGTTGTAACTGTTGGAATAGGGTCTAACGAACCAGATTAAATCACATTAATGATTGAACCAATGTCAATTGAAATTCCAAAGGATAATTTAAACTGAACCAATATTACTCATACATCATATAAACCATCCAATTATTAATCCTTAATTGATCTTAATTAGTTCTAAAACCAAATTCAATCGAGTCTAAGCCGAGTTTGAATTGAATGAATCATACATGATTCGACTGGTTCTATTCATAACAAAATCGGATTGGACTGGATTCCCTAAGCAAAACCGGTTTAGCAATCTAGTTGAGCTAAAATGGACTTTTAATGGGTCCAAAACGAATCCAATCGGTTTTAAAACCAAAATCAACCGAGTCTAAACCGATTTCAATCAGTTTTTGAACCAAAGCCGGATTTGATTGGATTTGATACGAATTCAAAAAGATTAAAAAAAACCAAACTCAAATCAAAGTAAACCGATAATTAGAATCGACTAAACCAAGGATTAATCGCAGAGTCGCTCTTGGGTTTCTTGGCTTTTCGTAGCTAACAGAATCTCTCTATCTCTCTGAGCTTGTTCTCTCTGTTTTCTCAAAGTATCTTTCCTTTCTTGCCAACCTTGTTCTAACAAGGTCAAGAAGCTGTCTTTAATCTCAAGCAGCGGATCTTTATCGATAAGCTCTTGGTCTTGATAAGCTTCTCTCAAAACCGCGGTTTTGATCCCACCTTTCAACGAGAGGTAGAAAATCCCCGAATGACGAGTGAAAACACTCGAGAACGCATTAGAAAACCGAAACTCTTGGCAGAATTTGCCAAGTATAGGCACAGGAACTCTCTTGAGCAACGAAAGAGATAACAGTTCGTGCATCACACCAACTGTTCGTTTCTCCATTTCTTTCGAAGCTTGATCGAATCGAGATGCGTCTTCGTACGGCGAAATGTAATCTTCTTCTAACCAGTCTCTACTCCATTCTCTCATCTCCTTTCTCAAGAACAAACCCGAAGGCAGTTTGAAGTTGAAATTAGGACGGATTCGAATTCCGGTTTTCCGTGATTCGCATTCAGCGATTGCCTCGATTTTCGATTTGGCGAATTCTGGATTCCAATCGACAAGCTCGAGGAATGATTCTGAATTCGTTAACCTGAAGTAATTCGGATATTTCTCAACGAATTTCCTTAGAAAATCATTCGGAAATCCGAAATCTCTCTTCACATGAACTAATTTCTCCGCACTGATAACATTATCCTTCGCCATCATCAACAATTTACAGAGCTTAGAAACAATGAACATCTCGTTCTCATCGTAAATCCTCTGTTCTTCAACTAAGAACTCTCTGAGACGAATCGTAGGTCTAACGAACTGGACGAGATCAGATTTAGGTTTGATTCGATCGTAATAGATCTCGAATAAAGAAGGATTCATATCGACGAAACTTTTAGCTTTGAAATTGAGACGTAATCTCTCGCGACGTTTCTCTAAGTACCTTAATGGAATCACTTGACCTGGTTCGTTTAATACTTCTTTCACGATTCTTGCGCATAGCTTGTAGCGCTTGTCTTGCTCGATTGCTTCGTCTAGCTTCGTGTCTTTCTTCCATACCACTTTTAAGCTCGAGATCGATCTGATATGGAGTGGTGATTTGGGGATTTGGTGTGAATTTCTCAGAGATCTGATGATTTCGTGAGATACGGTGAAGATTCTGAGTACCATTTCGTGTTTTGTGATTTTAGCTGAGGTTGCAGAAATTAGGGTTTTTTTTTCGAGTTTGTCGCCGTCGTCGTGAAGAGGAAATGACTAAAAACACTGGAAGAGACGGAATAATAAGAACACTACGCGCGAGGAGAGGTAGTTATCATCACGCGCCACTTTTATGGATTTTAGAAAATCATAGTATATATCTAATAATAGCTCCGAGTGAGAAAAAACAAAAACATGTATATTCGGTCAGGAGACTACACTATGGTTACGCGATCCAGAGAACGGAACATGAATCAGCTTCATATTCCGTTTCATGTTCCGTTCTCTTCAAACAGTTGGAACTGGAAGATATTTGTTTGGAGCATTCCTATCCCATCCAAAATCAACCACTTTCTCTCAAAATTGGCTTCCAAAACTCTAGCAATGGAATCAAACCTGGTTTCTATAGAATACTTCAGATCTTGAACATCCTTTCATACTTTATCTCAAATTTTCTTTTGAGATATTTTAAAGTTGTTCTCCTTCTCATATTTCTCAGACGTTTCGTTTTTAATATTTTTTTACTTGTTCCAAATAAATAGTAATAATCATTTTTCAAAAACGTAAAAAATTTACATAAACCCAAATTGGTATTAAAGAATTTACATCAATTTAAAACGTAAAAGAACTATACCCATAAATTTCTATTTTGCAAACATATTACCTAATATTTTGATATAATACTTGTCAAAATTGAGAGAAGTACAAAGTAAAATTAACTAAAGATAGGAAAGCACATTAAAATATGTGGTTCTTTTCTAACTGGTTTATAGGCTTTTTTGTAGACTACATTTTATTTTTTCTATTTGTAGAAGGAACTCCTTTATGTGTACATGCATAAAGGATTCAAACAAGAAATGAAAAGTTTCTTTCAAAACAAAATAAAATAAGGAGAAAGAAATTAGAAGCGAAAATGGCAAAACGTGCAACTGTTGTTAATTTCACTTTCATCGTTTATCTGGTGATTTTATAGTTGGTTTTGGCAGGTAACATATTAGTCTAGTTGAATCTAATTTATTGTTTGAGTTTAAGTTGATGACTTTTCTGTACTCTAAATTTATGTTCGCTGGGTCGAATCTTCTATGTTAAAAAATTTTGGGTTTTAATTTCTTAACTAAAATGATGTCGTTTTGATTTATGTCAAAAAAATTAAGGGAGACTAATAGTGCCACGTGGAAGGGTTATATTGCGGGTTTTTTTCGAGGTTTCGGATTGGACCTGCATTTTTTCCTTTAGATGGGTTTATACGTAAAAAAAGCACAAAACCATTTTTATCAGTAAAATTTAACATTGATACGAAAATTATTTTAACAAAATTTGATAAAATAATAAGATAATTATTTTTAGAAATCCATATGTAAATATATGGTCCCAATATGTATACATAAATAAGATAATTTAGTGAAATATGACTCTAGTATTATTTATTTTTTTCAAAAAATATAAATATAATTGGAGCTAATCCATTTCTACTTTTATTGCATCCAAACATTAATCTTACTTAGATTAGATTATTCCAAATTTGTAGCCTTCTAAAATCTCATAATAAGTTGAATATTCGAGTATTCGAGTATCCGTTTGGGTTCAGATCGAACTTTTCAGATTTTCGGATGTAGGCTCATAGAACCTATTCAAGTATTTTAAGAATTTGGATCGGATACGGTTCGAATAGTGTCGGGTTAATTACTCAGGACCAATCCTTGACGAAAAGTTCCTGTCGGTTTGAGGTAGGAAATGGGGATACGGTCGGGAATCGTGGGTAACTTCCTACAAAGCGAGAACGGTTAGGATATTTTCGGTACTTCATGAGAAATTCACGACAAAATGGAGATCGCCATGCCGATAGAGATCCCGACAAGCTCCCGACGTATATATCCTGACCGCTTACCGACGTCCTCTGTTGACCGTTCCCCGACTAAGTCTTGATAACAAAATTAATTAAACTAGTGTTGTAAAACCGCATGACAGTCGATCAACGATCAAGAAAAACTAAACCATTTCTGACGAACTTTTGACCGACACGTTAGTTTTTTATTTTCTGAATATTATTTTCCATTTAAAATTATAACAAAGTATTGAAATTAATTAAAATGAGAATAAAAACAAAAATTTGTTTTAAAATTTGAAACTAACATTAGAAATTAGAATAAGTTGCTTAATATTAGAAATTAGATATTTAAGTCTTCGAACAAGAAAAACCAGAAACACAACTACTAAAACCGGCCCAAGAATTCGGCTCGAAGGACTGCCATTATTTGTGGACTAACAGTTTGCAAAGATTGGATCTTCTCATTTTTTTGCTTCAATAACTTCCTGAAAACTCTCCTTCATATTAGCGATCTGTTGTTGCAACTCTTTCGTACGGTTTTGGTTAACATCAATAAGTGGCGTCGAATTCAGACACTTTACCTATCCCGAGATGACGACATTTGCGGATTGGAATTGTCTAATATACAAAAAAAATTAATTAGTAACTACAATTTCAAACACTTATACATAATAGCAAACTGAAATGGTAATGCTTTTTACCTTGAGGACAATGTCATTAATCTTTGCTGCATGCAAAACGTTGGAATCCAACAAGTCATCCGAAGTAAGTTGCGAGAGACGTATTTTGGATTGTTCATCGATTTTGGTGGCGCATTCGAGTGGCAATAAATTTGGTATAACAAAGATTTTAGAAGAATAAAGATTTAAAACAACTTATTTTAATGTTAAAACTTGTTTATCGATCTTGGCCGCGTATTCAAGTATCAATAGTTCTCTTACGATTATGTTTTTAAAGCATAAAAAATAAAAAATAAAGAAATTTAAGAAGAATAAATATTTAAAACAACTTATTTTAATATATACACAAATACTAATAAATGTCCCACAAATTCTTTGTTAGCAAAATCTGCCAACTTTTAACCTGTCTAATAATATATAATTGTGGAAAACCCAAATAATTTGTGAATTTTATAAATAAAAAAGGGTGATTTGCTATAATAACCCATAATACATATAAAATAGCCAAAATAACCTATTAAAAATAGATTATTTGAGTAATTAAAATTAAAGAGAATTATTCTAGCTATTTCTATAAAAAATTAGGGTTATATATGAGCTAATTTTCAAAATAAAAAATTATATTTTATGTTAAACCGTAATCAAACTAATGTATTTATTTGGGAATACCAACAGAAGGAGGAGGAACTGGACATAACCCGAAGAGGAACCGTGGCAAGTGTTATAATGAACCGAACAGGTACTTGCCGCATTTGCATTGTTATAGGCGTCATGCAAGTGTTGAATGCAATCAAACTTGCATTCATAAGATGAAATCTTTTTTTGGAAAATGTGAACTAAATAAAGTAAAAGAAATAGTTTGCTTATGTGAGTATTGCGCTGGCAACTAAGATATTATATCAAGAAGGAAAATAAAGCTACGTGAAGATAGCTCAATATAATTATGTTTGTTTCAATTAGTTTTCGTATAGTTATCATTTAATACAAAGTTACTCGATGGATGTAGTCCTAAATAAATATGGAAATTACATGATAATATTTTTTGTTTGAGTTAATTTTGTACATTTTTAAAAAAAATTTATTGATTTTTTGTGTCTTGTTTAAAGATCTAATAAAACGTTGTTCTATATAATTTTACGAGGATTTACTGGTTTCATTTTTTTTATAAATATTTCGTTTCATGATTTTCCTATAAAAAAGTGTTGTTTAGTATAGTGTTATCATGTTATGCCGGTTTCATCTATTTTTTGTGGGAAGATGTGATCGTCTGCTAAATAAACCAAGTAGTGTGGTTTCATTATCCATATTGGACGCGTAAGGGACAAATGAGTTATGTCTAAGTGGTTGCATGGTCTGATCCAACTTGGACCAAACTTTACCATATGAATTGTCCCCTGGCGTCATCCTCGTCAAATGCATCCATTTAACACGACCTGGAGAAGCAATAAACGTATGGCCATCCAGCTGGTGGAGTAAGGAGGTCGTCAAAACCAGGTCAAAATACATTTGAAGTTTACACACTAAATCTACATTTGAATATTCATTTGGGTAAAATATCTCATTCAAAGAGATTTACACATTAGAAAGTAACCGAACCAATCCGAATTTATCCGAATTAACCAAAATAACCGAAATTTATCTAAAAAATTTGAAATTTTCGGTTTAATTTGGTAAAAATTAAAATAACTGAATCAACCTACAACCGAATTGAAAAAGAAAGTTTGGTATTTCAGTAAAGTTTTGAAATTCCGAAGAAACCGAAGAACCGAACAGAAATAACCGAAATCCGAGTCCTAGACTAGGGATATGTGATCCAAAATGCACACGCATAATCGAAAGTTTATACTTAAAAAAGAAAAGAAAAATGTCAACCGGACCCGACCCGGATGACAAACAAGCAATAACAAAAAAAAACACAACACATAGCAAAGAGTCGTTGACAAATACTCGAGTATCTTAAATTTATTTGGTTTCGAAAGTCGAGAGACATGGCATTTACTTTAATAAACTTAAAACATAAATGCCCTTTTCAACTGTGTATCCTGAGAACCAAAAACTGTGTATCACCAAAACCCCCAAATTCTCACCTCATTTTCTCAGAATCATGGGGTGGAGAAGCGTTTTAATGGTGTTTGTGATTTCGCTACAAGTAAGCGTGTGTGGTTCAGAGAGAGTACTGATATCGAGTAGTGATGCCACGATCTCTTCCCCCGGAGATGTGTTCGAACTCGGGTTTTTCACCCCCAACACAACAAGTGCTTCCCGATGGTACATTGGGATTTGGTACAAAGGTATCCCCGAGAGAACCTACGTATGGGTTGCCAACAGAAATGATCCCCTCTCTAGTTCTAATGGAACCCTGCGAATCTCCAATGCCAGGATCGTTCTCTCCGATCATCTTGACAACCTCGTCTGGGAAAGTGATGATAAACCAAGAAGAAGAAAAGAGACTGAGACTTCTCCATTGGTTGCAGAGCTTCTCGACAACGGAAATTTCGTGCTGAGATACTCTAACGACAAGTACTTGTTCTTGTGGCAGAGTTTTGATTACCCAACAGATACTCTGCTTCCGGGTATGCAACTCAGATCCGTGAGCCCATCACAAATCGGTGGATCAGCTATTTTTTTAAGATCCTGGAACGACACGCAAGATCCGAGATTCGGAAACTATTCGTTCGGGCTAGAAACTCAGCATTTCCCCCGGCTCTCCATTTGGTATGGAGCCGGCAAGCGACTGTATAGGAGCGGTACGTGGAATGGGAGTAGATTTCTTGATGTGCCTTTGAACTTCAGGTCAACAACAACAGGAATGGGAGAGGAGGTTCTCGGATTCTAGGGAGCCAGGACACGGAGCTTTCGGGAGTGTCTACAGGGTATGAATTCTAAAATCTTTAACTTTGGATTCTTCTTTTTCATAAATGAAATGTTGTTACAGGGACGGCTACACGATGGAAGAGATATTGCAGTGAAAAAGCTGTTTAAGACGTCAAAAGAGGGCACCAAAGAGTTTGAGAACGAAGTTAACGTTATAGCAAGTTTACAGCATATAAATCTCGTCAATCTCATTGGTTGGAGTCAATACCAGGACGATTTTGGTTTATGATTTCTTGGAGAACGGAACCCTCGAAGATCATCTCTTCGGTTAGTAGTGTATTTTTTATTTATAACATTTCCCTTTGATTTTTTAGTCAACACTAACTTCAACTTTTTTATCTCATTTTGGCAGATGAGTCTAAAAGATCTGCCTTAGGTTGGGAGACGAGAATTGGCATTATAAATGGTATTGCTCGAGGACTTGCGTACATGCAAGAGGATTCGCGAGTAAAAATTGTCCACCGAGATCTTAAGCCGGCCAACATATTACTGGGTAACGATATGACTCCCAAGATTTCAGATTTCGGTTTGGCCCGAATCGTTGCAAGGAGCCAGAACCAAGTTATCACGAGAGCGCCAGCGGGAACTCGGTAAGTAAAATTTTCTATCTATTTTTGTTTTGTTTCTATCTCTGTTTTAGACATTTTGACAACTCGGTTTGGTTATCTGGCAGTGGGTATATGTCCCCTGAGTATACAATAGACGGAATCTACTCAGTGAAATCAGATATCTACAGTTTCGGGGTGGTTCTTCTTGAGATCGTAAGCGGTAAAAAGAACAGAACAATCTACAACTCGAACCCTAACAACACTTTTCTTCTCGCAGATGTGCGTAACTATATATGTCTTCTTTGACAGCTTACGTAAAAGGAAGACTAACTTGTTTTATTATTTAAACAGGTCTGGGTCAAATGGAGTGAAGGAGCCTGGATGGAGATTGTGGACCCGATTATACAAGTTTTATCACCGCCTCAGCGACAAGAAGCTTACAGATGCATACAAATTGGCCTCCTCTCTGTTCAACAATTTGCATCAGACAGGCCAAAGATGGAGATCCCTCAACCTAAAGCCCCCGAGTTTTCCTCTGTCCAAACTTACACTGGTGCTTCGTCCTCCACCGCGGGATGTTCAACAATCAACGAATACACCCTCTCCAATATTCTACCCCGATGATTAAGATTCTACCCCGCCAATGTTTTTAGTTTCCTTCTTTATTGTTTTTATTGGAATCTTAATACCCTTATCATGGGAACAAAACTTTCTATATTTATGATTTATCTCAATATTAGTAATGTTTGCCTAGACCTTTTTTATTTTCATCTATAAGTTTTTCTTTTTCTTTTTTTTTTTGGTATTTCAAAATCCCATTAAGCTCTACTCTTATAATTAAAAGTATATATAAAAAGTAAAAATAAATCAGATAGTAAAGATGGGACTTTGGGTGAATTGGGTGATGGAGTGCATTCTTCTCAGAATAAGACTCTCCTTGATAGCTCTGGTGTGCTCTGTCCCAATGTCTCCAAATATCCAATGCGGAATTTCAACAGTAAAACATTATTCACATAATAATGAAAAGAAAAGCCTAAGACAAAATGGTATTTCAATTTGTTTCTCTCTATCTCTCCGCATTAGCATTGTTTTTCTCGGATTTTCATTTAAAAAATAATACCAAGTGACTTGAAGACACAATTACAAACCAATACCAAACTTCAAGAAGCCTCTCCTACTTGTCCAAGTGCTTTCTTGATGTCTTTCTGTTTTTGCAGACAAAAAAGAAGCTAAACTGTTAAGCACACAAGTTTAAGAATTAGGGCTTAGGGTTTATAGACGCAAACCTCGATCGATAGCGGTGGAACGGTTGGACCATAACGATCAATGACTTGACCCTCTTTATCAACCAAGAACTTAGTGAAGTTCCATTTGATTCTTGTTCCTAGAAAAGTTGGTTTCTTCGACTTGAGGAATTTGTAAACCGGTGCTGCGTTTGCTCCATTTACACGCACCTAATTTCCAAGGAATCCTTCATGTCAACTAAACAAAGTAGCCCTAACACTTTCCATATTCAAGATATTTCATTCCAACGATTAAGGATAAATTCGAATTGCCCGTTTTAGTAATTTCAATTAGTTGTAAGTTTCAATTTCTGGTTTATACCTTTTGGAAAACCGGATATTCGGCTTTAAACCTTGTACAAGCAAATTCATGAGCTTCTTGGCTTGTACCAGGTTCTTGATTCAAAAACTGGTTACAAGGAAACGCCAAGATCACAAACCCTAAACAAAATCATCATCATCATCATCATAAACTTTTCAATTACAAAACAAAAACAACAACAAAATTCCTTAAAAAAAATCAAACCTTGATCTTTGTATTTCCGGTAAAGTTCCGTGAGCTGAGTGTAATTAGATTCGGTGAAGCCACTAATTTCCCCCAAAAAAGTAAAAAAAATCAATCAGAAATAGAAATTCAATTGTAAAAAAAGATTTGAATCTATGAACAAGACGAACCATTTAGAAGCGACGTTAACGACGAGAAGGACTTTTCCTTGATAAACACTAAGGTCAACGTCTTTACCGGAGCTATCCTAAATTTCCACAGAAAAAATTAGAAAATCAGAATCCGGTGACTAAAATACACACAAATCGAAAGGATATTTGGGTAAAACCTTGACGGTGAATTGATGAATAGATTTCTCAGACACTGATGATAAAGAACCACCCATCTATGGCGATACCTTATCCAAGACCTCTGGCTTGTAGTTTGAGCTAAGAGAAATAAGAAGCAGACGATGAAAAGTCGTATTTCAGTTATAAAAAATCTTTTTTTCTATTAATGTTTTGTTTATTAGCTGTTAATGCGTTGTAGTTATTTGTTACTATTTTGTTTGTTCCTGTAACCACTGGGTATTCAATTAATGCTCTTAATTAACACTTTTACACCAACAACTTGAAAAGTAGGAGTATTTATTTTTTTAAAACAAGTAGAGAATAACACATATATCAGTAGTAGTAGTATATTACCATTCCAAAAAATTATGTTTTAAACCAAAAAAATCAAATGCCTAGATCAGAGTTGTACTTTTTTTCTTTCTCAAATCTCTACAAATTGGCTTTTTTTTTTTTTTTCATATATTATATGTACAAAAATACCTCTTTTTTTTAAAAAAAAAAACAAGCTAAACTTGTTATCTCTTATCTTGTTCCATAACCATTGAACCTCGGACTTAGTGTCTGTTACTCCAAAATCACCTTTGATGCTAGGAGCTAGGATCTGCAAAATGACAAAAAATAGAAAAGATGATTGAGACTATTTTAAAATGGCAAAAATTTCGTAATTATTATTATTATCTATACCTCTCATGGTTAGTGGAAGTTGAGAATTTGGTTTATTAAAGTGAAAAGAAGAGTGTATATAGTCACGAGGCGAATGACTCCATCTCTGGTTCTGATATCTTCCAGAGTCACGTTGATGATGATAAAAGCCATTGTACGGACCTTTGTGTCTATCATGATATCTTGGACCCTGATGTTGATGATGATGATGATGTTGATGATATCTCCAATCCTCAGGCCGATGATAATAATTCCTTTGGTCAACGGATCTGTGAGGGTATGATGATGATGGACCTTCTCTCCGCTCATGTGGATGATAAGACCTACTATGATAACGAGGAGCCACGTCTTCCATTTCAACATCTTGTACTAGTATACGACTGTTATCATGTCTTCTTGAAGCTTGTCTAGACTCATGTTCAGGAGTTACAGCTTCCAAACCACTTCCCGGACAATCCTCTTTCACCATTCCACTCAGCTGGAGAGTTGAATTATTGTGACACAAAAAAACAAAAGGCAAATATTTTAATTTTAAGCCAAATCATAAAAATAAAAACAATCTCTCTCACTCACCTTCCGTATTCATCCACTAGCATACCCTCCATATCTCTAACAGGATCATCTAACGCTCTCTCTGTTCGAACAGAGCGTCGAGAATAGAGACAAGCAGGAACCGAAGAATCAAGTTCTCTTATGTGGTGACGGATAATAGATTCAGGAAGGATCCGTCTTTCCAGCCAAAGCCTCAAAACTTTCAAGCACTGTCTACGGTTTTCTTGTGTCCTAGCTCCAGCTGGCACCGCAGCAGGTAGTAGACGTGGCAGCATTACTTGGATCCACGATAGATAAACACCACCTGAACCAACATGCGCATAACCTTTAGATGTGATGATGCCAACTAAAAGCATTAACATATTTAACTCACCATTCAGACCTTTGGAGCACTGCGCTATCGAATCCACAAGGGAAAATAAGTCCACCCTCCTTTGTAAATTTTTCTCGCTTTCCAAATTATGAGCCAGAATTTCCATCGCCTCCTAATACAAACACCAAAACACCCCTCCTTTAACAACACTACCCAAAACATCAAAGGCTTTCCCTACAGCATCTTAAACACACTACACAAAGAAAAAAAACTCCAAAAAGCAGAAAATTTGTATCTCGTACCTTTGCTGATGCACCAAATTTCACCAAGTCCATAGCCAAACGAGTTGCTCTGCCAATGGTCTCCTTTGTCCTTACCAATGAGCCAAGTGCGGTCTCAAAAGACTCAATGGTGGATTGCACATCATAATTAACAACTTTCTTCACCTGAGTTACACCTTTTTCGTCTTTCGTGTCTTCTTTCACAGTGTCATCAAACTCAACATTGTTGCTGCAATTACCCTTGTTCTGCATAACCTTTGCATTTTCTGCCGTAGAAACATGGCAAACTGTCTTGCTATGTGGAGAAGCTCTTGCGGGATAGTCAGCAACATTCGCAGGCGATAAACTCTTTTTTTCTCGTGAATGGTTCTCTGATTCTGAGATGAAATTGATGGCTTGGATCTGCTCCTTCTGCTCATCAGCCTCACAGCTGCCAATACACGGACTATCATATCGTTAGTCAACCAGTTCTGTGAGCTAGAAAAAATAGACCAATATAGTGTCTGAACTTCATAAATCGATATTCGCCAAAAACTCAATATGCTTATCCTCTACAGAGACTTTCAAAGTAAGATCAAACCTAAAAAAGAACAGCGAGTCTTCAATCGTAATGAAACTACAAAGAAAGCAAGTAACAACAGGGAAACGGATTCTTATGTCACAATTTAAATAGATAGATTGGTAGTCATGTCCTACATAAATCGAATTATGAGTACTCTATGCATAAAATATTCCAATGTGTTTAGAAGTTGAACATCTGATTATAATCCCAAAAATTATACCAATTAGGAAAAACAATAGGAGAAATAGCAGAAAAGCAGAGCCAAAATCAGTAGACTCACCTCTTTTTCAGCTCTCTGTTTTCCACAGCGTCCTCATAATGACTATGCACTGTTTCACGCTGGGGCTCCGCTTCTTCAACTATCTTATCACTTTTAGTAGCAGAGAGGACTGGATTCTGTATCATATGAGCTTGTTTGTCACGATCAAGTTCTTTACCCGGACTTCCTTGGTTTTCTTTCAAAACAGTGTTCTCAGTCTCCTGCATGTTTTCAGCCTCCTGATTATTGATCACTGAAAAGAACGATGGAGAACATTCTACGGCTTGGGGCTGAACGAACTTAGTCAAACGACAATCAATTTTCTCACATTTTTCATGAAGAGAATCTCCAACAGTGGTTAAAGAATGGTCACAAGAATCATTTTCCAGGCTTTGTTGGTGAGCAGTTTGAGAAGGTACCCATGATGCTCTCATATCCAAACCCCAGTGCCTTATCTGCAGATGAATCCACGGTATCAAGATTCAAAAAGGTTCCATATTTCTCGCTTTGACGTGAGCATTGCACATCAACAGAATTGGACTCATTATTTAGACAGTTCCTGGTTTGTGATTCCTCAGAACATCGCTGAACTACTTCAGAAACATGAGCTTTCCCTTTTGCCGAACTGGTACAGTTGATTAGATTGTGCTCGAGTTACTTCATCATCTGGCGTCATGCTACTACACTCGTTCTCATGGAACTCAATAGCAGTTAGTTTATCTCCTACAGTCTGAACACAAGACCTAGATGGAGACATTCTATCAGAAGGTTTCTCTATATGCGAAGGCACTACATCAACCATATCGCCTGGGAGCTTAGCAGACAACTCAAAGCTGTTAAATTCTTCAGCTGCAGAAGTGTCATAACCAGAAACAATATCAATTTCATGATTAACCGACGGGCTTGTCTGCTCAAGTGCATTTACTAGAGTGTCTTTAGATGATCTTTCGTCAAACTGTGAAGAGACATTCACGTTTTCATCAACATAAAAAGCTCTACTCATTCGGACTCTGGCTCGCTTTGCCAGAGGCAAATGCTCATCACCATTCTTTTCACAGGGCCTCTCATTCAGCCTTTCATGAGAATTTTGAGATCTCTGACAGCTATCACCTGCGTCTACTTCAACTTTAGCAGGAGGGTCAATAAGGTCACTGGTTTCACGTTTTCTGGTAGGCTTCCTCTTCTTCCTCTTAACCACGGTGCTAATTTGGAAATCAAGCCCTTTGTTGAGCTCATGAGCTTCTTCAAAACCCTCACTAATAGCATCAGAATGTTCTACTTTGGAACTAGAATCCACACCATTGCCTTCATTCCTACTATTATTGTCAGATTCAACTGTAGCAATTTCAGATGCGTTCTCCTCGTCAGATCCATGCAAATTTGGAGCTGATGAAACCACATCATTTGATTCAGAATGACCCGACCCTCGGATCCTCTTTCTCCTTCTTATAGCTGCATCATATAGGCCATAGACACTCTGGCCACCATCATTGCATTGAAGCATGGAACTTTGAAGCCTATCCGATTCCAACTTGATGAGATTTTAGGAACACACTTTTGAGACCGCCCCCTTTCATTTCTTCTCCTTGAAGAATATGTAGCTATCTCGCATAGATCTTTGGCTACTGCACTATCACAGGCTCCATTACGATCTACACTACTATGGCGCAGGGCTAGCATTTGTTCAGCAGCTGAAGCATCCTCGCTGAGAATAGTCCATTCTTCTCTATTATCAAGTCTTGTACCAATTAGATTTTCACAGGCCTGAGGAAGCTCTACGGAATTTCCAGAACTTCCAACAATCATTTCTTCAGCAGATTTAGGGTCGTTAGCTTGGTCCTGCTGTTTTAGCTTCTCGTAACTCTCTGTGATCTCCTTAACCGCAAGGACAAAATCTGAACCTTTGGCATGCCGTTTTGTCAAAAATGATTGCTTCTTCTCCTCTGTAAATGATTCAACATCAACAGATTTGCAGAAAGCTCTGCACATACAGCAAAAAGTATTAGTAACTTGACCTATAGGGAAGAGCAGAAAGTAAGCACAGTTTACAACCTTAAATTGATTAGCTTGATCAATCAAATTTGATAAGTGGGCAGCTGTGCTAAAATGCTCTCTTCATAACAGTTATATATCAGTAGTGTCATTAAATCATGGGAATAATTGATACAACAAAAAGAAGATTCACTAAATGTTGATGCTAATCTCCAAAGTAAATGATCAAACAGTTTTCAGAGAATTCAACATAGAGAAGGCTTTAAGTAAAGATAAATGGTAACATAAGTTACTGTCCTATAGATGTGGCAGCTCAATCCAAAAGTACAAAAGATATGCTCAACTCATATGAACCTAGAAGTCCTAAATTGAGTTTCATTTTCATAAAACCTTCGGAACTTCAGCGTCGCCATTGCAATTGCAACTATCCATGATATAGGGTCTCCATGACTACGCTTCTTCTAGATACAATTGATTGCATCTATGATACCAAGTTAAATTATAACTTAATGGTATCTCTCAGAGAAAATACATCACATCAATATTATCCTGCCTAATAGTGTATAGCTTATAAACAACGTACCAGCTTCAACGTCCTAATCTAGGGAGACAAGAACCAAAGAATCATAACCTATGATGAATTTAACGACCTCAAACAAAGGCATGGGAACTCACATCTGTTGTGTGCCAAAAAAGTGAACCAATACTTTCTTCCAATCAGCTGCGTAGCCCCACTTTTCCGGTTCGCTAACCTGAAATTGCTTCCAGCAATAAGCACATAGGCAAGTAATCCAAACAAAATAGACTCAATCAGAACTGGAAAATGGCAAATGGGATATAACTCGCAAATATCATGATCACTAACAGCTACGATAAGAGCGTCAACCCCTCTGGATAAAATCCATATCCCTTAGGCATAATGAACATTAAACATCAAACTAAAAATAATCTTTCATCTTAAGCAAAGGCAATCATCACGAGTTAACCACAACTTCAAAGATGTTATAGCCAATAAACTTGCTAAAGATCTGAATCAGTGATACCTGAAATAAGGATTCTGGTTCTGTATATCTACTAACAACTACAATAATTTCTCTCTTCAAACTAGCTTATAAACATCATACTAATCACAATTATAGGCAGAAAAGAGATGCAACTTCAAAATCCAAATATATAACGCTATCTACCAGCAATCTGGAAGAAAATCATGAAACTATAAGCAATTCCAAACCCAAAACGAATACAATTAAGCTTAAAAAAAGCCAAGAGATTTCACATACTGCAGTAGGCCAAGCAGGAAACCCTTTGACTTTCGCAAGCACAAGATCGCCAACTTTCCACTGTCGTCGAGCCGATGCTGCAGCCGCAGCCGCAGCCTTACCACCGCCTTTCTTGCGGCTCGGAGCCATCGAAAATCCCAGAAAAACGAAAGTCAGATATGGAAAAAAAACAGGTAAAGAGGATTCTAACTCTCCAAGTTAAGCCAGAACCGAAGGCGAAAATTATCAGCTCGATAGTGCCTAGGGTTTTCGGTGACAGATTCCGCTAAAGAACTCGTAGGCATTGGAAAAAAATCCCCAAATTCAATCGACGGTAATAGACGCAAAAGATACTAAAAAAGGGTGGTTACGTAAACCCTAATTGAGACGAGCGAGACAAAGAAGAAAGGATTCGTTGTGGATTCTCTCGCTTTTTTGAAGAGAAACATTCACACACGAAAACTAACGAAAACCAGAAAGGGGAAGAAAGTAAAAACTGTTTGATAGGAAGTATATTTTGTTAATCGTTCGGTTGGTGTAGGGTTTGCAAATTTACAAAGGCGATGCCTAACGTGCGCAGTATGTGCGCAAGTTAGCTCTATTTTTCACAAAAATATCAACGTGGAAGAGAATGTATGGGTTTCAATAGGCCCATTTCATAGCCCATTATTAGACTCAACTTGCTTCCTCTCTTCTTCCTTTGTCGCCTAAACCGTAAAAACCCTAAATCCCAAATCGTCGCTTCTTCTGCTCCAATTAAAGGTACGAAATTTCGGAATTTTCTCTCGTGATTTAGATTTCTGTAGTTGCAATGATATGAATTTTTTGTTATGTTCCTATGCTATATCGGATTTTAGGCTTCTGAAATGGGAAACTGGAGATAAATGTAATCCGAAGAAACCTCCATGGATGCTTCTGAGGAGCAACAACATGAATCAATCAATGAAATGATAACTCAGAACAGGTAATTTCATCATTAGGGTTTCTTAATTTTCGAATGGAAGAATCATTTGTTGGTCCCTTTTGGGTATAATTGACAATGCTTCTTGCTCTAAAGCGTTTGATGTTGATGATGATGATGATGATGATGATGATGATGGTGTTGCTATTGTGTAATGTAGGCAAGAGATGAAAAACCAGTTTCATAAGGAAGCTCTAATGGAAGCAGCGATTAAAAATCCAACTAGTGATGGTGAGTGGACAGTGGTGTTGCCTGGTAAAGGAAGAAAATCAACAAGAAGAAAAGCGAAACCTTCGATTCAAGAAGAAGAAATCGATCTTGAAATCGATCCGATGAGACAAGCAAGACTAAAGCAGAAGATGGAAATCTCAATACAAAAAATCAAGAACTCGAATTTCTACACAAGATTCTTAGAACAGCTCAAGTCTCCTGAAGTATCAAACCACATTCGTCTCGTGTTAGGATCCGAAACAGAGCTACAGATAGTGATTTACGGTATAGGAAGCATCGAGTCTTACGAATCTCCGAGGTTTCAGCTAAGTATTGCAATGTTGATGAAGAAAGAGTTTGATTGGTTTGGTAATAATAACAACAAGATTGAAGTATTTGATCCGATTCTTTCCGCGACTGAAACTAGCGTCTTGGAATCTTTAGGATGCAGAGTTCTATCGGTTAACGAAGAAGCGAAAAGGGAAGCTTTAAAGCCTACTCTGTTCTTCATGCCACATTGTGAAGCCAATCTATACAACAATCTATTGCAAGCGAATTGGAGGGTTGATCGATTGTCGAAAATCGTATTGTTTGGGAATAGCTTTCAGATGTATGAAGAGCAAGTCTCGTTTGATCCTGAAGTTATTCGCGCTGTGAAACGAATCGTGGCTGCGCGGAGAATCGCGAGCGAGTTTGCGATTGAGACGGTTTCTGATGATTTCTTTGCAGCTTTCCATGATTCAAGCTGGCATTTTTTCGGTTCTGGTTTAGATTCAGAGCTGCCATTGTTAGTTTAGATTATTGTTTTTTTTCAAATTGTTGACTTTATTATTGAAGTCAATTGAAAGTTCAATAATAGATGACTTGACCATTAAGAAAAGACTCACCATTTTGGACGGACCTTTGGTTGCATGTGTCTATGTCTGTGTGTCTCAGATCACATCGTTATTTAGTTTGGAGCTGCCACGTTTCTCGACCGCAACTAAAACGCGGCCTCGAGACACGCGTCCACTTAAGATTTTTTTAGTTCCCCAAAAAGGACGTTTCAGATTCGCGTCTGCGTCTCGACACGTGGCGCTCCCATCCTTTTGTTCGTTTTTTTCTCCTTTTATTTATACCAAACAAAGACGTCAGTTTATATACCATGATTCTTCGTTGCTGCGTATACGCAATCGCAAATAGACACGCGTCCCATTAACCAATCAGATGTCGACACATTTCATTAGCGGGAAGCACAATAGGATCTTTTTAGTCTGACATTAAGCCACGTGTATCGTCCTCGAGCACCAAACCAACGAATATAAATAGGTAAGAACGCGACGCGCGATTAAAGCGTTGTGGAAAAAAAAAATCTCAAATGCTTCTAAAGGGAAGAATCTCCGTCGTCCAGATGAATACAAATCGACGGCTGAGATTTAACCAACCGAGTCGAATAACGAGTTCGGGTGACGCAGGGATTGAGGACGAGCGAGTTTTGATTCTCGTCTTCGAATCAATCAGCTGGGACATTCACACGGTATGCGCAATCGCCTCCGTGAGTCGACGATTCTGCGCAATCGCGAGGCGAATTCTCTGGAGACAGCTCTGCGTTCACCGTGCGCCGGGGATGGTATCGGCATTATGCGGCGGAGATCTGAGCGGACGAATCGACGGCGGATGGCAATGGTTAGCGAAACTAATGTTCTTCTGCGGCGGAGGTGAGTCAACTCGGTATTTCGAATTGAGTCAACCGTCTCGAGGTCATTTCGCTTGTGAATCCAGATTCTCTAAAACTTCCGGCAGATTCTTCCTCCCGAAGAATTGCCGCGGCGATCTATTGTACATGAGCGATCCGTGCGAGCATCACTCGGTTGGTGGAGACGAGCATTTAGGGGTTTTCAGAGGTGTATTTAGGGAATTTATGAGGTCAAAGACGAGGCAGTGTTTAGTGAGAAGACAAGCTGAGCTGGAGGAGAAAGTTCGGTGTCCGTATTGCGGAGGGCGCGTGTGGAGTATGACGGCGGCGCGTTTGGTTCCGAAGAGCGCTGCCCGGCGGTTGGGATCACGCGAGGGTGGGTTAGAGTTCTTCATTTGCGTCAATGGTCACTTGCACGGAACTTGTTGGTTGATTCCGCTCTCATCAGACGAAGAAGACGGGGTTACTTTCGATGACGATGAAGATAGCGAAGCTTTTTATGGCGGGTGAGATCTAATAATCCAACGATGGTGATATTGTCCACGTGGAATTAGCTGTGCAACAAGATCTCAACAAGATTTCTTTTTGTTGCGTGTACCAACCGGTTAAGCTATTTCCGATTAATTTTGTTTCGGATTATAGATTATTTGGTCTGGTTTAGCTCTTATATTGTATCTGGAACATTTGCGGAACACAGTGATTGTGATTGTATTGTATCTGATTTCTGCGTGTAACTTTTAATCGCTAATGTTAACCAGTAGTTTGGTTTTGTCGTTGCAGACAAAAAAATTGGTTTTGTTTAGCTCTCAAAAGAACATAAAAGAAACGTTGGATCCTTCTCTGATATTTCCTACTAATTAACTTTGTTAAATAGTAATCAGGTATTTTTCTCCTAATTACTTGACTAGAATCATAACACAAAGTGTTCTTGGTTTGTGATCAATGGTAAAGAAACGCTTAGTAATTTACAAGTAGACTTGAGGCTTATGTTACAACTCGACGTCGTATTTTATTGTTTTTGGACAACCAACTCTTTTTTCCTAAATCCAAATCCGAAACCGAGATTTGTAATAAATAATCGATATTAAAGTATCTATGTTGAATGAATTAATCGAACTACATCTGGATTTTGTGCAATATTATCAACTAAATTTATAAATACTAGTGAATTATAGCATTTGTTTGTATGCTATTTTTTCGTTTTATTTTGGAATTCGTAACTAAAACCAAATCAAGACCATTTTCTGAATTGCTACAGCAAACCGAACCGAATAACTGGAAGTCATTAAGAATATACTGTATCTACTTCTAATTTTATATATACTAAAGTACATATACCATTTAAAATGTTCATAATTTTAAATAAATGTGTTTTTTAACAAACATCGAATTTAAGACAAAATCGGAATTTTATAAACCAAACCGAATTACCAATGTTACATAGTTTCACTTTCTATAAGAAACCGAAAACCAAACCGAAACTAATCCTTAAACCATATTGTCTACTCAGATTTGGTCTATGGTATCACATGCACACGTGATTCACGCAAGAAAAGAAACGTGAGAATAACAAAAGTAGAAAACATCGTGATAAACACTATTAGAGATATATATATATATATATCAACAAGTCGAAGTGTATAAAGAATCTCTTTAAGTTTTCGTCCACTCAAAACCAAATTTTTTCAATGATAAGAGAGCTTTCATTTTTTTCAATAAAGAAGCGAATAACGAATCTCCAGCTCTAATGGAAGAAAAATTTACACAAAGCAGATTACTTTTTAGTTAAAGCTAAAAAACAAAACGAAGAAACTAGAGAGAAAGACAATCACATTTTTCCACACAAAGCGTAGAATCAAAGCAAACCAAAAATCATATAAATCAAAACACCATGCATAAACATTTTGATTATGTAAAACAAAAGGGAAGATGCAGAAAAACGAGAGAAGCTTTTGTCAAAGGCTTTATAGATTTGTGGTGGTGAAACTCATGAAGGATGAAAATAAGTCAATGACCAAGAAGAAGACATTGATGAAGAAAGAATCAAAATCTGATATCACAATTTACTTCAAGCAAAGAGAAGATTCTGAAGATAACGTTAGCTCCGAGAGATCAGAAAGAGTGATCAAGCTTGTTAATGGTGGTAATAGTAATGGTACAAAGAAGTTGATACGCGAGAAAGAGAAGAGTATAGTGAATGAAGCTAAGCTTGAAGATGGGAGATCACAAGCTCAAAGACATCCGAAACCGCTTTTGAATGATATAAATAAGAAATCAGATGCTTTTATTCAAAGTAGACTTGAGAAGATGAGAAAAAGCTTATAGCTTATATGCATGTGGTATCATATGTTGTTATTAATATATTCATTTTTTTTTACGAATTAGAAAAATGTATTACTTGCATTCTTGAATCTTGATTAATAAATATCTATGTACTCATATATATACTTGGTATTTCATACGTCTTTATATCTATGTATTAATAAACCAACTTCTCTAACCTCAGTTTAATACATTCCAGAACATTACAACTACAATATAGAACTTCACAGCGTCAAAAATACTCATGGTCCCTAAGTCTACGCTCAATTTATTTAGATTAATTTAGACATCTTTAATCTAAATTGACAAGACCCTGAAAACCAAAAAGACAAATATTGACCATGTATAAATGGGTGCTACACTAACAACATAAAAAGAAAGATCAAAATTACCTTGATGACTAAAGTGTGTATATTTGGACAACTCTTGAGCAAAAGTGGCATTACTTGCCAACCTTTCTTCTTGTTGCTCTCAATAGAGAGGTTAAGGAGGTTGTTGAAAACCGGCATAGATTTACAGCAAAAATGAAACGCCTCAAGGGAATCAGGAGACAAGTGAAACGTAGTAATGTTGCTTATACCCCAAACTAGGTTTGTCACATCAACATATATAGGCTTCTTTGGTTTCTCATCCCATAACTTGAGATTCGACTTCCACAAGTGAATCCAATTAAACAAACTGATAATCCATATAGACATGACTAGAATGGTCAAGGTAGACAAGACTTGGTGCTTCAAAATAAATTTGAATGAAACTCTTCGAAAGACTCGTTATAAGAACCATACGGCATACACGGGACAATGTGAGCTTAACCAGTGTGTTGCTCGTTAACAGTTTTCTCTCTAATCTAATACCATTTCTGGTGCATCCCAAGTCTACTTCTTCCAGTAAACCTCCTTGTTCCATTGCAGTCCAAATCCAATCATAGACACGAGGGAAATTATTGAAACGGCTTCGATGACTGAGAGATAGTTTCTTGATCTTGTTGTTGGTGGGAGAATTGCTCAACAGAGCAAATGTCTTGTGTGCGAAATCTAAGTAGCGATATGAACCACTTTTCGCTTCTTCTTCGTCGGGATAAACAACCATTGATTCATCAGAGCTAAGGGTGTCTACAAGAACCAGCAGATTCTTCCATCTCTTGCATAGAACCGATGTGGAAGCAGCAAGCTTTGTCGGAAGTAAAGATAAGATTCTCATCTGCCAAATCGCTGATCCGATCTCTACAGGAACTCATATACCCAATAAATTGAGGCTTTAAATGATTGTACCTACACACTAAAGCAACTCGATTACGCTCACAAGTTCTAAGCTTTGCAAATCAAACAATAGAAGCGTTCGAAATCTTAAAACCCAGAATATGCAAAGCTTTGTTAAAGCAAGCATCAATGCAAAACAAGAAACCTAGCCAAATTCAAATATCTCTAAGAAACGAAATATATGAATTAACAACATACTTTGTTAAAGCCAATCATGTCTATTATAAACTGTGTACATATTGGTCTAAGTTATAGAGCCAACCGTCATGAATAACATCTCATGTTTGATTGCCTTATGAATAGAGCAATAGGTGATGGTGCGGCTATCATTATCGCTGAAAATATAGTAACTAGACATTTAATATATCTTTTTTTTTCTAAAAAATGTTGGCCATTTAATTAAAAAGTTCAAGTGAAATATGAAAAAACTTACACTTGTGAAGAAGCAATTACAAAATGCTCGTTTTTTGGCTGCAACTTTTCTTAAAGTCTAGGATAAGGAAACAAAAATAGTACTATTAATTAACCCCAAGTGGATACATTATTGATAAACCAAATTAATGACTATAAATCTATCTTATAAATTTTTAAGAGAGAAATAAAGAATAAAGAAGAGAAAACACACATACACCTTCAACCCTCTCAACATCATCAAATTCATTGAAATGAATTAGTAATAAAGGATAAAAAAATCATTGGAACTTGAAGTATTAGTATATCTATCTTTCATTTTCTTTTAATGGTTATTTTCTTCCAATATTGGATTTGGACACGAAAATGTATAAATAAAGGCATGAAGTACAAGTGGTATAGTAAGAGAAATCTTTATCTAACACGTACCACACATCACTGTTATAAGAATCTTGCATGCCACAAAAACTCTATAGATATAAACAATAAACACACACAAAAGATTATCATCATAACAAAAACGCAATCATAACATAACCATGAGTGTAACAAAACCAAGATTAGTCATTTTACTAGCTATTCTTGTGTTGTCAAGTGCAACACTAGAAGATGAACAAGAACAAGTTCCTTTTTGCGAGAAATTTTGCAAATCTTTTTCAGAAGATGGAGAGGGAATCAATCAACGTTGCTTAACCGTTTGTCCTCAAACCATGAAAAAGATGATGATGGCGAAAGAGCTAAAACAAGAAGAAGACGACATAAAAGTTGCTGATGAAGATTGGCGAACAAAATGCCACAGGAGATGCATTCCTTATGCAGAACTAAAGGCGCATAGAGCATGCATGTACAAGTGCTATAGCTCTATGATGGGGGAGATGATGAAGAATGAGGCGATATGCGAGCAATCTTGCACTGTTCGTCAAGAGAAGCCGCTTGTTATAAGGTGTATTAGGGTTTGTCGCGAAAGAACTCCTGGAGCTATTAGCTATTAAACTTATCCTCTTACTTAAGGAATATATTAATCTCTTATGAGAGATTTCTAATGAATAAAATGCTTTGCATAAAAACCCAAATAGATTAATATTGTTTACGTTCAATAGAAGTGTGTCGTTTTAACATTTTCCAGAACAAAAGAATAAATGTAATATTATTTATTAAGAAAAGAAAGTAGTATTTAATTACATTTTGACTTAGAAATCTGAGTTCCATATTAAAGAGGTCACAAAAGCATTTAAAAACTCTTTGTAACATTCTTGTAGGGAAAGAAAAACCAAATATCTAAACAAAACTCACAAAGCAATTTCAAAAAAATAAAGAACAAAAAGAGAAAGAAATATGCCTTAAACCCTCTCAACATCATCAAAATTATAGCCATTGGAGCTTGTATTATCTCTCTCGTTGGTTTTTGTTCTTAAAGGGTTTTTCTCAATAATGGATTTGGTTACAAAAAAAATTGCATAGACTGAGGCATGGTGTACAAGTGGATATGGGAAGAGAATCTTAATCTAACACCTTAAGAATCTTGCATGTCACAAAACCACTCTATATATCAACTATAAACACACAAAAGATTATCATCATCATAATATAACAAAACACACTTCCTCGAGTATCCATTTGATCTCTTCTATTCTGTCTAATTCCGCTGCTCCAACAGAGACTTGAAAATGTAGAAACTAAATCAGCAATAAAGTTTTCTGACATAAAACTAAGAAAGTCTTTCACATTACATCGGCAATAAGTTTTTTTTCAGACAAAACAAAAGCATTAAGAAGAAATTATACATAATTATTCTTCAAATCATAATCACTCATTGGTTAGCTTAAGAGCTAGGAGAAGAACCAAACTTCTTAGCCTCAACAGGAACAGTTTCTTCCATAACTTTAGGCACTGTGAAATTGAAATCACCAAGAGGAGCATTCTTGAACTCCGGATTCGCTTCCACGAAACTCGCAATCTCATTACGACTTCTCAACTTCTTACCAGTTGGAGTAATGTAATAAGTATCCATCTTTGAGTAATCTTTCCTCAAAACCAAACTTCTCTTAAAACCTTTAGGTGTTTTCGGTACACCTGGTTTATCGAGAACCCAAGTTCGACTCGCGTCGTAATCGATATCCGCAGGATCTTCACAAGACATGTTCTGTTTCTTCTCACAATGGAAAGGATCTTCAAGCATTTTACTACGAATCTCTTCGTACTCGTCTTGACTTTCGATTACTCTCCATTTGTGACATTTATCACATTGCGCTGCATACGTATCTATCAACCTCCCTGGAGCAATGTCTTTCTGCAAATCACATATAAAGAAGAAACCCACAAATACCAATTTAAGAAAATTTTAGGTAAAATAAAAAAACCCCCAAATTTCGAAAACCTAAAGATCGAAACTTAATGATGCAATCAGAAAATGAAAACCCTGAAATTGGAAAAACCTAGAAATTCTTAGGGTTTATTTTAACTATGATAAGAGATCTGAGATTCCCAGAGACAATTAAGAACATGCAAATGCGAAGAACATAAATCAGAAAATTCGTCGTCTTCAATAACAAAATTCAAAAGTGTTTTTTTATTTCACCAACCTTTGTTCTTGGTTTGGGTGATTTCCCGATCTCCTCCTCCATAATCTCACTTCGATGTCCCCACACGAAGAAAAAAAACTCAGAGCAACTCGATCTTTTGGTTTTTTTTTATGTTCAGTGTAGTGTTAATAATAATTAAAGCTTCACTGCATAAAATTTTGGGATTCAGCCCTAATTTTTAGCTATTGTGAGAAACAAATCTACACTTGACTCGTCAGCAAAAAAGTAAGCGAGTAAGTTTGGGCTTTAGGCCCAGTCTATTAGCAAGAAAGATATTCATATTGGGCCTACAATCTCGTTTTTTCCCGGAATATTTTGTTTCTGGTTAATGTTTTCCCGGGAAATTAGCAGAGAAAGAGAAAGATCAGTGATTCTGTTGTTGATCATCATCATCATCATGTTCTCGCTCTTGATTTTGATCTTCTTCTTCGTCGTTTTCGTGTTGTTGTTGGCTGTTTCTAACAGTTCCGATTCTAAGTCCTTCACTACCACGAACACTAATAAACTCCGGTAAATCAACTGCCACGCTGGCAATTTCTAACCGTCCTTCGCTTCTCACTCTCCTATGATGAAATCTCGGCCGTCCATTACAATCTAGCGTCGTTAAAAACGGAGGCAAATCTCGCTTGCTCATCATCACGCTTCTTCCTCTTCTCGGCGGAGACGGCGCATTTGATCTCGATTTTCTGAATAATGGCGGTACTCCCGACCGTCCCCACGGCGATGTATTATCTCCTAGATAGAAACTGTAACTGTTATCCGACGAGCAAGAGAAAAATGCTTCAAGGTTTACTCCTGATGATGACGAACCTCGACGAAGATCGGGATTCTCATGAGATCTGCCGCCGCCGGAGGATTCAATCGGAGTGCTCCATCGTCGTCGATGAGAATGTGGTGGTGTATCGTCCTCTTGCGGCGGAAACAATGGCGACGACGGTCGGCGTTTTTGTTCTTCTTCGTCTTCTTCTCCGGTGAGAATCTTGGAGGGTGACGTCATAATTAACGTAACCGCTCTGTTCCGTTCTCTCTACAATTCGCGACTTAGAAATACGAAACATTTCTTCGGAGTTGGTTTAAATTGACTTGGGCCTGACACCAACATATATAGTATTTGGTGGGCCCGCTTTAAGAGTTTTGTCCAGCGTGACAAATAGAAAGCAGAATTTTTAGTCATTTACGGTTAAACCGATAATTCTTAAAATTTTACCCGAGAGAAAAAAAATCACTTAATGGACTTATAACCCATTTTCCAAAGCCCGATTCAAGGGTCCCTTACATTTTCTTAGACTGAGGACCAACGTCAAACATTATGAAAGTCTAAACGAAATTCTTTAGAACTACAAAAAGAAATTGAACGTAATGGACTTCTTTCTATTAGATTATCAGAAAAGGAAAAAAAACGTATTGGCAAATTAATGGCATTTTGGTTTTTCTTAATTATATACTTTAACGCATTCCTATATAGTCTTTGAAACGTGAATACGAAAAACGTGAAAATATTTCTTGTATATGTCAATTGAATACTGTAAATACATAATAGTCGAGTGATCCAATAGCAGTAATAACTGAGCCAAATTAAAGTTTTAACAGAACGTTGTAGAATACTGAAAAGCTAATTCTAGTGAATTAATGTCGTGTCATTTTCTATGGTTATATTTTGATTTGATGAGTGTTATAGATGGTAAAAATAATGGAATCACAATTTTAAAACGTAAAACTATAGAAATGGTGTATACTTATTCTGCATTATAAAAAAAAACTCAACAAATTTTATCGACAATATATATGCTGTTTTATTATGAATAGTAAAAAAATAAAAAAAACGGAATTAGGCTTTTTAACCAGAAAAAGCACGTGAAACAGTCAAGCGTCTAGATAAAATAAACTGTGCGTAGTCAAGCACTCTAGATTGATCGTTGGACTAAAAATCTTTTGAGTTAGCATGAAAATCTAAAGATTCGAATAGCCATAATGCATGTAAATTTTTTATGGGATATATTACAATTTTACAAAGTTTTACTCCACAATATGTAAATTTCCTTTGAGGTTAATAAAACAAAACACATTCGAGACAAGAGAGATGAAAATGATGACAAGTTTGATGATGAATACAAGTGAGATTTGAAAGAAAATGCTTTAATGGTGACTTGTAGGGTTTTAGATATTTAGATTTTCAAGATAAGAACTTCGTGGTGTCTTTTTCTTTGAAATATCTTTACTCTAGGGTTTTAGGTTTTAGGCTAATGAAGACAAAAACATTGAACACGATGCTTTTGTCTCTTCTTTTGCTTTCTCTTTTTCTCTTTACTCTTTTTTTTTTTTCAATTTTCTTCCATTTCTATGAAATCTCTGCACAATCTATAACACTTTCCATTCAGAGTTGCTCAAAATTATTTCTCTTTACGTCCTTTCTCTTTCTTGATTCTATAATCAGATTAATTTCTTGTGAAGCGTGAATTGGAATTTTGTGGTTTTGATTAATGTTCACAATTTGGTGTTCTACTAACAATGAGGACTATAGTGTAAATGTTTTAGATTATATTTGGTTTATGAGTTGATTAAATTTTCTTTTGTATACTATTATGGTTTAGCTCATAATATGTTGTTGAAGTACAAAACCACATTCAGATTACCTTGTACTGGTATCGGAACCATGTTTTTCACGTATATATAATCTAAAATATAAATAACATATCATTTGATTTAGGCTGAGTTTTAATTTAGTTTCAAGTTTCTAGCGGTTTATTTGCATGATCTAAAAGATTATTTTTTATCAACTTTGGTTTCAAGTACATTTTCTATATATAGCAAACAAAAAAAAGTAAAATAAACCAAAAGGCAACAAACAATCAAACATGACTAGATTTACACATACACAAACATAAGTTAAGAGTGAATACATAGTGCTTTGTGGTAGTATTAATGTCGTTGCTGTCTCACTAGTTGGTTTAAATATGCAAAATCTTGGTTTTAGTTTGTGGGTAGATTGTTGACTGTTTCAACCATTTACGGCTTCGAATGATCACGTTTGATACTCCTAATGTGAAACGGAGAAAAGTTACACAAAAACTAATGATGCCATTTTGAATAAAATTAAAGATTCCTCAAACCAAACCTTAAGCTCAAAGTTAGTTAGATGATGAAAGTGTATTAATAATTTTATAATTTTTGGATCCAAAGCATTGAATATAGTCCCCAAAACGACAAAGCCAAATCCATTGACAAAAGAAAGAATCTTAATGTAAAACGACAAATTAATGAATTATGGAGAAATTCAGAAGATGTTGATGAATCACCATACAAATTTAAGTTAATTTTTTTGTCAGAATTAATGGCAACAAAACTAAATGAAAACGACCAATTTGTTACAAAAATCCAAGAATAATTTTCCTAACACGAAACATTTATTGATTAATAATTAGTGAAAATATTCACAGTTTTAAAAATAGAGACACTCTCTCCAAGTAATTGCCAAGACATTTTCATTACAAGACAAAATTGAGAGTCTTTGTCACACACGTATCAATGAAGCCAAAATTTTGGTCATAAATACCTTGACAAAAATGGAAAATAAATAATAAAAGTAATTTTGAATGATACTAAAAAGTCAAATGTTAATCGGGAAAATAAAATTATATTCAACGTAAGAAGTTACTTGTAAATTGTTTTTTATTTTTTCTCTAAGCCTCAATGTCCCTACCACTTGGCAACCATAAGAATATTATAAGCATATAATAAAAACAATCTCACATAAGCCATGGTTATAAATAGTATATAATTATAAAGAAATGTAGAAATATATATAGAAACAAACATATGTAGACAAAAGAGATTGTTTTCTCTAAAGAGAAGGGGTCCATATTGATTTTCCCAAAGTTTATAACCACTATACAAGGAAGCACCAAAAAAATTCCAAATCAAATACATGCACATTGAAAATGTAATTAAACAAAAGATGCCAAAGAAAAAAACTAACACTATTTTTAAAAGGGAATATACAAGAAGGAGATAAAAAAAAAAAAGAGGCAACTGTTGATTTTGACATTTTTGTCCAATCATTATTAAATATATTAATTTTGATTTTGTGTATGTTTTCTTTTCTTTTCTTTTCTCATTTGGGTGGATGGGGTTTGGTTTTTGTATTGTGAAAAGCTTTTGCCTCAAATGCACACACAACACTTGTCTTTTCTCTTCTCTTCACATTTAATTTCCTCTTCTTTCTCCTCTTTTCTTTTTCACTTCCATTGTCATTGCCACATGTCTCCTTAGGGTTTTCACTTAAACCTTTGGATCTTTCCTTTTATGTATGTATTGTTTAATGTTATTTCACAATTGTGGCAAAGATCGAGTTAATGCTTGGATAGTTTGGAGTTGGAAGATTTAGGCTTCAACGAGATTAATTCAACCATTCATAATTTAAGCGGTTTGCAGATTCAAAGCTGGATAAAAGGGTTTCAAAATATTTGTATTTTGTAAGCCAACAACCTTTTTGATGAAAGAACCATAACAAGGTAAAAACTACAAACCGCAAAGATCAAAAATAGAAAAAAAACACAAAAGGTAATATAAACATTACAAATCCATAACCAAGGATAAGTTTTCTTTTTTTTTTCTCACAACATATCAAAAGACAAATTAGTTGTCTTGTACATTTGACCCTTTTGTACCCTAGAAACCAATTAAAAACTACCCCATACTACTACTACTACTAGGCAAACACAAAAGTAAAAAAAGAAAAGTACCATATCCCGGTTTAGGGAAAACCCCGATAAACCGAATTGGTAATAATCTCACACTAAACCAGAAAACTGTACCAAAAAAAACCACACACCATCTTTCCTCAATCTTCTTCTCCATTTGAGTGAACAAAGCTCTTCAATTCTTCCATAAGAACATGAAAATGATCATTATTAGGTAAAAAGTAAAACCCAATAGTAGCTTTCTCCAAGAACAAAAGATTCACATTTAAACCATTCCTCTTCAACCCATCAACATAAGCTAATTGCCAATCTTGAACCAAATCCAAACCCGCCACAACAACAAAAGTCTTCGGAAACTTCTTAACACCCTCAAGATTTTGATCACTTCTTGGACCAAACGGATTACAAGCTGGATGATCTCTATCTTCACCTTCAGGTAAGTAAGCTCTCCAATACCAATCACGATCTTGAATCGTCACGAAATACTTCCCATCGAGTTTCTTCTCAGATTCTGTTCTCTTCTCACCACCAAACATTGGATGTAAAAGAATGTTACCTAAAACTTCAACACCTTCTTGACTAGCTTTAATGGCGACGTTATGAGCTATGTTACCACCTGAAGAATCACCAGCTAAGTAAACGTAAACCTTTGAGTTTTCACCGGATCGTAACCAGATTCTTGATTTCACCCATTTCAATGCGTTCCAACCATCGTCGTAAGCACAAGGGTAACGAAACTCCGGTGATCTCCGGTAATCAACGGAGACAACGACGACGTTGCAGATTTTGACTAACCGTCGGCAGAAAGTGTCGTAGATTGCGGAATTAGCTGATGAATGTGTGAAGCTACCTCCATGGAAGAAGATTAGAACAGGGACGATCTCTGTTTCGCTGAGCGGTTTCGTTAGATCCATCGGAGAAGATGATGATTGGTAGATTCGAGTGAGGAGATTCGTGGTTGTGTCGACGTGGTCGAAGGAGAAGACGTTGTCGACTGGGAAAATGTTCGCGGGGACTTTCCGGTCGAGAAACTCGGCGAGGTCACGGTTGAATGAACCGTCGGGACGACGGAGGAGAGTGTAAGCGAGCTTGAAATTGGAGATGAGGACCCATGTGTTGAGTGGGACAATTCTCTACAGGAATCAAAAATCAAAATCATTAGATGGGACGTTTTGGATTTTTTTTTTGTTTTTATTAAATCGAATCCGTACGAATGAATCTATGATGATGATCTTCATCAGTTAAAGGAATTTTTAACAGATTCGAAATTTTTTTTAGGGATTTATTTCAAAATCGAAATGAGAAAATTACGGAAATCGATGGAAGGAAGAAGGAAGAAGCGGAATCGTTCGTTTGTTAGAGCTAAATCTCAGAAATCTCGAATCAATTCGAGGAAGACGAAGAAGAAAGTCAAATGAAAAACTAAGTTTAATTCGTTTCAGTTGCTTCAAATACAAAAATCGAAAACAGAAATCTCGAATTCGAAGAAATTGAGAAATGGATCGACTCGAGGAAGAAGATGAAGAGTTAGTTACCTTGCATTCGTTGAGGTTGACTTCGTTTCCACCAGCCATAGTCTAACACAAAGAAATCTCGAGGTTTCGAAAGATTTTAACAGGATTAGGTTTAGTGAAACGATCTCATACCAATTAAAAACCCTAAGAAATCTCTCTATATTTCTCTCTGAAGGTTCTTCAACTGGATTATCGACAGTGGAAATGGAAAAAAACAGAGAAGATGAAGGTTGAAGGAGAAGAAATAAACAAGAGGAGATGGGAGAAAAGTGAAGGTTGAAGAAGACAAGTACAGAGAAAACAAGAGAGAGAGAGTCAAAGGTTGAAGAAGAAGAAATAAACCGATCGGACGGTTAGAAATAAACCGGGAAAGAAAATAAAGAGCGAAACGACTGAGTAAAATACTGTTTCGATGTATGGGTCCCACAAACTATCCACTTTTTTTTTATAGAAAAAATTAGTTTTTCTTTGTCGACGATAAGATTAAATTTTAGTACTTAGTGGTAATAAATTTAGTCGGCTAATTAATTTAAAATAAGATTGGCCACGGTGGCATGTGAAGAGAGATATAGGATTGGCTATTAGGCACGCCAAGTACTGACACGCTCTCTCATAAGTGTTCCTTTTGACCACCACATTTTTATTTTATTATTTTATGTTGTTTCCCTTACTATATAATATACGGATATGTTATAAATAATTTTTCGACCAAAAGAAAACAAATGTATAAATAGTCCCCGACAATTTGTTTGTTTTTTTAATTATGAGATAGTGCATCATTTAATTCAGTTTATATCATGAATGGCAAAAAATAATTTAGTTGATTGCAATTAATAAAAAAAATTGATATTCTAAATTTATTTTTCATTGAACTGTTATGAGACAGTGTTATTTTTTTTAGTTACACATTATTTTTATTTGGATCTTTAGTTATATATATATATATATATATATATATAAAATAACATCCTAACGAAACTAATCCACGAGTTTAACATCCTAACTTCAAATTTTCTATTATATTATTGAAGTCAACATCTTCTAGCGTTAAATTATTTTGGTGGTTTTTGGTAATCATTTAAAACAGTAAAATATTACGAAATGATCGGAGAATAGTTGTATTATTGATGAAACAAGATCATATTACAATTTCTTTTGAATCTAACAACCTAACAACTGCTAAAAGTTACTATAACACAGGTTGCTTCTTGAGCTAGAGTTACTAGGGTTGCAGACGTAGATTGCTTATTATTTTAGGAGGTTGCGTGAATGTATCTTGCTATGGTTTGTTGTTTATTGTTCGGTGTCCTTCTCTTGTTATCGCACCTCTATATTTATAGAAGATGTTTAAATCTAGTTCCTTAGAATTTGGATTGTTAGGTGGTCACCGACCTCTAACGCGAGCGATTTGGGTCTTTGGAAGGTTATTGGACATTTCAGACCGTTTTGGAACCTTCTAATAGGCGTTCAAATTATTTAAACATCTTCCCAAACATATAGAATAGTTATTTTAGTCTCTCAAACAATGTCTTAAACACATATAATATGTGTATAAACTGCTTGACAGCTGTCGCATGTCAATAGATTTATTTTACCCAACAACTTGCATGAAAAGATAACATAACACGGAATATATATATATAATTTTTGCAATGGTTAAATTAACGAGAAATCTTCCATAATCGACAAAAGCATAGTATATTTAAAAAATATTAATCATTTTAATATAAACACTCTTGAATGTTTTGATTAATTATTTATCTCTTTTTTTTTGAAACAAGAGAATAAGCTATCTTATTATAATAATTAGTTGGCAGAAATATTATGTGGCTACGTAAGTTTCTTAACAAATTATAGTATAATTTTTGTCTTTGTTTGGCATTGCCAATGATGTGCAATTATTTTGCATATCCAAGGTCTAATTACAAGAATACAATAGTTTTATTGCCATTACATTTCAAGATTTCTTTACCATATTATTATCTTTACTATTACTTTTTTTCAATGCTACCGACCATAACTATTTTATTATTTACTTTCTTTTTTGTCATTTGGTTCCATCCCATGTGATGAAATGAATTTATCCTTATTACATAAAGACAATTTATTAAGAAAAAAACCAAAAGTGAGAAAATAAAAAGTTCCTTTCAAAAGATCATTCATCATCTAATGATATATAATATATAAAGTAATGTTTAAGCAGCTTTAAACTGTTTATTTAAATAAAGTTTTGGATCTTGTTTTATAACCAATGGTTGTGTGACTTTTGCATTTTTTTGGTGTTCTTTTAATATTATTATAAATGTGAATGCAAATTGTAAATAAAATAAAAATTAGTTAAAGGGAAGTGACAAACAAAAAAAAAAAAACTATTCAGCGTGCGACCAACGCCATGGCATGTGGCGACAAAAGGGTTGTGTTGTTTTCTTTTGGTTATTAAAGAAAAATGGTAATCACGAAACCGCCCTTGGTTCGGTTTGTGAAATTACGGATATTGCCACTACTGACGAAACGTGTTGTATTTTGGGTGAATGACATCATGCCTCCAGTCTGGGGCCCTCAATTGGATTTTCACAATTATATTCAGTTTCCTTTGATTTATTAAAGAAAAACAAAGGAACAATTATATGTTTAAAACAAAAAAACAATTATATGTTTTCTGAAAAAGTGGGAAACCAATAATATTGTTGAACGTACAACTGACTCATATACATATAGTATCACTTTTTTCTTTCATTTATGATTTATCATTCATAATAGATCACTTTTAATTTTTAATTGGAGTATGTGTATAGAATAATTGTTTAGCTTTTCCACTATAATTTTTAGCTACAGGTACTTGTATTTTCAGTGCCAAAAAAAGCATTTGTTTTCGTAAAATAACATGTTATTTACTGATTTATCCTACTTTAAACTAAATTCAATGCATATAGACGTTCCCCTATACAGATCGAACACATGAAACCACAATATTGAAAGAATAAAATAATATTCTTCAATTTTAATGAAGTCATGATTAATTAAGCTTGTTCAACGAGGGTTTTCCGGGACTATTAATTCAAAAAGTTAATCAATTCAAGAACTAAAACATAATTAATTAACGAAATAGAATTGGAGAACGGGTCCTACTTTGATGGCTGCGCCAAAATATAAACAAATAAAATAATTAAACCAACAACGCTGATTTATTACAAAATAAAATACGTCCTATAACTTTTGCTTTTTGGTCTATATCTTTCGGATTTGACAAATCAGAACCATGAATATCTTTCGATGATGGAATTTGATCTCAGCCGTTGTTTTACCACTGTACAAGTCTATAAAACTTATATTACATCTGGACCGTCCGACTTTTGACAAAGATGTATTAAAGACATAACGAAGTAGTTTGTCGTAACATGAATGAAAATGTTCATGACATAAAAGTAAAAACAATATCTTCAATGGACCGACAAATTTATATGTGATGAATATTGTCTTGACACCTTTTCTTTTTTGTTTTGTAGTTTGTTATAAAAAGGTATGTTTTAGAGTTAAAATTAGTTAGTTAGACAGATTAGTTAAATGCTTTTACCAAAAATAATAATTAAATGACAATTATTTTTTAAAAACTAGACAAATACTAAGAAGATAAAATTAATACTGGCTTTTCGTATTTCATTAATTAGTTCACAATCAATAATTAAGACATATACATTGGTTATTTTAAATTGTCCTATATATTGAATGCAAAATTATATATGTTTGAATGTTTAAATCTTGATTACAGTTAGCATGCATGAAATGATTATTCTACAAATTCAACACTTATTTTGGTATTGAAATTTGAGTTTTACTACAAAAAATTCTAAAACCTACTATAAAAATTTCAAATATTTAATGAGATTTGTTTGAATGTATATGTTGTTTCCATCTTTTAATAGAAAAAAAGTTCAATAATGAATAAAGAGAACGATTCATTTAATTGTGGTGTTTTTGTGAATCCAACCTTTCAAACTAGAAATTGTAAGGTAGAAAAGCATGTTAACCTTTAGATAGTAGTCCAATTAGAATTCTATCAGCAAAATCAGAAAAACAGGTCAACCTTCAGATATATCTCACAATACTAACTCTGTCGCTCGATCAAGACTCGTTCTTATAGGAAATTGACAATACTCCGGTCTAACCGTTTCTCCACTGGTCAAATATACTATGTTCTTCGAGATCTGTCGCCTCTATGCTCTAGTTCTTTGGCATCGTGTAATATGGAATTCAGGCGGCATCCCCAAACACAACTTTCTGGCGTAGTTATTTATACTGGATATATGCCCAACTCGATCACGATTGCTATCATGGGGACTTCCGGTGGATCCATCTTGTCTTCTATGCAACTCATATCCGGAAAATCGCGACCACCTACTTTTCCGTTGTAACTTCTCCAGGTTCATGTGGCGTAAACTTGCAAGCCACTGTAATCACTCTTGTTATACAAAACCTCATCATAGCGCATGATAACCCATAACTATTATAAAAATGAAAATTTACCTTAAACCCTAAACCACAAGCGAAACATCCTCGTTGTTTTGATTTCTCTAGTTTGTAGTTCTCTTTTTTGAGATGAACAATCATATTAACACGTCTTTTGACTTCCAGCTAATTGATCATAAAATACAAGCAGTAATCATATTTTTATAGTAAATTAAAATTTTGAAGAAAAAATGAATTTTGAACTTATACTACTGGTGATTCACGAGCGACCGTGTATCCTTAAGCATATTAAATATTATGCGAAAACTCCATGAGCCTTTGGATGCATTTGATGATTCTCACGGCCACTAATTCATTCTCATATTTGTAATTTGAAAGCTTTGTTACTTTAATTGTCTTATCTTCATTCTGGTTTCCATTCTACCCCATAATCCCTAAGTAGATATATCATATACAGGTTCGGTTCTAAGCTAGGACAAGAAGGGTATGGGCCATGGGTCCACTCCAATTTTTAAAAGATTTCTTTAAAAAAAAAGTTCAGAAAAATTCAAATTTTTTTTTCTACTAAAAAAGGCCCAAATTTATTTTTTTGCCTAGGGTTTTTAAAACCATAAAGACGCGCCTGATCATATACATGCCTAACAATAAATAAATCATTTTTATGTCATTAGCAAAATATCTTAGAACTTTTGATATTTTATTATGACTTAATTCACAGTCAATTATAGGACATATACACTGGTTATTTCAATTCATGGTACAAACTGAGCGGAAAATATATGTTTGAATGTTTTAATCCTGATAGTTAGCATGCATCAAATAATTTCCCTATAAATCTATCACTTATCTTGATACTGAATACATTAATCAACAAAATAACAAAGATATAATATTATTATCTTTGGTAAAATTCATCTCAACTATCCTCATTTCTTTATCAAAAAAAAAAAAAAACTATCCTCATATCTTATTATATAAACATTCACATATATAAAGTCCTAATTATATAACACGAATTTTTGAGAACATATATAAATAAGAAAATATTAATATTAATAAAATAGCAAACAAATAGAAAAATTAAAAATGAAAAGGAGAATGAAAAGAGAACACGCTAAGGTATATGATTCGCATGTTCAAATTGAGGCTTTGTTAATTTTGTCGTCGTCTATTTTGTCTTTATTTGATACGTGTGCTCTTTATTTTCCACTCTTTTACTTTTTTCTCCTCCTCTACATTGATTCTAATAAATAAATAAAAAGTACATTGATTTATAATTATTTTCTTCCACTATCAATTTAGGACACTTCAAATTCGTTGTTTGAGTACTATCAATTCTTTTGTGAGTATCGTCGTCATAGTTCATGGACATAAACAGACAGACTAAATGTGTTTTAAACACAAAGTCTTCCCCCACTAATATTTCTTTTTAATATATTTTAAATAAAATATCAAAAAACAGAAGAGAAAACGACAAAAATATTTTGTTTGCTGTCCGTTGTTAGTTTGTCCAATTTTATTATATTAGTCCGACCTTTTAATTTTACATTAACAAGAATTACACTAGACAATCTAATATCAAAACGGGGATGTAGCTCAAATGGTAGAGCGCTCGCTTTGCATGCGAGAGGCACGGGGTTCGATCCCCCGCATCTCCAATTTATGTATATTATCGTGTTTTATAGAATTTGAATAGGAGCAAAATCTCTTAATTTTTTATTTTTGATTAATTAAGCATAAGAGTATACATAAAAACATTAGGAAGTATTTATTATGGACAAACACATAAACAAACATAAAATAAAATAACCTAAGAAGTATTAGCCATAGAGTCAATGAGTAACTCATAACCTTCAGGGACATGAGTTTGAAGACGAACACATTCAGCTAATGCAGGAACATCTGATGAAACGTCTAGAAACTGAGCCACAAAGAGAAGCAAATGAAAATCGGAGATCCGCTTCACGAACGAGAAGCTTCTGTTTCGGTCCATGTGCGTTTTCAAATCTCGCATTGTCGCTTGATTGTTCCGGTTCTCTATCGGAAATGTACACGACAACGGTCCCTAACAAACCGAAAAATATAAAACCAAAACCAATTGCTAAACCAGATTCCAATTCATGATTCATTCGCTTAAAAAGAGAACACAGAAAACGAACCTGATGATCCAAGATCTTGACAACAACAAGGAAGAAATCATTATCAACTTCTTTAACATCTTTAACACCAACAACAACTTCTTTCTTCATCTTCGAAAGCTTCGGATCATCATCAGTTTCAATCTCAGTTTCAAACCAACCTTCTTTAAACAATCTAACACACATATCACTCATCTGAAACGCTTCGAAATGAACATCACCATTACCATCTTCCTCATTCATCTCAAGCTTCACAATCGCAGTAACCCATTCTTTAAATTCACTCTCAGCATGAAGCTGTGTAGCTAACAAAACCTCTGAATTCGACAACGTATAATCCTTGTCACTGTTTTGTGTCACCGTTTGGTTGAATATAAACCCAACTTTCTTCATCCCTAATCCTAACGCAATCGCATCAACACGTTTCTCTTCTTCTAAATATCTCATCAGTATCAAATTACTTTCCGTACCTTCTTGTGGTGGCTCGTAGATGTAATTCACTTCGATTTCACCATTCTCTGATACGTTCCCGTACATGAATCCGCCGCGTTTTACCGCAAACGCTAAGGACTCGTTGAGGTAACGTTGAAACGCGTTTGCGGAATCGCGATCAAAGGAGATTGAATCGGCATGGGATTTCTCTTGACGAGTGACTCGCATTTGCTTTGCGATAAGATCGTCGACCGTCATCTTCTTACCGAATGATCCGGCGGGTGTAACGGCGACTGGACCGCCGCGAATCGTGCGTTCGCCTTCGTAGGTTAAGTAGATCATCGATCCGTGGTTGAGATTGAGTGATGAGATTTTGAGATTTGGATCGTTCATGTCGCTTAACCCCAGGAATTCGGATTGGGATTTCGCGAGGAGGAGGTTTCGATTTGTGGATAAGGTTTGGTTATGAATTGGGATCTGGAGTTGGTTTTGGATTAGGAATTTGAGTTGAGAGATACTGATTTGAGGTCCGTCGATGCTTACTCTCTCTAATCCATCTCTGCTTCGAATTCTTAGCATCATCGTCGTCATCTTCGTAGAGAACAAATGGAATTTTACCGAGAAAATCTCAAATCTGCTTTGAATTTATAAAAATTTCAAATACTTGAAGTGAGATTTGTTTGAAGGTATATGTGATTTCCTTCTTCTGATGGGAGACGAAAAAGCACTCTGAGAGATTCGAAACGAACGATTCGTTAAACAGCAGCGTTTTAGTGAACCCGCGAATTTTTTAACCTCTTCATTGGAATAAGATTTAGTCGAAAACTCTTTAAAGGGCTTTACTAGTTAGCCCAAAACGGTCGATAAATCGTGCCGGGTTAAATGTTAACTACGACCAAGTCAAAACCCGTTGACTTACTGGCCCCCTGACTCGTTGACTCAGCAACATCAATACCGTAATCTTCACAACCTTTATTGATTACAACGTATGAGAAATTAGATAGCTGAAAAAATGAATATTTTCAATGTAACGTAAATTAATCGATTTACAACATATTTAGCATATGTATTTTAGTCAATAAATATGAATATACAACATAGTTTTGATGTAATGTATAATAACCACAAAATTAACACTAAATATGTGATTAAAAAATAAAGAAAAACACACACACACAGAGAGTAATAATCCTTTAAATTCATCCAAAAGTAAAACATATATCAAGAAGCTAAACAAGCTTCCCAAAACATTCGATTTTTTTCAATCTCACTCATCAACCTCTCATCATTTCCTGAATCAACGGTCAGATTTCCACTTTCTCTTCTCTCCGGCCACCTCCAGTAACTATTCACCTCTCCTCCGTCATCATCCTCATCATCTTGATCCTCTTTCTCTCCGGCGACTAGATCATCGTCTTGATATTCTTCATTAGTCTCTACCATGTCAAAACCCTTTAACTCACTCATCGTCTGACTCGTTGACTCAGCATCAACACCATAATCTTCAAAACCTTTATCATCATCACGTTCTTGATGAATCTCGGAATCTGCAGATGCTTCGAGGAGCAAGAATGGTGATACATCCACGACGTTGTTGTCCTTGGTGTTCATAATTTTGAAGTTCGATACTTTATCTTTGTCTCAAAACATAAGCATAGTAATAATTTTGTAGAGCTCTCTCTCTATATGTATTTATAAGAGCACTTGAGTAGAGAATGCAAGAAGAGATAACGTTTTGCAAAATCAGATTTCTTGGGCACTTTAGTCAAGTTAATTATATTATATCTATAATACAAATTACAAACCAAACAAAAAGTCACGAGATTGTAATTGATTATGTGGGGTTCGTCTTCTAGAAGAATTTAATTCGTATAAAAATACTTAAATAGTGATGTGTAGTTCGGATTAAGCCGAATTAGCTAGTCTGATTTATATTGAACTGAAATAAAAGATCTAAAAATTTTAGTAACATTTTTAAATTGGATTGAAATGGTAAATTGAATTATTTTGGTCCAAAATTTTATTTATATTTTCATTTTTTATTAACCACTTCATCGATTTTTTTATAATCTATATATGTAATGTAGTTATAAACGAGATTAATATCTAAGTTTTACACAGATTTTTTTTTAAAAATAGAATAAAAAAAAGAAACAAAATATCTAAAACATGAAATGAAAAACAAAGAAAATAACATTTTTGTTATGCGATAAAATTAGAAGAAGCAACTAAAAAGGACGACGATATGATTCAAATCCAATTATCCAACCCATCTGCCTAAAATTTGGGTGGGTTTTTGTCTTCATCAAGTCTTCTAGAAAGAGTGAAGGACCAAACATATCATTTATGTAATAAATCCAAATTTCGAAAGTACGAGTAATTAGCTTGTCTTATCTTATGCAAATAAAATAAGTTGGTCACCACTGATCAAAAGTCTTAATGAATCTCACTTAATCCAAATTCATTAGCTTAATTTTAATACAAACATACTTTACGTGCATGCATAAATATTACAAGTGTAAAACATTATGAGCCTAATTAAGGTAAAATTTGGTAGTTAACGGTTATAATCTTGTTGCCGTCGAGACAATCGATACAATATCATTTTCGGTCTAGATTTGGCCACATCGAAGAAGATAATGAAATACACTAATTAATTAGCTATGTGGGGTTCGACTTCTAGAAGGGCTTTGGTTTCTAGATTTTTTATGAAAATTGTATACAAATAGCAAAGTTCAAGATTTCTTGAGACACTGATTAGGTGTTCGAAAAAGGTTTTTGCCTAACCAATTAATCAAGGAGTAATTAGAGTTTTTCATATTATAAATTTTTTACACTATTTAATTTATATAAAAATTAAATACACACATTCATAATTAATGTATAGTAGTATTAAAGATGCACTTTTCAAGAATTATAGTTTTTAATATTTTTTAAAATAAATAAGAGCGACCATTTTTAACCGATTTGATTATGATTAATGCATTCGAGTGATTTAAGTTTTTCATACAAATAATTAGACGTTCAGCTTTCGATTTTCAAAATAGAAAAATAATTCATTAAGGTTCGATCGGATAAGCCAATTTAGTCTAAGTTATATTCGACTGAAAATTTTATCTAATAATAAAAAGAAGTTTTAAATCGGATTAACATGATTTTGTTCTAATTGTTTCAACTCAAGTCTTCTAGAAAGAGTGAAAGACCAAACATAAGTCCAAGTGTCAAAGATATGAGTGATTAGCTTGTCTCATGCTCTAATAATGTTGAAACCACTCATCAAAGTCATCATGAATAATCAATCATTTAGTCTATTCATTATTTAATTATACAAATCATGCGTTACGTGCATGCATATAATAAATACAAGTGTGGCGTTGTAACGGTTATAATCTAAGGTGCTGGCGAGATTAACAACACGACGTCGTTTTCGAGTACAGATAAGCCCACTTTGATGAAGAATTGGAATTTAACACTAGTTCGATCAAATCTTTTTTCTAAATCTCTAGTCATAATCGTTGATATGATCTATATGGAGAAATAAGGGTTTACTAAATAAAGGAAATATTCTAAAATAGCGCAAATTTGGATACCGATCCAAAAACTTTGAAAGAGGAGCACACGAGAGACTAAACATTGTTACTTCCTTAATCCTTACCTCCGATCACTACTCTTTCAATGTGTAACGTATCATCCCCAAAAAAACTTGCCGAGACTGGAGTGAAAATTAACCACATGACCAAGTTTAGCAAAGAACATATGTGCATGCATAATATTGACAAGTCTATACATAAGAACATGAGACTTTGGTTGAAAATTTGGTAGTTAAGGGTTATAATCCCGGTGCCATCGAGATTAATAAAATTTTATTAAAGAAACGAGGTTTGGGTCATGGTACATATATATCACCAAAAATCATTACATGAGCATTCGCCATCTTGAAAATGATGAAACCGATTCGAATCTCTCCAAATAATCTCTCTTTTTTACAATCTTTGATACATATATATATATATATATATATTGCATGCTAACAGTGGTAATCAATAATGCTCAGGATATGATTCTATTTGCACTGCTTTGCCTTAACTATCGTTTAGTTCACCTTTTACAGTATACATTTAATGAAATAATTTGTCATGAGTTGAGAAGCAATCACATATGATATGCTTAACTCTAAGTTGGCTAGATAACTATGCTAAAAGTTGTTGTTTTTATGGTTTTTATGATTGGTGGCTGAGAAATATTTGTTAGGTTGAGGTAATCAATCATTGAATTTGTTGTTCACCTTTCTAATCTGGAGACATGATTAGGAAAACTATGAGATGTTAGTTCGATCTGCTAAAGTTCTTTTTCTGAGTTACTATGGATACTGAGTAGCTGCCTTTACTTTGAATCATTGATTGACAATGTTGGTTGTGGAGATTGTTTTTGCCTTTTGAGTAAAATTAGTCGAATTTTCCGTAAACATGTACTTGGCGTGACCTGACCTTCCTTTTTATTTTCTTTGTCTTTATAGTTATGTCTCGAGATGGTATGCTTGAAGTAGACTCTAAAGTCATCGTTTAAACTAGTGGTTCGCTCTCTGAATCAAGTCTTATCCATCTATATGCTTTTTATGAGTGGTGTTATGTGAAAATGAAGTAGTTCTATGCATACGTTAATGATGATTGATGGGTTAGCAAATGATTTAAATAATTTTCACTAGAAGACTTATCTATAAATATGCATATGATGATTAAAAGCTCTTAGTTGTAGATCATGTCTTTAATTTTTAGCATGGTAACCTTTTTAGAACTCAAGCCTTTTGTTTCATTGTTGGCTTATTGCTTCTTGTAGTTAACATTTATTTTATTGCTTACATTGATTGCAGAAATTAGGAAGGTCTAGTTCAATCCATCATATTAATTAATTTATAGAGTTTCTACTATAAGTGTTTATTAAATAAAGGAAATACTTTAAAATAGCGTAAATTTGGATACCAATTCAAAAAGTTTGAAAGAAGAGAGCACACGAGAGACTAAACATTTACTTCCTTAATCCTTAACTCCGATTACTACTCTTTCAATGTGTAAGAACATGATTAACCAATGTATTACAAGTGTCCATTGACAAGTCTATACAATAAGAACATGAGGAGACTTTGGTTAAAAATTTGGTAGTTAAGGGTTATAATATCGGTGCCATCTAGATTAATAAAATTTTATTACATAATGAGGTTTGGGTTATGGTATATAATAATATCACCAGAAATCATTACATGAGCATTCACCATCTTGAAAATGATGAAACCGATTCGAATCTCTCAAAATAATCTCTCTTTTTTCAATCTTGGATATAAACTTAAACGCAGAATGACAATCACCACAAACTCTAAGATTCTTCATTATCCTAATCGTCTTCCTCGTCGAGCTTCTTCTCTCATCAACCATAAGCACAAAAGCTAAAGCAAGCTTCTCACTATGATAACTCAAAACTTCTTCCTTATTCTCTTCCTCTAAATCAAACAACGCTAAACCCGTCTCTGGCACGTAACCTGCATCTCTCATTTTCTTATTAACCTCTTTAAGCTTCTTATAGATCAAATCAGAATCCGGATGTGATCTATCTCCAGCTACAAACATATGAACTCCATCTTTCATCGTCACCCAACTCGAACCAGCTTCTTTCTTCACATTCGCAACTTTCATACACTTTCTCGCTTCTTCTAAATCTTCCCATTTGCCTCCACATGCATACATGTTACCTAAAAGAACGTAATTCACCGCATTTTCCGGCTCTAACCGAAACAGAATCTCCGCCGCTTTCTTACCTAACTCCGTTTTCCGACCATTCGCTCTACAACAAGCTCCAAGAACAGTTCTCCATATCAAAACATTCGGTTCCATCTCCATTTCATCAATAAAACCTTCCAATTCATCAAGCTTACCCGCACGTCCTAACAAATCAGCCATACATGAGTAATGTTCAATCTTAGGAACTAAACCGTAACGATCCTTCATCGATTCGAAATGTTTAAACCCTTGTTCCACTAAACCTGAATGACTACAAGCTGATAAAACTCCAACGAAAGTAACATGATCAGGTTTCATCTCTCTTTCAAGCTTCATCTCTTCGAAAAGCTTTAACGCTTCTTCTCCTTTACCATGTCTAGCGAAACCAGAAATCATCGAGTTCCAAGTATACGAATTCTTCACTCTCATTGTATCGAAAAGCCTTGACGCGTAATCCAATCTTCCGCATTTCGAATACATATCAACAATCGCACTTCCAACAACAACATCTGATTCTAAACAAGCTCTAACAGAACAAGCGTGTACTTCCATACCTCGTTCTAACGTAGCAACAGAAGCAAACGCGCTAAGAACAGTCGCGTACATGAAATGATCCAATCTTTTACCTTTCCGCAACATAAACGAAACCATATCCAAAGCTTTCGGTAAATTCTCGTTATGTATATAACCAGAAATCATCGAGTTCCATGTTACATCGTCGTCTCTTCTATCTTCCAACATTCTCGAGAATATCTTTTCGCTTTCTTCCATCTCTCCGCATTTCCCGTAACAAGCTATAAGCGCGTTCTCAGTAATCGCTTCATTTGCGATATCATACTTCAAAGCTAAACCGTGAATCTGCTTTCCTAATGAAGGAGACGACGATACAGCAGCAAGAACGCTCACAAAGGTTATTCTGTTGAGTCTATAACCCGCACGTAACGAATTCAAGAAACATGTCACTGCTTCTGAGCTATCCAAAGCTCCAATCATCGAGTTCCAAGAAACCTGATCGTGTTCAAGCATGAATGAAAATACTTTACGACATTCTTCGAGAGAACCAGTCTCTGAATATAATCTCATAAGCGTATTAGAAACCGAAACATTCAAATCAAGACCTGATTTTACACTTTCTCCATGAATCTGTGTTCCTAATTTCACCCATTTCAAGCCTGCGCATGAGCTTATTGAGCTAATCAGTGTGAAGTTTCCAGGAGAGATTACATGTCTTCTCATATCTTGGTAGCATTCAACCGCTTCTTGAAATAAACCGTTTTGATCAAGACCAGTGATCATAGAGTTCCAAGAAACAGAATCTTTCTCCGTCATGAAACTAAACACACGCTTAGCGTCATTGATTGACCCACATTTCGCGTACATATTCACAAGACCGTTTCCGATACCAACCGATAAACCAACTAAACCGGAAGTTACTACATAGCCATGAACCTCTTTACCTTTTCTCAAACCTTCTTCATCTTCATACTCAGGAAACGAGCTCAAGAGAATTACGTAAGACTCAGGACTTACCTCGATCTTTCTCTTCATATCGATAAACAGCTTCGTTGCTTCTTCTCCGCGTCTCTGTTTCACTAAACCAACCATTAAACCGTTTAACGTAACCGCGTTTCTTGTTTCCATCTGATTAAACAATCTTCTAGCGTAAGTTAAAGAACCAGACTTTGCAAACGCATTCACTAATCCGCTTCCAACGAAAAGATCCGAGAGAAATCCACATTTCTCGATACAACACATAATCTGCTCTAGCAATTTAGTATCCGGTTCAGTCAAAGAACAAGCCGAGGTTATAAGACTGCCGAAAGTATATTCCGTTGGTCTACAGTCGTCACATTGCATGCTCGAAAACATCTTAAACGCGGATTCTTGATCACCAGACTGCGAATACATCGAAATAATCGAATTCCACGAAACAGAATTCTTAACTTGTATATCATCAAAAGCACCAAGAGCGTAATCAAGAGACCTTACGCATTTCCAGTACATTGATACGAGCACATTGGAGACTACTGGATCCATTGCATAAGAAAGTTTGTAAATCAAGCCATGAATCTGTCTTCCGAAATGAATCCCATTAATGGAAGAATCATCATCTAACTCTTGACAAGATCGAAGCGCGCTACCAAAAGCGTATTGGTTTGAGAAAACTTCTTCTCTGATCATATTTTTCAAGAACAGTAAAGCTTCTCTGTGTTCTCCGTTTCGTGTGTACCCTGAAACGATACATGCCCAAGTAACACAGTTTCTTTGAGGCATTTCGTCGAACACTTTACGTGCAGAGAGTGAATCACCAGCTCCAAGATAGACATTGATGAGATTATTGCATAAGTAGACATCGTTGATTAACGACCCGTTCTTGTATAATTGTGAGTGTAAAAGTTTAGCTCCTCTGTGTCCAACACAGCTCTTAACCAAAACACAAAACGAACAATTAGTTCATTATCAATCTCTCTACTTTGTGAAATCAATAACTTGGTGGGGAAAATGGAGAAAACTTACGTTTAGAAACGACATAGAAGGAATCAAAAACACTGTTTTGGGTCCAAGAAGAAGCTCTAAGAAGAGAACGCAGCTCAGAACGACGAAGAAAACCAAAAACGGCGTCGTTTAAACTTTAAAAATTTAAAGTAATTATATTTTTTTAAAAATCTGTGTCGTTAGCCGACAAGTTTAGAAGTTTTGTCTACAAAGTTGAAGGAAACCCTAAACAGATCGAGATCTTGCGTCTCGCCTCTCTCCCCGATCAAAGTTGCGGCTGAGGTATATCGCAGGAAACCCTAAAGCGATCAAATTGGTTGCGGGATTCGATATGACAGGAGGTTGGATTATAGAATTACTTTTTGTGGCGAGATTGGTTGTTTTCTGAGATTTGATGAATTCGTAGGTAATGATGCGTCGAAACTTGAGGTGGGAGTGTGGTGGGACCTGGAGAGCTGTCCGGTTCCGGATGGTTTTGACGCTAGTTGTGTCTGTGGGAGTATAGAATCGGCGATGGAGAAGGAGAATGGTGGTCCTTGTGAAGTGGTGGTCTATGGCGTGGGAAACCTAGAATACATATCTCTTGAGCTCCTGAAAAAGCTCGCTGACTCTGGAATCATGCTTGTACACGCCCCCTGCGGTTGGAAAGACATCGAGTATCTGATCTATGATTGGTCAAAGATTACTCGAGGTCCGAAAACAGCACTGCTGATATCTTCTAAACCTGAGTGGAGTAATATTGGCTGTGTGGGATTCCCTATTCGTCGTGCATATACAAAACATTTTTGGATGAGAGAAGGGACTTGCAAAGAGTTTGTGTGGGAAACTTTATTGAGTGAAAATCAGACAAAGCAGATTGAACCTACCCATAGCTACAGCTGCAAAATATGCGAACAGAGTTTCGAAAGCTCTGACGATTACAAGAATCATCTCGAGAGTGAATATCACATGGAGCGGGTAGTTCCTGACTTCTTCTGCAACATCTGCTGCAGATGTTTCAAAAGATGTGTCGATTTCTTTGATCATCTCAAGGGTCAAGAACACAGGGCGTGTGTAAGCAGCTTTTTTTGTATCATTACATTTTGTATGTAATTTGTCTAATATCTCTCGATGTCGATGTGGATGTGTGTGCAGCTGTTTAAATGTGTGCCCTGTGATGAGTACGATATCCCTATACATTTTTGCCGAGCTTGCCAATATCCTGCCTACGACGAAGATAGCTTGGACATCCATAACGCAAGTGATGAACACAAATATAATGTAAGCAGCTCTCATCAGCTTTTGTATCATTACATTTTGTAATTGTCTCACCTTGTACGTAATAATTATACATTTTGGAAGCTCAACAAGAAGCTCAACAAGAAGCTCGACAAGAAGCTCAAGAAGAAGCTGGCTGAGAAAGAGGATTCCAAGAGCGAGGATCTCAGGAAACTGGTTTATGGTTTGTTTAATTACAAGGTCTCTTGAAAGAAGAAGAAGAGTGCGTTATGGTTTGTCTTAAGTTAATCTAAAATAAGAAATATTATTATGCTGTCTAGTTTGTTCTGGTACTAAAATATTGTGGTTTGTTTGTATCCAAGACTGGTTTTTCTAATTAATACTTTTGTCGAAAATCTCAATCCCGTTGCCTTTGAAGGGTAACTTTGTAGTTTTACAACTCGAACCACCGAAACAGCATCTCCGCCGATGTACTGTTTTGGTCTAAGAAGAAGCTCGAAGAAGAGAACGCAGCTCAGAACGACGAAGAAAACCAAAACGGGGTCGTTTAAACTTCTCTTAAAACAAACATTAACCGTCTCTCTTTTTTTGTTGGTAATCTATTTAATGCGAAAACCATCGTGTAATTATATTTTTTTTTTAAATCTGTGTCGTTAGCCGACAAGTTTAGAAGTTTTGTCTATAAAGTTCAAGGAAACCCTAAACAGATCGAGATCTTGCGTCTCGCCTCTCTCTCCGATCAAAGTTGCGGCTGATTTCTTGCAGGAAACCCTAAAACGATAAAAGTTGATTCGTAATAATAGCATTAAGTTCAAGCATGATTCCGACGACTGGGGTGTGGTGGGACCTCAACAGCTGTCCGGTTCCCGATGGTTTTGACCCTCGTCGTGTCCGTCGGAGTATAGAATCGGCGTTGTCCAAATATGTAAAGAGTCCTTGCCCAGTCACCATCTTTGCCGTTGGAAACCTAGAATACGTATCTCCTAAACTCTTGAAAACGATCTCTTCCTCTGGAATCCTTATCAGACACACCATCTTCCGTTAGTCTTCTTATTATCTCTCTTCTTTTTTTTCTTTTTCTTTTTTTGTTTAGTTTAAGAGTGTTATTGCGTATTTTCCAGGTAGGACGTCTGTAGGGATTCTTCTGATACACTGGGAACGTAAAAATCCACCTCCGGGTAAAATACTGCTCATATCCGGTGATATTACTTGGGTTAATCCCTTATGTGTGGAGGAGGAGGATGGAGACTATTACCGTATTCTTCGTACCTTTCCAAAAGACGGTCGTCCTTCATCAGATAATCCCTACGCGTACGGACACGGGTGTGATCCCTACGCATGTGATAAAGAGTGGGTCTGGGAAAAGTTACTGAAAGGTGTGTTTCCCTCTCATCTCTCACATTGAAATAGCCAACAAAGCTAAACTAGTTTTTTATTTTTTTTTTTCTTGTCACACAGAGAATTCAAGAGATGTGGTGAAATCAATGCCGATGAGAGATGAAGATGAACCTGCCTGGTTTTGTCAAGTATGCAAAAAGTCTTACCGAAACGATAGAGATTTCACAAAGCATTTCAAGGGTAGAAGACACAAGAGGAATGTAAGCATCTTCCTTGCCTCCTCTACTCTTAATATTGGTAATTAATTTCCTAATTAACCATATTGTATGTGGGATGTGCAGTTGCATGACTTTTCTCTTGTAGATAAGAATGGTAACCCTTTCATGTTTTGTGAACTTTGCGAATATGCTGGGTACGACGATCATAACATGAAGATCCATCTCAAGAGTTGTGAACACCAGGAGAAGGTGTATATAACATCCATCCATCCTTTTGCTTTGTATCCTTATTATTACATTTGTAATTGTTTTGACCCCCCGTGTGCTTACTTTTGCAGTTATTCAAGCTTAACTTTGTCGATTCTTGCCCATTCTGCCAATATACTGGCTACGATATGGCCAACCATTACAACAGTGAAGAACATACACAGAAAGTAAGTAAAGCAGCATCCTTGATTGCGTGTGATCAATTACATTGTTTCCTTGTATCGAAATTTGATTTTTTTTTTTGTGTTTCCCACTGGATGTTCCGTTTTGGTTGTCAAAAGCAGGAGCTTGACGTTATTGTAGCCATGGCAGACATTAGGCATGCAGCTGCAGCTGCAGCCGAAGAAGAAGAAGAAGAGGATTGCAAGAGATCTCGCCAAGAGGATTGGAAGAGCAGGAAGAGATCTCGCCAAGAGGATTGCAAGAGCAGGAAGAGATCTCGCTAAGAGGATCCCTTGGACAGGGCCTACAAGAAGAGCTAGGCGAAGAAGAAGAAGAGTGCGTGCATGCATGTGGTCTTGTTATTTTCTGTGGCATTTTATCATGGTTAATGCTTTGTTCTACTACTAAAATACTCTACTTATTGATTTTTATTTTTGTGAATGGTTTGTTCTACTACTAAAATATTAGATTCCGTGGGGTCTTGTGGTGCAGAGACTGAATCACCCGCTCCAAGATAGACATTGATGAGATTGTTGCATAAATACAAATCGTTGATTAATAAACCGTTCTTGTATAATCGCGAATGACGGAATGAAAGAGTGTAGCTCCTCTATGTCCAACACTCTTAACCAAAACACAAAACAAACATAGAAAAGGGTGTCGTTTATTATTCTGACTAGTTATTACTATTACGTATCCCTTAAGCCCTAGCTTCTAGTGGGCTTTCTTGAGGCCTGGTATAAAACATAACAAACTATTAGATTTATTGTTATACAATATGAGTAAATAAATAACTAATAAGTGAAGTGATATGATATGAAGAAAAAGATAGGGGATAATACGAGAACGAGTGGTCCAATTTTTTACATGAAATTAAAAATGGTCCAAAAAGGAAAGGCTGAGAAAAAATTATATGTTGTGTCTTTTAGAGGACCACATTCCTCGATCACGCCATTTATTGAAATCCAATCTATTCGCTTTTCTATTTTATTTTTTTCCATACAAAATAAATAAATTTCGAAATTAAATGCTTAAAGCTAGAAATAGTGAAATACTATTTCTCAAAAACGAAATCGATAGTTCAGTAGCAAGCAAAAGGAGATAACAAAAAAACATAAATAAAGTGGTCCCTTTAAAACTTTACAATAATGGCAAATTAATGTTGTGTGGCTCACTTGTTTGTCACCTATGATCTTCCTTAGGCATGCAATAATATTGTGTTATGGTTTATATACGGTAACAAACAAAATAACGAACAAAATTAGCAAAATAGTTGGAAACTGTAGGATATAGTAATAAAAAAAAATAGCAGTACCGGTGACTTTGAGCTGCTGTTTCAGTCTGATGACAGTTTCTTCGAACACGTTACATATGTCTGCTTAAAAATTTCAAGTTATGACTAATTTTTATGTGTTATTACTAAATCTTAATGCAAAGCCCTTGCACATATCATTTCCTAGTTTTCTACATACATTAGAACGACAAGCAAATCATATTAATACAATTTATTTTGTAGATTATGTGCCACATCCTCATTTATTATTGGAATATTAAGAATACGTCTATCCCTCAGCTTATACATTCAAGCCTAATGGAGAATCTTTCATGTACTTCTCTGATTAGGGGCGGTATTGTTGATCCCATGTAATGTTCACCGGTCTACATAGTCGTCGGAAGCCCTAACTCATAATATGACATCTCACATCAATAAGAACACAGACATGTAACATGTAATATAGTTTTAAAACCATAAATATGTAAGCACATTATATTTTTAAATTTGATTTTTCGTTTTTTATCTAATATAACATAAAAAGAAATAAAATTCGAATTCAATTTTAACATATCACAAACGTATAAATATTAGATAATAGAAGATTTTTAAATGAATATTTTTATTTTTATTGTGTATTTTAATCATCGTCTCTGAATTAATGACGACAATTTAATTTAAACATAAATGAAAAACATTATAAAAGCAAAAACTAAATTATCTAATATGTACATCACTTCATACCTCTCTACATACATTAGACCAACTTGAAAACTCATACCCAACCAATCTAATTCATGGTTACGTAAATTAGCCCAGAGATTAAACCTTAGTTACTTTATTTTAGTTAAGAAGAGATGGATTATGTTCGACCTTCCTAAACTATCACTTCTATAAGTGTTCTTTCTTTTTCGTTTTTGTTTTTTTGTTTTTCATCTTTTTCGTTTTTATTAAGCCTTACTTACCTTCATCTACAAAAAGTTAATATGGAAGAGATATAAAAAAAATTGTCACAAAAAAACTTTCAAAATATTATGCCGTTTTCTAAAAAGAAAAACACAATTTATTTCTTTTTGTTATTTTGTGTTTGTTTCATCTATTCTAATTATTTTATTTGTCATAGTAACACCACAATTGATCTGTATGTCCCCTTGCAATTTAGATGTATACGTTACAATCTTTTTCGATATTTTACATTGCTACTATATATTCCAAATATTCCTTCATTTATTCAGAAACTATCATAATAAATAATCGATCTTTAGATATTATAACTTACAATTTTTTTTGATGATAAATTATTATATATACGTACTTACGTATGTATACCATATATATAGTATAATAATACATGTATTAATGATTCTTTCTACGAGTAGTTTTTTTGTTTATTATTATATAGTTTTTTAGTTGTATATATACTTACGTATGTTCCTATATATATATATATATGATTGATTCCGATGTTTCTATACATCTATAATGATGTAATAAATATAATATATCAAAATATTTATTTATTTTATAGTTGTATTTTTGTAATAAATTTTATAAAAGGGGTTGTGATCATGTAGTCCATCAAATATTGAATATAGATTATGACGACACATACTCTTGCTCATTAATTCAATGATTCTGTGTGTTTTGTTATTCGAATGATTTTGTGTGATATATAGAATCTCGAGGGTAAAATATGATGCAGGGAGATATTTTATTTTTATTTTCTATCGTTTAATCAATTAATATGTTTTTTTGGGGTTCGGGAAAAAAGTTTGTCATTAACGATACTTTGTTACAATAGGGGTTGTGGTCAAAGACCTTTAAACTGATTTTGCTAACAAATCTGCTAAAACATTCCCTTCTCGGGTTACAAATTCGAAAGTGATGAAACTAAAAAAGGAGGATAAGTAGATGAGTAGATGATATGTTTAACAATTAATATAAGGAATCATGTAAGATATCATCTACTTATCAATTAATATGGTTTCTTATTTATAAACAGTGGTATAAGTACGACGTTACGATGTCAGGTTGATGGTTTGTGGAAATATTTTGATCCAACTACATGGGATAGGTGTGTTATGAGGGCATCAATCATGTGACACTCATGGAAACGAGATGTCAATGCTAATTTCTCTCATCCCTTTACTCGAAGATGGAAGTGCTACTATGGGTTATGAAAAATATCATATATGAAATCATTGATTGTGAGGTGTTCGAAATATATTGTGCAAAGTTGGTTCTAATGGTGTAGTCACCTGAGGATTGGTCTGCTTTCTCCAACCTACTCGATGAGTTTGGTATGCTTCGAGATCAATTTTATTCATTTTCTATTTCTTACATTTCTCGTCTTCGTAATATTAGTGCCGATTCTTTGGTTCGGTTATCTCGAACCCTTTTTCATATGATTACTCATATGTAAACTTTACACTTCCTACTTGGACTATAAACATGGAAGTTATATTTTAATTAATATTTGGTTAAGAAAAAAATAGTGATATAAGTTTTTACTTATTTTTTCGTGATTATGATAAATAAAAACATTTTTAAGTGAAGAATATTCTAAATAATAATTAAAAAAATAAGTGTATAATTTAAGTGTAAATAAAAAAAAATCTGTTGTTCCTTTATTCTATCCTCTAATATTTTAATCGTTGTTGTTCAATTAAAATGGTTAGATTTAATTCTTTCTGCACCATATTTTAAAATTCCGTTTCTATTGAATACATTATTTTTTTCTATACAAAATCAATTTGAAGTTTCAACCATAACCTACTCAAACGTATTTTTACAAAGACCTCAATTTCTTTTCATTGATAGCTTTTTCGAGTATTTATAGGGTTTGTAAAATAAGTTTGTGTTATACAAATAAAATTAAAATTAGAGAATCTAACTTATGATTGAGATAAATCTTTTAACGTGATGTACGTATAACCATTATGCCTCGTATGTCAAATATAAAAGATGTTTATCACAATTTAATATAACTAAAATTATCCGTATTAATTTTATGTGATACGGATATAATTTTTTATCGTAGAGTTTTCTATCAAATCCTCTTTCGAACTCTATGTAGTTAGATTAATCATCATTTGTAATAGTATAATATTAAATAATTTAGATAATGATATGATATGTAGACAATAAAATGAGATAATGACGTGAGATGCGATAAAATTTTTTTTATCAAGATGTATATGGTATAAATCATAACTTTCTTAAAATGATCTATAACTATGTTTTTAAATCAACTATAATTATGACTATATGGAAAATTCATATCCCTTGTTACTATTTTTTACATGATTACAACTTCTGATAAGATGCATAACCGACTCAAATTAGATCATTTTGCACATGTCGGCAAAGACTTATGTGTGTGAGAAGATCTTTTTGTGATCCTAGTTTATCGAAAACATAATAATGTCAAAGCGAAACATACTTAGAGACAAGAAATCTAGTTATTATTTATTTTAGCAACAAAAAATATAGTTTTAATTCATTTTCGATCAAGAAATCAAATAACAAAGCTTCCACGAAAGTATATCTTCAATTCAATATTTTATGCCCAATATTTTGTTTCTTTTGCAAAGTCGGTGTACATGGAACATAGAAAAAGTAATATACCTAAAAATGTATTTTATAGTAAAATAATCAAAACATGAATCATAAGCACGCACTTGGTCGATCTAAACCTAATAAATTTGTCATTTAGTGAAACCACCAGACATTTCATAGAAACACACATCTTACCGAACTAATTACCTTTTCCGTTTCGTGTATTTTATTTATTATTTTACAACTTTTTTCGGTTTGGACTACCTTAATATTGCTTTATAGAAATGTTAAATAGATAAAGCATATATTAAAAGAATTATATATGTTTGGTTCCTTGACATAAGAAAAAATATATATATATATATATGTTTGGTTCACTGAATCATAAAGAAACATGTTTATTTTGTGGTAAATATTCACAATAAATAATATTTTCATTATTAAAATAAGTTTATATATCTTGATTTTCTACCAAACAACTATATATGTTATAAACCATGGATGGATCGCAACGGATTCGTTATTTATTCGCGATTTTTTTATCTAAACATCGTATTAGATAAAAGAAAAAAAAATTTGAATAGAACTTGAACTTAAAATTTGGACTAATCTCAAAAAAATATAGAAAATCGAATCATTTCATACTCGTTTTAGAGAACTAGACATTCATTCTATTTAAAGCATGTAAAACAATGAATGTATTACTCACACCAAATTTCTTAAATGGTTAAATTTGATTTATGATCTTGATCCACAAAATAAATCATCGATTAATTCTAACAAACTATAAGGTTATACGTTTTTGGCCACACTCTAACAAATGTTTAAATGGGAAAAATACTAGTATATTTTCTAGTAATGTTCAAAATGCCCTTTTATTTCCAAATAGTCAATTTTTAGAAAGCGTATGAAAATGTGAAATCGATACCAAACAATACTAAAACGTCAAAACGTAGATGAGACTATTGATACTTAAAATTTAGTAATTAACATGCAGAGTAACTCCTTATCGACACGTGTAATAGTGACTATGTATGCTTATTAATCTTTTTTAAAAAATGAATATATATTGTGAAAAGTATTCGTCAACGTTAAAAGCATCCGACCAATGAGTTTTTAACACGCACGTAAGTTTACTCCATTGGATAAAAAGAGAAACTGAAAAGAATAAAAGACAAATCATAATAAGATTTATGTAGCTTTTCAGAAATTATTTTATTTTTATTTCCTTTCTAACTTCAGTTTCATTTAATGATTTTCGTTCTTAATATCATCATTATTTATCTTTTTCAATTATATACTATAATGGATATATTTTGACTACTTTCTTACAACATTACCTTTATCCATTGCATTTTAAAAATATTAATTTTGTTAAGTTTCTTTTTCCTATCAAAATTGATTTCTAGCCTTTTTATGCATTTTTATTAATTAGTTTTAATAAATTATAAATATAAGAAATATTGGTCGAGCTTAGTTAAATCATTAAGGTACTAATAAACGAGTAAAAACTATACATGTATAGATAAAATAAAAATTATAAGAGTTGTGCATCAATAATTAAAAGTGTAAGAAATTATGCATGTATAGTTAAAAATTGTATGGAGTATATAATTAATACTCTCTTTAATTCATATCAGTTGATGTTGTAGATGAAATAATTTGTTCTATTTATATTATTATTTATATTATGTTTTTAATTGTTAATGTAAATTTAATTATTTTTTTTATATTATTATTTAGATACTGCATTTATTTGATTATTGATTAATTGTATTTTTTTTCTTAACATCTCGATTATTTTAATAATGAATCTTGATTATACAACAAACGTATAAAAAGTTCTCGAATTAATATATATAAAGGACCTATAAATTCAGTACAAAATATAAAGCAAACTTGTAAGCTTTTACATCGACACAAAAGAGAGACAATACAATGTTGAGATTAAATTGCGAATGAGGTACATTCATCCTTAAATTTTTTGTTTACCCAATGTGAAGGACCATAAACAACATATGATTGTTGGTATTCGTAGGTTATAACTTTTTGGTCAATAAATGTGGCGCCTCTACTAATTTTCTTCTCTTCAAATTCGATGTACCAATAAAAGAGTTATGTAAGCAAGAATAAGAACTCTCAAACTACAAAAGCAGGCCACAAGACTAAGGCTTGTTAATCGTTTATACAATAGTAGGAGCATCCACATCAAAGATAATCTTATTAACTTTGAGAGAAAGCAGTACCCCACTTCATAGTTCGAAAAAGGTCCTCCTTCACATATTATATATTCGATAAGGCTCTTGTAATATGATTGAGCACTAATCTGGATTTGTCTCTTAGGATCCAAGTTGTGTCACAAAGATCTAAAGTTTTGTCCCAAGCTCCCCTAATGTTACATTTGATCCAACCCCTCTGGTAACTTTTCTCTTCTTTGCAACACTTATTATCTACCATCTTTGATGCGGTTCTTTTTTTTTATCCATCTCTTGAGTTAGAAACCATAACATGAATTATTTCTTGGCTTTTACCATAATACGGTTTGGAAATGAAGAGGAGATACTTTAAAGAGAAACTTATTCTCATGTTTCCAAATATACCAAATAACCCAAGGAACACTTATTCGTAACTGTAAAATGATTGCTTGATTCTTTGTGATTGCCAAAATATGGTGATAATTGGCATAAACTGAGTTAGTATTAAAACTATCTCGAGGACTTGAACTATTTGTCCGATCCCACACATATCTAGAAAAATGGCAAGTGAACAAAATATGATTAATGGCTTCCCTTTCAAAGCCACAAACCCGACATCTTGGATCCATCACGAGGCATTTGTAAGTAAGAGTATCATCAACATGTAAAATTCAACTGAGGAGCTTCAACGGAAAAGTCTTAATTTTTAGAACAATTTGAAACTACCAAACTTGAACTTTTTAGCTCATTAAGTGATTATTTAGCTTTAGCCTCGCACATTTTTTTCACTATAGATTAATTGGTTAGTCAACCAATTACCCTACTTAACAAAATAGGCCTCACTCATGTTGAATTTCCAACACCAATGTTCTTCAATAAGCATCTTCGAATTGATCTTCGTAATTATGTACACCTCATCAGGATATAACAACTTTTGCAATTTATGAACATCTCATCTCTTCGCCGAAGCATATATCATATCTCATACTATATACGAGATGCGAGTACAACAAATAATTTTTATGCAAATGATCACCATTCAAACCATTATCTATCCACGAGTCTATCCATACTCTTATAGATTTTCCATTTCACGCGACCCTTTTCAAACCTTTCATATGTAAATCCCTTCCCCATAAGATGTTTTTCCAGCCATAAGATGGCTTTGGCCCTTCAAAAGGGGTCTTTAAGCAGTCTCCACAATTGCTTAGCTAATAGAGCTTGATTAAAAAAACTTCAGATCTTTAAATCCCATGCCACCCAACTCTTTAGACATACAAAGCTTTTCGCAGCTAATATGTGGCATCTTCTTCTGCTCCTTAGTAGAGTTCCACCATAATTGTATCATGACACTCGTCAAAGTAGAGATTATTCCTTTAGGAAGCTTGTACCAAGACATGGAAAAAATGGACATCACCAAAGCCAAAGATTTTAGCATAACTTCTTTGCCCGGTTGATATAACATCATTGTAAATCATGCATACATTCTCCCCTTCATATTATCTTTGATAAACTGATCATTTCTATTTTTAAGCCATTGAAATACTTTGGAAGCCCCAAATAGTATTTGTGCTACCTACATTACAGATCTTCCACTTCCTTTATCTCTCCCTTGCATTGTTCAAGAACCAGAGCACCAAAAGTAATAGAAGACTTATCCAAGTTAACCAATTGCCATGTATATTGTTCATACCTAAAGGGGATTCATCTACGAGCTTAGCTTTGCTGTTTGTTAGCCTTGCATACAAATAAATTTTTGTCAGCAAACAAAAGAGTGAACCATTCTCTGAGAACTCAACACCACTGAGCTAGCCACTTAAATCTACTACCTTCAACAAATGAGATAACTCTTTTGTGCACAAATAAAGTGAAAAGAAGACAAGGAATCACATTTTCTTAACCCTCTTTGCAAAGAGATAAACAAAAACTCTGACCATTAATAAGAACATATTAAGTCATTTTAGATACACATAACATCACCCAAATAACCCATCTCCCAATGAAACCTATAGCCAGTAGGACAGTCTTTAAATACCTCCATCCAGTCCTATCATAGGCCTTGGACATGTCTGTCTTACGAGCCATGAACTCAACTGCTATCTTCGAGTATGTTCTAAGGTTGTGAACTACCTCATGCATATCTAAAATGTAATATAAGATGAGTCTCTCTGCAACAAAGGCAAACTGACTTAGAGAAATGACCATTGACATGAAGGGTTGCAGTCTCCTAACTAAGATCTTATAAATGATCTTGTAAATAACGAGAAAAAATTGATAGGCCTTAAGTCTTTCATCTATGATGGCTTGTGGATCTTTGGCAGTAAACAAAGTAGAGTAAAGTACCAATCCAAAAGAAAACTGTCAGACATAAAGTACCAATCCAAAAAAAACTGTCAGACATAGGGAAATTTTAACTTCATTTGTAGCATGTTTTCCAATAACACTCCAATATTGTTAAAAATAACATTTATACCATTGGTATCTGGAACACTTGTTATTATGATTAACAAAACAACTTTTTTCACCTCCGAATCTGAAATATGACTAGTGAAGTGTTCATTCATTTCTGGAGTAGTCTTAGGTATAAAACCTTTGAAAATACTTTGAAATTTTTGAGGATTAGAGGATTGAAACATTTTTTGAAAATAGGCAATTGCCATCTCCCTTATATGCCTCAGATTTATCTTTCTCCCTTGTCCATCCTTGACCCTTCAATTCGGATATTTTCAAGAATAGGTAAAGTTTATCACCATAGTCAATTAACCAAGAAAAACATACAAAATAATCACAAGATATATAATATATTTGAAAATGAAAATAGATGCAATACAAAGAAAAATGCGGATTTTTTTTGATTGGACAAAACAGGGACCGCAATAGAAGACTCGACCTCTCACCAGCCCCCACCTACTCACCCCCTCTCTACTTTATGGGCCCCACTAGCTCGGCCCATTGGGCCTTTAGCTTGTATGAAAATAAATGAAGATATTTCTTTTTCCACGTATATATGTATATATATATATATATATATTTATTGCTCAATAAGTAAAATATACACATAAATGTATAATGCGTTGAAAAAAGAAAGCTCTAATGCGTTGACTAAACTATTTAACTTGAAACGATGTTGTTTTTATGCGTAAGCGTAATCAATAACCATGAACCATCCAATATTAATTACAAAAATACTTAATATTGGAAAAGTATAGTTGCGTGACGTATTTTTGCAATATAGAAAAATAAAATAATAATATAAAAAGACAAAAAAAAATAAAAGTGGAATAAAGGTTATAGTAATTGATTCGGATGGATACGAGTTTGAGAAAATTAGAAAAAGCAAAAAAAAAAAGAAGTAGAAGATATTAGAATTTTAATTGGTCAGATTTTGACAAATCATATAAAGATATAGAGGAGAAAAACAATAAAATAATGATGAACCAAAAAAAAGGATGGCTTCCACTAATGGAGAAAAGGTCATTAACTAATTATAATCAAAACATTAATCCTAACTTAGCTTTTTAATCACGTGCCACTTTACTTGTACACCACCTCTTCATTAATCGCATTATCACTCATCATTTATCTTACATTAGTATTAAAAAAAAAAAAAAATTTGTACTTTTTTTTACAAAGGGTAAATTAACGCAATAATTAATCTTATTGGTGATATCTTTTCGCATTACTAGAGTTGCGGCAAAGTTAAAAAAAAAAAGAGTAAATAGAAGATACACGAGTTCTTCGTTTATTTTCTTTATAAATAGTTTTTACGTTTTTCTTATCCACAGTTGTAAATGAATAGCACTTCTTAAAACTGTTTGTTTGAAAACCTTAAAAATATGACATTATCCCAAACAATAAATTAAAAATGTGACAGTAAAACTTTAAAACCTTTGACAAAGATGAGTTCTATTTAACTTTTTTTTTTACTGTGGAGTAGTAACTTTTTCCTGTCTTTATGTAAAGTCGGGATTGGCAATGGTTACAGAAATTTTCTATAGTATTACTATTTACTATTTAGAGCATTTCAAATACTTTTTCAGCAATAAGGAATTAATAGTTGTAGGTAAGTCGCAAAGAAAATACATAATAATTACGAAACTATATATATCTTTTATAAAACACGAACTTTGCAAGAAAAATATACAAAATTATTTTCTTACTAAATTTAAAAAACCTACAAGCCCCCGAAAATGTTTTAATTATTGCATAAATACTCTAAATCATTTCAATTGTAAGACTATATATATTTGCAGTATAAAGTATGTATTTTTATAATAAATTTCAGAAAAACTCAAAACTTCTACGATTCTTTTTTCATTATTTTTTTTGTTTCTAAGGAAATTGTTAACTCTTTAAATATTGTAAGTTGTGTTTCGCAGCAAGTAATAAACAAAAAAAAACGTAAAATGTACAAACTGTATTTCTATCACAATTAATCAATAGTTAATCTCTAACCAATTAGAACCTTTAGTTTTTTTATATATAGTTTAACAGCAACATTTTTAATGGCTTCTAAAGTTTTTTCTTTGGACAAGTTCACAATGGGATCTAATATTGCTGAACAAATAATTAAAAATAATGAAGGAGATAACTAACGAATACTTATAATATACAGCAAAGTGCAAGCTAGTTTTCAAGTACAAAACCCAACGAAAAAAATAAGAGAGATTCGCGGGGGAGCCATGCGTGGGATTATTATTTTAATCATATCCTTAAAAATATTAATAACCAATTTGATCACTCTTATATATGACATTAAATAATAAATTAACTTAAGCTTTTTTTTCTGACGACAATTTAAATTAATCAAAAAAATCGTCACGTATTACGTGCAAGACAACTCAGCTCCCCACTTCTTCATCTGACTCTTCCTTGTTTGTTTTTTTCCTAATTATCTCTTTCTTCGTTAGTACCTAAATTTCCGAGCACTTATTACGTTTTTATTTTATATTTTCTTTGTTTATACTAAGAATTTATTACGGACTTTTAGATATGTACATATTTTTCCTCTCATGCCTTGTGCTTTTCATTATTCCAAATATTTGATTTCAACAAAAGAAACAAAAAAAAAAAAGCGAAATGGAGATATAGTTACATTTTCGCTGGATTTTTATTCATAGTTTAGAAAAACTGAATTTAAACTACTCATAACTATAAAAATCATCATAATCTAGTAGTTGATAAAGAGGTTTTATATTTATATTATATGAATTACTGTAGATTGATATAAATAAATTTACTTATATCTCTAATATATTGCATGTAGAATTCTTCACTGACCACGATTTAGTTTAACCGATAAGAATGTCAATCGTGAATGGTATATATAGAACTGTTTCTCATAGATCCTTGAAATCCGATTAGAATTCTTCACTAACCATAATTTAAATGGTATTTTTGGGAAAAAAAAACTAATGATGGAAAAAGTTATTATGGTAGTATTTTATGGTATTTCCTTAGTTTTATTTTGATTACAATAAGAAAAAAAATGAACAGAAACACAGCTAAACCAGTAACCAATAAAGAGAAAACAGTTAACCACTAGGAGATCCACTATAAAAAGATAATAGAAGAATCATATTTTCTTGATGATTTCTTCTTATATATTCGCAAAACTGATAAAAATGTGCTAAAATAATATACTAAATTAATTGGATTTGACGGTCACGATCTAATCTTAACAACGAGATTGAATCAGAAGCATACACTGTTTGATCTGTGACAAATGTTTATTTAGAGTAGACAGACCTATCAACTCCATGCCGAAGACAATGGCAAAGCCCATAATACACTGTTTTATACTCTTTGACACTTTTACCCTCCCAATTCTACATCCACATCTTCATAAACCAAGGGCATTATCATCATATCCATAACCTATTTATTTTCCTTTTCTAGCAATTAGTCCAATGTACGTGCGACATAGCCCGATATAATTTATTTATTTCTAATTTCACACTCCCAACGAGGTAAAGTAAATAAATAAATTTTCAAATATTAATTAAGATTTTTATTAACTAATTTTTTATTGTCCGTACACTGTTAAAAAAGAGGGTCCCAAATCTGACGGTCGTGATTAAGATGCGACGCTGCACTTTTTTTGGGTACTTTATTCAATTTTTCAGTAAACCAATTCTCTTTTCTTTTTACCTTTATTTCTTCTACTCATATAAAGGTATACACTTTAAATTATTGGATACTACACGCACATACATATACAATAATTTCAAATTATATCGAATTATAATTAATTAACTTTAATCAGTCATTTGCAAAATAATGAAATTTGATTTAATAATTATGCAATGCTTTATATATCAATTACACTAATTAATACAAAATTATTGAATTTATGTTCTGTTATTTTTATCAGGTAGCTAAATTCAATTATGTATTTGTATGTATATCAGTGACAACGTTTAAATGACTTTTTAAAATATGTTCTACTTTTTTAAAAAATGTTAACAAATATACTTGAGAATCAAATTTCTGTTAAATTAATAATCTTTTACAAATTATATATTTTTGATCTTGTTATTTTTTAAAAATAATCTAGTCCTACCACATTATATCACAGTCAAATACTCCATCTATTTGGTTTGCATGCAAAACTTTTGTTTGGTCATTCACAAGATATAACCATCCTATTTAATAATAAAAAATATAATTTGCGTATTTTTTTAGAAAAATCAGGTTTTAATTTTGATCGCTTAGAAAAACAAGAGTATAAAAAAATTTCGAATCCAATAAGGTAATTCATAATCGCAGTGATAATGTGCGTATCACATTAATAGTCACTACTCATAAAAAAAGAAATACCAAAACAAAATATAATATTTCAGTTCTTTTAATTGTACCCATATATCTTATCACTTATTTTTATCTCTTTACAGTATATATAACCGCTTAGTATTCATGATTACCACTAAAATATTTTACCGCTTTAAATCACCGATCAAACCTTTTTAAATAGAGTATTGTCGAATTTGTTACATTTTGATATGAAAAGTAATGTTTTAATTTTATAATAGCAAACGAATAAAACTGTTTGTTGAAGATTGGTTTTGTGAATCTAGACGAGAAATATCAATTTCTTTCAAGTATGAAATTCTCTAACTTCTATACATGATCAAATGAAATATTGCTTTCGATATTTCTCATGGAGATTAGTCGGGTTTCGGTTCTACCTTAGTTTAAAGAAATGTAAATGCCATAATAGAAAGGTAAAAAAACAGTAGGACTAGAAAATGTTAATTGTGATGGTTATTAATTATCATCCTAGTAGTGGGTAAAATAAATAAAACATGAAATAATAAATACCCCTTAGAGATGCTCAGATTCCCACATCAAAACATGATTGGACGGCTCTGATGTCACCATAATTAACAGTAAGCTTTTTTCTTACCGTCAGATCATTCATTCAATTTTTCATTATTTTTTATTTATTTTTACACATTCTGTTGTGGTCCCCGCAATTTACGGGGCTTACCCTCATATCCAGCCGTGCATCGCGTATCAAACCCTATCATTAGATTCCCTCTTCCCATACACCTTGCCACAGACAATCATTTCCAGAGTCGATAAGATAATCTCCCGCTTTCATTCAATCTAACGGTTGGTATTTGAAGTTATTAAGACACGTGTCGTCATCAGAATCGACAATCACAATCACCGAAAAGCCTCACATGGTTATGTTTAACCATGGTTAACATGTAACCAAACCAGAGTTTCTTTTTAACTTGACTTCTTCTCTATCCTCTCATCTTCTCCTTTTTCAATCTTCCTCTTACTTTCAACTTTGTTTTCTGCATCTTTCTTTTTTTTTTTGCAGCTCTGATTATCTCCGTTAATGGCGCCTCAGATCTAAATATATATAAAATTCCTTATCACTTCTTCAAACGTTTCCCCAACTTTTTTTCCCCCTTCTCTCTCGTTTTAATTCTCCGATTCATCGAGATCTCGATTTTTTGAAACAATGCATAAGCGATTAGCCTTGTCGTTTCCAGAAGAAGTTCTAGAGCATGTATTCTCGTTTATACATCTAGATAAAGATAGAAACTCGGTTTCTATGGTGTGCAAGTCATGGTACGAGATCGAGCGTTGGTGTAGGAAGAAAGTCTTCATCGGGAACTGTTACGCCGTTAGTCCATCGACGATGATCCGGAGATTCCCGAAGTTGAGATCCGTTGAGCTTAAAGGGAAACCTCATTTCGCTGACTTCAATTTGGTTCCCGATGGTTGGGGAGGTTACGTTTATCCATGGATTGAAGCCATGTCTGAGTCTTACACTTGGCTTGAAGAGATAAGGCTGAAGAGGATGGTCGTCACTGACGAATGCTTAGAACTCATCGCTAAATCGTTTAAGAATTTCAAAGTTCTCGTGCTTTCTTCCTGTGAAGGTTTCTCCACTGATGGTCTCGCTGCTATCGCTTCCAGTTGCAGGTACTTTAGGTTTTCATTGAATCTCAATTTTCCAAGTATCTTCATAGTTCGCTAGCTATATAAGCAGATTCGTCTAATTCTGATCTGGATTCTGATTTAACTCTTTTATTCAAAAGATTTTTGCCGTATGTTTTATCCTGAAGATTCTTATTATAGCATCTCTTTCTCTTTTTGGAGTCTTTTCACGGTAGTATTACCTCTTTTGATTCCTGGATTATTATTCCTTCTTCGCTTAATGAATCTCCTGAAGTGCAAAATCTAATCAATTTTTGTCTGTTTCTTTCCTTTTTTGGTAAACTTAGATCTATTTCTGTTTTTTCCTCTGCTTTGTTAACTTTAAGCTCAAATAGTAAATTTATCATTGTCCACATTGTATAAAATCCTATTCTGAACAAATGATTTCAATTATAACTCTCTACTGATTTCTGTTGGTTGATCTTATGTAGGAATCTGAAGGAGCTTGATTTACGCGAAAGCGATGTTGACGATGTTAGTGGACACTGGCTAAGCCATTTCCCAGATACTTACACATCATTAGTATCACTCAACATCTCATGTTTAGCTTCCGAAGTCAGTTTCTCAGCTCTCGAACGACTCGTTACTCGGTCTCCGAATCTCAAGTCACTGAAGCTAAACCGAGCGGTTCCACTTGAGAAACTGGCGACGTTACTTCAACGAGCACCACAGTTAGAAGAATTAGGAACCGGTGGATACACTGCAGAAGTGAGACCAGACGTTTTCTCTGGTTTATCTGTAGCCATCTCTGGTTGCAAGAAGTTGAAGTTCTTATCTGGGTTTTGGGATGCTGTTCCTGCTTATCTTCCAGCTGTTTATTCGGTTTGTAGTCGAGTCACGACTTTGAATCTCAGTTACGCAACGGTTCAGAGCTATGATCTTGTCAAGCTTCTTAGTCAATGCCCTAAACTTCAACGACTCTGGGTGAGTTTTCTTTAACGATTTACATTAAAAATTCTGCATCAGTTTGTTAATATGATTTGTTCATTAAGGTACTGGATTACATCGAAGACGCTGGTCTTGAAGTGCTTGCTTCAAGCTGCAAGGATTTACGCGAGCTGAGAGTTTTTCCATCGGAGCCATTCGTAATGGAACAAAACGTGGCCTTAACGGAACAAGGACTCGTCTCGGTGTCAATAGGCTGTCCAAAACTGGAGTCAGTTCTTTACTTCTGCCGTCAAATGTCAAACGAAGCATTAATAACCATCGCAAGAAACCGACCAAACATGACACGTTTCCGTCTCTGCATCATCGAACCGAAAGCACCAGATTACCTAACGTTAGAGCCACTCGATGTTGGATTCGGAGCTATAGTAGAACACTGCAAAGACCTACGCCGTCTCTCACTATCCGGTTTATTAACAGACAAAGTCTTCGAATACATCGGTACATACGCGAAGAAAATGGAGATGTTATCAGTAGCGTTCGCGGGAGATAGCGATTTGGGTATGCATCATGTGTTATCTGGTTGTGATAGTTTAAGGAAACTAGAGATAAGGGATTGTCCGTTCGGAGATAAAGCGATTTTAGCGAACGCGTCGAAGCTAGAGACAATGCGATCCCTTTGGATGTCTTCTTGCTCAGTGAGTTTTGGAGCTTGTAAGTTATTAGGAATGAAGATGCCGAAACTCAACGTTGAAGTCATCGATGAACGTGGTCCACCCGATTCGCGACCCGAAAGCTGTCCGGTCGAGAGAGTTTTCATCTACCGAACAGTCGCTGGTCCGAGATTCGATATGCCTGGGTTTGTATGGAATATGGATCAAAGGCTTTCAAGAGAAATCATCACTACTAACGGATTATAAAACGAGGTACATTTTTTCAATTAAATCCTTGTTCATTCAAATATAAAATCATTCCGGTTTAGGAAAAACCACGAGAGAGATCGTCGAGCTTGGTTTATTTCACCGGTTCATATAAACCAATTACCTAAGCTCTTGAGCAAATGAATAAGTGAAGAAAGAGAGATCTAAGAGAGCCGTTTTGTTTTTATTATGTAAGAATTTTTATTGTTTGTCTGTTTGTTTTGTCTGGGATCAGAGATTTTTATAAGACAATTGTTAAAAATGTAACTGTTCTCTACTTGTTTGGACCATTTTTTATCATGTTAAATGTTTTTCATCTCTCTGTTTTTGTCATTTTCATTTGTCGGGTTAGAGGAACTGTGTGGCGTTTTCTGAGTTCAGGAACAGCATGCAGTTCTTTGTCTCTGGGTCCCTACACGCTTATTAGTTATTTTATTACCACAATAGTTGCAGTTTTGTCCCTAGACGCTCATCAGTAAAACAAATACTTGAAAAATACGTCTCAAAAGCTCTGTGAATAATTTTCAACAGAAATCTTGAGTATTTTATTATGTTTTTTGCGTATACAATTGTTATGAGTTGAGTTCATTTGTCTCATTGTATAAATACACTTATACTGATATTTCTCTTATACTAATTAATTACTCCTATTTTCACATTTTGTAATTAAAAAATGAACCGTTTTCAAAATAATCGAATCACGAATTGAGCAAAACTCTTAAGTGACCAAAACCAGACCCAATCGTTTTGCCGGTTCACTCTTATCTAACAAGCAAGAACACAAGAGCCGATTGGTCTATAGCTGAACACTAAATCCAATCAAGAACAGTTTGTTTTTCCAAGATTCGAAAACTTATCACTCTGTTTCACAAACCGGATCTTGCGGAGTCGAGATTCTACGAGTGTTGTACGAACCACAATCCCCACACTTATGTCCCAAAATGTGAAACGTAGTTTTGCTTCTCTTGTTGCAATCATTGCAAAGAATTGCAACCTACAAGAAAAGAAGTAAAACCATGAACAGAGAAAGCTAGAAGATGAATGAAGTAAACTTATTATCGATATTATTACCTCAAACTTATAATCAGCAGGCATTTCTGTCGCGCTAATCTGTAAAAGAATTAATAGAATGTTTTGGTTTAGTTCTTTTTACCTAAAATTGAACACACACCAAACGAAAATATTTGATTTTGTTACCTCGAGATCTAATAATTGCCAAGAAGTAGACATATCCATTGATGATTTAGAACAAATCGGACATCGATACCTAAAAAAAAAACGCATTATAGTAATGTATAAGAAATCAAAATTTGATAACTGTTGAAGATGAGAAAAGAAAATATTACTGTTGTTTATGGATCATTTCTTCGAAGCAATCTTTATGCATAGTATGTCCACATCTTATAACGTGTGTAGCTTTTACCGAATCAAACAGATACTGCAAGATTTTAAGCAAAACCAAACCAATAATTTGATCAAGATTTATGAACAATATGATTATTAAATTCAATTTCAAAACAAACCTCATAACAAACAGGACAAGAATTCTTTGTAGAATTCTCAATGCAAGTGTGATTATCTCGTAACCCCGTTGAATAACAATGCCCTGCAAAAAATGTTCATGAAGAGATATAACTAAAAAAAACAAAGATCCTACTTTATACCAAGAAGCAAAATCCTACACTACAAATTTTGTCACTTGTTCGAATAGATTCTTATGTTCGTTAAGCACATTACCACAATTTATGCAATGAAAGAATTTGTCGCGACCACCAACTCTACAAATGCCACAGTCCTCACAATGAAACTGTTCTTTCGAGGTCTGTGAAAACATGTAACAATGTGTAACTAAGATAATACTTAAAAGAAAAAAGTAAGATAATACTTAAAAGAAAAGAAAGTGAACTTAGTGATAATGAAAGCTTTACATCGTCGTCAAAGAATTTGCAGATATCGCAATAGTATTCTCCCATATGAACACCGCAATTCGAACACGCTTGAGCAACCTTAAGGATGAATATTACTCAAAATATGAATCAAAGAGTTGAGTATGAAACAATCAATCAATCAGAATCATCTTTACCTCTTGCTCGGTTTCACATATTGAACAAATGACCTGAAATAATGAAAACACAGAGAATCCAAGTTCCTTAGATTAAAGAGATTCAAACACAGAAGAATTTGAGGTTTTCCAAAATCAAAATCAAAACCTGTTTAACGTTTTGGCGGATTAAATCATGTCGTTCTTTAGGATCTGATAATGAATTCTGAAACAAGAAGATAGCAGATAAACCCTAATGAATGATCGATTAACAATGAGAGATCAATATAGACTCTAATGAATGGCGAAATTAACACTAACCGATGCTTCGTTATGGCAATGACGACATAGGAATATCAAATTACAGCAAGGAGCTCTGATTTTACATCGTCTCTTGTAGTGTTCGCATCTAATAGAAGCGAAAATTGAATAAGAAATCCAGAATCAAAGATTGAAATCGGAAAAATCAAATCACAACAATCGAATCGAGAATCGAAAGGTAGAGATAGAGAAATCAGACCCGAAATCGAATCTTCCAAAGTCTTTGTCTTTAGGAGATGCAGAAGATTCTGTTTCCATTATTGATGAGTGGAGATTAGCAGTAGCATCCATTGAAGAATTTAGGGTTCTACGATAAGCACGAACCCAGAATCGTAGTCAAGTTGTTGTATAGCTAATAGTTATTTGTACACGTGTTGGTTCGTTATTGGAGAATCGTGTTTTAATTAAGTTGGTTGAGTAAAACCGAGTCTAGTGAGTGTATTAAGTTGGTTAAGTTAAACCGGAGAATCACATTACACGCAACAGCCAAAAAAGTTTACCGCTTCAAATGATTATCTACTGTGGTAATATACGTACAACTTATTTGTGTAAGGTTTTTTCTTTTTACTTTCAAAATGAAGCGTGTTACTGTGGATTTTCTTTTGCTTCCCGGTTTATACTCCATGTTCTTATGCTTATAAATTCTCTGTAACTTTCTTTTCATTCTCATCAATGAGAAACAACTAACCAGTTTAACTTAACCAACTCAATACATAAACGGATATCTAGTATCTCTAGCCGAAAATGAAATCGCATGAAAATAACAATTACTTTTTATACAATATGCATTCTAGTCAGTCGATTATTAAAGAATTGTAATAGATCAACAAGGTATGCTTTTCTCACGCGCTTTGGTCCAAGAATCTTTTGGATCCGACAAAGACAGCAAGTGAAGGAAGTTGTTACACGTCCAAAAGTACTATCCTTCCCGATTAGATTCTCCAAAAGATCCCAAAGAACTCGGAAGTTAAGTAAAGCTACTCCACATATCTTGCAAAAGCACTTCCTCTTTTAGTTCGTTGTAGTATTGTAGTTTTTTAATTTATCTCAAGGGTTCATTAGACTTTAATCCGGTTCCATTCATATTATCTGTGTTGATAATTCTAACAAATTTTTGATTCGTTGTGTATAAGATGATTGAAATGAATCCCATTGCGAAGTAAGTGATTTTGTTTAGGCTACTTGGTTTCTGTGTTTGGACTATCTCTTTTTTTCTTTAACATAAATTAAAATTTTCTGTAGTATATGTAAAAATTTATCGGCTAAGATAACAATCTATTTTGAGAATTGAGAAAAATGAAGAAATTTCCCCAAATATGTTAGGAGATCATAATGAATCGAGATAAACTGGGATTGGGATTGCAAGACGAGATTTTGATTAGGGGAATGTGTTGATATTTGTCGATATATTAATTTGAAAAATTAATATTCATGTATATTTGTTTATTGCTAATTAGGTAGTTTTCATATTCTCTTATGTAAGCAACTTAATCTGTTTGTATAAATAAATATATTTTTAATCAATAAAGTTGAGAAAATGAAAATAAGAATAAGAACAAATTGAAAATCTTGAGAAGGGAGGCAGCAATTATTTTTTCCTCAACATAACTAAAATATAGAAAACATAAAGCGTAGAAGGGGAGTGAAATAAGTAGAATAGAGGACAGTCCGCAGCACTAAGAGGCAAAAATCGAAAACATAAAAGCAACAATGAGCGAAAAAAATCGAAAACATAAACCTTTTAATATTTAGGTTAATGCTCTAATACCATGATATAATTTGGTATAAACCATAGAAAGTGTAAAAAGTCTTTCTCAATTGTATTGATTAGCCAATTAATATACATAATTATACAAAGAGATTAAAAACTATATATCTACTTAATTAGCCATAAGAAAGTATACAAAAATATTAACTTTCATAAATCAATATAATGACAAATATCAACATAATCGAATTTGAACATCGTTTCACTATCTTGGTTGATCTCGATTTATAATCTTCGATCGATCTTATCAATTTCCCAACATTCATCAATATTATTTTGAGATTGTTTAGACATTCTTTTGCTTTATTAGGATATTTTACATTCTTATTAACAAAATTCTAAAAGTATCTTCGATTGAATACATAATCATGATTATGAGACATATATATATATATATATATATATATGATGTATCCTAAAGAAATTGTTTTGTAATTTCTATCATGTATCTTCTTGTTCTTTCATGTGATAAATTTTGATATCATTTTAATCGACCTAATTAATGTTCTAACTAGAATCATTCGGAGGATGTAATAGTATTATACAAGAAAAAACAATGAAACAAAGGGAAGATAACATATGATAAATACTCCTTTTCCATTAAAGTAGACAAACATATCAGTATACATCCACTGATTTAATTAAGCTGGAAAATACAAATATCCAATCAATTTCTTAAAACATATAAGCTAAAAAATAATATAACAAACTCTTGAAACATATAAGCTAAAGAAAATATTTAAAGCTAGCTATATATTATAAGAACATGATTCACATTTTTATGTGTGATCTTTCCATCATTATTCTCACTATATCTACTTAATTATGCTTTTGTTAATTAATAATTAAGGATCATTCATGTTTCTTTTCTAGTTATGAAAAGACTGATAAGGCTTAATCAAAGGAACAAGAGATCCACTTAAGTGAAGAGACATAACTTCATTAGTTGAACCAACAAGCTTGCCACTTACAAAAACAGCAGGAACCGAGTTTGCGCAACCAAGACGAGCTAAAGCCTTCTCGATTTCACGACAATCAGGATCGTTATCGATTTCATGGATTGTTGGTTGAACCCTAAGGTCACGGAAAAGGATTTGAACGGCGTAACAAAGACAACATGAGCTTTTAGTGAAGATCACAACTCCTTTCTCTGATGACATTCTCATCACTTTGTCCATTGATGATCAAGATTCTTGATCTAACGGCTCAATATGATGATGAGAAGAATTTATATGTATGACTTTTGTGTATGTTTTGTTGTTCGTTAGAAAATCTTATGATATATTGTGCTATTTATAGGAAGGCAAAGTAGTGCAAAGTAGTGCAAAGTCTTTGGACTGGTCTTTTCTTTTTTTTCTAAATATAAAAATTTAACCAAATAGGAAAGATAAATTTCAGATTCCATATGAAGAAATAAAGCGGCTTTGCGAGAAAAAGACTATTTTTTAAATGTTCTGTTTTGGATGAACAAGTTGTATAAATGATTTATTTTATTTATTTTGCAGCTATAATATGAAAGAATGCTATACGATCATAATTAATTAAGCATATGATTCGAGAGGTTTGTAAAGTGTATGATTTGGAATTTCTGTGTTATGTCTGAGAGAAGTGAACAGTATCTTTACTATTATATTGAATCTCAAGTGAATGCTACGCGCGTGTGTTGCGTGCATGCATGTTTTCGTATATGTATCTTACGCTTTTTTCTGACGAATCTTGTTGATAATGAAAGCTTAAAGATTAGTAAGTTAATCACGTAGCAATGTTCTTTTGTTAAGTTTGTTTTTATCTTGTCGATTATAGAACTTTGATGGGACCAAAGGGAAAAGCTTATAGTAAATACGCATTTTTCTCCCATACAATAGCTTATGTCGACTTCTTTTTGTTGTTGTTGTTGTTAAAGTTATATATGTAGGTTCGAACGTTAAAGAAAAGACATGTAGACCGAATTAGAGCAGTTTTAATTTTTTTTGTTAGAAACATATTTGATTACTACAATTATTCTATTCTCGGTCTGTGGGGATCCCATACATGTTCTCGGCCATCTTAATCTAATAATTAATTTTGAGAATTTCAAAAGAATTATCAATTAGTCATGCAGATCACCCCAAAATCTTATTTTTTACATTCTGTCTTCACTCGCATGTTACTCTCTCTTCTCACGTACCAGCTTTTCAGAAATAAGTATATGTTACATCATCCTCCAACTAGCATTATATATAGGCTTTTTTGAAAACGAATGGATGTAATTTTCAATGTTGGTCATACGAGTAAGAAAATCTCTTTTCTTTTCTGTTAATTGGGATTGAGTATGGAAATCCCTTTTTTTATTCTATTAACCGGAAATTCTAGATTTTGTCTAGACTAATCCCTAAACTTGTAAAAAACCTGGTTTTCTTGTCACTTATAGCATTTACAATAGCCAACCCAGAGCCGGCTGAGGAGGGGGGACAAAGAGGACAACCGTCGGGGTCCAATTCGGTGACCTATAATTAGAGAGGTCCAAAATAAATTTGTTTTATAGAAAAGATTCAGAAAGGATCCATAAATTATATATATAAATGTTTTTCTTTTTTGTTTCGACAGCAAATCTTTTCTTTTTTTGCAACGTTTCCATAGCAAATCTATTAAATCAAACAAAAAATATTAGCAAAACTTTTAAAGCACTCAAATAATTAAAACTTAATAAGTCCAAAATTTTTTTTGTCCTAAGACTAATAAATATCTTGAGCCGGCCTTGAGTCAACCATGATAAAAATCGTTGTGAAAGTACTCGAACCGTTGTCCGTAACTAATAGAGTGATTCTTCAACCACTACATAACCATAAGGCTTTAAATTCTTTAACTCCGCAAACAAAAGCCATCCAATCTTATGAGTGTGAGACCATACAAACCCAATCTAATACAGACCTGATCTATGAAAAAATACCTACAAATAGTAGACATGCTTTTACTCTATAATATAAAATAACAGACATGATTTTCATGCCAAAATAGTGTAGAAGCATTACGCGGAGTTGTTAATTTTTCTATTTTATTTTTTCATAGCCGGATCTTTTCCCTTACTAGACCTCGTTTATAGCTCCATTGATCGAATCTTTAGGCTAAAAAAGAGGAATTTATATAACCAAAACAGAATTCGAGCTTTCAGTAGTTATTATTCCCTTGTTAATATTTGTGTGCCCCTACCACCAACTTGCTATAAAGACAAATATTCTTTGTCTCTAGCTATCTCACGATTACACTCATATATATGTTTGATTCTGCTCTTGCCGTCTCTATACCGGGACGTAACTAGATATACGTGTAGAATGCCTAGCCGACCGCTACATGTTTTTGGTCGTTATTGTTATCGCTAGCGACTACAAAAAGAACATTCATAGACAATTAATCAGTTTTGCAAAATATATTTTGTTTAACTGATTTATCACGGATGTAACTAGCCGCAAAATATTGATTTGTATTTACCAACCAAATTCTAATGATCTTTTCAGCAATTGAGAAAATTTAGTGTCTTCCCGAAAAAGTTGTTTTTATTTCCTTTTGTAAATGTATATATACTTACACGAGATATCTAACATAAGAACAAAAGAAACCTAAACCAAAACTACCTTAGCTATCTAGGGACGATTACATCATTTGTCATTTTATTACATTTTGAAAACTTAATACGACATTTTCGTGTTTTTACATTTCCAAAAAATAGCTATGCTCTATATACTATAAGCATGTTAAAAGTATAACTAAAGAAAATTAAACGTCACTAATTTTTAAAAACAAATCTTTACGCTATTTATGTTTGTCCCGCATAAACGCTACCCAGTTCAAACATTTCAACTATTCAATCATTCGACTATGCTGTATGTGTTTAGCTGATATAGATCGAAATCAAACCTTAATGTCACTAAATCATCGATGAATGTATAAATAGTATGGAATTGATCTTAATTGTTACTTTACCAATAAATATAAACAGAATTTAAAGTTCCTCCGCCATGCAACGTGAATTTTCGCTTCTGACCACAAGTTTATATTTAGTGGTGATCCATGCATGATGCATGTTCCAATGACTTGTGAGTGAAGCTTTCAAATGCATAAGATTCTCTTCTTTTTTGATTCACCAAAGATAAGAGGGATCTTATAGCACTCCTCTACCACGTGTATCATTCCTTCTTGATAATTCATCACTTGTCTTGTCACTTCAATGATCTATCATATCACCGATAATATGCTCTTAAATTTACAGTCACTCACTCGTTTTACATAGTACAATAATAATATAAAGTATAAACTCAACAATATTTTGGGCGAATGACGTATTAACTATGGGTTTGACGGCAATAAGAAATGTACCATTTTTGATGTTACTGATAAATAAAAATAGACTGACTTTGATTGGTGAAAAAAAAAAAAGGGTTATATTAGCAGTTAGCAGAAATGATGAACGATTGGTGAATAATACAAAATTATAAAATTGGTGAAAACATTAATAAAAAATTGAGAAATGTTGTTTTACTATAGTTTTTAATAATAATATTTTTGTGATTGGTATATATAAATTTTTTTTTCTTTCAACCCTTTTGTTTTGATTCATCTATCAGTAAGATCAAAGAGAAACACGATACAAAATGTGTGTTTAAAGCAGCAATCACTTTTACTGTTTTCTTCAACCTCTTTTAATTATAATATAACTGTTTACTGTTCTCTTTTCACATTACTTAGCTTACGATTTTATGTCACCAATTAAAAGATATTTTAATAGATTTGAGTTCGCTCTTTACGTGGAAATTTAACACTAGGTTACACAGTTTTTAAGTACATTTGTCATTTCTTCCGTACAATGTTAAGTCAACATACATGTATACATCAATACATGTATATAACTTATTATAAAATTAACCTTAACAAGAAGGAAGCTATAGCCATAAAAATACATCTATGCTCCTTCTCGATTATGTATAATTATCATATGTGTTTTCTTTAACACATTGATTATTGATATACAGCATATATATAACATACATGTTATGATGATTCCGAGACTATAACCATATAGCCTTAGCGTCTTTAAGCATCTGTTTAAGAGACCCATCAACATGGAACGAGATAATATCTTTAGCTGATCCAATATACCTTCCTCCTACAAAAACAGCCGGAACCGCAGGGTTTGATGACCCAAAAGCTCGCAAAGCGCGCTCCATTTCGCGGCCTTCGGGGTCTTTATCGAGCTCGTGGATCGCCGGACTAGCACCTAGTTCGTAGAATAGAGTCTTGATGCTATGACACATACAACATGAACTCTTTGTGAATATCACAGCTGCTTTCTTTGAAGACAAATCTCTAATTCTCTCCATAATGATTTGATCTTGAGAAGTTAGTTAGTGAAGTGTATGTGTTTTTTTTCAGATGAGAAAGGTTTGTGTTGTGTTGTAGATATGCTTTGATCAGCTTGTTATTTATAATGGTTATTGTGGAAGATGTTGGATTATTTTTTCTTTTCTTTTCTTATAAAGATATAATGGATAATTATATTAATGATATATATATATATATATATATATACCCTACCACCCAAATTTCCTAGAAAGAGGTTAAGTTCTTTGTGATATAATTTTGGATAAGAAAAAAATGCTTACCCTAATGATTTTTGTATGATGGGGACACTTGTTTTAATAGATTTTTTGGGTTAAAATTCTTTAGTTTTTTTCTTAAAATGGACTTATGGTCGAGGTGGGATTAAAAGTTGTTACATATTATAATAAGAATTTAATAGAAAGATTACTTATATCACTTTCGGTCCGTGGCTGGTTGTAGCATCACATGTAGCATCACATACCCAAAGGCCAAAACATTAATTTATTAAGAATTTTATTATATATTCCATTTTTTCTAAAAGATTTAGTGGAAACGTGGAAGGTTCATAATTTGCTTGTAATGTGGCATGAACGAACAGTGGATATTTGATGCGTTTTGTTGTTATAATCAATATTTTAATTATTGCCATAATATAATTAATATTATTGGTATTGTAAACTTTAAGTACCTGAAAAAAGCCAATGCTATTTGTCGACAAAATCATCTCGTATTATCTTTATACGTGGACGACAAAATCTATCTACAATAATAGATGCATGGATTTTTTTTTCCTGTATAATGGATTAGATTAAATGTATTTACATTATGATTGATGAATAAACTAATTTTTAAAAGGTTTATACATTATGTTTCAAAGTGGTAAAGAACATATAGTTTTAATTTTAAGTGTATGTGAAGTTAGTTCAAGTGGAAAGATGGATATGTGGTGATAACCATTATTCGGGTTTGATTTCCCTCATGCGGAAACTATCATGTCTTTTCTGGACATCTAATGTGGGCACTAGACTAGAGAAAACTTTTTTAAGTGAAGCCGGTATGCGAGCTAATTGGGTTCAAAAGATTAATCTGGACTATAATGATATGAGATTTATTTCTGAATTAAAAAAAAAAAATGTGTATGCGAAGAAGAAGAGAAAGGAGAGATTTGGTGGTGAGTTTTGCGTCACCTTTGACATGGAAAAAAATCTGAGATAAGAAGTTTATCCAAATAGGACCCCACTATAATGCATTTTTTTCACCAAATATAAATATGAATGCATTATATAATGTGTGTATGTATATATAAGAATAAATAACCTGTCAATGTATATGTAAACTATTCCATCAATATGTATCTATATGTAATATGTGTGTGTAAATGAAGATACCTATAATCCATGTGTCGCCTAGTTGTATTGTTCTACTATAACCCATATAATATCTATTAACTTTTTTATATATATTCCTTACTTTTTTTTCCCTAGGAATATTGAAATTAAAATTGGGTTGACTTTTGTGAAAATAAAAAGAAGAACTGAGAGATATCTAGATACCAATTTGAGTCTAGGTTTATGATATTGTTTACCATGCAATGATGATTATAGGTATAGCATAATAATATGTTAAACATGCAATGCTACTAATTTGGATATCAGTTTAATAATTTGTGCTAATTAATTTGATGTTCTAACATTTTTTTAGATTAAAATATTATTTATTGCATGATTTTGAACCACTTGTGTTCAAAGCTATATATTGTCTAATTAGACTATAAATTACAAATGTCTAGAAGAGCTCTATTGCAATTTTGTGCAATAATCATCAGCAAGGTAATGAAAATGAAAATCTCAAATGCTCCAACCCATTTTTTCAAGGAGAGTTTCACGAAATTTTTCCTTTTTTGTCTTCAATTACATATAAACACTCGTAAATCTTATTGTGACCATCCCTGATAGATTCCACATAAACTGAATACAATGCATGTTTCATTGTAACGAAGAAGTTCTGGACCTAGACTCTCGTAATCTTGCATGGCTAGAACTAATCTATGATAATACTTCTTTTTAGACGTAAATCATCTTTTCCGAATGAATCGAATTGGAAAAACTATTTCAGTTTTCTTTAGGACCGAATATATATAGTAAGTACCACAAGTCCACTTAATTTGGATGCAAGTTTAAAGAAAAATGTGTTTCTATCATTTATTTTCATTAACTAATTTTGTACATCTATGTTATATATACATATAGGTTATAAATTATCTATTTATGTTAAAATTATAACGAGCTAAAGTCAAATTTTATTTATCTAATAAAACCGATTCTTGGTATAATTTTAAAAGGCCACTTGGATTTCTGCATTACGGTTATTAATAAACCTATATTTACTTCAAATGTTCTTATTCCTCTGTCATTATACAACTTGATTGTCCTACTGTTGATCTAACGTACAATTACAAATCATTACCGTTATATACAATTTATATTCACTAGGTATAGATTTTTATGCGATTCATATTTACGTGGGAGTACGAAATATTTTAAGAAGCTAGAAAGAATTTTGTTCGGTTCAATAGGAACTTACCCTTTGCATAAATTTTGTGGCCAATATGCTTAGGAACCAAAACTACAGTTTAAGTCACTATTTCCACTTGGCCATAGGAGAATCGATTATTAGGCATAATATGAACAATTTTCGTATTTTTATATGCATTTATTTTATTCTTTTTACTCTATTTATATATTCTTTTAAATATCTTCACCTAAATATAGATATAGGTAAGATCAATATTTTCCCCATTGTAGGAAAATTAACCAACGTGGCGAATACAAGACCTCTTCATATGTAATCATAGGAACATATCTAAGTTTTTTGATACTTATTTGTTAGGTCACATCTCGACCATCCAAATATTTATTTAATTTTATAGATTGGATTCTTTGATGCCATTTTAATAACCCAAAGCGTTGACAGAATAATATATAGCCTCTACTTGTCAAAACTTAGGTTCGCTACTGATTCGATCAATAACTTTTTTCTTTAAAATGACGACAAAAAATAAAATAAAACAATTTGTTCACCTTTTATTTATAAAATGATAGCTAAATCTTAGAATTTAATGAACTATAATACTTCATCTGTTTCAACGTATAATTGAATTAATAAAATATTATATAATATCCATTTTACTCTAAAAATTTATCCTTTAACATTTTTTTATTAATATCAAATACTAGAAAAATAGATATACACATATTAAAATTGAAATTAAATCTTAAAATGATAATTTTGTTTGAAAAAATTCGTCTAAAGCGATACTAATTTTAAAACGGAAGAAGTATATTTTTTGTTTCTCCAACATTAAAATATAGTTTTATAACTTTAATAAAAAACAATTTAATATGTAACTAAAAACTAAAAAAGGGTTAATAATTAAAAAATATCACATAATATAAATGATCACAAAAATCAAATAAACACCACAAATGTTTTTTTCTCTGCATCGTCATCCATACTTTCTTTCCAATCTTGATCCACTATTTCTTCGCAATTTTCAACAGCATCTTTAACATTACTCGTACCATCCATAAGGACTCGACTCGAGAGATAAAGACGTAGTTGATGAGTACTTGCTAATTCAATCATGCTCTGCACTTACATATCATTCGTGACATAAATCGGAGGAGAATCAGGCCCACCATTATTGTCGGTAATGGATAAGTTAAATCAATCAACTATACTTTCGTATTCAACATATATTCTTTTATTGACATCTCAATGAGTTCACGATGTCTACAACCATCTCGCAAAGAAAACATTTTCTCTCCCTTGATATTATCAACAAAAAATTGCCAACATGATTCTCTCAACACAACTGGTAACTGAACCATTCTCTATAAGAAAAATATGTAAGCACAACATCAACAATCGATATATCAAAACAGATTTCATGCGAAGTCTTTTCTAATTTAATAAATAGATAAAAACATAATAGATTTTATGCGAAGTTTTCTCTAATTTAGTAAAATAATAAAAATATAAGAAAATTAAATCCAAGATAAATATCAAATATTAACTTGTCAGACTCATCATAATTAAGACAGAGCAAATTGAAGTATTAGCCTTCTGGCTGATATAGAGGGTGAGAAGGTCAGCGAGTCTCTCATTAATGGGCCTGAACACTGACTTGTTTATTCGATAAAAAGCCCATTTTCCTTTTATGTTTTTGTTTTCTCCTTCCTTTATTTTTTTTCTGTATTTCGTCGCCGTAAACCCTAAATTCCCAAAGCTTCGATTCTTCTCCTTCAATCAAAGGTACGAACTTTGGATCTTCCTCTCGCGTTTTACTCAAAGTAGAGCTTGTTCGCTTTCATAGATTGCTCTTAGAATGATTTAAAATCTAATTATCTCATAGAAATATAGAAAATCCGATGTGTATTGGTGGAATCTCGAATTATAACTAGTAATTTGAATCTTGTTTATGCTTATAGAATCTCTAGATTTACTAACGTTATCTAAAAATCCAAAGATTTCATCATGAATTTGTCTATAATCTGAAACAAAATCGAGAGATTCATTGGTTTTTAGTGATTGTTTCTTCACTAACTCTGTTCTCAAGTTTTATAGCTTCCTTTTGTATCTTTTTTAAGGTTTCTTCAATGGCAGACACTAAAAACGTATCCGAAGAAACCTCCATGGATGCTGCTGCTTCTCAAGAGCAACAACTCGAATCCATCGAAGAAATGCTTTCTCGTCACAGGTAAATTGTTTCTTAGTTTTCGAAATCGAAGAATCAACTAAGTGTTTTGATTATGATGTTTGTTATTGTATAGGCAAGAGATAAAGCAATTACAGAACAAAGAAACAGAGATGAAGAAAGCAGCTGCGAAAGGAAGCAAAGCTGAACAAAAAGCGAAGAAGAAGCAAGTCGAAGAAGACATATCAAAGCTCTCAACGAAACTCAAAGAGAAACAGTTGAAAGAACTCGCCACACATGGTTTCAGCAGCAACAATGTCACGAAGGAAGAAACGAAAGAGAAGAAAGAAGACATCGAAACTCTGGTTAGAGCTATCGCAGGAGTCGCAGTCACTGAACAACAACAAACAAAGCAACCGAGCAAGAGTGTGAAGAGACGCGAGAAACGATTCAAAGAAGAAGCTGAAAGAGAACAGAGAATCAAAGAAGAACAGAGCAAGTTAAAAACAGAGGGAACTGATCGTATGATGGAAGATGAAAAGCTCGAGAAGAAGCTTAAACCATTAGGGTTAACGATTCACGAGGTGAAACCAGACGGACATTGTCTTTACCGAGCTGTGGAGAATCAGTTAAGCGGTGGTTATAGTTACCAGAAGCTAAGAGAAATGGCTGCTACTTACATGAGAGAGCACAAATCCGATTTCATACCGTTTTTCTTAACGGAAACCGAAGGAGGAGGAGATTCGAGTAACAGCGATTCAGTGGAAGTGCGGTTTGAGAAATACTGTAAAGAAGTTGAATCAACCGCGGCTTGGGGCGGTCAATTGGAGATTGAAGCGTTAACACATTGTTTGAAGAAACATATAATGGTGTTTTCGGGTTCGTTTCCGGATGTGGAAATGGGTAAAGAGTATAAATCCGGTAATGATTCTGTTATGTTATCGTATCATCGGCATGCTTTTGGACTCGGCGAGCATTATAACTCCGTTGTGCTCGTCGACAATGACATCACCGGTTAATGGATTGATGAAAACTTTCTCTCGAGCTTTTTGTATCAAAAGAGTCTTTTCTTTAATCTTTCTTTGATTTTGGAAAGAACCACTCTGTAACTTCTTTTTTTTTTTGTTCAAGCATAATCTTTATCCATTGTTTTTTCCGGTTTATTTGGCTTATTAGTTTATTCGGTTTGTTGTTCGGTAAAAATTTAAACACCAAAAACTGAATTAATATTCTAAATACCATTACACTGGAATATGCATAAAATAAATTTGGAAAAATATAATGTTAGCAAGAAATTCCATGAAGTTTTTTTTTTTTTTAATCGAGGTAAGTACACTGATTTAGGTTAGAAACATATGAATCAATTTAGGTGTTTACTCTCTAAGTAACATTAGATATCTTGTTGTCGAGATTAAAAGGTAAGATAGCCAAAAAAAAAAAATTAGATGGTTGGATGTAAAACTAATTCCAACTCTATAGATTCTTTTGAATATGATCAACCAATAACTAATTCCAACTCTATATGGTTCATTTGAATATGATCAACCAATCATTAAACAATTCGATCTCATACAATATCAAATTTGCAAAAAACATGAATTATTCTACATTTTTTTAGCAAAATTTGATTGTGTTGAGTTATGATTTCTATTAATGAGAATATGTATTCGAAAAATAAATATGAAAAATTCACAGCAATTTGGTTTACCATTGTTATCAAGTTGATAGCAATGTAGTTCCAGAAAGTTCATGTAGTTCCTAACAACTTTGCATGCGTGTCTATTTTTTTAATACGAGTTATACAAGTTTCCACATCCTTCATCGAGGTAATATCGAAGATTTTCTGGTTAGATAGCGTAGAATCATACTCCAACTTCAAATGACTTCATTGCATAGTTGGTGTAACTGACTATCAAACGTCTATTGGCTAACTAAAAACAAGATAAAAAAATTTCCGGATCATTATCTCTTCAACATTCATATTTTCGGTATGGTAGTGTGGAGAAATTTTGATCTTCTGAACAGAAAACATAGAAACCAAATCTTATATTTATGTATCACATATAATTCCAAATTTCCAACTACTATGTGGCAAAAATTCATATGACAAAAAATCATAAAAGAAATGTAAAGATGTCCAAATTCTCTTTGATTTTGTGATTTTGGCATGAGAGATTATTACTTATTAGTAATAAAAGAAAGATGGACTTCCTTACATTTACTTTATGAATTGATCAAGTGATCAATTGTTAAGAGATAAAATATATATATATATATATATATATATATATATCTTTATCACAATATTAGACAAAATATTGTAATAGTTGTATTTCATTTCTTTGTAAAACAGTTTTTTTTTTTTAATTATTTAAGTTTACATATTTTATCCAAAAATAAATGTATTTTTGGTGTAGTGTATATTGCATTGCATATACCATTCTATTTGAATATTCATAAAGGATGTAATTGAAAATCTAATAAATGTATCAAATATGAACAAAATAAATTTGGATAAATATAATAATATTAGCAAGAATTTTCGTGAAGTTTACAAATTTTTTTAATTAAGGTAAGTACAATCCTGATTTACGTGAGAACAATCCTGATTTATGTTAGAAACATATGAATCAGTTTAGGTGTTTACTCTCTAACTTGTTGTTTTTCTAATACCTATCTAGAAAATACTAGATATCTTGTTGTTGTAATTCTCTCAAGATTAAAAGATAAGATAACCAAGAAAAAAAAAAAAGGTGTAGATGCTTACATGTACGACTAATTCCAACTCTATATGGTTCATTTGAATATGATCAACCAATCATTGAACAATTCGATCTCATACAAGATCAAATCTGCAAAAACACATGAAATATTTTACATTTTCTTAGCAAAATTTGTTTGTGTTGAGTTAGGATTTCTATTAATGAAAATATGTATTGGAAATATTGGAAAGCATATCTGAAAAATTTACAATGATGTGGTTTACCATTGTTATCAAGTTGATAACATTATTTTCATTAATCCCTTACTCCTAGTATATATTTCTTATTTTCTCTTTTCATATAATCTCTGGTTGTGAATAATTGTGAATTCAATAATTTTGGATTAATAAAATGTCAGTAAGAAATGCTATGAAGTTCACAATTTTTTTATTCAAGGTAAATACAATCATGATTTAAATTAGAAATATATGGATCAATTTATGATGTTACTCTCTAACTTGTTTTTTCAAATACTTATACAGAAAACATTAGATATTGTTGTTGCAATACTTGAGAGACTAAAAGATATGATAGCCAAGAAAGATATTAACTTTAAATGCTTGCATGTATACCTAATTTTAAATAATACTAGATTTTTAGTATATTTAAAAATATATATATATATATATATCATTAAAATATTATTTATTTCTGATTTCCGGTTAATTCCACTCGGTTGCATTAGGTCCGGTTGGGTTCGGAATTGAGTTCATGAATTTTACCCATACCGGCATGCTTTTGAGCGTAGGAAGCACTATAACTCCATCGTACTCTTCCACAACGTTACCGGATAATCAAAGCTTGCACCTTTCTCACAAAACTTTTGTATCAAACAGTGGATTTTTCTTTTTTCTTTCTTCTTTAATGTTTTCTTGGATTTGATAAGAACCAATCTAATTGTAACTTCAATTTTACACATTTTCATTACAAGAACATGAATATAGTACGGAGGAAAATGACCTTATGACCTTTGGACAATTTTGTGAGCCAATAACAGAGAGTTTTCTAGAGATATATGTAACAAGAAGAGAATATAATCGTACACACAAGTTGGGTTCCATCAGAATCTTGAGAAGATTTTATCATACAAAGATCAATGAAAGCAGAATCTATGCTTCAATTATCATTATCACCCACAAGTTTACTACAATTCAATCATGGTGAGAAATAGCGACACATGTGGCTTATCACGAATCTACCCAAAACAGATTCCTCATTTCTCTAGATTTTTCCATATCTATGAACATGGATTCTCTTTATCCACAAACAAAGAGTCAATTAAGAGGTAAAAAACAAACAACAAAGAAGATTCTTAAGAGTTAAGACAAAACTCTTCACATTTAGATCTGTTTTCAAAAGAAATGTAAAGCTATAATAAAAGTAAAGATCTTGTGTATGATCACTTACCTTCTTGCTCTGTAGACTCCAGGTCATATTTGCAAAAAAAGACGATCTTTTTTTCCTTTCTTTCTTTCTTTTGCTTCCTTTTCCGTATCTTTTGAGCCTGAAAACTTGTGGGGAGAATCTTATTGTTGCCTTGAAAAGATAAGCATCTAACTGGATAAACCATAATCCAATCAACACACATAAAAGCAAAAAAGATATTACAACAAAAAAAGTATATACAAATATAATCACACACTGTTGTATAACTCCATGGATCCGTGGATCATTACTGAACCATATAGCCAAAAAGGATATTACTGTAAAAAGGAAATTCCTTATGAACTGTATTGTATATACACAACTTGGTTTTCTGGATATTTAAAACGAATCTAAGTTTCATGCATCAGTTTTTAGACAACTCCAAAGGGCATAAGTTAAAAAGTAAAGTAGTGACAAAGATCTGATTTCTGCAAATCTTTACTTTTCTCCACATATCTAAAACTCTATAAATAGGCTTACTTTGTATAGTATAGCATCATCAAAGCAAAACGCACACAAACATATCCACTTCTCTAACACTAAGTCTCTTCTCCTACATTCTCAAATGGAAACCATAAGAAGTTTAGTTGAAGACAAACCAGTGGTGATATTCAGCAAAAGCTCTTGTTGCATGAGCCATTCGATTCAAACATTGATCTCCGGTTTTGGAGCGAAGATGACGGTTTACGAGTTGGATCAATTCTCAAACGGTCAAGAGATCGAAAAGGCATTGGTTAACATGGGTTGTAAACCAAGTGTACCAGTAGTGTTCATTGGTCAACAGTTGATCGGTGGTGCTAATCAGGTAATGACTCTTCAAGTCAAGAACCAATTAGCTTCATTGCTAAGAAGAGCTGGAGCCATATGGGTTTAATAAGAGACAACAAGACTCCAAAAAATGCAAAAATAGGATAGAATAAAGATGAGAATAATATATAGTTTTTGTTTTGGCTTTCTTTTTCGGGTTTCGGTGTTTCTACTATGCACAGTTATGTTTTCAAACAAGTGCAAGTAGTTACACAACCCTGGTGCTAAGAAAACTTGTATCATTCTCAGTTTAACATACTTGTTATATCAAATCTATGTAAGCTGGTTTAAAAAAACGTATATCAGCAATGCTTAATCGCAATTAATGGAAAAAACTTTTGCTTTTTCATTGAGTTCAACATATAATAAGATCAAGAACTTGTATAGTTCTAACTTCTAAGTTACATCAATGTAAGCTGGCAAAAATGTAAATAAGTAATGCTTAATCACAACTAATCGAGAGAAGCATTTGCTTTTTCATTGAGCCCTAAAGGATATATTCATACAACTCTGAAGATAATATCAAGAACCTGTATAGTTCTCAGTAACAAATCTTGCTATATTAATCAATGTAAGCTGTAAAAAACGTCTATCAGCAATGTTTCATCACAATTTAGTAGAGAAAACATTTGCTTTATTCATTGAGTTAAACAAAAACGAAAAGGCCATTATTATTCATCAGCCATGAAAGGCCTATATTCACACAACTCCGAAGCTAAAGATCAAAGAATTTGTATCGTTCTCAATTACCATGTTATATTAAATCTATGCAAGCTGAAAGAAACGTATATCAAGCAATGCTTAATATCTATAAGTAGAGAAAATATTTGCTTTTTCATTGATTCTCTAAGGATTGTTTAACAAAATGAAAGGCTTATTATTCATCAGCCATGAAAAAGAAAGAAACAGAAAATAAAAGTACAGATTTAACTCACTTTCTTTTTCCATCACTTATAGATGTAATCTTTCAGCACTCCATTAGCATGACCAAGCTCAGAATTTCTTCTCCAATTCTCTACTGCTTTACTCACTGCAGCTTTCGCTTCACGAATCTCTTGAGCTGTGAACTTGTGTTCTATGATTCCCAATGGACCAGGTTGCAGAACATTGAACACAGTTTCCGCTTCTTGCTCAAGCTGCCTGCAACTTACAACGAACACAGAGATACGAAGATGTGGAATCAAGCATTATCAGGGTTTAAAGTACTAATTCGAATTGACATCAAACCCTAGATACGATCATTTTCAATACCGCAAAAAGAAATTCGAGAGTATCGGAGTTTTATAACGAAGAGAACAAGAAGAAGACTATGGGATGAAAACCTGAGGATTCCGGAGAAAGGTAAGGCTCTAGCGATTCTGTAAATCGACATTGTCGTCGCCGGGAAGGAGATGAAATTGAGGAACTGATTTGATAATAATTAAACAAAAATAAAAAGATTTTATCGATAAAAATGAACTTCTAGACCAATCAGAGGTTTCGATTTTTGACTGGAGAAAAAAAAAACTATCGACTTCACTGGGGATCGAACCCAGAATCTCTGGTTTCGTAGACCAGCGCCTTATCCATTGGGCCATGAAGTCTTTGTTGACTCTACATTTCAGTAAACGTTTAACAAGTAAAACCGGAGGATATTATTTTCCTCGTAGCCAAACACGTCTCATCGTCTAAAAAGCTTCCTTATCCACGCGCCACTCACTCGTCTTCTTCTTCCTTCCACCTCTCTTAAACAAAATGAATAGCTCGATGATGACGACGACGAAACCATCGGCTCGAGCCTTCCTTCATCTTCACTCTTCACCATCAATTCTACCTTCGAGTCAGCCAGTATGTCTAGTCTCGTGGCCTTCTTCTCCGTCTCGCAAGGCTCGACGACTCGTCTGTATGGCCGTAAGTGAATTCGTAACCTTCCGAAAATTCAACTATTTCAAAAGTTGCATACAACCTGTTCGATGATTTATCTGTTTGAAATATTTCTTTGTTAGGAACCTTACCTCATTACGAAAATGGAGTCTGTTGAGAAAACATGGAAGGAATTATCGGTATGTCTGCTTAACACTTGTTGCATTAATGGTGAAAATGTCTTCTGAGTATTCAAATTGATTTGTAGGTGAAATTAGCTGATCCAGATGTAGTTTCAAATCCTTCTGAATATCAAAAACTTGCACAATCCATGTCAGAGCTTGACGAGGTATTAATATTAAAATGCAATTTCGTTTAAGTGTTCATATGAGTGCAGAGTTTGAAACTAGTTTCTGTAAAAACTGATTCGTTATAGGTTGTATCAGTCTTCAAGAGATTCAAGGAATGTGAGAAGCAGTTACAAGAATCCAAAGGTTCCTTTTTAACTCTCCTCCTTTCTTTCTTTTCTCTAGCTTTGATTTTGTGGAGATTTGTTTTTTTATTTGGTTTTATGGATTTCAGTTTTGGAAAAAGAAGCTGGAGATGATGAAGATATGGTTGAAATGATAGGAAGTGAAATCAATTCGCTCTCTAAAGAAATTCAAGAACTTGAAAATCAGCTTAAGGTTTAGACCCTTTTTAACTTCAGCATGTCCTTTTTTATTTTGATTTCTCGAGTTTGTAACATTGTGTTTTGCGCTTGTGATCAGACTTTACTTCTTCCTACTGATCCTCTTGATGCCAGAAACATATTGCTTGAAGGTAATTAACTAAACTTTGTGTTGACAAGTTGTATCATTCGTCTACACCAGCATTTTGTTTCTGAAACTCTGCTTTTTTTTTGCTCGGACTTGTTTCTACAGTTAGAGCAGGAACTGGTGGTGATGAAGCTGCGATTTGGACTGGTGACCTTGTAGGTACATGCTTTCCTTTTATCTGATTCTAATGTCTTCTGATCTTGGAATACTTTGAATTTCTTAAAACAAAACTCAATCTGGTGGAAATTCACCATCTGTTTTTCAATCGTATTCGTAAAAAAAAACTTTCGAAATGTGATTATTTAATGTTGTAACTTGAAGATTCTTATCTGATTCTAATGTCTTCCAATCTGAAAAGCAATCTGATGTGTCATTGTCCATTTTGTTTCCATCTTATTCGTAAAAAGACTGTCAAAATGTGTTTGCTTTTATGTTTTATGGCTGAGTAAAGCAAATGCAGTAACTTAAAAGCTTCATAACTTACAATGAATCAATTTGCATTCATTCTTTTGCTTTCAGGTGCGGATGTATCAAAGGTACAGCGAACGCAGTTCTTGGAAGTTTTCTATGGTTTCATGCTCAGAGGCTGAACATGGAGGTTACAAGACGTGTGTGATGGAGATAAAAGGAAAAAGCGTCTATAGCAAACTCAAATACGAATCTGGTGTTCATCGAGTACAACGTGTACCTCAAACTGAAACACAAGGACGTGTACACACTTCCACAGCTACTGTAGCCATCATGCCCGAGGTCAAAAAACTAACACTTCACTTCACATATTTCAAATTTTTTCTATATTCGCGAAAAAATCTTAGTGTCGTACTCTGCTTTAGGCTGATGAAGTGGAAGTAGTGATTGATCCAAAAGACATTGAACTAACAACAGCAAGATCCGGTGGAGCTGGTGGTCAAAACGTAAACAAAGTCGAAACAGCTATAGATTTATTCTATAAACCATTAGGTATACGCATTTTCTGTACTGAAGAAAGAACTCAGCTTCGTAACAAAGCTCGTGCTTTCCAACTTCTTCGAGCAAAACTGTAAGTACAAAAAAACATACAACCTGAAACAAACTCTTCTTCCTCTATTGATACATTGAGACGTATTCATATATATATATATATAGGTATGAAATTAAAGTAAGGGAACAACAAGAGAAGATAAGAGATCAAAGAAAATCCCAAGTTGGAACTGGAGCTCGTTCGGAGAAGATAAGAACGTATAATTACAAGGTAAATAATAAATCACACAGAGAGATTATTCAGATACTTTTACTTCTTTAAGGTCATTGATGGTTTATGTAAATACTGTCTGATATGTGTTACAGGATAGTAGAGTGACTGATCATAGGTTAAAGATGAATTTTCCGCTTACTTCGTTTCTTGAAGGCGGTTTAGAAGACGCAGTTCAGGTCCTAAACACAAACCTTAAACCTTAAAAGCCTGTTTTATGTGGTTTTGATTTTGTTTATATGAATCTGAAGTAAAGAATGTTGTTTTTTTCATTGACAGGCTTGTGCTGCTTTGGAACAAAAGGAACTCATGGAAGAACTCTCTGAATCTGTAGCTGCTTCTTGATAAAATTCCTTAAATCTCTTTTGTACACACAATCATATAATTATAAAATCTTTTTTTATTCATAAATGAATGTTTTTTGTAGAACAAACTTGTCACTAAACACACAATCTTTTAATCTCTTGAAACTTTCTTTCGGAGCAGCGATTTGAACCAGTTTCGTAATGTTTTTTTTATCTAAAAATTCTGAGTTTTCGACATTGAGAAACCCACGGAGCTAAGTGTTTAAACTTTAAACAGTATCCAACGTGAAAATCCAAGAGTGTGGTTGAAACGACAACGTTTCATTATAGTATTTTTTTTTTTGCAAATGTTAGACCTGTAACTTCTGAATTGGAGCAATAGTACCCAAACTTTTATTATTTTATCAATTCGAACCTTTTTAGACTGTATAATTTTCAAAATTGAATACGTTACATATTTAGGGGTGTATTGAATTTGACATTTAGATTGATTTGAATTTTAATAAGATTTTAAATGATTTTGATGGTTTTGAGTGATTTTAAAGAAGTTGTTATGATTTAGTATTAAAATCTCTTACAATTTTACCTAAAACCATAGAATTTGGATTTATATAATAGTGGATTTGATATGATTTTTAAAAAGTCTTGTTTAAACAACAAATGATTGTAAATGATTTTAAATGACATTACATAAATTTCATTTTCAATAACACCGAATTTGAGAAGATATTTTAAAATCTTTAGTTGAATAACAGGAGATTTTAAAAAAATCTCAAAACCTTTTAAAATCCACAGTTCAATAAATTACTTAATAGTTAATACTTTATTTAATCATACTTAACAATTAATACTTTTGAATCCCTCTTTTGTAAAAACAGGAAATAATGACAAATAGTAATAAAAGTAAAAAGGAAACATGCAAAATATTAACAAAATCCAATGTCGTTAGCCGACAACTTTATATAGTCTATATATATATATTCTCAAAGTTGAAGGAAACCTAAAAAACCCTAAACCAATCAATAACACCCCTACGATCAAAGTTGCGGCTGAAATCTTGCAACGAAACCCTCTGGTCTTAAAGTTTCTCACGTTGTCTCTTACTATTCCTATAGGATTCTTTGAGAGATTAGCTTAATCTCCACTGGCTCTGTTGCTGTCAAATCTTGGAATGGCAACTGAATCGAAAAGTTACGCAAAAAGAGATCGTCTACTAGAGATTGAGGCATGGGCTCGTAAAAGGTTTGAAAACGAAGATGTATACAGGGCTGAATCTCGCGAGTCTCCTCCAAAGCAAGGAAAAAAATTCTTCTCAACTTTCCCTTTCCCGTATATGAATGGTGATTTACACGTTGGACATGCCTTCTCACTTTCCAAGATCGATTTCGCATCTGGTTTCCATAGACTAAGAGGAGCGAACGTGCTTCTTCCGTTTGGTTTCCACTGTACCGGTATGCCGATTAAAGCCTCTGCGGATAAGCTTTCTCGTGAGATTAAAAAGTTTGGTAACCCTCCTGTGTTCGACAACAAGACCAAACAAGAGAGTAACACACCAGCTTTGTTACCGGATAAGTTCAAGGGAAAGAAGTCAAAAGTGGCTGCGAAAGCTAGTGGACAAGTTCATCAATGGGAGATTATGCGTAGTTTTGGTCTTAGTGACAGCGAGATAGCCAAGTTTCAAGATCCGTATGAATGGTTGTATTACTTCCCACCTTTAGCTGTTGAAGATCTTAAAGCATATGGATTGGGTTGTGACTGGAGACGATCGTTTGTCACCACTGATGTTAATCCGTTTTTCGACTCTTTCGTGAAGTGGCAGATGAGGAAGTTGAAATCAATGGGAAAGATTGTGAAAGACCGTCGTTACACGATTTTCTCGCCTTTCGATAACCAGCCATGTGCTGATCACGACCGTGCTACTGGTGAAGGTGTTCAGCCTCAAGAGTATACTCTTATTAAGATGGAAGTATTGAAACCGTTTCCTCTAAAGCTTGGTCCTTTGGAAGGGAAGAAGAGAGTGTTTATGGTTGCAACCACTTTGACACCTGAGACTATGGTATTGCCTGATGAAAATTACGGAGCTTATGAAATTAATGAAACTGATGTTTTCATCGTTACCGAGAGATGTGCGTTAAACCTCGCTTACCAGGGCTTCTCAAAGATCCCTCAGAAGACTTGTTGCTTGTTTGAGTTGACCGGGGAAGATCTGATCGGACTCCCGATGAAGTCTCCTTTGTCGGTTAACGAGATCATGCTTGTTGGAGAGTTTGATGGTAGGAAAGTTGAAGAGATCGAACCTATTATCAAAGAAAAGCTCATAGAGTCTGGTCAAGCAATTCTATACTTTGAACCAAAGACACAGGTGATATCAAGATCCGGTGATGAATGTGTCGTGGCTCTTACAGAACAGTGGTTCATAACTTACGGTGAAGAAGCATGGCGGAAAATGGCTGAGGAATGCTTATCAAAGATGAGACTCTACTCTGAAGAAACAAGGCATTGCTTTGAGAAAACTTTAAACTGGTTAAAACAGTGGGCGTGTTCAAGGTCTTTTAGTCTTGGAACTCGTATTCCTTGGGATGAAGAGTTTCTTGTTGAATCTTTATCTGATTCGTCTCTTTACATGGCGTATTACACAGTTGCTCATTTTTTCCACGACGGAGACATGTATAAAGGAAGCAAGTCTTTGATCCTCCCTCACCAGATGAATGATGAAGTTTGGGAGTATCTATTCTGCGATGGTCCGTACCCTAACCCTAACCCTAAATCATCGTCTGATGATATTCCGTCGTCAGCTGTTTTAGCCAAGATGAAGCAAGAATTCGACTATTGGTATCCGTTGGATCTCCGAGTTTCAGGAAAGAATCTGATTCAGAATCATTTGACGTTTTTCATCTACAACCACACTGCGTTAATGGCGAAACGTAACTGACCTCGTGGGATTAGATGTAATGGTCACATAATGCTTAATACTGCAAAAATGTCGAAATCAAGCGGAAACTTCAGAACGTTACGTCAAGCTATTGAAGAATTCTCTGCAACTGCTACAAGGTTTGTTTTAGCTAGTTCTGGTGATGGTGTTGACGATGCAAATTTTGTATTTGAAGATGTAAATGCTGCGATTAAGCGTCTGACGAAAGAGCTCACGTGGATGGAAGAAGACGTTGTTGTAGCTTGTGATGGAAGAAAGGGTCATGCAACGACTTATGCAGATAAAGTGTTTGAAAATGAGATGAACATTGCTATTAGATTGACTGAAAAAGCCTACAAAGATTGTATGTTTAGGGAGGCAGTGAAGAATGGGTTTTACAATTTACAAGCTGCTCGAGATGAGTATAGACTCTCTTGCGGTGGTAGTGGCATGAACCATGACTTGTTACTCAAGTTTATCGATGTGGAGACACGTCTCATTGCACCAATCTGTCCACAATTTGCAGAATATGTTTGGAAGAAGGTTTTGAAAAAGGAAGGTTGTGTAATAACAGCTGGATGGCCAGAATCAAACGATCCTGATTTGTTTCTCAAACGTGCAAACAAATATTTGCAAGATTTGATTGGGTCAATGAGCGATAAGCTCTTAGAAGGTTCCAAGAAGAAGACTAAGAAAGGTACTCATCAAGTAACAACATCAAAGGAGAAGAAGTTAATAAAAGGGATAATATTTGTGAAGGAGGAATTTGATGGATGGAGAGGACACTGTCTCAAGATTCTACAAAGCAAATTTAACAAAGAAAAATCTTGTTTCGTCGCGACTGATGCAGAGATACTTGAAGAGATGATATTGCACAAGGATGTATTCTCATTAGGAAACTTGGATAAAATTCAGAATCTTTGCATGCATTTCCTTAAATTAATGAAGAAGGAAGCGATATCTATCGGTGTTCAAGCTCTAAACTTGAAGTTACCTTTTGAAGAGATTGAATTCCTTAAGCGTCACATTGACTTGATCAAACGTCAACTTGGTCTTGAAGAAGTTGAAATATGTGACTCTAATGATATTGCAAAAGCTGGTTCACATGTCTCAATCCTGAATCAGAATCCTCCTTCTCCAAGCAAACCAACCCCAATCTTTGTTAACTTGTCATTGAACACACAATCATAATTGTAAAAAATCTTTTTTTTATTATTCATTTAGAACAATATTGTCATTGAACACACAATCTTTAACTTTAAGTATCTGAAAATAATTCAAATCTTCTTTCTTCATAACTCCATTACACAAAAGCTTAACAATAACCATATTCCTCGACTTGATTCTCTTCTCCAAACTCAAACCTAACACAAAAGGTTGCAGAGAAATCTCATTAGCTTCAATACCCATTTCACTATGATTTGAAAAAATCGAGTTTTGGTGAGAGTACTGACTCTGGATTCACTATAAGAATGCTTGGGAATGATTTGATGACTCTGGTGATTTGTTCTTCATTGAATCCATTGTTCTTGAGCAATGTGAGTACTGAATCTGGTCTTTGAGTAGATGATGATGATAGCTTGACGAATCTGGATTTCGATTTCGCGGATTTTAAAGATAAACCGCATGAATTCACTAGATACGTTACAGTAAACGATCGAATGTTTAGGGTTTTAGAGATTTCGGATTCGCTAAGGTTCTTCTCGCTGGTGTTTGCAAGCAGAGAGATTTGGGGAGGACGAAATGAAATGAGAGTGACGACTGTGTGGCGGAAACGATGCCGTTTCGTTTAAATTATTCTGAATTGTGTTTTCCAAATGTTAGACCTATAACTTCTGAATTGGAGCAATAATACCCAAACTTTTATTATTTATCAGTTTGAACCTTTTCCTTGAACTATCTTTTTATCTAATTATTGTGTTTTGCTTTTCAACTTTTAAGTAGTTAATTTTTTTAAAGATTTTACTTAATTTTATTAATAAAAAATTTAACATATAATCTTTTAAAATTTATATGTTTATAAAAAGAACATTTAAAATACTATAGATATTATTTTTGACATATGATAGTATCGAATTGTATAGTGGTCAAAAATAATGTGAAGGTTTATGATAATAAGATGTGTTGGTCGTTTAAACATTTAAACTAGTTGATAACTTGAATCGAGTTAAAAATATAACTTTTCATTAATAATATGTTGTACATATTAAATTAAGAGTTTGCCTAATGATCAATACTTTAAATAAAAAGGATGTAAATTTTAAATTTTGAAATCATACGGCAAACCATGTTCTATATTTGTTTAAACCTGCATTTGGAAACAAAATTAGGAAAACATATATATAATGTAGTAAGATGACTAAATATTGGTATAGATGTGAAATGGTATACGTTCATATCTGAGATTTTCAAAAACTTTTTTGAAAACAACATTCATTGTTTTATTTTTTTATTTTTTCTTCTTTGTCCAAAATAAAATCCTTTATCCCAGATTTTTTTGTGACCCTAGATAAAGCAACATATAGTTGGTCGTGGGAAAAAAAAATGTCGAGGAAAAAAATAATCTTTGACCTTAATTTATATTGATTTATATTTCAAAAGCTATTGCTAATGGGAGTTGCCTCACTCGCATTTTGAAAAGATATATGCCTTTTTTGGGTGCTAACCACTTTGGGAATGTAAACCTTAATTCTGATTTTGTTTCATGTTGCTTCGACAACATGTATGGTCAACTGAACTATAAGAAGTCTACTCTTGCTACACAAACTTTCTTTTGGGTATATATTTGGAAGTAGCATAACAGGAGCTCCGACTTTCAAGTTAATACTATGGTTAGGCATACTTGCAGTTTTTATTGTATTTAGGAAATCTTGCAAAAACAGCTCCCTACTACTTGAATTTGATACTGGGTTCAATACAATCAGAACTAAGATACATTCTCCTATCAGCTGATAAATTGGAAAAGAAATTTGTGATTAGATATGTTAAATAAACATAAGATAAATAATAGTGTGGGTTTCAAAAGAAAGCATATCTGGTAGTAATGAAAACATATAACCATTAACCATGTCGAGTACTTCATTGGCCGGTTAATATAGCTCTTCCCTGATAGAAATTTAGAATCACTTGGTTGTACAAAATCACCACCATAAGCTGCATTCACTATAGATTTAATAGTTTCCGTTATTTTAAGTTCTTCTGAAATGTCAGTCAAAACCTCTCATAAATTAGGCTCATTCGCTCATTGATTCGTCCATATCCAATGGCAAGTAGCAATTCTGAGAATTCCTTTTTCTCCTGACTCCTTATTATTATTATTACTACCAACCTCATATTCTTCGTCAATCTCATAATTCCAGAGTAAACGTATGTACATATCTGAAGAATTTAAAGATGCTACAAAAAAATTTCGCTCTACTTCCTTCCTTAATAAGGGGAATATTTGCCGACCATTACCTCCAAAAATAGTATATGGTGTCTTAATTTACCAACAAAAGGAGTATATGGTGTCTTAAAGATTCGAAACAATGTCGATTCATCATCAGTGTTTTGTCTCATATTATTAACGAAGTCTCACTTACTAATCCTAAAAATATATGATCCTAGTTTTGTATTGCACATAGAAACTCATCGGGATTTAATGGAATTACAAAACGTGAGTGGAACATCCTTCCTCTTGGAAATAGTAAAGCAGTAATGCCGCTAGATGCAACATTTAAAATAATTTATCCTTTAGACCTCAGAGCAACTAATAAATCCTTGTTTTTTGGGTGTCCATTATCTAGCCTTTTTAATATAGACAAACATAGTAGGGAACTAAGGCTAAGTGAGGTTTTTAGTAAGCTCTTTGTACTTCTTGTTGGCTATCATCCAAGCCAAAAAAATTGATTCAACAAATCTTTGAGGTCATCATCATTTTCGTAGACAAATGTTAGTTTTTGAACTTGAATATTACGTTGTTGTATAGGAAATGATAGTATTCGCCATGTTTTCTTGCACGTTGAACCGAATATGTTATTAAGAAAAACAAAATGTAGTAATTTAAGTCACGCTAAATTGATTGTAATGTAAAGTTAAAACTGTAAATGTTGTACATGAGTAGTGAAGGTAGTACGGTATTATGAAACGTTATATATTAAAAAATTTTATGGACCGAGATCTATATTTTATTTTTTATACATGAATTAACTAATGAAATTATATGTATTTAAGGAATATAAGGTTTCATATCAAATTAGTTTGAGTAAGAAATAGTTTTTGTGAACAATAATTGCTAATAATCTAATAAAAATCAAAAGAACTTATTATTAAAGAATTATTTTCAATTTATAGAATACGTAGAATACATACATACATTCTAAATAGTTTTGAACCTTGTCCACCTCCTTCTATTGTTTTGTGATATTTTTATTAGGATTCGAGTTAACATTTGATTGAGCATTTGTTTCTGTAAAAGGATTGTTCTGGATGTTTGCATGAGCACAATCTTATCTTTTATTAATATATTTAAATAAGTATTTAATAGATCAATATTGATTGCATCATTCCACATTAACATGAGCTCAATATTGTAGCGACAACTCTCTATTATAAGTCATAAAATATCGATTATCCATCTCGATTTTTCTTTTGAAACTTTTGAGCCATTTTCCCTCTTATTCATTGGATATCCATCGACGTATATAATGGTAGTTTCATTATACTTTTTAGGAAAATCTACAATACACTTACCAGCTACCATGCAAGGTGAGTTTAGATTCGTTTGGCCATATGGCATGTGAATCATCATGTTAGAAACCACATCATCCAAATTTGGTTCATAATGTTTATCAGGTACTTCAGCACATATATGCATGTCCATATCTACAGGCGATGGAAAATTGCAAAAATGATGCATAAACAACAGTATGTAGGCATATGACAATCCTCGCTTCTGGAATTCGATGGTACACACACCTTCATTAAAGACAACATAAATTGAGGTCTAGATATGGAAAATGAGAAATTAAATAAAATTACTCGTACAAAATTAATTTTCTTCCAAGCAGATTTTTTCAGTTAAACCACACATAACACTTTCAAGTTTAATCTTTATTTGGTCTATCTTCTCGACTTATTTTCGTGTTTTGAAGATATCGTATTATCTTATGTCACCTAAAGTTTCATGTAAAAATAATAAACAGATATGAAGATTTGTAGTATTTGCAAACCGCCATAGCATTAAAATATCTATTTCTCACAACTCGAGTTAGAACACTTATTCAGAAGATTACAGATATTCAACATCCTTTTCAAAGCTTCTACTAATTATGAGATTAGTTTTTTCTTCTCACAGCTATTTTTATCACGGGAAAAATGAATTTTTATTAGGTAATGTTGGAAAGTGTAAATTATTGTTTATAAAAGAATAGATACAATACATATAGGTAGATATCCTATTAGGTATTTCATTCTTAGTATCATGAATATAAAGTTGTCTAGGATTTTTATTTGCATGAGGAATCATACTACCTATCAAATGGTAGTTTTCTCCAAGATGTTAAAATATCTAGGAACCTCTATTTTCTAATTGAATGATTTATCATTCACCAAGAGAAGTGAATGAAAACATCATATTATACATCTAGATATTATCGCGAACATGCTTGTACATATCATCATCACTTGTAAACAAATACATCAACAAATGCAGAGGTTGTTGGAGGAGAGGAAATTCTACTTTGCCTTCCATGTAGTATAAAGAAAAAACATAGTTTATAACCTTTTGTTTTTTTTTCTATTTTCTCACACTAAACCACATAAATGGGTGAGAGCATGTCTATGTATGATCTCCATCATCTTGATAACCTATACGATTGAAGAAAACAATGACTAGTGAAAGTAACAAAAGTTTTTTTTTTCATTCATCTTATTGTATAATGGAATCATGATAAAACAATGATTAGTGAAAGTAAAAAAGTTTTTTGTTTTCATTTTATTGTATAATGGAATTATGATACATTAATTATCAATTTTTAGACTTGGAACTATTGAATTTGATGAACATGACTTAAGGGAGGTAAACAATAGTTAGCTCTAAGCGCGAGATGAGTTTAGTTAGGTAATATAAGTTTATTTTAAATCTTACTTATTTCAGTGTAAAACAGAATAACATCTGAATTGTAAAATACAGTCAAATTTTTATATGAAAATTACATAACGATTAATCATTTGAATTACAAAGATGAGAAATGAAAATTAGAAAACGACCGACCATGCCTTAAGTTTGCTTGGACCTCCGTTTTCTTAAAAATATGATATAATCAAAATAAATAAATTAATAGATTATTAAGATAAATGAAGATTTGTAATGAAAAACATATTGTGAACTTTATATTCTCGTATTAAAGGGTTAACTGAACAAACTCTTTCGACAATGGTTGGAATTTAGTTTTATTGTGTGTAAATTTTTATCGTATTCAATAAAAAAAAAATTTTTAAAAATAGGGGAAATTTGATATAAAAAATTTCAATAACGATATTGAATCATATTAAATAATTTTTGAATTTTTGAATTTAATTAGTTAAATAAGGAGGACGTAAGATATTCAGATTTGGAAAGAGAATAAACTAATTTAGTGTTGAGATTTTAGGAAAAGATAATAAACTAATTTAGTGTTGAGATTTTAGGATTGAATTAGGTGTTTAAGAATTTAATAATCCATTAATTTTTTTTCTGAATTGAACTAAGTAATTAATTTATTGAAAAAATTAAAGTTTCATTTGAAAATATATTTATAGTATACTTCAATTTGGAGATGGTAAACCAAAAAAAAAGAAACTATTACATTCTTATTATTCATTCTTATTTGAAAAACAAACAATTTTCAATTATTATATCACTTTCCTAACTAATTAGAAAATCTTCTAAATTTCTCAGCTAATTTTTTTTAATTACTATTGGTTATAGAAAATTGCAAAAATATATATGGACAATCATATTTCCACATCTTTAGTTTCTATTTGAAGTAATTAGTAATCACTTTAAAATATTAATGGCATATTAAGTGATTTTAAAAATTCCAAAATTGATGCATTGCTATATAAAATTTTGAAGGTGTTAGTGTTTTATGAATATTCATAACTAATAGAAAATTTAGATTGAAAGAAACATAGAATTGAAAGAGCAGAAAAAAATGAGACCACTCTCATTATTTATTTGACACAAAATATTTATTATAATCCTGATGTGGTTTCCGTAAGTTCTTTCAAGAAAAACGTGTTGCAAAGCAAAAGATCCAAAAATGACCATACAACAATAAAAAGGAAGAAGAAGTAGGCTAGTTCTTGATTCATATACTCTTGTTATTGTAAGAATTGATAGTGTCAACTTCTCTTCCATAATGACGTTCATGTTTTCTCATATATATGACTTGTCCTTTATGTCCCTTGATTTTATACATGTGCTTAATCTGCAAAAAAAAATCAATGCCCCAACAAAATTTAAGTTAGGCGAAAGAAAACAGTTAAAAGAAAGAAAAAAACTCATAATTTATGATTAATTATGTTACCTCATATTTCTTCCTTGTGTTGTCGAGTCAATAAACTATCGAGTTTTTGTGGAGATTGTGAAACATGTAGAAATGGTTACACGGGTAGATAAATGGAAGATGTTTGTATTGTGCTTTGGGAAATGATTCTAACCTCATGTTTCCATTCAAGGTTCTTGTAATGATGGAATCGATGATGATTTTCTGAAATCAAAACAAAGCGTACCAATGAGAAGAATGAATAATGTTATTCCATGATGAAACGATTACAAAATATTTTTATAAAACATTCAATAAAAATAAATTAATGAGATATATAAAACCTAAATAGTAGAAAAGAAAAATTGAACAACGAGGGAAAAATTTGAGGAATGTCAATCGTGTTTATTGTTAGATATGGTAGCAAAAACTAAAGGTAGATATGGATATATATAGGGAATCAATTTTTAGGAATATAAAAAAATCGTACGTTTCATTTATTTATCTTTTGAAAACAATGATATTTTCCTAAATTGGAGTTGCTGAGTCACAATGTCACAATGTAACTAAATTCAAGGAACTAAATACTTGATTTGAAAATGCAAATATATATTTGAATAGAAGTCAATCCTAGATTTGTGGTAAAAGATTTGGGGAATTAGTTTTCAAAATAGTGTTTCCAAAAAAGAAAAGAAAAAAACGTGATTTAGGTTAATGACATAAGAAAATTGAGTTATAGGACCATAGATATTTTGTTAACATTTAAAGACATTCGTAATTAATAGAGACGTTTTCAAAACTTAATATATATAGAAACATTTATATAAATTTTGCGAGAATTTAGTGGATTTGAAATCTTTTGATTTAAAACGAACAAATTTAAATCGTCTAAATTTACTTAAAACGAACAATTCAGATTTAATAATTAAAATAACCCGCGTGTCAATCCATTTATGAAATCGGGTATCCGACCAAGCAATTGAACTAAATTACTGAATAAAATAAATCAAAATTCTCCAAAAAAAATGACAGTTTGACATATACAAAAATAGGATTACTTTAATAAATTATGGATTTAAAAATAATAGTAATCGATAAATCATACCAACTTAAAATTCTGTTATTCTAAAATGAAAGAAAATTATGTTATTCTATATATGATATATAACAAGAACAATCATTTATAGAATAGCAGAATTTTTCTTTACTTTAAAGTGTCTATACAATAAAAAAAAAATGCATTTAAAATAAAACTATTAATAAAAAATCATATTATTATAATAATAATTTAGTATTTATTATAATTTTCTTGATATATTATAATTGTCGTAATATTTAAGATTAAAATAGAAAAGAAAATTCTAAAAATCATCGGGAACCGGACAGGTGTCGAGGTCTCACCAGACTCCCACCTTAAGCTTTGACGCATAATAACCTACGAATTATTCAAATCAGATAAGAACCAATATCGCGAGCAACCACCGACTTTCTTTAATTTACAAGAACGAAAATCTGAAATAATTTAATCCAAACTACCGACCTCCTGTCATATCGAATATATTAACCGCAACGAATTTGATCGGTTTAGGGTTTCCTACAATATATCTCACCCGCAACTTTGATCGGGAGAGAGGATATCTATTTTTTTTTGAATTAATATTAAAATCTATTAAAAAAACCTCCAACAGTTTTACATGACCATAGTTATTAAACCTGCAATTTTACATTAAGTATCCAAGAACAAAAGTAGCTCCACGAGTATAGTTTAGGCACCACGGCTCGCAAACCAAATAGAAAGACTCTCATCAAATCTTCGATCCCCTGTTTATCTGATTGATGAAAGTTTATTGCGAATCATTTTGTCCATCTTCACCGAAAGATCCTTGGCGGAAGTGTGACGTTTGCCATGACGATGATAATTTATTTCTTTCCAAATCATAGTCACTGTGATTTGAAAAACATACCGGAACAGAAAGATCTGTAGCTTTCCTAACGAGTTTGTTGAAAACAGAGCATGTGTCTCTTCCCAATTGTCCGTGAAGCTTGTACCTAGTAGCCCTCTAGCTAGAGATGACCAGACCCGAGATGCATACTGACATGTGAAAAATAGGTGATTTCGAGACTCATGTGATTGTGTACACAAGACACATTTCTGATCTACTCCCGCACTCCATTTCACCATCCGATTAGTTGTAGAGAGACGGTTCAGACACGCGAGCCATGAAATGAAAGAATATTTTGGTGTTGCTTGAGAAAACCAAATATTCTTTGTCCAGTTAACTTCTGGACTTGGTACACGAGAAAGATGCAGTGTTGTTTTTGAAGAGAAACGAGCTGCAAACTTATCACTTTTACCCAGCCATAACGAACGATCTGCATCAGTAGAGATAGGACTACGATGCTTTTGGATTATTTCCTCAATCTGATTTAAGATTTCACTCCGTCTCCTTCGTCTCCGATGGGTATTCAATACTTTCTCCGAGAGGATATCTATTACACGCAACTTCTCGATGGGTTTAATTCTATGGAAAAATGTTATAGATCCTAAACGTAAAGGAAAAAGGAAAGGGAATTTACAAAAAAGGAAATAATGAAAAATGTCAATAATTCTTTTTGAGAAAGTAACTTGTGAAGTTGCTTTGGCTAAACTAATCAATCTCATAAGTTGCTTTGGTGTGATCCAACCATTTAGAAACGAAGTTGAGATTATTGTGAAGCTCGTTCAAGGATTCAAGAACGTCAAGAGGTGGATTCAAGAGATACGGAGGTTTCTGGTGATGGAGGTCATAAGTTATGGGAGAGATTATGGTGGAGGAGAAAGAGATTATGAAGTCAACGATCATTGACTTGGACAGAGAGACTTCACGGTGTGATGACTTATCTCAGTTTGGTCCGAGTGTGGCTGAGGAAGAAGATTTTTTGAGTCTGTCTACTAGCAAAAGAGATCGAATGAATTGAAGTTTATAAATATGTTAATATGTTTTTTGTGTGGAATTTATCTAGCTCTTTTATTTGTTAGAATTTTTTGTTATTATTTTGTTGCTACATCTAAATTTACGTTTTATGTTTGAAAACTGAGACAAATGGCTTGATTTTATTTACTCAGTAACGTTAATTACGTAATGTAAGACATATGTTTAGTTTTAACAAAAAAATAAGAAGTAGAAAGACGTGTATTTTTAGTTAAGTTGGTGAACAATAAAAAAGATGTGTACGTTACGTTCTCGTAACGCCTTTAAAACGTGTTTGACTCTTACGGTAAGAAGAATCTTTGACTTTTGGTAAGGAGAACATGGTTTTTGATAACTGTTAAAGACGAAACTACCCATTTACCTAGGAAAGTACTTTCCTTTGTCTGCTTTTCCATATTTGGTGCATATCCACACGAATTCAAGGCTAATTTTGTCAGTTAAAGTTTTCTAGCTTAATAAAAGTCATCCACGTAAATCGTAATGTTTTCTGAAGTTTTTTTCGACCGTATGTACTTTTCATAAAAATGAGTTACTTTTTATTTTATTTCAAAACTAATAGTCCTTCTTAGTTTTTTTTAATAGTCCCAAGTCACGGTTCGTATTCTCCATTACCCTATTTGAATTTATCTAGCGGTTTGAATTGTAAGTCTATTGTTGCAATCTGGAAAATTTCCTCGTTGGATTACTATTGTCAGCCAAGTATTAACTTTCGTCCAACTTTCCCTTGAACGATCTCTAATGACCTTTATCTCTTTATGATTTATATGTGCTCTTAGACTTAACGGTTATTTTGGGAATTTTTATATGTGTCATAGGCAAAATTGGTCCAAGTGTTTGTATTTATACTACACATTGTCATTTCCCTGAACAATCGCAACTTTATGTCGCACCAATTCAAAGAAAACTGCCCAACCGTCTAATCTTCCAACTAGTTTGCCACTCAATCCATCTAACTTACCTAGCTAACTCATTAGTCAACCCAACTAACTCAACTACAACCTTCATCTTCTAGTTTCGCTGAGCTACCCAACTGATCTAGCTTGCTGGTATAACTAGCTTGAACTGTCTTGAACTTATTTAACTTGGACATTATTTCTTCTCTTCAATCATTCGCTAGCTGATTCAAACCAAATTGGTAATGTTCTTTGAATCACCCAACTTCCCTTCATTATTTAGATTTTTCTTTGGCCAAATTCTTGATTCGATCGTCTTTTTGGTGTTTGATCCGGTTAATCCTTTCTAAAGTTGGTATATCCCAGGGGTGAGTATAACTTGCTCACAGTCTATCCGCCACCAAATTCCCAAGCCGACTGGTCACTTACGGATACCCACCTCCTTATATAACCTAAATGTCATTTATGGATACTATATCATTGAATTATTACTCCCACAATAAATTGAGTTTTTTTTTTTTTGTATCATTCAATTTGAGATTCTTTTCTTACATCTTGATCATGGTTCATCTCAACGATTATATGAGGGATGTTACATGTGAGGTGCAAAGTTTTTTTTTTATTATTGTTACTAACTACAGCGAAGAACTTTATGGATATAGACTACAAAGAATTCGTTCTCTTTGTTATTCCTTTTGATTTTCGGATGCCATGTTTCGAGAAATTTTATCTCTTATTCATATGGATAGGGGGTCGCTTAGGGTTTTTAATCTATGTGGGTATAAGAACCGCCTCCAGAAACCTTAAATCTTTTGAAATGTGGATGTGTCTTTTTCAGAATGAATCTATAACATCACGCGCTTGTTGCAATACTTCTTCTCACGCGCCATCTGCGTTAACCCATTTAATGTAGTTTCTATATTAAATAAACTTGAATACCACGAGATCAAACTCACGTCATAACTCACTAACACGTCTTTACATTTTAGATCACATAGTGGATGTAAAGTCGAAACAATTAATGCAAATTTGACGAAAAAATCCGACTAACACATTAATCGAGAACAAATCATTTTTAAGTCCAAAAATTTTCGATTGATATAATAACTATAAAGGAATCGTATAATTCATACAAATCATGTTTTAATCTCTTAAAAGAGATTTCATACATATTTGGTTCTTAATTTCTTTTTGCTACACTAAAGTGAAAATCATAAATTTTTCCTTCAATTTTCTAATAAAAATTTCCGACACATTTTTACATTTAAATAGAAGAATCTTCGACATAAATTACTTCTTACACGTAAAAAAAAGGAGATAAAAAAATAAATGAAAAAGGCAAAAAATGAAAAATGAACCGCGGCTGCCCTATACCAAAACCCGGGAGATTCTACGTGTTTTTTTTTCCGCTAATTGATTTCTCCAGCGAAAGAGATCGAAACACATTTTTGATCTTTCGACGGGAAAACGCAAAATCCCAATTCTGCTTTCACTCGATCGAAACTGTTAAATCTTCGATTGAATTCGTCGATATTGCAATATCGAAAGAAAATTTCGATTTCCTGGGTTTGTGTACTTTGTCTCTTGTGTGTTCCTGATCGAGATTTCTAATTCGATCAAAGCTAGGGCAAAATCCTGAGTTTGATTTGGGTTGGGGTTTCACTGTTTCGTCGATCGGTGACGAAGAAATTCACGTTACTGTGTGGTTTTAGGGAGGATTTGGAGGTTGATTTTGAGTTTTTGATTTGGGGGTTTGGGCGATTGCAATGTTAGAAAGGGGCTAGGGTTAATAGCTAGGGTTTGTTTGACGAAAGAGTAGTAGAAATGGAAGAGTCTGAACTTGAAGAAGGAGAAGCTTGCTCTTACAATATTACTAACGATTATGGTGGAAGTATAGACCCTGATAACGATCTCTCTTACATTGTAAGACCTTTACTTCTTCTTGAGCTAAGTTTAGAAGCATATACACATAATTTACTTCTTAATGTTGCATTGTTGTCTTACCTTAGTCTCTTTGAAGTTAGATTGCATCATTTTGGTTTGGTATAGGAGAGTTTTACTTGTGGAGCTTTAGGGATGTGTGCATGTTGGTTGATATGGTATAAGGGTTTTAAATGTTATGGATTGTTTTATTTGGTAACTTCGTTATGATTCAGTAGGCTTTAATTGCGCGTAAAGAGTAGTTTGGCAGGTTTGTCAATGGTCTATTTATCTACTTTCCATTTGGAAGTCTTTAGTTTTCGAGTGCCGCGTGTTTTGTTTCGACGCGGAATCGTTATCGGGGCTTATATACGAACAAGTTTCAATTCATCGGTTACAGTTTTACTTGAAAAGTGTTCATAGACATTTTTAAAAGCATCTACATTTGTTTATCTTGAGAAGTAATCTTATGTTTTGGTTCTTGACTTTTGTTTTGGATTGTTTATTTTGAAGGACGAGAAGCTTCAAAACATCCTTGGACACTTTCAGAAAGATTTCGAGGGCAATTTTTCAGCTGAGAATCTTGGTATGTTGATGTGTGTGTGTGTGGCAGCAACTGATTCTTCTTCGTTGGATCACAAAAGTGTGAAACTAGTCCTTTGAATTTCATTATTACAGGAGCGAAATTTGGTGGCTATGGCTCTTTCTTACCAACTTATCAACGTTCACCTGTTTGGTCTCATCCAAAGACACCAGCTAAACCTCTGAGTTCTACAGGGACTACTAGATCTCCGAACAACGTACTAGGAGAGGTAACGTTTCGGTTCTCTTCATCTGTTGTTTTTCGCGCTTTGTAATTGTAAGTCCTATACTTACCTTTTTGTTCTTCTCTTAGTTCCAGAGTGGAAATGCAGCTTCATCTAGCGTTCCCAAAAGGGAAAAATCTGGTCTTGCTTCCTCTGGAAACCTGAAAAAATCGATGAAATCAAAGAAACCTAATTCTAATTCCAGTTCTAGACAAGAATCCGGAATCAAGAAACCTGGTGTCTTCAGTAAACAGAACTCGTTAAAGCTTCGGATAAAGATGGGATCGGATAGTGTATCTGCAGAAAAGAACGCTGCTGCAATATACAATGGACTCGGACTCGATATGTCGCCTTCTTTGTCATTAGATAATAATAGTCTTTCAGGTAGTGATGGGAATGGAGAACTTCGAGGTTATTCTCCTTTGTTGTCTCCTGCGAGTATTGTTAACGTGAGAGTCTTTCCTTTTTGTTCTGTGTTTTTTACACTAAAATAGAAAGTCTCCTTTTGATGTCAAGATGTTGATCATGGTGATTCTATGGCAGGTAATGACTTCTCTTCCTGTGGAACATCATCATCTACTATCTCCTCTCTCTGATGATCTGATTCGGTTCGCTGATAAGGAAAAACCCGAGAAGGTATATAAGCATACATCTCCGTTTAGGTTCACAGAGAGTTCTGCTGTAATGATGAATGGTTTGGAACCAAAGAAGGTTGAAGAGAAAAAACCATTAATAGAAAAGAAAAGAAAGACGGTGGAGAGGAATAGCTTTTCCGTGGAGACAAATGTCGGCTGTAAAATTGGAACTGATGCTACAATTAAGGAGCCGGTGGAGACAAACACATCGTATCATATTGCTGCGGAGAAAGAGAAATTATCTGATGCTTCCAAGGATAACTACAATGGCGCTGTTAAGAGTGAAATGGTGAGTGATGGTGAGAGAAGATCGTGGGGTATAACTCGTCATAAAGATCTTGGACCGTATCATGAGAATCCAAAGACTAGTTCTGCTGGAAGTGTTCGTGAAGATAAAAAGCGGGATGATGATGATGCTTCAGGGTACTCAGGGAAAGTTGGAAAATGCAAAAGAAGCAAAGCTTCTGATTCAGTTAAAAAGGAAACAAAGGTGAAAAGTGTTCCTAAATTGGAGCCAGAACAACATACTTCGAGAAAGCGAAAGTCTGATCAGATAGATCAGGAGCCATCGAAGTCTAAGGAACTGAAAAGCTCTGTTGTTGTCGAGACTAAGATGAATGGTCAAGCCGAGAAGAAGGAAGTGGTAGTCTCAAAACCACAAAACGATGTCAAAAAACCAGAAGACGCTTATAAAGACTTTTTCGGAGAGTTAGGTGACTCTGAAGAAGAAGAAGAGGATGAAGTAAAAGATTTACGGATGATGTCAGCAAAGAGACTTCCGGTCTTGGAAGATACGCCACAAAAGCCGTCGCTGACAACCGAAACTCAGAATATTGGTCCTGGACCCACTTCTCTTCCAAAAGCGAATCCTGTGATCATACAAGAACATTGGGTTGCTTGTGACAAGTGCGGAAAATGGCGTCTACTTCCTTTCGGCGTCTTCCCAGAAAATCTTCCTGAGAAATGGATGTGCACTATGCTTAATTGGCTGTGAGTTTCTTTCTTATTATTTTCTCCGGCATGATAACTAATCAGAACCTGATTCTCTTTGTGATAATGTGTGTGTGTTTTTAGGCCTGACGTGAACTATTGCCATGTTCCTGAAGACGAAACAACAAAAGCTTTGTATGCGATGTATCAGATCTCTCCTCCTGATAGCCAAGCTCCAATGCAGAGTAATAATCCAAGTGGTCCTAAGCCTCAGTTAAACCAAGGAGATGATAACGCAAGGAAGAAGAGGAAAGGTGTAAAGAAGATAGAGAGCGGTATCGACAAAGAAGGTTCTCGTACTGTTGCGGAAACTAACAAGAAGACCGTTCAACCATCGCTGAAAAATGGGAACATTAACAACTCTCATGACTTGGTGGAAGAAAAACAGAAACAAAAAGAGAAAGGAAGAGCATCAACAGATCACCATTCTGATGATTCGAGGAGCTTGAAGGCGAATAAACAAAGGAATGCGGATCAAGAGAGTTCTATGCTGGCTAATAAGATGAAGATTGAGAGTTTCTTGTTTCCTGATGAATCTGAACAAGTAAATGTACGTCCTAGCTCGAGTAGTGGTGTGCCTGATAAAAAGCCTAAACCTCGAGTCTCTTCGATATTGCTGAAAGAGGAAGGAGGAGCTTCAGATACTGGGAATAGCGATAGCAAAGGTGGAAATAAAAAGAGGAAAAGCAGCCATGGTTCTCGGGTGTATAGTGAGAACGAAAATCATGAACCACGAAAGAAAGCTCGAGTTAAAGACGAAAAAGAGCCAAGTGGCAATGTGAAGCAGGAAAAATCGGATAAGAAAAATAGAAGTCATTCAAAAAGAGAGTATGGAGGAGTAAATGTTCAGAACTCAATCGCAGCTACTTCAAGTTCTTCCAAGATATCCGATTCTCATAAACACAGAAACACCTCACTACACGAAGCTAAGTCTTCGCCTGTTGAATCGGTGTCTTCCTCGCCTATGAGGATTTCCAACCCGGAGAAAAATGTATCTGCGAGAAAGAAGAAAGATGAACCTTATGATGCTAACGTCTTTGCACCAAGTAATAGTTTGAGAAGATTCCCAGATGGTGATGGCGAAGATGATGGCGGTGCGAGTGATAGATCGCAAACACGGATAAGGGAAAAACATGGATCCCATGAGTCTTATGCCAAAGAGCGCGGTGAACCTTCTCTCGATGCCAAGTTTGAGGAAAGTGGCCACAAGGAATTACTGCGAAAACCGGAGCAAGTTCATCATCGACGTAGCAGTGAATCCTTAGTGAAGAAATCAGGGAAAAGTTCATCTTCTCGGTCCAAAGACAAGAGTATTAGGTCTGAATCACGGGATGGTCCGAGACATGTTGAAAAGAAAATCTATGAAGCTAGTCCTGATATGGCCGTGAGACCAAACATTCCAAAGCCTTATGATAACAGTAGAGCAGATATAGCTTCCGATAGAGAAACTTCTCAACCAAGACCACCATCTAGAGGTGTCCAAGGAGATTCCTCTATGCTCTCTGCACGTAAGAAAATCGATAAATGCAGCACATCAGCTGGAAATGCTAATAACATTCAAGCTGAAACCCAAGTAAGAAGGAAAAACGAGCCTTCTCCAAGTCCATTGCGAAAGGAAGTAACGTCTGTACAAGTCGCTAATAATACTATAAAAGAAGCTAAAGACTTGAAACATACAGCTGATCGTCTCAAGGTTTGTTTCTTTTTCCGAACAATCCATTTTTAGTGTGATTATGATTCTCTGTGTTTCCTTAATGGTCTTGTTTTTTTGGATGCAGAATACTGTATCGAACCTTGAGCACATTGAGCTTTACTTTCAAGCGTGTCTCAAGTTTCTTCACGGTGCTTATCTTTATGAGATGAGTAGCAACGAGAATGCTAATAGACAAGGAGACACGATGATTCAATCTCAAAAGATTTATAGTACCACAGCGAATCTTTGCGGGTAAAAAAAATTTAGAACTTGCAAGAGGAATCGTTTTTTTATTTTCTCCTCCAAAGCATTGAAAAACATTTTTTCTGCTTTTATTAGATTTTGTGCACACGAGTATGAGAAGTCTAAAGATATGGGAGCTGCTGCATTGGCTTATAAATGCATGGAAGTTGCACATATGAGAGTGGTTAATATGTCATACACTAGTGCTAATAGATTACGTAGCGAGTTACAGACTTCTTTGCAAATGGTTCCTCCAGGTATATATAATAAAAGCTTTAATTCAGAGACAAAGCCAAACAAATCCTTTTTTTTAATTGGATTCTGTTTTTTTAGGTGAGTCACCTTCTTCTTCAGCTTCGGATGTTGATAACGTAAACCATCCAGCAACAACAGGAACAGATAATAAAATCGGTACTACCTCGAGAGGTATCAATTCTCCTTTAGTCACTGGAAGCCACGTCATCTCTGCTCAAAACCGGTCTAATATCCTACGTCTGCTTCAATTCGTAAGTGTTTTGCAAAAATTCAATTAGATCTTATAGCTATAGTTATAACACTCTCTTTACTGTTTAAATTTAGGCTCAGGAAGTGAATCTAGGAATGGATGCATCAAGAAAATCACGTTTAGCATTTGCAGCGTCTATTGAAAACTTAGGAGAAGGTCAACAAGAAGGTGAAGGTATTGTATCTATTAGAACTGCTCTTGATTATAACTTTCAAGACTTGGAAGGATTTCTACGTTTAGTGAAACTCGCAATGAAAGCCAATAACCGATGATACACACAAAATACAAAAGTGGAAGCAACTGAGAAGAAGAAGCAGACGAAGTTCGGATTTGTGAAAAGAAATCTCTCTGCGGCTTAACGACTCTGCCATTTGTACAAATCCAAACAAGAGTTTCCGTTCACAGAGTCTGTTTTGATGACTTCGTCAGAAGTTTACATCCAAGAACCATGTATGGATAGATGCACAGAGCAAACCGGTGTCTAGTAAACCGGATTTTCTAATTTCTCAGATCACAAAAACAGAGAAATCGCTCTTCCGGTGTCAGGTCAGTTCTTTATACCTTTTTCCATTGATACATTAAATTCTCTTTAATTTTATCTTTTACTAATGTGTGTTGTTTCTGTAGATTCTGAAGTCATATTAGAGTTACATTACAAAGACAGAGGAAACAATAAAAGATGTTTAAGAGTATGGAGTAATAGAAGCTTTGTTTTTTTTTGACTGTAGTGGTGAGATAGGCTTCGTCAGTTATAGGAGGTAAAAAAAGAGTTGCATATATTCATTTACATGATATCTTTATATTTACTAAAAAAACATTAAAAAACTGATGTTTGTTTTTCTCTTTTGGCAGTGTTGTCTTCATTTTGTAGATAAGAAAGTAAGTTATAAAGTTTTTACAAAATAGAGTTTGTTCTCTGCCGGAAGGAGCTTTTCTCGGTGAACCGGTAACTTTTCCTGAACTGATTCTTTCAGGTGAAGTTTTCCGGCAAAGTTTTGAAAACAAAATAATAAACCGGCTTTGGTTTGGTTATTGTTAAGCTTATATATATAAAACAGTATGTTTTGTGTTTTTTGGATTGAAAAATTCTCCAAACTCATGTGTAGTGTCTGTAATTTGCCTTTTTCTCTCTTACTTACTGTGTTCCTTTTGATGTATAAAGCTATAAACTGTACATTTTTGTTATGGAAAAAGTTATCTTTTTACTACCAAGAATTTTTACTGTCCTTTTACTCTAAAGTTGTCTTGCTAGTTTTATTACCAAGAAAATTCAAGAATCACCAAAATTTTAACTAATTTGGGAAAAAGTCAACTTCGAGATCGAATAAAACCTCGTTAGTGTCTAAAGCATATTTTTTACTACCAAAAAACATATTTTTACTGTCCTTTTACTCTAAACACTGTCTTATTATAAGATAAAATTTTAACTAATTTGGGAAAAAGTCAACTTGGAGATCGATTAAAACCTCGTTAGTGTCTAAAACAAAACCAACTTCGACTCTTACTCTCTTCAATGTCTCATGAATCCTTTCACTCTCTTCTCGAGACTCGTCTCCTACAACAAACTCATGAATCACACCATTTACTTCAACCGAGCTCCATCCCGGAACTTTCTTAATACCCTTTGCTTCCATTTCTTTTCTTACACGCTTCACTTCAATCCACTTTCCTGTTTTCGCATAAACATTCGATAAAAGCACATAAGCTCCATTATTCATAGGATCTAACTCAATCAATCTCTTAAGCGCAGCTTCACAGCTCTTAACATCACCAATCATCCTCGAACCGCTTAATAAAGAACCCCAAATCAACTCATCAGGCTCTATAGGCATACATGCGATGAACCTCTCTGCTTCTTCAATTAAACCTGCTCTTCCGTATAAATCAACCATAGATCCATAATGCTGAATCGATGGAGTGATATTGTATCTCTTAATCATCGTTTTGAAGTAAGATTCTCCTTCTTTAATCAAACCTTTATGTACACAAGCAGCAAGAAGACCTACGAAGGTAATCGCGTTAGGGTTTATCTTGTTCTTCGTCATCTCGGAGAACAGTAAGAAGCATTCTTCCGTTAGACCGTATAAAGCTAAAGAACATATCATTGCACTATAAGCTTTAACGTCTTTCTTACTTCCCAAGGAATCGAATACACGTTTCGCTCTTTCCAGATTCCCGCATTTCGAATACATATCGATTAGAGATGTTGCTAACACAATGTCGATCTCTAATCCGTGTTCTTCGATGTACTTGTGAATCCATTCTCCTTGCTCTAACGCGCCTAATCTCGCACAAGCCGAGAGTACAATCGACATGGTGAATTCGTTTGTTCTAACGGAAGCTTCTTCTTGCATCTCTTTAAACAGCTCAATCGCTTCTTTGTTTTTCCCACACGTAACGTAACCATTAAGCAAACAGCTCCAAGTAACTACATTTCTCTCAGGCATTTCGTCGAACAGTTTCCGTGCAACTTCAATCAACCCAGATCTTATATAAGCATTGACCATTGAGTTCCACGCAGGTAAATCCTTTGAGACCGATTCATCGAAAACTTGCTTCCCTGAGATCAAATCGTAACAAGAAGAATACATATTGATCAACGAAGTACGAACAAAGGGGTCTTTCTCATGTCCGAAAAGAAGAATCTGAGCATGGATTCGTTTTCCGAGAGGAAGATGAATCGGATTGTGAAAAGAAGGGAGAAGAAATGGGAAAGTGTGGAAATCGGGTTTAACGTTATGGCGACGCATATGGTGGTAAATGGAGATCGGAGAATGTAAACGAGCTTGAACATTGGCTCGTATGATTATGTTCCATATGAAAGATTCGAGCTTTAGATGAGGAAGATGAAAAATCGGATTTGTTGTAATTCCCATTTCGTGAATCTAAGAAAATTCACAAAATTTGATTTTAAATGTAATAATTCCGGTTTTAAAGATATTTAGGGAGGTCAGATTCAATTTCGGTTCAAATCACGAACCGGGAAATGGTTTTCTTAATTTTTTAAAATTGGCTTTTGTTCTGAGATCGAGCCATCATCTCTTACCAGGATAATGAAATTTTTCCAAAAGAGTTTTATTGGATTATGTGGTACATATGAAAGAACATGTCTAAAACAATTCTCTCTGATCCTTTAGACGCTGTCAAAGATAATGTATTATGGTAGGCGTCCAAGTAAGTCATGATGAGGAAACTTAGGAGAGGCTCAACAAGAAGGAGAAGGTATTGTATCCATTAGAACCGCTCTTGATTTTAACTTTTAGCCTCTCAAGATTTTGCAACAACGATATCTAATGTTTTCTATATAAGTATTTGAAGAAAACAAGTTAGAGAGTACCAACATAAATTGATCCATATATTTCTAAATTAAATCATGATTGTATGTACCTTGAATCAAACTTTTTGTGAACTTCATAGCATTTTTACTGACATTTTATTTATCCAAAATTATCAAATTCACAGCCAGTGGAAAATAAAATAAAAAGACCAAAGAGGCATGTCTTAGAGAGCCTTCTTCTCCATCACCTTCATCTTCTCCATCTCCTCCTCCATCACCTCCATCTTGATCCTCTTGATCCTATCCTTCTTCTTCATCTCCTTCTTTTCCATCTTCTTCTCCATCTTCTCCACGAAGATCTTGTACTCCGCTATAAACAAAAAAAACAAATGAGAGGTTTGAATTTGTTTAATCACTTAAAGTATTAACTATTAAGTAACATTGAGCGGTTGGGCCTTGAATTTATTTCAGACGATTTATAGTACCACCGCAAATCTTTGGGTTTTTTTTTTAATTCCCTTATTTATTCTGATTTGGGACATAGTGGATATGATATTAAACTTTTTGCAAATGTTATACCTGTAACTTCTTAATTGGAGCAATAATACCCAAACCTTTTTTATTTATCACTTTGAACCTTTTTAGACTGTACAATTGTATATTTTTTCAAAATTGAGTACTTTACATACTTAATAGATTACTTAATAGTTAATACTTTATTTAATCATACTAATTACTGCAGATAATGCACGTTTTTCATATTATCAATTTAAAATTTATGGGCATGTTGGTATGTTTTCTTTTTTTTTCACAAAAAAAAAAAGATCTTTCATATTTCAGGAAAAGAAAATTGAATCACAAAAGAATGAAAATTGAATCACAAAATATTGGTCAACAAGTCTTGGTAAAGAAACCCAAGAAGAGAAGCAGTTAGATGAGTTCATCTTGAGGAGAAGTTGGTTCGATGAGTTTATCTTGGAGAGAAACTGCAATACAAACCTCGATGATACGACAAGTTTTTTGTAAAGAATAACTCGAAGAAATGAATGAAATTCTTTTCTCAGCCATAACCATTTATGTTACCACTACCATTGACCAAACGATGAGATATACCAGCACCATCAGGAAAAGTAGTATGGCTTTTGTAGATTTCAAAATTTTCCTCTTCAACACTCTCCAAGAATCGACTGATGGTCATGTTGGTATGTTTACATTACATATTTTTAATAATAGTGGATTTGATGTAATTTAATAAACTTTTGTTTGAATAACTAAAAATTTAAATAGTTTTGAATGAATTATCAAAAATCTCATGTTCAATAATATTGGGTTTTTGGTATAGTGTATATTGTATTGTATATACCATTCCATTTAGAATATTCACAAAGGAGCTAATTGAAAATCTAAAAATTGTGCCAATTTTGATCAAAATAAATTTGGATAAATATAACGTTAGTAAGCAATTCCATGAAATTCACAATTTTTTGTTACGTTAGAAACATTTGAATAAATTTTGGTGCTTACTCTATAATTTGTTGTTTTTCTAATATACTTATCTAGAAAACATTAAATATCTTGTTGTTGTAACTCTCTCAAAATTAAAAGATAAGATAACCAAGAACAAAAAAAAGTTTAGATGGTAAGACTAATTCCAACTCTATATAGTTCTTTTGAATATGATCAACTAAAGACTAATTCCAACTCTATATGGTTCATTTGATTATGATCAACCAATCATCGAACAATTCGATCTCATACAAGATCAAATTTACAAAAAAATCTGAAGAGACTCTAGAAAAATTATGCTACTGTTCCTCCGCATCTAAACGCAGGCGCTGCTATTGAAACTATAAGACATGCTTTACAGATGGTTGGCTTCGAAGGGAAATTTAAGCTTTATGTTATCGTATAAAGCTAAAGCACATATCATTGGGCTATAAGCTTTAACGTCTTTCTTACCTCCCAATGAATCAAAAACCCGTCTCGCTCTTTCCAAATTCCCACAGAGAGATGTAGCTAACACAATGTCAATCTCTAATCCGTGTCTTTCGAACTAGTCATGAATCGATTTTCCTTGCTCTAACGCGCCTAATCTCGCACAAGCTGAGATCACAATCGACATTGTCAATTCATTAGGTCTAACGAAACCCTTCTTCTTGCATCTCTTTAAACAACTCAATCGATTCTTTGTTTTCGCACACGTAACTTAACCATTAATCAAACAGCTCCAAGAAACTACATTTCTCTCAAGCAATTCCTTCCATGCAACTTCAATCAACCCAGATTTCACATACTCATTGACCATAGAGTTTCATGCCGGTGACAAATTGAGATCGGAGAATGTAGTCGTTGAGCTTGAACATTGGCTCGTATGACTATGTTCCATATGAAAGATTCGAGCTTTAGATGACGAATATGAAAAATCGGATTTGTTTTAACTCCCATTTCGTGAATCTAACAAAGTCCACAAAATTTGAAATACCGGTATTTTAAATTAAAAAATGGCGCGGTTTGGCTCAATTTCGGTTAAAATCACGAACCGGGAAATGTGTCACGGTTTCTTAAGTCTACGGGAAACAAACAAAAAAAGGTTGCCGTTTTGTTTTACTGACTACAGAGAAAGCAGAATCGAGAGAGATGGATGAAGAGTTAATCTCCGCCGTGCCGTGTTCTTCCCTCGCCTTCGAATCAGTTCTCCGCGTCGCGACGGTACGTAGAACATAATTCTTCTTTGGAGAAATCTGCTTATCGTTATTAAGATTTTTGATTTTTAAGTTTTCAGGCCGGTGGATTATACGGTGTTTGCGCCGGACCTCGTGATGCTCGTAGAATAGGTAATTGAATCGATTTGAGGTTTTTAGTTTGTGGATGAGTTGCTGATTTTGTTTTCGCAATAGGTTTAAGCGGTGTATCACAAGCTTCATATGTGGTAAAATCCGAATCTCTTCTCTCTTTGTGAGCTATAATTGTATTTATATTCATCTGAATCTTTGAAATTCTCAACTTTTGTAGGCCAAATCCATTGGCAGATTCGGATTCCAATGCGGTAATTGTCTCAAATTCTTTACAAGACTGTAAATTTTGTTCGTTATGAATTCTGAGATTTAGAAAAATACACAATGCTACATACGCTTCTTTGTTTGTGAACTTCATAATGCTCTGTTTTGGTTGCGATTGTGATATATTAATGAAAATATATCTTTGTTCTAAGTTTTTGAATTAGTGCTTGAATTGCAATTTTAGTTTTGAACTATGGCTTTAGACACTCTTCTTGTTTATACAATGCTGAATACGGTTTCTTTCTATCGAATATCGTAATGCTCTGTATTGATTTGCCATGTAGAGATAACTTAGTTATAAGTTTCTCGATTAGTGCTTGAAAATTGTTTCTTTGTTTTATGTTTAGTACACTTGGTGGTGAAAAATTATGTCAGTCTCTACAGAATTTGAATTGAATTATGGGCTTATATGCTTCTTTGGTTTGAAAGATCATAATGCTATGTTGTTTCCATTTGATTAGTGCTTAAATTAGTTCTCAGTTTTAAGATTTTTTGCATTTCAGGTCTTGTAAGTGGTGTTTTCACCATGGCTCACTGTGGACTACAGCGATATCGAGGCAAGAATGATTGGGTTAGAGATTCAAAACATGTCTTCTTTTTTTTGGATAGAGACTTGAGAGTATTAGTAAATCTTGATTTAGTTTGGTTAACTCTTTTTCAGGTTAATGCTTTGGTAGGAGGAGCTGTGGCTGGAGCAGCGGTTGCGATCGGAACAAGAAACTGGACTCATGTTATTGGCACGGCCGGTCTCGTGTCTGCTTTTAGTGTTTTGGCTAATTGTACAAGAACCGATTTGAACCAACACTGATTTGCAAGGGATCAGGTTGAGAGACATACAATGTGGTCTTGGAATTTGGAACGTGGGACTAGATCATACAGGACTCTCTCTGGTTGAACCATACCGGATGGTCGGTTTACTATAGATCACAATATTGGTCTTGACTTTGTATTATATTCTTTATACTGAAATGAAACGCAAAAGAAAATTCCGTCCAAACCCAAAGTTTTGCTTTGATTGCTAAAAGTTGGATTAAATTGTATAATGTTTTGCAAGATATATTTTCATTCAAATAAATTATAGATTTTGATTTTTAGTAAATGAAGGGAGTGTATATTGATATCTATGTTGTTAGCTAATTTAGATATATGTATATATTTTTTGGAACAATGTAAGCTTCGGTAATTTTAGTTTTCGCTGTAAACAAAAATAAGTACCCTGTAAGATCCTATATCTTATTGCTGATTTGTGAGGTTAACAAGGATCAAAAGAAGAGCCATAATAAGGAGATGAGCTTGTAAACATATAGCTTTAATTTTCACGGAGACTCGTTAGGGTTTCTAATAATTTGAGAATTATTCAGGATTTTCAAATATAATTTCTTCGTGTGTCAAAAAATACAGTTTGTTTAGGAATGGAAAACAATGTTAGGTTGTGAAAAATTCAAGCTTTTTGATACATGTTCTTCTTTGTCATACAAACAAAGTGAAAATGTTAAAGGAGAGATATAAATCTCATTTGATCCACAAATTGAAAAAGAAAGCAAGATAGACATTTCGAAAGCTTTTGACTCTGTTCAATGGCCATTCCTCTTGTCTACTCACTCTGCTCTCAACTTGTCTCCGATCTTTATTCGCTGGATTGAACTTTGTGTTACAACGGTTTCTTTCTCTGTTCAAGTTAATGGAGAGTTATCAGGATTGTTCAAGAGTGAAAGGGGTTTGCGAGAAGGATGCTCGCTATCTCCCTACTTATTCGTCATTTGTATGCATGTTTTATCAAAAATGCTAGACAAGGCGGCGCTGGATCAGAAATTTGGCTTTCATCCTTACTGCAAAAACTTGAAGCTGACTCATTTGTGTTTCGCAGATGATTTAATGGTTTTTACAGATGGTCGGAAAAGATCTATTGAAGGGGTTTTGGAGGTTTTTAAGGAGTTTGCTGAATTTTCTAGACTTAATATAAGTTTGGAGAAATCAACTCTGTTTATGGCGGGTGTTTTGAATAATGATAAAGAGGCAATTTTGCAGGTGTTTCCGTTTGAATCAGGAGCTTTGCCAGTGCAGTATTTGGGCTTACCATTGTTGACGAAGAAAATGTCTGCTAATGATTATCTGCCACTGATTGAGAAGATCCGCTCGAGAATAAGTACGTGGACACCAAGAAATTTATCCTTTGCTGGGAGGCTGCAGCTTATTAGCTCAGTCATACACAGTCTTGTCAATTTCTGGATGTCCGCATTTCGACTTCCATCGGGATGTTTGATCGGATTTGCTGTGCTTTTTTATGGTCCGGGCCTGATTTAAATCCACAAAAGGCGAAGGTGGCATGGATTGATGTTTGTAAACCTAAGGAAGAGGGGGGTTTGGGTTTACGATCCTTGAAAGAGGTTAACCAAGTATCGTGCCTCAAGTTGATTTGGAGAATAAGCTCTGCGAACTCTTTGTGGGTTCAATGGATCCGCATTCACCTTGTTAGGAAGGGGTCGTTTTGGTCTATCTCGGATAAGACAAGTTTGGGCTCATGGATGTGGAAGAAATTGTTGAAATATCGTTCTATTGCTCAAGAGTTCATCAAGGTGAAGGTAAATAACGGTAAAACAACCTCTTTTTGGCATGATAGGTGGACAACCATGGGAAGATCGATTGACATTACAGGTATGAGGGGCTGTATTGATCTTGGAATACGAACTAATACTACTGTTGAGGAAGTGGTGTTAAATCATAGACGTCGAAGGCACCGTGTTCAGGTTCTTAATGACATAGAGGAGCTTAAAAATCGAGGTTTGAATGATGAGGATGACATGGTTTTGTGGAAGGGGAAGGGCGACAAGTTTAAATCGCGATTTAGCTCAAAGGAAACGTGGACAGCAATACATGGTATCCAAGTTCGAAATACATGGTCAAAGGCGATTTGGTTTAGCTATGCCACGCCTAAATATTCTTTTGTGGCTTGGCTTGCTATTCTTAATCGCCTAACGACGGGAGATCGGATGATGGCTTGGAATTGTGGGGCAAATACTGCTTGTGTTTTTTGTGATGAACAGATTGAGAGCCGAGCTCACTTGTTTTTTGAATGTCCCTATACAAAGACTGTTTGGCAGGGTTTGGTGGGGAATCTGCTAGGAGCACGGTTTACGACAAACTGGTTGGAGATCTTGGAGCTGTTAGTAAACGATTCTTTTCATGGACACACTTTGTTCTTGATCCGGTATGTATTTCAAATGTCGATTCATGTCCTGTGGAGGGAAAGAAATCAAAGACGTCATGGAGAGGTGGGAACACCATCGAGTAGGATGATCGCAAGTTTGGGAATTTGGCCCATTGATAAAGCTATGGATATATGGTTGAGGTCAAGATAATCTTAGTTTTTGTTTTTATGGTTCTTTATTCTTGTAGAATCACAATACTGCTGCACTAGGTTGTAAAGAAAGGTTTTTTTGAATTAATTTTACATAAATTTAAAAAAAAAAAAAAAAAAAGAAAGCAAGATCATTTTGATAAAAACGCAAACCTAAGAAATATGAACAATATATGTTAGTCCAAAAATAGAATTTATAAAATGCAAAGCAGAAAAAATAGCAGAAAAAAAAGCAAAAGAGAAAACATAACATTCATAGATTGGGATATCTTCATTCCATTGTACCTTACCAGAGCCACAGAGAATGCATTATGTGCGTCTGTTTTCTTCACCGATTTGTATAGGCTTCGATAGTTGTATTTTGAAGTTTTTGCCTCTTAAAATCTCAATATTTATATTGTTTTTATGTAATAGGTTTTATCTCATTTGACATTTATAAATATTGATATTAATTTTTTCTAATAGTAAATAATTGTATTATTTTATACAATTGGTATTTTTTGAAGATATTTGTTACTCTTAAAAAACAATAACTAAAATTACACCAAAATAATAGAAATTTCTTAGTTATGTATGTCTAAATTAACCAAAAGTAATTTTTGACAATTCAAATATATCAAATAAAATACATGAACCAAACCATAACCGATATTTTTATTACTAGATCCTTACTCTAATCTAATATCTGAACCGATTCAAATAGAAATTGTACCAATCTAATATGATTTCCTTATCAATACAAGACCAAAACCGTTTTTTAAAAAAGTCAAATTTTTCGATTTCCTCTAAAAATATAGGTTTTCTAAATTTTTAATTATACCGAAAATTCTAATTTGTTAAAAAATCTCTATAATATCATTTGTAATTAACCTGGGCTGAGATGGGCTAGCAATTTCAATTTGAAAAGGCCCAAAGTGAGAAGGAAAAACCTATCGTTGTACTACTATATATAAACAAAGCGAAAAACCCTAACATTGCTCTCTTGTCTCTGCCGTCGTCATTTCAACCCGAAAGCTCAGAGGAAGACGACGATGGTACTAGTTCCTCCATTTTCTAATTTTCTAATTGTTTCTGATCCGAATCTATGAATCTGTGTCTCTTCTTCTTCTTAGATACATTCGATTAAACGAAGAACACACATTAGATTTATATTTTCCGTAGGATTACTAATTCGCTTTAGGATTTTAGTGTTTGTTTGATTTCGGTAGAAACAGAGCTCATAGATGTATCCAGAAACTGCTTATAATTGCTCTCTAATCTCGTTTTTCTTCGATTGTTTGAGTAACTCTACGATTCTGGTTTTTGTTAGGCCCCGAAGAAAGGAGTGAAGGTAGCTGCCAAGAAGAAGACGGTAATAAACTTAAATCCGCTCTCAAACTTCTATTTATAAAGCTCTTTGAGCAATCTAGGGTTTATTCTGAAGTTTGTGGTTATGATTTTTGCAGGAGAAAGTCACCAACCCTCTGTTTGAGAGGAGACCGAAACAATTCGGTATTGGTGGAGCTTTACCACCTAAGAAGGATCTTACTCGTTACATCAAATGGCCAAAATCAATCCGTCTTCAAAGACAAAAGAGAATCCTTAAGCAGAGGTTGAAGGTTCCTCCAGCTCTTAACCAATTCACCAAAACCCTCGACAAGAATCTCGGTAATTCGAATTCGTCTATATTATTATAATTTATATCAGTATCTTTGAATGATTAGATTCTTAATGTTGTTGTGTATTTGTTAATTTGTAGCAACGAATCTCTTCAAGGTTCTGTTGAAGTACAGACCAGAGGACAAAGCAGCTAAGAAAGACCGTTTGTTGAAGAAAGCTCAAGCCGAAGCTGAAGGAAAGCCAACTGAAAGCAAGAAGCCTATTGTGGTTAAGTACGGACTCAACCATGTGACTTACTTGATTGAGCAGAACAAGGCACAGCTTGTGGTGATTGCTCATGATGTTGACCCCATCGAGCTAGTGGTTTGGTTGCCTGCTCTTTGTCGGAAAATGGAAGTTCCTTACTGCATTGTCAAGGGCAAATCTCGTCTTGGAGCGGTAATTATATTGAAATTCGATTGCTACTGAATTGAGTTTCTTCTCTTTGAATAATGTTAAGGTTTATGTATATTTCTTTGTTTTTGGTTGCAGGTTGTTCACCAGAAGACTGCTTCTTGCTTGTGCTTAACCACTGTTAAGAACGAGGACAAGCTCGAGTTCAGCAAGATCCTTGAGGCCATTAAGGTAAATGCTGTCTCTAATCGCCTTAACTACAATAGTATAGTGTTAATGCTACAATTAGGCTTTTGGCATCCGTTTTTTTGTCTGTCATATGGAACCTGATTTTATTTCGGTTTGAAAAATTCCGGTTTGGTTTGATTAAGATTATTGATCTTTTCAGTATCTGTAAATTTATCTCTTCCTATAGATAATTAGGTACAATATTAATTCCATTCGGTTTTGATTTGGATCAATTTGGTTTGGGTTTTGAATTGTAAAGTTTCGTTTGGGTCTGATCAGATTGGTTCGGTTTGATATTGATTTTGATGGTACTTGGTTAATTATGTTTCTTTGCGCAATATTCCGGTTCTATTAGGTTTGGAATTTGATTCGTTAGAGAAAAATTGATACATTTTAGGCTGAAAAGTTGATGGATTTCATTTTGGTTTGGTTTGGTCTGGTCTTAACCAAAACTTTAATGTGTTGTAGGCAAACTTCAACGACAAGTACGATGAGTACAGGAAGAAGTGGGGAGGAGGAATAATGGGATCAAAGTCACAAGCTAAGACCAAAGCTAAGGAGAGAGTTCTCGCTAAAGAAGCTGCCCAGAGAAACGTCTAAGACCTAAGACACCAATCTTTTGTACTCGTTTCCTCAAAACATGGTTTTGTTTAGAGATTTTTTTAATCACTATTTTGATTTTGAGTTTTTATTATGCTCTTATTATGTGGATCTTGTTGCATACTTTTCAGATTTTTATGCAAGTTTTGTTATAAATTTTGGCTCTTTCTTCGTGTTTAAAAATCATAATTTGGCAAATAAGAATCAAACTAAAGCGGTTAAAAAGAATTAATAATTCGCAGTAATAAAACATGTCATTGAATGCAAATATTAAGAAATAGCGGTTGGAAATGCGGTTAAAATTTATTAAAGTGCGGTTCATCCTTGAGAAATTCTTTTTTACTAAATTTCTTTCATGTTGAATTTCAAATCCATTTTTAACTATTTTGAGACTTTGTTTTAAAAATTTGTCCACCGTCCATTTATCATTCCATTAAATATCATTCACAGCAACACTTTATTACTCCATACGTGTAAATGACGGTAAAAAAAATAATAATGTAAAAAGTTTAAAACAAAATCTAAAATAAATGATTCGAAAATTTTAGATTAGTACCAATCAATGGGTTTCAGATTCACACGGCCAGCATGACGTATAAACTTCATATTTATTATTATTTTTCTAATTTGGGCTTTTCTTATTTTCCTTTTTGTAATCGATAGAAATAAATAAATAGCTTTCACTCCAAAAAATTAAGATAAACCGCCTTCAATCTTTCCTTCTCCTTCTCTCTATCTCAGAAAACGCAGATTTCTCGTTCTCTCTTTTGCCGGCGATATAGACGGAGAATATTCAAAACACGAAGCATAATCATGAAGTTTGAATTCGAATACCAAGAGGTTCCGATTTCAATCTCGATCCTAATCTCTCTTTGACTCTGTTTTACGTTTTCGAGAATCTCTGTTTTCAGAAGAACAATTTCGAAAATTCGTATTTGATCGATTCGTTTGATTTTGCTGAAAACAGGAATATATAAGAAACTCGAGAGATGTAGAGTTGTTTGCTTGTAGATGGATTCCTTCTTCTTCATCTCCACGAGCTCTGGTTTTTCTCTGCCATGGTAATATTTTAATTTTAATTTACTTAAAAAACTTTTTCATTAAAAAAAAGAAAAGAATTGGTCAATGAATAAATGGTAATGTGTAGGCTACGGAATGGAGTGCAGTGGATTCATGAGAGGTAAATTCAATTCAATCTTCCCTCTTTTAATGCTCTTCTTGTCTCGTAAATAAATAATACAAATAATTTAGTTTTGTGAATAACCATAATAAACAACTAGTAATATTTTCGTTTTGTGTTATAGTGACATGACATGCATTAGACTGTATAATTTAATCAAGGATTAGTGAATAATTAAATATGAGATCTTAACCAAAATAAAATAAAATAGTTAATTATGATGAAATATTTGTGGTGATCCATGATTTATGTTCTCAAGCTAGAGAATTAATCATTGTTTTTAGGATTATATTATTTTTTTGTGTTTCATCGGTATCAAGTGGATGATTGAAACAAATTACAGGACATATACAAGATTTTTTTGTTGGGTTTAATTAGGTAGATAGCCTAATTTATAGTAAAACTAAAAGTATACCAATAATTATATAACAAAGTCTCATATAACACATTATTAAAATAAAACTAATTGTGATAAAAAAAATCAAAATAAAATTAATATGCTATTTTGAAAACATTTAAAGTGTCAAATCAATTCTCACATTTTGGCAACCATATTTTTTTCATACAAGTATTCTTATTTTTGTTTTTTGTATTATAAGCAAAAAGCTGTTCATAGTGGAATATTACACTTTTGTCTCCTTCGTAGCTTTTGATTTTAGTTGTCATTTTCTCCACCATTCTCTACGTCAATTTTTTGACCATTTTCTTCATTTTTTCCCTTAATTTTTGGGAAACGTTACACTATCCTTATCTTCAAAATATTCGTATTTTATTGTCCTCTAATTTGTCTATCAATGGTTAAAAAAACTCGGAAAAACGGTGGTTAAACCATTTCAATTATGAGATTATAGTTAGTTGTGTGTATAAAATACCTTGAATAATTAATTTATTTAAGTGATCATGTACCTAACTAAACAAATAGTAGTAATATAAGTTGTTGACAACGAACCATTTAGAGTCCCCACGGATATAAATATAGAGTTATGTTTCACTTTCTTTTTACACAACGAGAAACTCGTGACACTTGATTGATTGTGATATTTTACAACTAATTATGCCTTTTTTATGAATAATAGAGAGTCATGATTAATGAAGAAAATGAAAGAAAGTGTTTTTAAAAATAATTTTTTAGAAAATTGGCCATTCATAAGTTTCTTTGGCACTAAAATTTTGTTGCATTTTCAAATTTCAATGCAGATTTTCTAAACAAACAATTAGAATTTATCCGTACTGTTTTAGCTTATTAGTAAAGAGTGTAATAGACAGATTATAATAATTATTAATTCGTGTGAAAAAAAACTCTAAAATGACAATTAAGAAGAAAAAGTCATCGTATTTATACATTTTGTTTTTAAAGCTTAGAGTTTATGTAATTAATATTTGGATTAAAGTTTATGACGTCGGATTCAAATTTGAAAGGTTTACTATTTTGTTAATTCTGGTTATAACATATCACACATTCTCTTAAAAGTCCTCATCATAATCATTGTTCTTTTATGAGTAGAAGAAAAAAAGTAGTTGGATTTGAATTTAATTCTATAATAACTTCCATTTTAATGATATTCAGAAAAGTTGGTTAATAATAAATTAACTCTAAATTTTTTATTTGACATTTTGGTTGGATTAGAATGTGGGATTAGGCTTGCTTCGGCTGGATATGCAGTGTTTGGGATGGACTACGAAGGACATGGTCGGTCCAAAGGAGCTCGTTGTTACATCAAAAAATTCAGTAACATTGTAAACGACTGCTACGACTATTTCTCTTCAATCTCTGGTAACATATTCATCACTTTTTATAGATTTTTCGATTATTAGGGTGTCCAATTCATATTTTTTTAGTATAGTTTTGGTTTGAACCGGTTAAGACCGGATTGAACACTCCTAGTTACACAATATACGAACTCCATCACAAAAAATTGATCATAATAAACCGATTTTCGGGGTTTTTCAGCGCGGGAAGAATATAAAGAGAAAGGAAGATTCTTGTATGGAGAATCAATGGGAGGTGCAGTTTCTTTATTACTTCACAAGAAAGATCCTTCGTTTTGGAATGGTGCTATTCTCGTTGCTCCAATGTGTAAGGTCACGTTTCTTCTTTTTCTATTTCATCAATCATTATACATTTGACATTATCAAAGACCAAACCCTATTTAACTAGTTGTGTATATTCATGTTATGATCAGATATCAGAGAAGGTTAAGCCACATCCAGTAGTGGTAAATCTACTAACGAGAGTTGAAGAAATTATACCAAAATGGAAGATTGTTCCTACAAAAGATGTTATCGATTCAGCTTTCAAAGATCCGGTCAAGCGCGAAGAGGTAATATTCTTATCTAGAAAACAATGATCATTGTTTCATATTTTCATACAGTAAATATGTTAAAAATATAACTTAAATGAATGAAAGTCATTAATCACTAAATTAGCTTTCGTGGTTTTAAACCAAATCGAATTACAAATGCTTTTTCCTGCGCTATATATTGAGTCATTTGATTATTTTGCTATGCTACAATTCATATGAACTCTGATCCGATCTCGATTTAACTATTTCCATTTGGTTTGGTTCGGTTTAGTTTTTGATTGCAGTTTACTTTACCCACTCTTAAACACACCGATCAAAGCCCTAACATTTGATATTTCCATCAAAAATGTAGATAAGGAACAACAAGTTGATATATCAAGACAAACCAAGACTCAAAACCGCACTCGAAATGCTAAGAACGAGCATGAACCTCGAAGAAACACTCCACGAGATCACATTACCGTTCTTTGTCCTTCACGGGGAAGCAGATACGGTGACGGATCCAGAAATAAGCAAAGCTTTATACGAAAAAGCAAGCACACGCGACAAAACCATTAAGCTATATCCAGGAATGTGGCATGGGTTGACTTCTGGTGAGCCTGACGCTAACGTTGACCTTGTTTTTGCTGACATCATCAATTGGCTTGATGTCCGTACCGATGAGTCCGCTTCTCTTACGGTAACTCCGGTAAGGGAGTTTAACGATAATGTTGAAAAGGTCGTTGACGGTGTTAGTAAACCTAAACGGCTAGGGAGTAGTCTCCTTTGTGGGTTAAACGGTAGTGGACGCCGTTTGGTTCATCGATCTTCTATGTAATAAATTAATTCAACAGAAAAGAATTTTTTTTTTCTTTGTTATGTTTTTCTTTGTATTTCATATTTGATTCCGCAAAAAGAAAACGATCAATGAGCAGCATTAAGTTAAGATTTTTATTTTTTCTCAAACAATTTAGTTATATCTCTTATATGTAGATATTTGTTAATCGAGGCCTCTTGTCTTATGTTCTAAGGACCTATTTTATAATTCAGAGTATTAATAGATTAAATAGTGATATAACCATATTTTGCGTCAAATTTATATGTGTATATAGTCATCTAATTGATTTTTGTTTGTTTTTTTTGGAGGAAAATGTTCTTGAAATAAATACAGTTTTTTCCTCTTGCAGGTCCAAAAATGTTTACATTCCTGGTCTAACAAAACGTAGAATTTTTCTCACATATAACAAGTTCAAAATTTTGGCAACAACTATATATACTTGAATGTGTTACGTAAACGTTTTTAATGGAAAATGATGAAAGTGTACTATTTTATGTATGATTTACACACTAATTTAGTAGACATCTATATATTAAACCACTTTTTTTTTTGGTTACGCTATACATTAAACCACTTAGGATTCAGTTTTTTTATATTGAGGAAGAAACATTGAAAATGTAACAGTATTGAAACAACGAGGTATACTTTAATTAGACTTAGTAAACGTAACATAATACAATTAGTTAATGTTTCTTTTGGGACCAAAAAAAAAAGAAAAAAAGTTAATGTTTCTTTTTATTGTTTCCACAAAATGTGGTAATAAACGTTGAGTGCGAGAACAAGCAAATATGAACATTACTAACAATAAGATTTCTTTACCGTTAGATGATGTTTTTCTAAAATTATTAACTATAGACAAGAACCCTATAAGTACTGTTCCTTCTGTCATCTTGTTCAAAGTTCAAAAACTCTTTTACTTCTTATTTAGTCTCTTTTGTTCATGTCTTCTCATTCAAAACTTTTTTAAAGTTTTCTCATTTGCTCATTGACAAATATAAAGCCATCGATCATCATCATCATCATGACACCATCATCATCATCATTATATTGAAGGTAAGAATCTTGTTTGATTCTTTAAATTGTTCAGTTTTACTACTAATTAAAATTGATTTATTCATATTTCGAAAACATTTTTTGTGAGTATAGTAAAAAAGATTTGTAAAGGGGATTTTTCAAAACGTTTCATTAATTTTAATTTTAATAAAAACTTAAAAAATTATAGATAATGACCCCTTATGAGTACTTCTATACTCTTTGAGGTATTTAAAAATATTGTATTCATATATGTGGAATTTATTTGTGTGTTGGGAAATAGTAGTAAACTATATTATAAGTTAAGTTGTGATAATATATAGAAGGATTGTTGGTTTTGATTGATTAACTAAAACGTTGTTATGGTCTAAAATATTCTTGAGTTTTGGTTAATATATACGGAAATATATATTATTTATTTGTACATAATTATGTAGAAGATATGTAAATATGGTTTGTAATAAAAATTTGAGGGGTTTATATTTTTATGTGTGGGTAAGAAGTATATATATGATGTTTCGATATATGTTCAAAGTATAGATAAAAATGAATGATGTAATTACATCCCATCCCAAATCCTTTTGAGTCAAACCATACCATAATATCCTATTTGTATCAATGCAGAGCAAATACCACACCTCGCTAATATATTTTCCATTATAAATGAAGGATGCAACTACTTATTAAAAACATAAAAAATATCAAAATTGTGTCAAAATATGTGACTTAACCATAAACCTTAAAACCTCACTAAAACATAATCCTAATTAAGGTTTAGGTTAGGGTTTATCATACGGTTAAGAATTAAGGTTTTAGTTTAGGGTTAGGATTTTCAGGATTGAGTTAGGGTGATTTAGAGTTTCATGCTACAATAAAGGGTAGCCTTAAACTTCGTAGGAATTAAGACTAGGTCTTAATGGTAGGGTGGGGGTTAGCCCTAAAACCTAATCGTAGGGTTTAAGGTTAGATTATGATTTAAGGTCTAGGATTAGGAATAGGTTAAAGGCTAGGGCTAGGGTTTATGATTAGGGTTAGGGAACAATTAGGGTTTAGGACTAGGGTTTAGGGTTAGAATTAGGGCTCATGATTAGGGTTAGGGTTAGAGTTAGAATTAGGGCTAGGGTTTAGGTTTAGGGTTAGTATTAGAGCTAAGGTTTAAGGTTAAGGCTCATGATTAGGATTAGGGTTATAGGACGAATAGGGTTTAGTGTTAGGGTTACGACTCATGAGGATTAGGGTTAGGGAAAAAATATGGTTTAGGGCTAGGTTATAAAACATAAACTCTGACCACCCTATTTTTAATACTAAACCCTAAATCCTAACCCTAGTCAAAATCCTAAACCCTCGCCCTAACATTAACCCTAATCGTAAATCCTAACCCTAAACCCTACCCTAATCATAAACCTTAATACCCTGACCCTAGCCCTAACCCTAGCCTAAACCCTAAACCTAGCCCTAACTCTAACCCTAACCCTAGCCCTAAGCCCTACCCTAGCCCTAGCCTAAACTCTAACCCTAATCCCTAAACTCTAACCTAATTGTAAACTTAACCTTGGTCAAAACTCTAAGTCTTAACCCTAGCTTAATCCTAGTCCTAACCATAATCGCAAACTCTAACCCTAAACCCTACCTCAGCCCTAACCCTAAACCCTAATCTAATCATAAACTTAACCCTAGTCAAAACCTTAAGCCCTAACCCTAATCATAAACCCTAGTCCTAACCTCAATCCTATTCCAAACCCTATATCCTAATCATAATCCCTAAACCCTAACCTTAATCCATCGATGTCATAAGTATAAGTCACAATGCTATGAAAATGATGGTCATTACTAATTTTCTATTTGGTTATGTTTATTTATTGGTCATTTTCATATTTTTATGCGGACTTTGTGTTTTCTTTGATCTTGAACAAGGCTGACTTATGTTATGATTTACATGATCATAGGAAACTGACAAAATATGTTTATTTCTTGTGGTGGTGTATTTCACTTAGTAAATTTGGAGAAATTGGTTCATGAGATTTCATCTATAATTTCGAGTTAGAAGACAAATAGAATCCTCCAGGATAGAAACACGACGGTGGTGTTTGGTGCTCTGATAGAGGGTTTGTTGGAAAATGGATGTTTTTTCGTACATCGACAATCCATATGTAGCTCATTTGCTTTGTTAAATGCAAGTTTTTGTTAGGAGATTCTAATATGGTTTCTGTTATTGTTGGTTTTACCGAGAAACATGCTTAGGTGAACAATAACGCTTTTGATTCGTCCTCCATATCCCATAATAGGGTTAGAGAAAACCGTTTTTGTTCCTCGTTTCATAGTGGTGGTGAGGGTAGAATCTTTCCTTAGGGTTCGTTGGTTTTTCATTTGTTAATATGTTGGAACATGCTCAGTTTTTCCTAACCCGATCCTAACTTGATTGACTCCTCGACTTGTATCAGTTTGTTTATCGACAAGAAGTTGGGCAAGGGGGATTGACGGTCATGTTGATTAAGGATGCGTAATGTTCAATTAGAATCAATACTGGGAAGTAACGTTGCCTGGTATTTTATGGTTGAAGTATCTCTATTGGCTTATGTTTTCTTGGCTCATGCCTTAGTCAATGCGGTGGTAATGCCGACTTTCCTATTCTCATTTTCATTCCCGTATATGCTTACATGTCTTATGCTCTCAGTTTTGAGTCTTGTTTCACATTTCGGCATTGGTCAATTCACTAGATTTAGTTTTGTGTTTCAAATCGGTAAATGGCTTTCAAAGAAATATATAACCTATGTTGTAATCCCCTTTATTAATTAATACCAATCTCAATCTTTCCGAGATTTCATTTTACTTCTAAACTTAAGTTATCCATTCACTAATTTTAGGCTTACTTCTAAACTTAATTTGACCATTCACAAATTTTGGGCTTTAAAGCCATTAGTTTCCATATACTATAAAGGCCCAATAGGCCGTAACACAGCTCTCTTTAACCGCCATGTTACTCTCCAAAGTCGAAACTCTCTCCCTCATTCTTCTTCCTGTGTGAGAGATCTTCGGAAAAACGAGAAGGGGGTTTTAAACTGGTAAAAACCCTAATTTCTTCGATCTGCTTTTTTTGAATCTCCTCTCGAATAATCTGTTAAATAATTTCTTTAATCTATTTGCAGCTTCCACCTTCCTCGGTGAATTTTATCGAGCAGAGTTCAAACATGAGGTATTATTTCTTTAGGGTTCTTCTCACTTTCGTTCTGCTAATTTTATCGATTCTTATTTCTCACACTATTTTTTCTTATCTGATTTTGTGTTTCGTTTTTTCAGTAGGCCAATGGAAGAAGATAACAATGTAAGTTAAATCTCTCTCTTTCGTTACTGATTTCTCGATGCTCTCTGACGATACACATAAACCTTAATTTCGTGATTTTGACATAAAGCTTCTTCAATTAGCTGTGTATTCATCTTTATTAGAAGCTCTCTCTCTCAAACATGAACCGTAATTTCGTGATTTTTAGCTTTAGTCTCGCTTTTTTTAGCGCTTGAGCTACTCAGTTAGATAATAAGCTATTAATTCTCTACTGTTTTTGTTGCTTCGGATTCTGAATTTAAAAGTTTGGTGATAAATCCTTAAGAATCATGTGGTTTTATGCTTATTAAACAGCTAAATTGGAATTTTGTTTATTGATTTCTCGATCTGACATAGACGTAAACCTCGTAATTCTTCATTGTGCTATATGACATTTCATCTATTGTAGCTTTAGTTTTGAGTTATAGTTTCAGAGAATTGTTTTTTGTATCTTACAGATTCTCAATTCGAAATTCTTGATTTTCATCTTCTTTGACATGACAATCTTTGTATTAGCTACATTCTTGGTCATCTATTGTAGCTTTAGTTTGAGTTTTAGGTATGAAAGATCCTCGGTTTTTGTTATTTTACTTCTTCTCTTTGAATTTGGAATCTGTTGATGAATACTATAAAGAATCATGTAGTGTTGTATATCTTCTACATTCTTGTTAGTTTTGACCTTTCTTTGTTTATGAATATAACCTTAAGAAGTCGTGTGGTTCTGTATCATCTAGTGGTTAACCTTAAGAATCGTCTTCTTGGTGTTGTTTGATGTTTATATCATTATTACTTCAGGTCTCTTATGCTTTTATTTATATATACTTTTCGATTTCCTTAGCAGGGAAAGACTGAAGAAGAGGAATTCAACACAGGACCACTCTCAGTTCTAATGATGAGTGTGAAGAACAACACTCAAGTCTTAATCAATTGCCGTAACAACAGGAAACTCCTCGGACGAGTAAGAGCTTTTGATAGACACTGTAACATGGTTCTTGAAAACGTCAGAGAAATGTGGACTGAGGTAAAAAAACTTTTGTATCCTGTGGTTATTATTATATTACTCATGCAAGTAAGAGAAGAAATTTTCTTAACATGGAGTTTCTTTTGTTGTTTGTTTTCTAGGTTCCTAAGACCGGAAAAGGGAAGAAGAAAGCACTTCCGGTGAACAGAGATCGGTTTATCAGTAAGATGTTTCTTCGTGGAGACTCTGTGATTATCGTCCTCAGGAATCCCAAGTGAAAGAGATTGAGATGTCTCTGTTCTTAGTTGGTTTTCTCTTCTTCTTCTTGTAATGGAGTTTGTATTATCTCTTAGTTTTGAGTCTCTCTTTTCTTTTCATGTTCAAGGTCGGATAATAGCGGATAAAAATGTGTGAAATTATTGAAAATTACATTTCGAATTATTGAATGGGTGAAATATATAAATATGATGCAGGTAATTTTACCAATGTTCAAACCGGTAAAATTTTGGGTGGTGTAATTATAGATAGTTTAGGAAATTTTTGGATGATTTAGCAAAAATAAAACATTATGATATAACAATTTATTTGCTAGAATTAATTTGTATTTTATTTTGAATCGGAAACAAGATTATTCAATTCGGTATGTACATGAAGTCTTTATTTATGATTCAATTATTAAATACCATCAAAACTATATAGATATAATAACATAACTAATCACAATTTGAAAGCTTATAATATCTTCAAAACCATGGCTACAAGGGAGGTGGCAAGGGATCTTATGCTCCTATACAAATGAACATGAATTGGCAGCTTTACACATCTTAGCTTAAATTCCACTTCTTTATTCTTCACAATCAAATAAGTAAAATTTAAACAATTACTATGAAACTATATATAGACATAGTAATTTTATTGGATGATGTTACTGTTAGATTGTTAGATTAGAACCAATTGTAAAGTTTTAATTGAAGAAGGGATTAGATGTTCTTGATCACTCTTCCATCTATTCTCTTTAAATTCAAGATGTCCTTTCTGGTTTCCGAATTGTTGTTTGATTTATATTCTTTTTCTTGAAATCATTTTTCTATTAAATAATTTCTTCTATGTGTTGCTTAGAAATATATTTTTGTTCTTCGATTTGGAACATAACTCGTGTATATATTAAAATGATTTATTATTTTTATATCAATTTTTTATAAAAAAAAATTATGTGAAAAAAGTTAAAAAATTATGTAAAAAAGACTTAACTTAGAAATCTTGGTTATAAGATATACATTGGCACACCTACGAAGACGCTTAGCCGTAGACATATTGTTGATTTGAAGATGTGCCAAAATCTCACTGCGATTTTTACTGTGTTTGTATGGAAACAACCTTTAACAATGATCCTAATTGGTGTAAATCTTTATCCTCCAAGTATCAAAGAGATACAAAGACAGGGAGGGAGAATGATTATTAAACATAATAAAAATTCTAGCTCTTTGTTATAAAAGACAAAGAGTAATAATGTTTTAAAAACAAAGATTCTTTGTTACCTTGTTAAACTTGTTCTTTCTTATGAAATGCATTAACTTTGACTCATATGTCAGCTGACCCAACTTTAGGTTAATTGGCTTGAGCTTAACCTTTAGAGGCTAATTGCTGATAAAGAATCATGTGTTGTTTTACTTCTGCCACTACTTTCTGCTATATTTTCCAATGGTTTGCTTCTCTTTTTCAATGTTAAGAAACAAAATTTGAAATAGCAAAAGACAGACAAAAAAAATAAAATAAATAAACTTCTTAAAAATGTAGTGAGGTTTATGAATATATAGTAATATAGTAAAGTTCACCAAACCATCTTACTCTACGTTTACACCAATATCATCAAAATAAAAGAAAAAAGCCAAAAATTAAATTTAAAAGAAAACCCAAGTTTCTCTCCAACCGCATTAACCGCTACTTTGTAAGTTTTCAAGCCGAAGTTGCTTTAGCGGTTGTGGTTGTGGTAGAAGACGAACCTTCTTTCTGATCACCAAAGACACGTTGACGGAAATCTTTAACCATAAGTGGAAGACCTTGACGAAGTGATACTTTTGGTTCCCAACCTAATAACTCTTTAGCTTTCGTTATGTCTGGTTTCCTCTTGTGTGGATCGTCTTCTGTGTTTGGTCTAAACTCTATATTCGCATTTGGATCTATCGTCTCTTGTACCACCTTTGTAATCACAAACCATAATCAGATTTCGATTCTATGAGTCCAAAAGGTTAAAAAAATCGAAAAGAGTTTTTTTTTTACCTTAGCGAGCTCAAGCATGGTAAATTCACCAGGGTTACCGAGGTTAAATGGTCCAACATGTTCACCTTCCATCAATCTCATCAAACCTTCAACCTTTTTTTTTACACAAAAATCAAATGTAATAAAAGTTTAGACCCTACTTAAGTCCTTTGTCACATGATATTGATACTCAAAATATTTCATAAGATTGATAAACATTGGGACCCATCTCATGGATTTAAAGCCTTTGTTGTTAGATTCCACAACATATACACTTAAGTCTCTTACACAATAACATGTGACCTTACTTGACAACAAATTTACATCTCTCTGTGTACTCTATAAAAGTAGATATTCCACTAAATGGAAACAAAGAACTTAAAGGAAGCTTGATTTGACATGAAACTACACCTACCAAAAATTTGTAGTACAATATTGACTGGTTTTAAAAAAGGACTTACCAGATCAGAAACAAATTGGAAACTTCTTGTTTGTTTTCCATCACCATAAACAGTCAATGGTTCTTTCCTTAGTGCCTGTTTCAATTATTATATACCATCAAATTAATTATTCCACTAAATACTTTTATTTATTGTTTTGTGTTAAAATCAAACCTGTGCAACGAAGTTGCTGACCACACGTCCATCATCAATACACATTCTTGGACCATAAGTGTTAAAGATCCTAGCAATCCTGACCTGTGTTAACCAATTCAATACAAAAATACTCAAGTCATTAAAAAATACACTCTCTTATCTTCTTCTTTCTTATTGTAAAAGGAGAAGAAGTAACTAACCTCAACATTAGCACCACGGTGATAATCCATGGCCAATGTCTCTGCGGTACGCTTTCCTTCATCGTAGCAACTACGAACACCTGTGTTCCCACACCATTACAAACCACAAATCAATCAATACACTGTAGACGCACTAGAGTTACTGTAAAATGACTGTAAAAGCAAATCTTTTCAAGCTCTAGAACTTGAAATGTTTTGGTTTAGATGTTAATCAATCAATCCATCAACCAAAGAGCAAGAAAACATGATTCTTCACCAAGATTCAAGTCATGAACGTATCAAAAGTTATAGAATTACTGTAACAAATGACTGTAAAAGCAAATCTTTATTCAAGCTCTATAAGAATTTGAAATGTTTGGTTTTAGAAGTTAATGTTGGAAGCTACGTGTAAGGTAGAGACAAGTATCAGAGCCCGCACGATCAGAAAGACCCGTTTTTCACGGTTCAATGGTTTGACCGTACAAAAATGGGGGACCAGATCTGAGAAGAAGAAGCCACATGTAGGCGTACCATAAAACACCTGTTTTTCAACTCTCTCTCTCTTTACTAACGTGCGCATTTTCCGATACAAAGCATAGAAAATTCAAAAAAGCATAAAAGACAGAGAAGCTCAAAAAACGTCGTCGTGTCCACGTCGTTGTTTTCAGATTCCGATTTCGAGAACACAGCCAATAAAGAAACAAACATAATGCATAAATCCAAAATTTAATTAGCGATTTACCGATTGGATTAACGTTTCCCCAGTAAGTCTCGACCTGAGGATGCTGTAGAGGATCACCGTAAACCTCACTGGTACTCGTCAGAAGAAATCTAGCACCGACTCGTTTCGCTAAACCAAGCATGTTCAATGTTCCTACCACATTCGTCTTGTAAAATCGAGTTAAGGAAACAAACAGCAGGAAAATTGGAAATCTGAGAATTGAAAATGAAATCGAAATCGAGCAAAATTGAAATTGAAAGGATATGATAGTCTTGACGGGATTGAATTTGTAATGAACAGGAGAAGCAGGACAAGCCAAATGATAGATCTGATCGACTTCAAGGAGGATTGGTTCGACGACATCGTGACGGATCATTTCGAAATTAGGGTTACCGAAATGATGCATCACGTTCTCTTTCCTTCCGGTGAAGAAATTATCAACAACGATCACTGTATCTCCTCTTTCCATCAATCGATCCACGAGATGCGATCCGACGAATCCAGCACCTCCGGTAACGACGACTCGTAGACCTTTGCGTTTCAATCCGAGTGGGATTTTCCCTCCGGTAGCTCCGATCCGGTTCAGGTACTCGAGGTTAGGTTTCCTCTGAGCTTGTAACGCCGGGACGTACGAATCGTCGGACCTGATTCCGTAAGCGGAAAACGGATCCGAATAGGCGATTGATTGGTTGGAGCGAGGGAAAATTGTGAAAACCAATGAGGCGATTGCAATGCCGACGAGAACGAAGAGAAGTCTCTGTTCACGGAGCAAGTAACGCATCGGACGAGTCACGAAGACGAACCACGGTTTGATCGGTTTCGGATAATATGCATCGGCGGGTTGTTGCTCCGCCTCATGTCGCCGATTGATCAGCTCGCTCGCCATCTTCTCCTACCTCAATTGAATTCGAAGATTCTTAGATCCAAAATCAATTGCAAGGAAATAAAAAAATCTCAGAGTCGAACTCGCCGGGAACTGAGTCGACGTTGAACGAGTTACGAGAGTGAAAAGCGAATCGGGTTTTGTGTTGTATTTAAGTAGCGGAAGCGTTACAGGTCAAGGCTAATTATTCACTCTTACGATATTACCCCTTTCAATTAGTAAACGATTTTTAATTATATTTATGGCAATTTTATTTATTTATTTTTTCTTTGCACTTTCCTTCAAAATCGGACATTAATATTTGTAACCTCGTCCATTATTTGCAACAACAAAAAACACATAAATATTTTGTATCAAATTTTTAAAAACCATATTGCAAATTTAATCTCTGAGTATATATTCCTTCAAATTAGGAGATCAATATTGTGGTCCATCATTTACAACAACAAGAAAATTCTTAAGGTATAATTTATAATATTTTGAAAACCATATTGTAAATATATGCAGTATAATGAGTTATTTCTTTGAACTTTCCTTCAAAAAATCAGACATGAACAAGAAAACACATATAATATTATGATTTATACAAATTCTTTTAAAAAGCCATGTTGTAAATAAATGTAATCAATTGGCTGAAAAAAATATATGTGAACTGTGAATTTATTTTAATGTCACTTTAGTTATTTCCTTGAACTTTCCTTCAAATTTGGACGTTAGTATTTTTTGTTAGTTGGTCTATTATTTCCAACAAAAAGAAAACACATATAATAAGAATTTAAATTATATATTTTCAAGACCATATTGTAAATATTTATTGTAATATTATTATGATGTTGATAGGTCGTTAGGTATGCTAATGTCACGTAAAACAAAGTCAATGCCAAACCCTAACTTAGCACTCAAAGCCAAATCGGTGTGAGCTTTGAGTGATTTCGACGTTCGTTTTTCTTTTTTGATTACTTTTTTACTTCTTTAAATTAATTTACAAACAACATAACCTGGTTATCAACAAATATTTTAAAAATGGTTTAACAATAAAAAGCATGTTCTAACAAACTATATGAGTTTTTACAATCTCACATTCATAATGTTTTTAGCAGTCGGAATTTGAGTAAACGTGATATGTAACAGATGCAAAAGTCCCTATGAGACTTTACATGTGACTTGTTTTTGTTTTATCTAGTTATTTCTTTACTTAAAAAACAAAATGACTCCAAATTTGATTCTTGTTTTAAAAACTAATAATTGATGTGTCACTTTTTTATATAAGTAATCTCAAAATTGAAAAAGTCTAGCTGAAAATGATAACTAATATCAAAGGCTATAGAATGTAGTCAATAGAACCGGTTCTCAAAACCAAGCTGGTCAAATCCATATCAATTATCAAATAACACTCTCTTGATAGTCCTTTCTTATACCGCTCGCTTACTTTTTAAAATATTTGTAAATCGCTTTACTTTAAAAACTCTTTCTGCTTTATGTCCCAAATAAAATCCTATACGGGCTGAAGTCTTCTACTTTGGTGTGAAATATCTTTAACCTATCGTTAAACTAAAATTTTCAATATAATTATTTGGATTTGAAGGCAATGTACAAATTCAAAACGGAGGACCATTTTGTATGTTATGTTGGGTTTATTATCTCACCCAACATCACTTTCTTGCCTAACTTTCTTGGATTTGTGATGGCTAAAATATCAATTTATTGGTTTCTTTTGTCACATATCGTTCATTGTGAATAAATTTTTAATTGATGACCCATTTAACAAACTAATGGAATAAGACTTGCTAACAATAAGATTCCAAATAACATCATTATTTTGCAAACAATATGAATTACGGATGCATTATTATCAGATGTTGTAAAGGGTTTTTTTTAGTTGGAGTATCAGGTGGACAAAGTAAAATGGATTAGTCATGATATTTTTATATGAAAATCTACACAATTCCTCTTTGGGAACCTTAATTAGATTTAGATGACAGATAAATATTAATGAGAAAAGTACATTTTGAAAGGCAACATTTGAGTGGTTTAAATCAACGATTTTATATAAGTCGAGGTAAAATATTGAAAATCAAAACGATTTAAAGTGGGTGGAAATATTTCGTTTAGTATTTTAAAAAGGTTGACACCGACTTGTTCTTACGTTTGACTTAAAGACAAGTTCGTTACATGTTAGGTGGCTTGGGCTTTAGATGGTCAAAGAAAACGACAAAACTTAACAGTAATATGGGCTGAATAGATTACATTAGGCCCATACTATTCATATATTGACCCTGTATGAATGATCAGGGCTGGCCAACTGGATACTCAATTGGGGTTCGGGTCGAATAATTCAGATTTTGGATTTTTCGGTACTATATATGAAGATTTTTTCGGTATATTTTAAAATATTTGGTTCAGTTCGGATCGGATCTCATTGGATTCAGGTCGGTTCGGCAATCCAAGGAAAACATGACTAACTCCGAAGTATTATCGGGTACAGATTGGTTCGTTCTTTTTGACTCAAAGTACTCAACATAACCGAAACAATTAAAAAAAACCATAAAATCCTTGAAAAACCTGGCAAATATCCTAACCCAAACAATACCAATTTGTTTAGTAAACAAAATAATGATAGAATTTAAGAAATTTATAAAATATATGAATTGATGATGAAACAGTTGAACCAAGAGTTCAGTGTATGATTAGATTTGGAATTTGTTTCGAGTTGAGGCGATAATGGAGAAGGGTTGAGTTTGAAATAGGATTGACGAGGCGATTTGTTATATTAATGATCAAGATCGAAGAACAATAGAGTCAAGCTCGGTTTATTCTATTATGTTATTAGGTCGGATCTAGGGATCAAAGCCTAAAAATTACTAACGAGGTCGAATCAAATGTTAAATTTGATCTAAATTTCCTTTCTCTCATTAGAATTATATTCTTCCATTTCTCCTTCTAAAAAGTTATCTTCATAACATTATAGTATTTTCTATTTATAAAAGAGCTTTGCAAGAAACTCGTGGTAAATGGACGTGTCTCATGAGAATCATCATTCCACGTCCTCGTTGTCAAACTGTTTATTGCAAAGAGTTGGTGGCTAAATTACCATGATGATTTGTCTTGATTAAGTCGTAGAATTACGTGTCATGTTTTTGTTGATGTTGGAGTTCGTCGATGTGATCTTGATCGCTTCGAGAGAATTCGTTAGTGATGGACTTGTTTTAATGGGTTTGGTTCAAAGATTCAAAATAATATTTTTATTTTATTTTGAATTTTATAGGATACACAATCGATATTTACAAAAAAATAAAAAAAAGTGATTTTTTTTATGTAGATGGATGATTTATCAAATATATGTACTAATTAAATTAAATCACAAAGACCGAATCCTAAACCATTGTTTCTCTTTAATGAATTAAATCTCTACATAGAAAACAACCTTTTAATCACGCAAAAACAATCACTCTTTCATATACAGTTTAAATTAATGAATGATAAAATGTCGAAATATTTTATATTGTTTTGTTGCTGTTTTCTTATTATTGAATGCAAATACCCTAATATTTATGAGTCACAACAATCATAAATTTGAACCATAGTCACATCATAATATTGAACCATAGTCACTTTATTTATAAATGATACATATACATGGAAAATAATAATCAAGCTTCATAAACATTTTAAAAGTATAATTATTTGCGTAGGTAATTAACTAGTTTACAAACCATCAGCCGCTAATTTATTAACGAGTGCGAGTGAAATGCTTGAGAAATACATAGAAGTGGTGATTCTCTTCCGAACCATCATGACCGTTGATGATGATGACTTCTTCATCAACGACATCTTCTCAAATCCTTCAAGACACGTGTCCTTATCCGTAAGGGAAGTGCTAAGCCACGTGGCGAGATCACTCACCTGCGTTTCAAACTCGCTCGCTCTGAGTTTCCTCAAAACGGCTAAAGACATGTGCAGATTATCAAGAGAGTCTTGTAGCAATTCACGACAATCCGATAACGCAATTTTGTCGCGTTTACCAAACGCTGAAAGACGCGTTTTGAGGAGATATCTAAGGACGTCTTTGTTGTCTGATATGGCTACGGAAACGCTTGCTCTTGCCCATTTGCTTGGACTGTTTTTAGCGGTTGAGGAAAATGGTGAAAGCGTTTTGACGCAGAGGTCTTGGTACTGTGTAACGCTACACGCGTTTTGAACGTAATTGTTGTTTTTGGGTTTGGACGGTGATGAGGAAGAAGTTGGATTGAGTGAAATAAGGAGAAAGAAGAGAAATGCAAATGGGATTGAAGAACTCATTGGGGTTTTAAATTTTATTTTATGGGATGTAACGAAAAATGTTTTGTTTCTCTTATATAAACGGGTTTAGACGAGAAAGTGAGTGAAAGATTGTATATATAGACAAAGGAAAGAGAAATATATCATTTATATATTTTTTAAAATACCATTATATATAACAATTAATATTTCAGTCCTAAAAACAGGTGGGTTAGAGTTTACACCTTTATTTTTCGAAAACCTATAGAAAATTGAATATTTTTGTTATTTAAAACGTATACAATGATCACTAAATAAAACCATTAATACATTTTTTTTTAAAATAACTGGAACCATAACTTTAACATAATTTTCTTTAACCTTAATTAAATGATAATCTTCTATCCAATCGAAGAAACAATCGAACCACGCATTCTTGGTTGGTACGTGGAAATTTGATTAGGTTTATCGTTAAACAAAAAAGTATGGGAGTCCATTTATAAGTGTCGGACTTATGATCATAACGTTTTATGGTTAGGTTCGATGATTACAATTTTTGTTGTTTAGGTGATTCCACTCATGGATTTTAGATAACTCTTGGTGTACGTAGTTTAGTTTGCTGTTTTGAATAAGTACTAATAACTATTTACCATTTTCAACAACTACTCTTACCTACTAAAACTAGCTAGAGATGGTCTATTTCTGTTTAACACACTTTCAAGAAAAATTCATTCTTGTTTTGGTAATTAATCATTGTGTACCATGCATGAATTAACGAAGTTTGAATGCATGAATTTTCTTGATCTCCATGTACAGTGAAATGATAGAAACGCACAATAATCTAAAAAAAAATTGTTGGAAAATATGTACTTGCTTTTTTTTTTTTTGTTAAAAATATGTACTTGCGTTTTACTTAAAACAACTTGTTAAATCTAACACTATGTGCATGCAAGCATGTTTATTTCTTGTTTGTTGTCCATTTTTTGGTTTTTTTTATCACTCATTATAAATTAATTCTTGGTTTCTAGTAAACACAAGTTGTAGAAATACAAAAATATATAGTAATTTGGTAATTGGTATAAAGTTTTGTTTGTTAAATAAAAATTCTGTTTATTTTACCATATAAATATTTAATATATTTTATTTTTCACCTATATATGATCCTGGATATATCTATCACAATTTCATTAACCAAAGATAAAACATGAAAATAAAGTTATGAAAATTTTCCTTTAACAAAAAAATTATGAAAATTTTCTGCAATAAAGTATGAGGTATATACTGCAATAAATTCTATGGAGTTCATTTTATTTTTCTCTCTTTTTATATATACCTCATACTTTATTGCAGTATCTAGTTATTTTGTTTTGTTTCATCATGGCTATACTAAATATCTACTAGGATCAATAATTAATTGTTTACAATTGGAAAGTTAGATAGTTGTGTACGGAATCATATTGTAGTATTTAAACATCGTAAAATAGGGAAAAAACATATTAATAATTAAAAAGCTATATTTGTGTGGTTTAAATTTGTCATCGCCATGAGGCCCATGACTAAATCTTCAATCAAATCTTTTCTTTTATTTCATTTCTTCACGACATGGCTACTTTCTTGAGGACGTGGGTGAGTTTTTAATTTTATATACATAATAATCAAGTAATGCGTGAGCATTTATGAGATATAGTTTATAGAAATTGAATTTAATTCACATGATTTGAGAGAACCAAGTATATATATATGGTTATGGCGATTCACATGATTCAAATGAAACAACAAAAGCAATACTCATTAACACTAGAATCTAAGGATTACAAAACCATAAAAAGAACATGATTAAGACACTAATTAATTAGAGAAATCTAGAACTTTGTTTGTAATGTTTATCATCTCGATTAGTATTTTCGGTCGATCTTTTGATACAACATGATTAGTGTAAAAGAAATCTAGAAACATTGAACGTAAAACATGTAGAACATGTAGTAATTATGAGCAAAACCATGGACACCCATGAATGGGGATTTGTGTGATGGTTATCTTTTGAACAATGAACCATACTCATCCATCACATACCATATCCAAAAAAAAAGTTTAATTTATGGTGATGAATAGTAGTATCTAATTCTTTTCATGTTTTGAGAATAAGAGAAATCTAGAACATTTGTGAATAAGAGAAATCTAGAACATTAGGCATGTTCGTTTGCCTCCCGCCAGCTGCAGCGACAAGTTGTTGTTCGTTTATCTGTCGCAGTCTTCTGCGGTTAGTCGCCGTGTCCAGTTAATGTCTCCTATGTCTGACACTGTTTTTAGTAGCGGTCATAAATTCGAGCCGCATTCTATGTCTGACAGTGTTTTTAATAGCGGCCATAAATTCGAGCCGCAGGAGATTGTGACAGGAGGTTACGGCAGGTAAACGAATAATCTGTCGCTTGCTGCTGCCGCTAGCTGCAGTCGTCGCCGTGAGGCAAACGAACAAACCTATTATGAGGTCGTTCACTTTGGAAAATGCATATCGAAAAAATGGTTTAATTATGATGACTGCATATAGTGATGAATTATGTTGGTGGTTTTCTTTAGAAAATGAACCACACTTATGTGACCACATATCTAAAAAATGGGTTTAATAATAATGGTAAATGATCATATATTTACATTTTTTCACGTTTTCAAAAGTTGATTTTGCTATTTGAAAACTTGTTTTTGCTAATTTTCACCATTTTGAATATTCGTTAAAGTTTTCACATGATTTTGAAATTAAGTTCTTTTAAATGTGATTAATTTGTGGAAAAACGCAATTCAACTAAGTGTTTCCGCCATTCTTGACAATTCCGCTATTTACTATCAATGTAACATACCAATCAAGCAAATCTTTGGTTTGAAAACTCATGGCTTCACTCTTGTAGCATCTAACTCCTTTTCCAAACTTCCTATCAAGACTCTTGCCAAATCGCAACTCGGTGACAAGCTAAACTAAGAAGTAAGAATCAATTCAATTCCAAACTTAGCACTAAACAATAGACAAAAGATTTAACTATGGTTCTTCAAGAATCAAAGATCAATAACTTCAAGAAAATTGGAAAAAAAGGAGTATCTTTAACTTAAACAAAACAATAAGAATCAATATTGAGACATGAATATACCCCAAAATGTATCAAAAACAGCTCCTTATTGATTCAAAATCTGAGTTGATTTTTGGGTAATGAAAGAGAGAACGAAAAACAAACATAGATTTCTATATTTTCTCAGTTTTCTTCTTTTCAAACAAAGCTTCTTCAATTGGATCTTTCTTAAGCATTTCCTCTGATGGAGGCTCTAAAGTCGCTCCCGCATATTCTTGACTTGCTTTCACCTCTACAAAGAAATTCCCACTCACGCATTTCAACAAACACTTTGTGGGCAAACAAAAAAACAGGAAGATAAAGGAGAAATGGAGTAGTATACAGTACCGTATCCGCCACGTTCGTTGAGCTTAGCTTGGACGATCATGGTGGAGATAAACTTCGCCGATTCACGAGCTTCTTCGAGAAGACGAGGGATTTGATCGGAATCTGAAGCTACGTGACGATTCTCTTCGAATTTCTTCCGGATCTCTGCCGCTGAAGCTTTAAGCATCTCGGAATCTCCGGCAAATGATTTCCTTGTTGCTCTGAGCAAAGCTCTGTACGCGATTAACGCTTCTCCGGTCACCATTTTCTCTCCTCCTTCAATCGGAATCTCGAAAATCTCCGAATCAGTGTCGCCTAACTCTCAAAATGGTCATTTCCGAGAAACATCCATTGGGCCTTAATGTATAAGCCCAGTTTTACGGCCCATTAGCTGGACAAAACCGGAATTCGTGTCGGATCCTTTTAAAATCAAAAGAACCATTTCGTTTTTCTTTCAGCGAATTGCATGCTCTTCATCTACAGAGAGCGTTACGGATTGATCACTAGCTTCGAGTGTTCTTCACCATTTCCTAAAAGAGGTACGATTCTTTTGAATTTCTTCATCAATTTACGATTCGATTGATTAATTAATCCTATTTCACTGATTCGATGAATTTCCCCCTTCTGGTAAATCGTACTGTACAAAAACCCTAGATCGATCGAATCATTGAAATGATGATTATCGTTTCTGTAATCGCGAATTTGGAGTTATCTACATCAATTCAAACAATACTTTTCTCTTTCGTTTGTCATTTTATGTATAATTTCAATGAAATTTGCGAATTCAGCAGTATAATGTCAATGTTTTGATGAATTTGGTTAATTGAATTTTTGTTTATGTAGATGGAACAAGCATACAAGAGTCAGCTTCAATCATACGCACTGAAACAAAATCTAGAATTACCGGTTTACAAGACTACACGAGAAGGACCACCACATGCGCCTCGGTTTAGATCAGAAGTTACATTTTGTGGAACAACATACCAAAGTCCAGAATTCTTCCCAACACTCAAAGCATCTGAACACGCAGCTGCGAAAATCGCGTTAGCTTCAATCGCACCGCCACAAAGTCCAGAAGCTAGTGTTGTTGCTAATGTTGGTGTTGCTTATAAGAATCTGTTACAAGAAATTGCTCAGAAACAGAGTTGGCTTTTACCGGTTTACGAAACCGTTGGTTCTGGTCCGTCTCATGCGCCGACTTTTACTTCGAGTGTTGAGTTTAACGGGAAAGTTTTTAAAGGAGAAGAAGCCAAAACGAAGAAATTAGCTGAAATGAACGCTGCGAAAGTTGCGTTCATGTGTATCAAATACGGTAAATATTTTAATTTCTCGTTTATTGCGTTTGATTAATGGATTAAAGAATGAGATTTAGATTGTTTTTGCTTCTGTTTATGGTTAGGGAACTCGAACCAAATCCCGAACCCAAACCTGAACCCGAACCAGGCTTCATTGTCGCCATGTGAGAGACAAGAAGAAGCTGAAGATTCGAATGTGAAGAGGACTGTAAAAGAGATCACTTCTCAACAACCTCCTAAGATTGTGACTCCTGATGTTCCATCGAAATGGGTCGAAGTTTACGAAGACGACGGTTAGTTCATTCTTTCTAAACCGAACCGAACCGAACACACTCTGTTTCCTCTGTTTTCAATTTTGATGAGAATTGTTTCGTTTTATGCAGATGTTACTAATGAACGAGCCAATAACGTTAATCAGGAGATGAACATCGTTGAGTCGTCTTCTTCGCCGCCTACATATAATGGTCCTCTTAATGCTGTGAAGAAGATGAACATTACTGTTGTTGCTGCTGCTTCGCCTATGACTGAGAAGCTTAAAAATGGTTATGAAACATTAGAATTATGTGTAGGAGAAGGAGAAGAGATTGAGAATGAGAGGAAGAAGACGAAGCTTGTAATACCTAATGGTTCGCATGTAATTGTTCATCCAAAGAAGTCGGAGATGAATCTTCCTCAAGACGCGGAGTTGCTTTTTAGCGATGATAGATTCGTGGCTTATCGTCTTGTGTGAATCCGTAAAACGAAAAGCTTGTGTTTGTTTGTTGTGTCTTTAAACTCTCAAATGTTAACTTTGTGCTCTGTTTTATTGATTCGATTTATTAAATCATTATTAGACCCAAATTTAAACTACCTTTTTTTATTTGTTTCCACATCCAATAAAAACAAATGAAATTGTCTCAAATGGTTAGGGATATAATAATACGGGAAATTTTAATTTTTGTCAAACATAATACAAGGTATTAGAAAAAAAACTAGTGATGATATTTTCGGAACAAACTTAAATCGCGGTAATTAATTGTGTTTTTTCAGTCTCGTTTTTTCTTGAAATTGGTCTAAAAACTGATACATCAAGACCATCGAGATACATTTTTTGTTAAAACTATGTATTTGTATAAAACAAATTGATTTTGATTATTTTATGATGCTTAAACTTTAAACACGATTTTCTCCCTGGTCTATTGTTTTTGATTAATATGATGTTTCAATGTTTTTTTTTTTGTCATTCAAATATTTTTTGTATTCATTGTTGAACTTCATACTGTTTTATCTCCTCAATTGGCCTACATAAATAACTCGGCAAACCCATTTGACCGGGTGAACGTGAAAACAAGTCAAAGTCTACCACACAAACTAAGATCGGTCTCTATAGCCTTCAAACTTGTTTATCTCCTCAATTCTGTATAAAATGCAAACAAAGTGAGATCCTTTACTCACTATATTAAGATGGCTGCTTCTAAACTCTCGTCCATAATTTTCTTTCTTTTTCTTATATTTTCACTTTTTGTTGATGGAGCTGTCCTAATGGAACACCGCAAACTATTATGTGAGTCATCTATACCATATATGAAATTGGTTCGTTGTATATATTACTTAAGGCTCGAAAAAGTATGTCATGTGTAACGTGTAGGTGGTTCAATGATCATAAGAAGGAACTTGGGCGAAAACTCGAAAATTGCAACTCCAAGAAGCACGTCGAAACGAGCTGGACAAAAAAAACACTGAAAAAGAGCCGTCCAAAACTGAGCCAACCAAAAGGAGTAATGTTGTATACGACTTCGAACGACCAACTCGCCAAGTAGTCTGCGGTCCCGAGTGTTTAGGTAAGTGAAGTCTCAATTTACAAAGGATTCGTTCTTTCATGCAGTATTATATTGATTTTTTATTTAAAATTTGCACAGTTCCAGCGCCGCCCAATAAACCGTAGCCATGTAAGCGTGGTGTAGCCGGAACGGGTCATTGAACTTGCTATACTTTTGGAGATTTATATACAACATGGTCTATTAATTCTTATGCTGGTGTTTTATCATATGATGGAGATAAGTAACTTGGTAAAAGTCACGTAAAATAAAAAGATTTCTTTAAATATCACAATAATGCAACAAATTATGTTTTTTTTGTTGTTGACTTCAACGGAACAAAACACAAAACAATTGCCCTAAGAGCAGAAACATATTATTGGTAATAAAATAAAAAAATTAACTTCTCATCGACGACTTTAGCATCAACAAAGGCGTTGACCGGTTAATTTAAAACCCATAAGGACTCATCGGAGGATATAGCTCCGGTTGTGTCTGCACTGGAGCCACCGTAGGATAACCTTCCGGCGGAGTACATGATGATGATGATAAGCCAGGAAATATAAGTGGTGGATACATTGCCGGTGGATCCGGTGAATAATTCGTCGGATATCCTTGAGGAGGATACAAGCCGGGGAAGCAAGCCACCGCCGGCGGAAAAACCTCCGGTTGAGCCACTGGTGGATAATTCGGCGAGTGATGATTACTAAACGAACCGACGCTCGGAAGTAATTGGCCCAACACGGGTCGGTTTAAAACAGGTCGGTATGTCGCTGCTGCCGTAGGAGAACACACTGGCTCGTGAGCCAAGTATGTCGGTGATGCAGGATATATCGGTTCGTGAGCTGGATACATCGCAGGAGCAGGACGTACCGGCTTGTTCGCTGGATACCGTGAGACACTAGCGGTTGTAACCACAGGTGGCTCAGTGAAGGAATAAGTGAAACTAAGATCTCCTCTCGGTTTACTATTAGCCTTCTTGATTCTATACGTAACATATCTTTTTCCGGCCTTATCGTTTCCGAGATGATCCAAAAGCTCTTTCACCGGAACGTGAACCTCGCCGATCTCCTTATCACCTCCTCCACCGCGTTGCTCAGACTTGTTGATCTTGAAAGTGATCACTAGACGGTTAGCTTCAGCCAAGGCTTGATCAATGACGAATCTCATGACGTCATTGCTCCATCTAGGGCTAGATCCATTGTCTTTAGCCACTTGTGTCCGTTGCTCACGGTGGTCGGAGAATTTCGGATCGCCTGATAACTTGACGGTTACGAAAACATCTGTTTTCGAGACATTTTGAAGCCCTTTTGCTGACGTCACCGTTATTTCTAAAGATCTCGTCTCCATCACCAAAGTTTATATAATGTAAAAGATGGTTTCTCTTCTACACATATAGAAGTTGCAGAGGAGACTTTTAAGAGAAAGTCAATTAACAAGTTGAGTCTTAACAAATTTATTTATACATGACTTTTTCATTATACCATACCACTATCCTGTTTTATAAATTGAAAATCGAATTTAAAGATTTTATTATTACCCTATAAGCAAAAGAACTATTATATAATACCATGAAAGAAGGAGTCTTAGTGTGTTTGATGAAACAGCCAAAGTCAATAATACAAAACTCAGTCATAGGTGAAAGACAGAAACTTCATTGCAAAAGCAAATCTGAAAACATACAGAATCATCAAGAACCTTTGATTCTTGATTTAATGATGAGTATGAGTTCCATCTCCGGTTTCTTCAACTTTCCTTGAAGCTGCTCTTAGTTTACGTTGTTCCTCTTTGTATATCCTGTTTCTTCTTTGGAACTACACACACAAAGAGATGAAAAGCAAGCCTCAGCTTCAAAGATAAGGTCATGAAACTAAATCTAAGACAAGGGAAGTGGTTTCTATTAGAAGGACCTAGTTAATTGAAAACATCCACATTATACTTTTGAGTTCGTAAATTATCAAACAGTTTCAAGATTGCTCCAGTTTATCTAAGGATTTTAGAATTAAGCAAAGAACAAAGAATCTATTTTGCTGAATTTCAGAATTGCTTGAAATTGATCTATTACTCCATCACCAGTATTCATCAAACCAGTGAATTGGATCAAGTAATCAAACAAGCGAAACTGAAGTAAACCTTATGAAACCATATCTTGCTGTAAATTTCACTGCAATTCAATGAAACCATGGAAAATTTAAAGCAAATGAGCTTACGATTTTCATACAGAGACAAATGAGCAAACGAAGAAGACAGAGTTTCATAAATTGCTTGAATCGAATCAGTAAAATGAAATCAAACAATCAAAACGTGAATCTACGATTCCAACAACACACGAGCAAAGGGATTAACCTCTTTGGAATGGTGAAGACACTCGAGGTAATCTTCACGAAGAAGAGTACAATCCTTGGGTTCTCTGCAATGAGACATACACTCGCTAAAATCCATCCAGAAATCATAACATCTTCCTTTGTTTCCTGTGATTCCCCAACCCGACGCCATTTTTCTCAAAATCCAAATCGAAGCGAAGCTGAAGAATCCGAAGAAACTGGAGAGATTCGCCCTGATTTTGGAAAGGATCCGAAAGATTCGGGTCTATCCGAAACAAACTTGGGCCTTTAATTTATGGGCTTATCAATATCTGTAAAACCTTCTAAGACAACTAGAAGGCTTTGTAAACCGAGCATTTTCTCTGTGAATTAGAAACAGTATGTGAATGACGACAACAAAAGAACATTGCACAAGAAAATTTTAAAATACTTGGATAGATTTAGTTCTTAAGTAAAGGATAGAGATAAAATAGTGTTTAAAGTTTAAAACATCATAAGATAAACATTTTTGGATAATGAGTAGAGAGAGTTAGACCAAACTTTTACCTACTCAACGAGCCAACACTTGAACCCAAGACGAACATGTCCTGGAATCCCATCGACGGTTCTTCTTACAATGGCTCGGTAATCTTCTTGAACCGGACCATTCAAGTTCTTGAAACTAATGTAGAAGATTGCATTCCCGGCCTTCAGCTTTTCCTTGGACTTCACATCTTCTTCATAAGTTTGTACAACAACCTTCTTGATCTTCAAAGGGAAACAAGACTCTAACATCGTCCCACTCCAGTCTCCTACCCGCAGAGAGTACAACGCGATTTCAGCAAACATACTAAGCCAATCGTTCTCTCGAATATCCGAAGCTTGCACTTGATTAAACTGACGGTGTTTATTATCACTAGATGGCATCAATGCATCATCAGAGTACCACTTAGGTAGACTTCCTTTGTAAGCTTCATCAACTCCATTATTTATATCCTCCCATCGATGTAATTCGTCTCCAGTACCTAGAAGAACAAAACGTCAAAGATCAGAAACGATATAAAAAAAAACATAGATCAAGATTCTTATATATATGACCTCACCTTGAGTTTGAGGTTTAATCCTACAACCTTCTGACAATAGAGACAAATCTTCGCCTTTTTTACAAGCATCTCTTATAACATACGTTTGGAAAGTGACACATGAAGTGTTGTTGGATGGATCTTTTGCCTCCAAGGTTATATAGAGACCCAAACCAGAAAGCACTGTATTGTATTTCTCTACACGCGACAACTGGAAGTTTGAGCCCTTGATATAATTAACAAACAATCCTAGTTAGTTCTCATACCTAGAAAAATCGTATCAAAAACCCCATATGCTATGAATTCACTAATAACAAGAAAAGAGACAAAGAGAAAAGGAATGTTCTAATATGGTTATAACTCAAAACTCAATTTGATTATAGAAAAGCACACACAGTCAAATAAATATGAGAAGAGTTTGTTTAATTACCTTTTCAAAATTGTACGAATGGAGTCCAACTCTAGCAGGCATGCCAATCCAATCATGATAGTGAATTTCGTTCTTACATTTGGTCACAAAGAGTGAACCATTTGGAATAGTTATGTCAACATCAAATCCCTGCAACAGGCAATATCCCAAAACAAAACACACAAGAGTAATTAATCATCATCCTGAGCAGATCCTAACAAAAACCAGAAGCTAATTCTCAAACAGTACAAAACATATGAGTGAAAATTCCTGATTCAAACCATAAATAAACGATTTATATTACTACCACAAGTCATCGGATCGTGAATTTTGTATACTTACATTGGATTCGCGAATTTGGCGATAATACTCTTTCTTCAAATCCGAATCAACCTCATCTTCGTCAGAAGATTCATATGGTTGATCGTTAGCAACAGTGTTCTTTACCGCGGCGGCAATTAACTCTACCACCGCTTTAGTATCGTCTTCATCTAGTTCCGGTCCGGTGGTTCCGGTTCCGGTGCCTTCAACATTTTGTGGTTCCTCAGTGCCTGTCGTCATCGTCGATTTCTGAAGAGTGGAGATTGGTTAAGGCTTAGAGAATTAGATCATCTGAAATCTAATTTAGGGTTTTTTATACGCAAAACAAAACACGCTGTCGTCTACGAATTTTGCATGGATAGAATAAGAATTTATGTAAACCTTCCAAGACAACTAGAAGCTTCTGTAAACCGATTGAAAGCTTTTTATCTGTGAATACAAACAATATGTGAATGAAAAAATGCACAAAAAAGTTTAAAATACTTAAAAATAGATTTAGTTATTAAGTTTACATTGAAACACCACATAAAATAAAAAACAATAGACTAGACTAGAGAGATGATATAGTGTTTTAAGTTTCAACATCATAATAAGCCTTCTAAGTAGAGAGAGACTCGAACCAAAGTTTTACCTGATTTGGAAAGGATCCGAAAGTTGCGGTTCTATCCGATTAAGAATCCGAAACAAACCTTTTAAATAGGGCCTCTAATTTATGGGCTTTTAACGTAAATTTCAATATCGGTAAGCCTTCTAAGATATAACTATAACCGATTGAATGAACACAGTTTCTCAATGAATTACAAACAATATGTTGTGCATGACAAAACCAGTAATTGATGACAGAAAATTGATGATAAGTTCATTGTCAATTTCTAGATATTCTATCTTTCTCCAGAAAGGGATGTAAAAACAAAAGTGTAAAGCCTATCGTAAAATAATCCAAGAACATAAACTTGAAATGATATCCTTTGATCTAGAGCAAGACCTAAATATATGGTTGTCACTTGTACTAAACAAGCCAAACGTTTGTCTATACAATAGAGTGTAGTCCTTAAAATTTAATTGAAAAAATAAGTAGCCAAAACAGGAAATGAATTGAGATTATAATACTAAATGTGTAAATACTAACTGTAAAACTCTACACATTTGAAAAGTTTGACTTAATTGTCAGAGAAATTTATACTTCTCCATCTTTTTCGATACGCCGTTCTCTACCGTCGATTTAAAGGTTTTGCTATGTTCCTCATTTTGTTCTAAAGATAAAAAAATCGTTGATGTGAGAACCTTTATTCTCGAAATCTTTTACATTACGAAACTTTTTTGTTCTTGAAAATTGAGCTTTTTCCGGTTACTGTCTAAAATATCATCATCTTTTGGATTTTCTAGAATCAATCAATTGGAAATGCAAATCTAGTTCACGAATTTAATCAAATTAAAGTGATAGACTCACGAAAAAATTGAGAGAAAAAAAATTGAATACCAAAAGAGAAAACAATTAACTTTGCAAAATTGATGTTGTAACAAAGATGCCTTTAGATTTAAATGTTAATAAAGGTCGGTTAATATGCTTTTTGATTCATGTTCTATTTCATTAAAGAAGTTAAGAAACAAAGAAGGATTACTATCAATATTTAGAAAAGTAGAAAAGTAAATTAGTAATATACATATTTATATGTGAATAACTATATTTATATTATATTTTAAAAGTGAGAATAGAATAATTGCAAAAAGAATTGCAAGTCTACATGGAGAAATTATTTTGAATTTTGATTTGCGTACATTGACTGTACAAGAAAGAAAATGAACTTTCAATTATTGCAATCAGCAATAATATTTTAAAGAAGATCAAATATATGATTTATTTGATAACTTTGCTTTTAAAAGATCGAATAATCGTATTATTCAGTGTTGCCACAAAGCAAATCAAAACCAACATCGTGATCTTCTTAAATCCAACTACATTGTTACCATCTTATTTATCTTGATAATGAACCAATTCTGATTTTTGGAATTGTGATCCACGTTTATGCTTTGGTAATGTTTTTTTGTTTTTATCTAGTTCATGAAAATGTGTTGGAATCATAGAGAGATGTTGTTTGTCTTGGAAAAAAAATTGAATTGTCTAATTAGTTAGTACATAGAGAATTGATTGTTTCCAAATTTGATATTGATTGTTTTGTTGAGGAATGTGAGAACTCGTGGACTTAATAGAAATGACAGAGAAGCTTGCTCGTATTTTTACAATCATACCTACCTCTTCAATCAAAGTTATCAAGGTAAATGAGATATCATATGCACATTGGCATGTAGTTCAGGTTGCTCGAGATTTATTGATGACTAAAGAGGGGAACGATAATGGAAGATGTGAAAAATCAAGAAGATTGTGGTAAAATAATTCGTCTCTTTATTTCACAATTCGATTTATTATCTTTATTTCACAATTCGATTTATTATTTGAATTTATGTGATATTGAATTGTATATTTTTCTTTTTCTTCTTCTACAAAGAGTTGTTTGGCGATTATTGCGTCAGAACTTATCAGCACATTACTCTATCTTAAGGGAGAAAATCCGGAGTACATTGACTATTCGGCGTAATATTGACTATTCGGCGTGATATGTTTATGAAGAAGAGGTTTGAGAGACAAGAAAACTCATTTAGTGATTGTTTTTTGTTTCTACGGTGAATAACTAGTTTGATTTGATGATGTATTTAGGAGTTTGATTTTGATGCATATGATTATGGATATTTTTTATGTTTGTATTTTGCTATGTGATACATATGTCCGTAAGTTCTTGATTTATAGATGTTTGGCTAAAATAATGAGAAGAAGAGAAAAAAGACATCTTCTTGATTTTGAAAGTATTCAATTGGGTTATCCAAATAGAATAATGTGCCAATGAATTTATAAGCATTTCTCTAAATTTCTTATAACTTTTCACAGTTTCTTAAAATTATTTGAGATTTCCGACTCCAAAATTGACATTTATAGAAATTAGCAAGAGTTCATGAAGTTGTTAGTCCCAAAAGACTTTTATTTGATTTTTATTGTTTTTTTTGTATGTGTTAACAATCATAATATATTGTGTGTGGTGTTTTTAACGAAATCATAGATTGTTGCTATGTCAATTTTTTAATCATAACCAAAAATCTTCAAACTAATGGTCTATATTATGTCAAAATGTAAATAATTCTAGTAGTAGACATTATCTGTAAAATCTCCTTCGAAATAAAGAAAATTAAGTCAAACAGAAAATTAAAAAATACTAACTTTTTTTTTATTTTCAAATTTAGAAATAATTAAATATACTTTTTTAACTTAACATTTTTGGAATGGATTGAAGCAAAACAATGTAAAAACAAAAAAGAATTGAAGCACAACAAAACAGATTTTGTTTTTAAAATTTCCGTTTTATTTGATTTTATCCCAAACTGTATTTTTTTTTATTAATAAAAAAGTCTGAGTAGCCGCCTGAAAAGATATGACGGCAACAAGCAAAGCACGAACTCATCATCGTCTTCTTCTCCCTCTTCACGCCTTCTCTCACAAGATTCCTTCAGATTCCTTCTTCCATGGAAACCACCGTCTCTGCCTCCCCATGGCCAAACCCAAACTCTGATCCCGATTCTACCACATCCGCCTCAGATTCCGACTCTATTTTCCCCTCACACCACGATCGCGGCGGACACGACACCGAGTCTCTCGATTCCTTCTCCTCCATGAATCTAAACTCTGAAGATGAAGATTCCAACCGAAATTCCGATCGGATTGTAGATTCAAACCGCGACGTCAACATCCAAACGCCGATTACGACGCCTCCTCCGTCTTTACTCTACCTTTCCTTTAATCAAGACCAAGCATGTTTCGCAGTCGGCACCGATCGCGGATTCCGGATCCTTAATTGCGATCCATTTCGTGAGATTTTCCGGCGTGATTTCGATCGAGGCGGAGGAGTCGCTGTCGTCGAAATGCTTTTCAGATGCAATATATTAGCTCTTGTTGGTGGTGGACCTGATCCTCAATATCCACCAAATAAGGTCATGATTTGGGATGATCATCAAAGCCGATGTATCGGAGAATTATCTTTCAGGTCGGATGTTAGATCGGTTCGGCTTAGGAGAGATCGGATTATCGTCGTTCTGGAACAGAAGATTTTCGTTTACAATTTCGCTGATCTTAAACTGATGCATCAGATCGAAACCATAGCGAATCCTAAAGGATTGTGTGCTGTCTCTCAAGGTGCTGGTTCTATGGTATTGGTGTGTCCTGGTTTGCAGAAAGGACAAGTTCGGATTGAGCATTACGCATCTAAACGGACTAAGTTTGTGATGGCTCATGATTCGAGGATAGCTTGCTTTGCTCTCACTCAGGATGGTCATCTGTTGGCTACAGCTAGCTCTAAGGGTACTCTGGTTCGTGTGTTCAATACTGTTGATGGCTCCTTAAGGCAAGAGGTATGAATCCTTGGCAAAATTGATTGTTTAGTCACCGATTTGGTAGGTTTTGATATTGATAGTAAGCTATATGGAAGTAGTGTAGAACTGGAATTTGATGATCTTGTTTCATAGATGTTTATCATTAGCTTGAGAAAGATTCAGAGAAGTTACATTTACATAACTTCAGTGACTGTTTCTAGCTGATAGAGGAAGACGATAGTTTTGGACTTGTATACAGTTCGATTCGGTTTATTTTAGCGTGTTCTTCCCTGTGGTGGTTTTAGTCACTGATTGGTAGTTTCTGATTATGATAATGAACTATGCAAAGTAGAAGAGGACTGGATTAGGCGATCTCATTTCGTATATGTCTATTATTAGCTGAGTAATGCTTGAGAAATTTATGGTTTCGAGTTGATTTGACTCGCTGTTGTTGTATATTTGTTTAAGATAGAGGATGGTAGCTTTGAACTTGTCCACAGTCTTTGATTTAGCTAAGGAATGCTGAGAATCTCATTGATATATCATCGGTGACTGTTACGAGCTGATTTTATTGGATGTGTTTATGAAAGAAGGTGATAGTTATGAACTTATCTTACATTCCACATAGTTTAGCGTGTTCTTCTCTGTGAATTTTCTCTCAGTTTGTCCACCTCAAATCCTAACTTGTCATAGATTGTTGAGGGTGAGATATGTTGAATAGGATATAAAGGAAAGTAGGAATGGATTTTGATAATCTCATTTCATTTATTTCCATTATTAGCTGAGATATCCAGAGAAGTTACATTTAGATAACATCAATGGCTTTTTCTAGCTGTTGTTGGATGTGTGTTTATACTCATATATACTTAATTTGATTAACTGTACTCTTCTCTGTGGATTTCTTTCGTGTTCTCACCTCAAATCCCAACTTTCTAGATGGTTATTTTGATAAAATGCTGAGGTTGAGGCATGTTCTGATATTGAGAATGAACTATGCAAAAATAGAGTAGAACTGGCTTGCGATGATCTCATTTTGTAGATGTCTATTACTAGCTAGCTGAGAGATGCAGAGAAGTTTTACATTTATATAACTTCCAGTGACTGTTTCGAGCTGATTTACTTGCAGTTGTTGGAATTCTGATTACAATAGATCCCATAGTTTATGAACTTTTCTATAATCGATTCAAGTCTTCTTTCGTTTTCTCATCTCAAATCCGAACTTTTTTAGATAAAAGTAACATATTGAAACCGTTCCATCTTTTGTTTACTGAAACTGGAATTTGTGTGATTCTTATTTTGGTGCAATTTCAATTGTAATTGTATGTGATTCTTATTTTGGTTACAATAATGCTTAATTTGATTGATGTGACTGTGTCTACAGGTAAGGAGAGGTGCAGATAGAGCAGAGATCTATAGTTTAGCTTTCTCTTCAGATGCTCAATGGTTAGCTGTGTCAAGTGACAAAGGAACAGTCCATGTCTTTAGTCTCAAAGTCAACAACTCTGGTTCTCAAGTTAAAGACACATCACGAGTCATCGCACCTGATACTACTATCACTCGCTCTTCTTCATTACCATCTTCGTCTCTGTCATTATTCAAAGGTATAATAAATAAACAACCCTAAACCCCAAATTTATTAGCCATTAATTATAAAAACTCTTATTGCTTTTTGGTATTTAGGAGTATTGCCAAAGTATTTCAGCTCGGAATGGTCAGTGGCTCAGTTCCGGTTAGTCGAAGGAACTCAATACATAGTTGCTTTTGGTCATGAGAAGAACACTGTTGTTATTCTTGGCATGGATGGCAGGTAAATGCAAAATTCTTATGTCTATTTTTGTGTTTTGAGTTTGGATTATGATTTTTACTTTGTTTTTTTTAATAAAAATACAGCTTCTATAGATGCCAGTTTGATCCAGTGAATGGTGGAGAAATGTCACAGCTTGAGTATCATAACTGTTTGAAACCACCTTCTGTTTTCTAAGAAGATTACACCTTTTCTCTATTATTATTTGTTCCTTTTCTCTCTATTTCTCTCTACTATTACTTTAAGTGGTGAGATTTGGTTGTCATGTATAGTTTTTTTTTTTTTATTTTTTTTTTATTTTTTTTATTTTGTATATATAATAAATGAATGAATGAAAGGGTTCTTATAATTTGTAAAAAAAACCTTTAATCCTTAACCAAAAAACTATAAGGTTCATCAGATCTGTGTCCTCCCTCACAACATTTCACTAACCGCTTTGGGTTTGGTTCTTATTGTTTTCGTTTTTGTTTCGGTTTTAGATATGAGAAAATTAAAATTTGGTTTGGTTCATTTCTGATAAAAAAAATTCTTTAATAAAAAATGGTTTTTATATGTATACATTTGGTTAAATTATTAGACTTTGATTTAGCTGCACATTCAAATTCGGTTTGATTTGTGTCTATATCTTTCTGTGTCTGAAATACGCGTTTTGTTCTACTCCTGTCAAAGTATGAGAGACAAATGTGAACTACTACTACTTTCGCTAGATGCCACGTGTATATTCACGAATTCTGATGCAAAATTTAATTAATTAAGATACTAACCGAGTTTCGAGGCACGAGGCAAAGGAATCCTATTTTCAAACCATCAATTTCAACGAGACCAGTCTGAAACCAAAAAAAAAATGTTAAAAAACTGGAAAGATTCGTGTATACGTACGTAACTTAACGTTAGATTTCACCTTTTTTTTAATTATAATTATTAAAAGTCCAAGAAACAGGACCACATTGGCTGATAGGTAGGTTATTCGAAAAACACAAAGCATAGGTTATATAAAGAAGCAAAAAACGATCACAGTTTCTATATATCTTACACTCACTCTTTTTCTTGTTTAGAGATGGCGATGAAGGTATATGGAAACGAGATGTCAGTATGCGTGGCACGTGTTCTTTTATGTCTTCACGAGAAGAACACTGAGTTCGAGCTCGTTCCTGTCGATCTCTTTGCTTGTCACCACAAGCTCCCTTCGTTTCTCTCCATGAACGTACGCACAAATAACTATCATGCGGATTATCTTTATATGTGTGAACACATTATTACTATCTTGAGCATCTAATCATATATATTTTCTCCCTCGATGCAGCCCTTTGGCCAAGTTCCAGTTTTACAAGATGACGACCTTACTCTTTTCGGTTAGTAATATAATGACCTTTACGTTTTCAAAACTGTGATGATAGTGAATGATATAGGATTTTACATATAGTATTATTATGAATGATATATCACTTCTTTCACATTTCCATGTTTTAGAAGGGTGATTATGTTATTTTTTTACCATTCAGAATATTCATCAAGTTATTTTCACATTTTGAGATTTTTGAAATATCATTCGACCATGTTTTATTATGTTAAAGAATATAACCAGAAAAAACAAAACGTCACTAATATACTAAAACCAGTTCTTCATGTTTTACGATTGTACAATATAAATTTGTCTCAGTTCTTTCTTTTATTTTGCCATTCATAAATTTAATTATTGAGCTAACATACTACTCTAAGTCCATAGAATGATAAAACAATAATTTTTTAATCATGCACATTTAAAATTATAACTAGTTTATAGAAAACTTCAATCATTTACTAAATAAATTTTAAAAGTTTATTCAGTTTAGGAGTTTTTTTTTCCATTGATTCTACCATTCAACGCTTTGACGACTCCACTATCTTAAATATAACAAATAAACAGAGTCAAGGGCAATCACGGCATATATAGCAGAGAAACACAAAGACCAAGGGACAGATTTAACCAAACACAAAGACCCAAAAGAATCAGCCATTGTCAAGTTATGGTCAGAAGTCGAATCTCACCATTTCAATCCATCTATCTCCGCCGTGATCCACCAGCTCATCGTCGTTCCGCTACAAGGTCAATCTCCAGATGCAACCATCGTGGAAGAAAATCTATCAAAGCTAGAGAAAGTACTCGATGTATACGAAGAAAGACTTGGAACGACAAAATACTTAGCCGGTGATTCTTACACACTCGCTGATCTTCACCATGTCCCGTACCTTTACTATTTCATGAAGACTAGTCATGCCGGTTTGGTTAATGATCGTCCTAAAGTCAAGGCTTGGTGGGATGATCTTTGTTCTCGTCCTGCTTTTCTTAAAGTCTCTCCTGGCTTGACCATTGATCCCACCACGCCTTGAAATCGTCGAGAAAAAAAAAAACTCAGCAAAGCTAGTATTATCGATGTTCTCGTTGCATTAGTCCGTCTTTTGTGTCTTCACTATAATGTTTCGTTTTGGGTCTTCATTGGTTTTTATGTGTGTGTGTTTATTTTTGTTACCTTTATTATCAGTGTTTCGATCGAATTTTATTTGTGGATGTAAACGCAAAACAGAAAAAAAATTACGATTGTGTTTACATTTTACAAAAAATCTTTGATGAAAATAATACAAAAGGAAGAAGAAAATTTTTTTTTAATCTTTTTATTGTATTATCCAAACTGAAAAGATAATATATGCATACATAGCTACATTACAGGGAAGACGAATAAGAGAAGTTGCTATGCAACTGAGTAATATCTTGAGAAGCAACATCAATTGTACCATTGAGAAAACTAGAGTACCATGAAGCAGATAGCTTTGGAGTCCTTTTGCGGTCAGGATCGCTGAAATTCACGTAGTACATTCCAAAACTGGTCGTGTATCCACTCAATAACTCATATAAATCAATCATCGACCATACAAAGTATCCTCTCGTGTCCGATCCATTCCTAATTAGTCAAATTAAACAAAAAAGAGTCAACTAAACCGGAACTAAACCAATCAAACTTAACATCATTCCAATTATACATACATTATGGCATTGAGCACGGCACCAATGTAACTTTGAATGTATTCAACTCTTGATGTGTCTTGTAGCGTTGAATCGTGATTCATCGGTTGACCTTTTGTCACAATTTGAAGAAATATTGAGAACAAGAAAGTGTGTGTTTCAAAACATATTAAGAATTGATAAGTACCATTTTCAAGAATGTGGATTGGAGGATTGTTATAGCTCTGCTTTAGATACTCAAGAACACCTTCAAGACCCCATGGCATAGCAACCCACTTCAAGAAAGTAATCAAATTAGAAAAAAAATTTCTGATTCAAGAAGATCAAACAATATTTTTGCATATACATACATATATGTATTCTGCTTATTTGAAGAACCTTACATCGAAAAATGAAGCATTTGTCTCATCTGTTCAAAAGAAAAATAATTTGTTAGGATCCAATGTAAACAGACGAAACACTAGTATATAACAAACATGTACCAATCTAGTCCGTTGAAAAGGATTCGAAACTTACATATCATTTCTACGCCCATGTCTGTAAAGAAATCTTGTTTACTAAGAAGAGACGATGTAGGTTTAGGGTTTGTGATATAAACGGTCATGTAGTGGATAATTCCTATAAAGTCAGATGATCCTTTAACTAGTTCAGATTCTTCTTTTGAGAAAACAGGTAATCTTGATCCAACGATTCTCTTCATTTCTTCAGGATATTCCCCAAAGATCAAAGGCTTCAACATCCTAGATCATCACAAAACATCAGATTTTTGTCCTTAAGTAACTTGAAACAAAAGAAAAACGTTTTTGCTTACCAGCCAAAAAGAAAAGCTTTAGCTCTTTGAGTTGCGGTTTCATCATCTTTGGAGTTAGTTAAAGGAGATAACCCGAATGCGAATATGCTAAGGCCAACAGATCCTCTCTGCTTACTCTACATCATCATGAATTATGTTTATAAGATGTTAGAATCCCACATCGGAAGTTAAAAGCTCTCTAAACTAATATATAAAACTACTCATTACCAAGACTTATACCTTGTATTTTAGTTTATACAATTTTGAAGCAGAGGCATGAGCTAACAACATGTTATGGCCTGCAAGATATGGCTCAGTAGAAGAATTTCCAGTAGTGCAATTGATGAATATGGAAGGAGAACAATGTCCGGGAGGCGTAAATCCTTCGCTATAACCCGAAATGGCGAATATCGTAGCTTCATTGATTGTAGTCCATAACTTTACATCTTCCCCAAATTCTCGGAAACAAACATCTGCATAAGCAGTGAAGTCTCTTCTGCAACAAGCATTTTGATTGTCAAATTCATCTCTTATAAAAAAAACACTTCGTAATAAGACTTTATTTGATCGTTTACATGATTTTGCGGTTGATCCATCCTCCGTATTCATCTTCAAGAGTCTGAGGAAGATCATAGTGGTAAAGTGTAACGTGTGGCTCAATTCCTGTTAATAGTTTTGGCAAAAATTTATATTAGAAGCTATCAATTGGCTTCAATTGGGATTAAGTATAAAGGCACATTCTCACCATAGCTTTTAAGCTCTTTGATGAGGTTCTTGTAAAACCTTAAACCTTTTGGATTAATGGGCCCTCTTCCATCTGAAAAATCATACAAACAAAGAGGTTTAACTAAGAGCTTTAGAAACTTTTGGTCCATAATCTCTTATTTCAAATACTAAAATATGTAAAACTCATCTTTCCAATATTGAAATTCTAACTCGTGACCTTTTGATGCACTCTTTTTAGAATGTCTTCTAAATTCTTATACACTAGTAGAGCAACAGGTGCTAGATAACAAAGATTGTTACTTGGAAGTTAAGAAACTAGAAGAGGCTTTACTAGGTATAAGTCTTGTCCATGAGATAGAGAATCTAAATGCTTCTAAGCCCATTTCTGCCATCAGCTTAACATCTTCCTGCAAATTAAAGTCACAATTTTAACATCGAATCTTAGAAAATATACATATATCTACGGTAACTTCTTCCACAAGTAAAGCAACATAGCAAGGCAAAGATGATATATAGAAACCTTGTATTTGTGATACCCATCACATGCTATATCTCCATTTCCTCTACTATCTGCAAAAAAAGTAAACCAAAAGATTTACGAATCTAATCAAACGAGTTCTAATATAAATTCCTAAAATGATGATTCAAAATTTTGTAATTATTCAATCTTTTGATAACCAGATAGATCATGACTCATCTCCGAGATCTTTAGATAACCAGTCATTTAATATCTATACTGACCGAAAAAAAATTACAACGATTTTTTTTAGATGGTTGAACTCAATCTTTGACCTATCTTCTATCCATCGACAAAAAACCAATAAATGTTCTTCATTAAAATTTTGTACTTCAAAATGCCAATTAAATGGAACCACACAATGTGACAATGACCTTATGATACGAAGACATTAACTACACAAAAAGACTAAAGTGTACAATTTAGATAAAGAAAAACCACAAAATTAAATATGTAAATAGAAAATAAATAAAAAACTTACTAGAATGAGAGAAAGTATCCCAAACGCTAGGAGTCCTTCCATCTTCATCAGCAGCTCCTTCCCACTATTTCATCGCCAAATCGGAAAAAAAAATTCGATTCCTTAAACCGGAAAAAAAAGAAGAAGAATACTCCGATTACTCAAAAAAGGAATGAATATAGAAGAAAGACTCGAACCTGATAAGCAGAAGTGCCGGCCCCAAAGAGAAAATCTTTAGGAAAATCGTTTCTTGTGAAGGCATCAGTATAGCTTATTGCCAAAACGAACCCAAGAAAAATGGAAAACAGAGAGAAATATTTCATTTTTTATTTATTTATAAAAAGTGATCTTCTACTTTGTAATAAAAGCCACAATTATATATAAGGAGGAAGACTAAAGAAGTATTTTTATATTCTTCCTCTAAAAGTCTAATCCTTGTGATGTGACTAACCAATACAAGAGTTAGATATTTTCTGTATTATTAAATTGTTAAATAACTCCACGTATAAAGATTACATACGTATGCCGTCGGCCAAACAAAAAGGTAGAAGAAAATTAGAAAAATGATTTTGGGACTATACTAAAATTGGTTTGATCAAGAATTTTAATTGTCTTCTTGACTCATGCAAAAATCATTGTTTTTGCCACAATTATGTATATGTTTATATAGTTAAAATGTAGAATGATTATAGTTAATTTTTTATAAAACACGTTTTAGAGTTAATATTATATTAGAATGAAAACAATATAATCATTACAAATGAAAAAACCAGAAAAAAAAAAGTAGAGTGAATGGAGTTTTATTATTTTTATATGGTTACCTCTTTGAATTATGTAGTCCACAAAAACATATTTGCGATAGAGTTCGTTTTAAAGACAAAGACAGTGTACCAACAAAGAAAAATCTCCAACACACAAGTGAAATTATATTTCTCCTCTGCTACACAAATGTTTAACTGAAGTTTTCTACTTATTCTCAATTAGTTTAAAATTATAGATTCCTGATTTCTTACAAGAACTATGTTACAAGGAAACAGAACCAGTGAATCGCGTAATATTTTGAGAAGCAACATCAGTTGAATCATTAAGCAAACCAGTGTACCAAAAAGCAGAAAGCCTTGGAAACCTCTTGAGATCAGGAAATTCACATGGTACATTAATTCCATAGCTATTCGTGTATCCAGTCAATAACTCGTATAAGTCAACCATCGACCATACAAAGTAACCTCTCATGTCCGATCCATTCCTAATCCAATCGAATAAAAAAAACATAAAGTCAAGTAAACAGGAACTAAACCGAAATTAGTTCAATAAATCTTAATATGAAAAGAGTAAAGGACGAAGAAGGAGAATCATACTTTATGGCATTGAGCACCGCACCAATGTAAGCTTGAATGTATTCAACTCTTGGTGTATCTTGTAGAATTGTACTTTTCTTTGTTTTTTTTTGTCGAAAACAAAGAATCTTAAGAACAAAAAAAATGCTTTCAAGAAGACAAAACAAAGTAAAATTTGACAAAATAGAATGAAATGTACCGTTTTCAAGAATGAAATTGTCATTTTACAAAAAATCTTTGATGAAAACTTTTTTTTAATCTTTTTATTGTATTATCCAAACTGAAAAGATAATATATGCATACAATAGCTACATTACAACGAAGACGAATCAGAGAAGTTGCTATGCAACTGAGTAATATCTTGAGAAGCAACATCATTAGTACCATTGAGAAAACTAGAGTACCATGAAGCAGATAGCTTTGGAGTCCTTTTGCGGCCAGGATCGCTGAAATTCACATAGTACATTCCATAGCTATATGTGTATCCACTCAATAACTCGTACAAATCAATCATCGACCATACAAAGTAACCTCTCGTGTCCGACCCATTCCTAATTAGTCAAATCAGACAAAAAGAGTCAACTTAACCGGAACTAAACAAATCGTTATAATCAACATCGATCTAACTATTACCTTATGGCGTTGAGTACAGCACCAATGTAAGCTTGAATGTATTCAACTCTTGGTGTGTCTTGTAACGTCGAATCGTGTTTCATCGGTTTACCTTCACTCACAATTTGAATAAACGTTAAGAACAAGAAAGTGTGTTTTCAAAACATAGTAAAAATTTGTATAAAGAGAAATGAAATGGACCATTTTCAAGAATGTAGATTGGAGGATTATTATAGCTCTGCTTTAGATACTCAAGAACACCTTCAAGACCCCATGGAATAACATCCATCTTCAAGAAAGCAAATTGAATTAGCAGTATTTCCAAATTCATGTATATATATATATATATATATATATATATATTATCACGGGTAAGCCCATTATGGATAAAACACATAATTCGAAATAAATGTATTTAAATGCAGATTTGCATGTCTTACCTCGTAGAACGAAGAATTCCCCGTGTCTGTCCAAAAAAGAAGAATCGTCATTTAAAGAGTTTGAGAACTTTATTCGATTTTTTTTATGATGAAAAGGAAGAAGCTTACAAATAATTTCGACGCCCATGTCCGTAAAGAAATCTTGCCTTCTAGGAAGATGAGAATTTGTACGATTTGTGACATGAACTGTCATGTAATGGATAATACCGACAAAATCAGATGATCCTTTAACTTGTTTTGATTCTTCTTTCGTGAAAACTGGTAATCTTGATCCAATACTACTCTTCATTTCATCTGGATAGTCCCCAAATATCAAAGGGTTCAACATCCTGAATTATCAATTCAAACTCCTATCAAAATTTGTCTTAAAGTAACTATAAAGAAAGATATTTTTCTCTTTCTCACCATCCAAATAAGAAAGCCTTAGCTTTTTGAGTTGCAATTTCATCCTCTTTGGAGTTAGTCAAAGGAGACAACCCAAATGCAAAGATGCTAAGGCCTATAGATCCTCTTTGCTTACTCTGCATCATTATATCATGTTCATAAGCATTTAATGTTTAGGGTTTTAATTAAATCTAAAAGAAACCAATGGTGTATCAGGAACCTTAAAAAAAAAGTGCCTCAAGCTCACAAGTTCAAGTCTCAATGTCAAAGAAACTAAGGGTCTAAGTCCTAGAAGCTCTTAGTAAACAAAAATAAGCTTTAAAGAGATATGTGTATACCTTGTACTTTAGTTTATACAATTTGGAAGCTGAGGCATGAGCTAGCAACATGTTATGTCCTGCAAGATATGGTTCAGTAGATGAATTTCCAGTAGAGCAATTGACGAATCTGGAAGATGAACAATGTCCAGGCGGTGCAAATCCTTCGCTATATGAAGCAATGGCAAATATCGTAGCTTCGTTTATTGTGGTCCATAACTTCACATCTTCCCCAAACTCTCTAAAGCATAGATCTACATAAGCAGTGAAATCTTTTCTGCAATAACAATATTGATTTTCAGATTCATTTGTTATAAAAAACTATATAATAAGACTTTGTTTTGTTTACATGATTTTGCGGTTGATCCATCCTCCGTATTCATCTTCAAGAGTCTGAGGAAGATCATAGTGGTAAAGTGTAACGTGAGGCTCGATTCCTATTAATAGTTTTGGCCAAACTTTATATTAGAATCAATTGGCTTCAATTGCGATTAAGTATAAAGACAAATTCTCACCATAGCTTCGTAGTTCTTTAATGAGGTTCTTGTAAAACCTTAAACCTTTTGGATTAATGGGCCCTCTTCCATCTGAAAAATCACACAAACAAAGAGGTTTGACTAAGAGCTTTAGAAACTTTTGGTCCATAATCTCTTATTACTAAAGACTAGAATATGTAAAACTCATCTTTCCAATATTTATATTCGAACTCGCGACCTTTTAAAGCACTCTTTTTTAGAATGTCTTCTAAATTATAATACACTAGTAGAGCAACAGATGCTAGATAACAAATATTCTAAATATTGTTACTTGGAAGTTAAGAAACTAGAAGAGGCTTTACTAGGTATAAGTCTTGTCCATGAGATAGAGAATCTAAATGCTTCTAAGCCCATTTCTGCCATCAGCTTAACATCTTCCTGCAAAAGTAAAAGAAAAATAACATCGAATCTTAGATAACATATATATCTACGGTAACTTCTTCAACAAGTAATAAAACATAGCAAGGCAAATAGAAACCTTGTATTTGTGATACCCATCACATGCTATATCTCCATTTCCTCTATTATCTGCAAAAAAATTAAACCAAAAGATTTACGAATCTAATCAAACGAGTTCTAATATAAATCTCTAAAAAGATGATCCAAAATTTTGTAATTATTCAATCTTTTGATAACCAGATAGATCATGACTCATCTCCGAAACCAAAAAAAAATTACAACTATTGTTTAGATGGTTGAACTCAATCTTTGACCTATCTTCTATCCATCGACCAAACCAATAAATGTTCTTGATTAAAATGCAAATTAAATGGAACCACATACTGTAATGTGCAATGACCTTATGATACTAATAACATACGACAATCTATGATCATTAACTACACAAAAAGACTAAAGTGTACAATTTAGATAAAGAAAAAACACAAAATTAAATATGTAAATATAAAATAAATAAAAAAAACTTACCAGAATGAGAGAAAGTATCCCAAACGCTAGTACCCCTTCCATCTTCATCAGCAGCTCCTTCCCACTATTTCATCGCAAAATCAAAAAAAAAAAAAAAAAAAAAAAAAAACTCGATTCCTTAGACCGGAAAAAAGAAGAATACTCCGATTACTCAAAAAAGGATGAATATAGAAGAAAGACTCGAACCTGATAAGCAGAAGTGCCGGCCCCAAAGAGAAAATCTTTAGGAAAATCGTTTCTTGTGAAGGCATCAGTATAGCTTATTGCCAAAACGATCCCAATAAAAATGGAAAACAGAGAGAAATATATCATTTTTTACGATTTTTTTTATTTATTTTTAAAAAGTGATCTTCTACTTGTAATAAAAGCCACAATTATATATGAGGAGGAAGACTAAAGAAGTATTTTTTTTATATTCTTCCTCTAAAGTCTAATCCTTGTGATGTGACTTACCAATACAAGATCTAGATATTTTCTGTAGTTTTAAATCGTTAAATAACTCCACGTTTAAAGGTAACATAATATGTCGGCCAAACAAAAATCTAGGTAGAAGAAAAATGATTTTCGGATTATACTAAAATTAGGTTGGGGCATAAACCGAATCTGAATCCTGTACCTGAATTCGACCGAAAAACATGGTTCAGGTTTGAGTTCGGGTATGCAAAAATATCCGAATGGTTTTTGAGTAGCATGTAGTTTTGGTTCGGGTTCGGTGTGAGTTTTATAGGATTAGATGTGAAACAAAACAACATGAGACCGGTAGATACAAATATATTAAGTTTACAATATGAGACTGGTGGATGCAAAGAATATGTACTAATAAATTGGAAAATACAAATGAAAAAGAGTGAATGGAGTTTATATTACTTTTATATGGTTACCTCTTTGAATAATATAGTCCACAAAAAGTCCAAAACATATTTGCCATAAAGTTCGTTCTAAAGACAAAGACAGTGTACCACCAGCACCAACCAACAAATGAGAACACGTCATTAAAAAACTCCAACACAAGTGAAATTCTATTTCTCCTTCTGGGACACAAATATTTAAGTTTTAACTAAACTTTTAAATTATATATTCCTGAGACGTTACAAGAACTATATTACAAAGAAGCAAAACCAGAGAATCGAGTAATATCTTGAGAAGCTACATCGATTGAACCATTAAGAAAACCAGTGTACCAAAAAGCAGAAAGCCTTGGAGACCTCTTGAGATCAGGATCACTGAAATTCACATGGTACATTCCATAGCTATTCGTGTATCCAGTCAATAACTCATATAAATCAACCATCGACCATACAAAGTAACCTCTCATGTCCGATCCATTCCTAATCCAATCGAATAAAAAAAACATAAAGTCAAGTAAATAGGAACTAAACCGAGATTAGTTCAATTAATCTTAATATGAAAAGAGTAAAGGACGAAGAAGGAGAATCATACTTTATGGCATTGAGCACCGCACCAATGTAAGCTTGAATGTATTCAACTCTTGGTGTATCTTGTAGAATTGTACCTTTCATCGGTTTACCTGTTTTTTTTGTCGCAAATAAAGAATTTTAAAAACAAAAAGAATGCTTTCAAGAAGACAAAACAAACTAAAAATTGACAAAAGAGAATGAAATGGACCGTTTTCAAGAATGTAGATTGGAGGGTTGTTATAGGTCTGCTTTAGATACTCAAGAACACCTTCAAGACCCCATGGAAGAGCATTCCACTTCAAGAAGAAAGCAATCGAATCAGCAAATTAAATTTCCAGATTAAAGAAGACCGATCAATAGTTTTTGACACTAGGGGTGGAAGAAAAAACCGCAACTACAACCAAAACATTTTGGTTTTAGTATTTTAAAATAAAGTGAAATTCATTAAAGTTTTATACTTTTAATACTAAATAAGTAATCATATTATAATATTATAATACTGAATAAGTAATTATTTTGTTTCTATTTTAAGTTATCTATCAACAAAAATCAAAAGCAAAAACCAAACATATAATATTGCATCAAACCAAACCAAAACCAAAATAAACTAAAAATGTATAATTTATACTATAAAATTATATTCTAAAATAAACTGAGAATACGGAACAGTTTAACTTTAATTGAAAGGGGTCAACCTTAGTTTTTCAGATTTATGCAGATTTATTGGTTCTTACCTCGAAGAACGTAGCATTCCCAATGACTGTCCACAACAAGAAGATCGATTAAAAGAGTCGACAAATTGTTGATGATGCAAAGAATATAAAGCTTACAAATTGTTTCGACGTCCATGTCAGTAAAGAAGTCTTGTCTGCTAGGAAGAAGAGACGGTTTGGATCTACGGTTTGTGATATAAACTGTCATGTAGTGGATAATTCCTACAAAGTCAGATGATTCTTTAACTTGTCCTGACTCTTCCTTTGAGAAAGCTGGTAACCTCGATCCCAAGGTTTTCTTCATTACATCGGGATAGTCCCCAAATACCAAAGGCTTCAACATCCTGGTCAATAAAAAAAAAAAAACATTAGATTTTCTCTTCAAATTTATTGAACAAAGAAAAAATAATCACTCACCAGCCAAAGAGGAAATCTTTAGCTCTTTGAGTTGCTATTTCATCTTCTTTGGAGTTTGTTAAGGGATATAACCCATATGCATATATGCTAAGGCCTATGGATCCTCTCTGCTTACTCTGACAATTAAGAAAAAAAATCACTTTCTTTTAAAAAATTTAATACACTATTTTTAGGTTGAGGGTTTAGTTTTAAAAGTTTAGGATTTGGGTTCATAGTTTAGTTAGTTTGGTTTGTAATATTTTGTTGGTTTGTTTTTTAGGGTTTAAAGTTTAGATTTAAATTGTTTTGTTAACATTTAATAATATCGACTATTTTGTTAATTTTTGTATAAAATATGGTCTATCGTTATAAAGATATAGGGTTTTAAGGGCAAAAAATGAGATACATGTATACCTTGTACTTTAGTTTATACAGTTTTGACACGAAAGCATGAGCTAGCAACATGTTATGGCCTGCAAGATATGGTTCAGTGGAAGAATTTCCAGTGGAGCAATTGATGGATTTGGTAGAAGTACAATGTGCAGGCGGCAAAAATCCTTCGCTATAACCAGAAATGGCGAAAATGGTAGCTTCATTGATTGTAGTCCATAACTTTACATCCTCCCCAAACTCTTTGAAGCATACATCTGCGAAAGCAGTGAAGTCTTCTCTGCAAGAACAATCATTTTTTTCAATCCATCTTAAATTTTTTATAAATTATTGTTAGATCATCATTTGTTTCATATTGGTTACATGATTTTGCGGTTGATCCATCCTCCGTACTCATCTTCAAGAGTCTGGGGAAGATCATAGTGGTAAAGTGTAACATGTGGCTCGATTTCTGTTCACATTAACCAAAACTTCTATCATAAACTACCAACTTCACATAAAACCTCGAGCATATATAAAGAATATGTATTAATCCACTAGTATTTAATTGGTTTTGAGATATAAACATGGTATCAAAGCTTGAGTTCGACCCAAATAAGATAGGCCGAAATTGTCGATCTTAAAATAGATTTCGGTTTGTGATAGACATGAGACTCATTATCTCAAGGGGGCGGTCACCCTACTTAAATCAACAATATGTGGCAATGACTGGATTGATACATGTCTTATCTTTAACTTCCTTCCTTAACATTATAAAGAAGAAATCTCACCATGGCTTCGTAGTTCTTTAATGAGGTTCCTGTAAAACATTAAACCTTTTGGGTTAATGGTTCCTCTTCCATTTGATAGATCACACATATACAAAAAAGAGTTTAAGAACTAGAGAAACAACATTATTACTCGCAAGATAATAAATCAGATGAATGTTTACTAGGTATAAGTCTTGTCCACGAGATAGAGAATCTGAATGCTTTTAAGCCCATTTCTGCCATCAGTTTAACATCTTCCTGTAGAATTCAGATCAACATCAAATTTGAGAAAACAGAGCAAAAAGACAGGTTTTGAATAGTTGCACAATATACAAGAGACAAAAAAGAGAGTAGGATTATTTTGAAAATCCATATGATCTGGTCCAGTCATAGAGGCGGAGTTAAACACATCTATTTGAAACACTCGTTTAGGGCTTCATTTTTTAAAGGCAAAGACCCCCGTTTACAGTTATGGTAGCGATAAAGTTTGCGATTTCGTGTCAATTCCTCTTTAGACCGTGGTATATATCAAACAAAAATAAACTAGTGAATACAAAATGTATGATAGGAAATGGCTAATTGTTAATAAAGTTTACAACCAAAGATAACTTATGTAAGCTCAAAAACAAAGCACGACCAACTAAAAAGTATAGCTGAAAAATTTAGCAACAGATTTTTTTTTTGTTAAAAAGTTCACGACAAGGAAATAGAATCGGCCAATTGTTTTTTTTTTTACATAACCTAATTTAGTAATAGAGAACAAAAGAATCTATAACCCAATAAATAAAAATGAAAGTCGAATGAGTAAAAACCATTGAAGGACTCTATTTTTTTTCCGCCTATAACAGTCGTAATGTCAGCTCCGTCCTGGGTCCCGATCATGCAATCATTCAGAGTTTTAGAGTTTCTAACTCTTTCACAAAGTCGGGGTCCAATGATACTAAAGATTCGAAGCGAGGTTATATTGTGATTTTTATTATGTTTAATGAATAAAATTTAGTATAATTTTGACATAATTATATATATATATATATGCTACTTTTTCTACTAAGCAAATATTTAATCTTTTTTAGATTTTTTAAAACTCCAAACACCATTTTACTCTTACCCAAACGAATCCAACACAATATAAACATTTTACTTCTAAGAAAGATAAAAAATAAATGGAAAATAGAGAGAAACCTTATATTTGTGATACCCATCACATGCTATATCTCCATTACCTTTATCACCTGCAAGTTTTTCAATCATAGATGTACGAAATTAATAAATTTAATTCTTACTTTAACCCCCTAACTTCTAAACAATGACTTTAAAATGCCAATTAATTGAACCCACACAGAGTAATATGATATGATTATGAACATAATTTTTTGGTCAACAACATATAAACATTTACTCACAAAAAATACGAAATAAATTTTCCTAAAATGTTAAAACTATAGTAAAAACAAATTATTAATATTTTGGTAGAATGTCTAAGTTTTGCTGAAAAAATCAAAAATAAATATATGAGTTTGCTTGTACTTTTCTCAATCAAATATAATTGTTTATTGAAAATAACGTGTCACCGAATAAAATAACTTAATATTTGTTTAACACATTCGAAAAACATATTGTTTGCAAAAACAACACAAAAAATTAACCTTTAATTATTTATGATTTTACCAACCTCATATTTTTTTAATAATTTGTACCAAAATTATGCTATTTAATACATATACTTAAACTTAAAATAGAAAAAAGAAAAAGTTACAAGAATGGCAGAAAGTATCCCAAACACTAGGAGTCCTCCCATCTTCATCAGCAGCTCCTTCCCACTATTTCACCGAACCGGAGAAAAAACTCGAACTTTAGACGGAAAAGTAAAACGATAATATCCAAATTTCTACAAGTTTTAAAAATTCTTATGAATTTTAATTCAGGCTCCAATCCAGTAACCAAAAAATTTATGAATAAAAAAGCATACGATAACCTGATAAGCAGAAGTTGCAGCTCCAAAGAGGAAATCATCAGGAAAATCGTTTCTGGTGAAAGCATAGCTATAGCTTGTTGCCAAAACGATGACCAAATAAATGAAAAACAGAGAGAAATGTTTCATTTCTCTTAATTTTATTATTGTTTACTCCATTCTTATGAGTTCGAGAGATATAAAAAATAATTGAATGGTTGAAGACAGGATAGGCCCTACAAAATTAAAGGCTCGAAGCAAAATTTTCAAAACGAAATTCTATAGCTAAATTATTGTTAAAAAATATTATTTATATAGCTGAATTATTGTTTTTTTTTGTTGTTGCTAAAGTAGCTGAATTATTGTTAAAAATCGAATCTTGTTTGACTGTTCCATTTGTCAATAAAAGATGGTTCTAGCAATTTGATATGTGGCCTCAAGCATGCATAGTGCTTATTTACATGAAGACCAAAAAAAACGATAATTGTTACTGAATGGTTTTGATATTTTTATGTGAGAGGGGGTTTATTTGTTTATCTGGTTATGTCTAGGGTAGGCATGAGGCCGGTGTCCTTAATTTTGAGATATCCATAACCCAATTCGATCCTTGCGGGCAATAGATGTATATCATTGTTACCTTACTCGAAAAAAACAGGTGTCCTTTTTAAAAAATAGATACTCGACTTTTTACCCGCATCTAAATTCAAATAATCACATATTAAAACTTCTATAACATTTGAATACTTACATACTCATTTTCAAAATATTAAACCAAATATTCAAATAGTAGAAGCTAAAACTAGAAATATATTTTAAAACTTTTAACAAAAAACAACTAGAAATATATCTTAAGAAAATAAAATCTAAAAGCGTAACTTTTGACTTCAAAAAACTTTTAGTACATGCTAATTTTTCTCTAAAATAATTTTTATATAGAATTGTATGTGATCATATAGATAATAAACAAAAAAAATAAAAAAATAATGTAATAGATAATCTAAAACGGATATAAGTGCCTAATTCTATTTACATCACCGCCACTAAAACCTATACAATATATGTTATCGACAAAACAAAATTCTTCACGTAATAATAACTTTGAAAACCAAGTGTTTGTATAAAGCTTCATTGTTTAGAAATTTAGATATGAAAACAATATGAGACTGGTAGATACAAATATATTAAGTTAAAACCTTTTGACAAAAAAATATACAAATATATTAAGTTAAGTTTTGAAAGCTGGTGTATAAGAGAGCAATAATAAAAATAAAAATAAAAAAGACCACAAAAGCATATTTGCAATAGAATTGATTTAAGACAAAGACATTGTACCATTTCCACCAAACAAAGAGAAACATAGATTTAGAAATCTCCAACAAGAAGTCGAATTCTATTTCTCCTAGTAAATGAATAATTACATAGTTTAAGTGTCCATATTTAGAAATCTCCAACAAGAAGTCGAATTCTATTTCTCCTAGTAAATGAATAATTACATAGTTTAAGTGTCCATATTTAGAAATCTCCAACAAGAAGTCGAATTCTATTTCTCCTAGTAAATGAATAATTACATAGTTTAAGTGTCCATACAAAGCAAAATAAGTAAACTAAGGGACACTGCGCATCCAGGGAATCGAACCCTGGTCAGTACCGTGGGAGGGTACTATGATACCACTACACCAGATGCGCTTATTGTTACCTTGACACCTACCATATATACATATTAGTGCAAATGAAAAAGGGAATAATAGACCTACTCAAACCACATTTTTGCGGTGCAACTCACAAAAAGTAAACCGCATCGCATTTAGACTCCTTTCTTTAAACTACTTCGCTGATCAACCGTCTACCCGTAGCATGGAAGTTTCACTTGGATATTTTTTGATTCCAGAATCACTGGAATAGTCATTTTACTCAAACGAATATAGATTTTCAGGGATCAAATGAAGAGAGATATTTTTTTTATAGTTGTTCACAATGACTTTGATACGAAAGTGTTGGCATCAAATGATCTTTATTGAAAACATCACATTTTCTCGTGCGGTGAGCCAATTGGAGATTAAACAAGAGATGCTACCCATGAACACAATTCGCATTCAAAGCAAGATTAAACATTGGGAAAGAAAATAATTAGAGTCGTTAGTGAGTAAGACTTGTCTCACGAAACATCGTCAAATTCACTTATTCTATGTATTTTTCATTATATGACATAATATAATAATAATAATAATAATAATAATAATTCTTTTCACAGAATGTTTTGTATATTGATTTTGTAATCAATGAAATTGATGTTAGGAAATATATTCCACATCGGAAGTTGGAAAGGATCCTAATTAGTATATAAAGAGACATGGACCCATCTACTTATATCCAATTGGTTTTGAATTGGAAATCTATATAACTTAACATGGTTCAGAGTCCGATTCACGCTATCCAACCCGATTTGACCTAAAGTTGGTCCAACTATTGACAATCCATGTCCAAAATTGGTATCTTCGATCCATGTCTGAACATATATATCGAGATCAATGGACAAAGAACCATCATCTCGAGGGGGCATATTAGAGAATATATCATATATTAAAAATTGCAAGTGATCCTAACTAGTATATAAAGAGAATATGAATCAATCCACTTATAACTAATTTATTTTCAATTAGAAGTTCACATAACTTAACAATTGATGAGCCGAAAAAATATTATGTTTTTCATAATGGAATAGAAATAACTATAATAAAACTGATAGAAGAATAATTTTATCCTACTTATTCCTCTTAGAAGTATTAGAGGAACAATTTTTTAAAAAATTGTTAACAAATTCAGTTTTTTTCAGTGGAATGAGTGAAATCTTTTTCCACTATCTTTTCTTTTGGATGGTAATTTGTAGATGAATTACTATTTGCCACTTGATTTATTCCTCTAATTGTACAACCATTTTCAAAACGCAAAATAAATGGTTCAAACCTCTCCATCCCACCTTTTTCTCCATATGATTTTGTTTTGAGTTAGTTAGAATCGTAGGTTAGTTGTTACAAATGGCCACACTCTTCATATTACTTCTTTGACCTATGGTTATAGCATTTAATGCAATTATCTCTACTTAGGTCTTAATTGGTAAAGCATTTGGGTTAGTTTAATGCTTTGTTATATCCAATCAACTATTTTTTTCTATAGCATTAAACAAAGCATTTCGAGTTCTAAATGCTCATTTTGCTAATGCTCAAATTTAGAGCATTTGACTTAGCATTAACATTATTAATTAAGAATTATAATAATACCCTTACTTAATTAAGTTTTAAATTATTATTTTTATGTTATTATGGTAATTTTGTATCAAACTGCTTATATTTTTACCAATCACATAATTTAATAAATTGTATATAGTTTATAAATAACTAATATTGATGCTTATGCTGGTTTATACTACTGCTCTAATATAAGTTGTACCCATTCAAGGTTAAGTTATCGATTTCTTCATTTACTCACCATTTATAAAGTTATCATGCACGTCTTCTTTATTTTTTCTATAATACGTCTTCTTCTTTTTTGGCCATGTCTTCAATATATTCACTAACTTGGATCAATTTAGAGTAAGCTTTGATTTTGAAGTTATTTCTCAAAAATATTGTGTACTAAGACATATCAAATCATAAACCAATCACACGAAAAAAAATGTCAATAATAATGGAACAAGTATGTGGTCGTAGTTATAGATAATTGGGATAATTCGTCATGCATGTTAATTACCCCCACGTAATGATGAAGACTATTATTAGTAGCTAGCGGTTTAGAAAAACTTGTCAATATTCCAATTATACCTAAATTAAGCTATTAACTAGTTTTCAGGTAGGGTCCTCAACAATTAAGAAAATTCTAACCACATATTAATCAATTTTCTTTTTACGTACTATCATTAAGAAAATAAAATTACAACATCTATAAAGCTAAGTTCTTGCGTACATGCTTTGAGCACAATACTTATCAAAGAAACAAAAGGGAATAAAAACTATGTTTAAGCTGAGCTATCTTGCTCTCTTCTTGCTTGCAAGTTCAAGGATAGATGCAAATACTCCCGTTAATTCCGGTTATCCTAGTTGCTCGGGGAATATATCAGTGACCGATATCGATCAAGTTCATTTTGCAATGAATTTGGAGTTCACCGAAGCCGAATTCTTCTTGAAAGCGTCTACTGGAAGAGGGCTTGATGCGTATAATGCGACACTTGCCCAAGGGGGACCATCCCCGGTCGGGGCAAAGAAAGTCAATCTTGATCCTATAACTCATCGAATCATCGAAGAGTTTGGTTATCAAGAAATTGGTCATCTTAAGTAAAATAATCGATCTTTCTAAGTTTTATGAGTTTTTAATTTAAAATCAAGTGACTGTGGTTAGTCTAATTTTTATACATATACTTAGGTATGAAATCTTAACATTAAGTGTTATGATCATTAGATTAGTTGAAATGTAAAGTAAACTAAGAGATGAAATTTTGTTTTGAAGGGCGATTGCGGATATGACGGGAGGAATCCCGCGCCCGCTGTTGAATCTATCGAGAGAGAATTTTGCAATGTTTATGGACAGAGCGGTTGGTCGGAGATCGAACCCGCGGTTTGATCCTTATGCGAACTCACTCAACTATCTTTTAGCTTCATACTATATCCCTTATGTTGGCCTCACCGGTTATGTGGGAACCATCCCTTACCTTGTCGACTTCAATATCAAACGGGTAATCATTTGCAATTTTGCAGTAGTACGACTACTCTTTTTTACCTTGGCCTCACCGGTTATGTTGGAACCATCCCTTAAATTCAATTTACATAACCAATAATCTGATTACCACAAATCTATATGCATTGAAAAGAAAAGTTATTTTTACTTTTTGTAGGCAAATTAAAGAGTAATATTATATATAAAGTCAATTGTTTCTATATCCTAGTATTTTTTTTTTCATTTTCAAAGTATCAAAAAAGAGTAAATTAGTGTTTTTAACTTCAGAACCTAAAATTTCAAAATGTTTGGTACAAAATAACAGTAAAGTTAGTAGTTTAAACTTCAAAAACATTTTATCAAACAAATATATGTGTATATATTTAGTAGTTTCGGTAGCTCAACCGAAGCAACCGATATTTTTATAACCTGTTTGATTTCATTATTTTAAAACCCATAAACCCAAGACCGAACCGGACCAAAATTGTTTATTCTATATCATCCTATGAACAAACCAAACCACACTAAAATAAAACGTAAATTCATTTAAAATAATACTTTCAAATAGTTTTTTTTCTATATTCTAAAGTTATTTTTAATAAACCGGGATAAAAGCGAAACCATAATTGTACCAAACCAAACCACAAACCGGATAACCCACCTCTAATTTAGATATATGTATTTGATTGACTACCTACCGAATACATAATTACACTATCTCATTGTGAATCATCCACAGAACATTTTGCAACGAGTATAATATCGTGATATCGTATAAACTATAGTCTTATACTTAAAAAACATTCTCAAACTTATCATTAATGAATCAGCTTGTAGCGGGTCTATTGGGAGTGGAGTCTGGTCAAGACGGAGTAATAAGAACACTCCTTTACAAAAGACAAAACGAGACGGTGGAAGAATACGGGGGAGTCACGGTGGCTGAACTAACCAACGAGATATCTAATCTCCGTAACGAGCTAGGTATGTGTGGGATCAAAGACGAAGGCTTGTGCGTGCCATTGTGGCTAGGAGCCGAAAATCGAACCACGAGCAACATTTTATCAGCCGATTCATATTCTCTTTCTTATGAGCGGACACCACAGGAGATTCTTAGGGTTATGTATGGTACCGGAGATGAGCACCGGCCCGGTGGCTTTTGGCCGTGTGGTGCTAATGGGAGGATTGCTAGGATGTTTCTTGATGAAGGGCCTTATGGTAATTGTCGTGCATGTTCGGATGATAACTAATATTTTATTTATAGACAAGACAAATAAGATGGGGAATAAGATTTGAATTAAATATTTTGTAGTATATTGGTGATTGATTAGTCATATTTTTAGCTACTATGAGTGCAAATGGTTGTAGTTCAGAGGAAATAAAATGAGAGGATCCTTCTGAAATTTATCCATTTGCTACTAGAGGAATATGATAAAAAGAACCAATTTGCAAGTAAAATTTTTCTCTACTAAATTATATAAGGATAAGGGGAATTAAAATTCCTCCAGCCTTATTATTCTGTTTTTCCTTTCATCATATTTCTATTTATCTCTTTTGTGTTAGCCATTTGCAGCCTATATGTGTTTTATAAAAGAAAAACTCTATTTTCAGAAACAAGTGGTATTAGATCTGGTATTTGAAAGGATTTCAAATCTTTATCTAATCTCTGGTTATTGGATTTGGCATTGGATTTCAAATACCATCTCATTTGATGGTATTTGATAAAATCCCTTTAAAATCTATACGATTTGGATTTTTCAAAATAATTCTAAATCTGTTCCAATACACCCTATCTAAATATTGACAAATTTCAAGTAATTTCTTTATCTAAAAAAAACATAAATAGATTTATTTTGAATATAAAGTTAAATTACGCAAATAAATAGATATTGGATCGAAGTTTACATTAATCTTCAAAATATGAAAATTTATACATCTAATCTATTGAAAAAAAACGAGATCTGTAGTTAATATTTGTGTTACTTGCTCAACATGTGCGTTTCGATAATAGCGAAAGCATGTTGAAAGATTATGCCATTAAGCGACAAATAATACGTAAATGTTTTCCATAATCGTATGATTTGGACCGTGGACGCCTCAAAAGCGCACAATATACTAACTGACCAATATGGCAAAGATTATAGGTAAAATGTACAAAAACCAGTCGATCCTATCCATGACCAAACCAAAGTAACCCAGACTAAGGTCAAATCGGCCACATCTGGATAATCAAAACCACCCGGTCTACTAATCTAGGTCAGGTATCCTCTATAAATATAGTCTTTACTCGCTAACGAGGATCGGCTAATCGTATATTCAACCTTAGGATAAGCTGCTCTGTTTTAGCCTTTACTCGGTTTTTCTCACAGAGAGCATTCTACTGCCGGAGTAATATTGCCTCATAGAGTACTTTTCGAGAGCAGCCGACTTCTCTCAAAGCTCGATCCATGTTTGAGTGGTTAAAGGTTTCGACATTTAGGCAATATTTAACTAGCTCTTGTTTGATATGACCTCTTAAGCCTCGACTTTTCTTTAAAGACTCAGACCTTGGAGAGAATACAATTCATAAACCGCCTTTTCAAACCTTATCGCTCCGGATGATTGTTCATCCTATGTGATAAGAACCTTTTCTTGGTTATCTTTGATCTCACCTCGTTACGGCGTATTTTCTCTTAGTATTCTCTCCACCAAAAGTGCTCTTGAAAACGTCAGATAACTCGGGGGCCACTTAATCTTTCCGCATCGGAATTAAACTAAAATCCTCTTTGTTTTCCCGACTTTACTTCCGTTTTACGATAACAGTTTTCATAATTTGCAATTGAATAATATAATAAATCAGTGCCACAATAAATGAAAAACCCAAACAAGATTTAACACAAAACCCTCGCGCCGTCGTCGTCGTATCACTTCACCATCGTCATCGCCGATTTAAGTTCTCTATAAATCGTTATGTTGTTGCTGAAACAGAGCTCATCTGCTGTTCTTCTTGCTGGAAACACAAGTCCTTTCCTCCGTAGAAGGCCACACTCGTCGTCGTCATCCTCACAGAGTTTCTTCACTATGGCAAATTTCCAGAAGCTTCCGATTTCTTCAACTCAGAAATTCTATCCGGTGCTAACCTGTAGCAGAGGTTCAGCTTTTCCTCCAAGCTCTCATGAAGCTTCTTCTCCTATCAGGTCCCTATGTCCCCTCTTTAGTTTTGAAATTTGATTATAGAGCATTTTTTTTTTTTTTTTTTGTGTGTTTCAGTTAGATCGATATGAATTTTGAAACTGGGATCAAGCCAGTAAGTAGTTAATGAAGGATTTCTCTAATGTTGTTATTGTTGTTTTGTCTGATCCTTTGAAAGTGAGAAGAGTAAAGAAGAAGAAGATGATGATAAACAACATGTACATGGAGTTTGTGAGACAATAGTTGGAGTATTAGGAGGTGGACAATTAGGTCGTATGCTATGTCAAGCTGCTTCTCAAATGGCTATCAAAGTTATGATTCTAGATCCTTCACAGAATTGTTCAGCAAGTGAATTGCCTTACGATCACATGGTTGATAGCTTCGACGATAGTTCCACAGTTGAAGAATTCGCTGAAAAGTGTAAAGTCTTGACTGTAGAAATCGAACATGTTAATGTCGAAACGTTAGAGAAACTTGAGAAACAAGGAATAGATTGTCAACCGAAAGCTTCTACTATCCGGATTATACAGGTTTTTTGATTCATGAATGAAGCAAAGAAAATAAATATCGATGTTATGAATTATTTGAAAGTTTGATCTTGATGTTTTTTCTTTCAGGATAAATACTTGCAAAAAGTTCATTTCTCACAACATGAAATCCCACTTCCTGAGTTTATGGAGATAAACAATATCGAAGAAGCGAAAAAAGCAGGCGAAGTTTTCGGTTATCCTCTTATGATCAAAAGCAAAAGATTAGCTTATGATGGACGTGGAAATGCAGTTGCTTATAACCAAGACGGACTCTCTTCCGCTGTAAAAGGTAAAAGTCCTTACGCGATTGTGTATTTTGAGCCTAATCAGTATTTAGATCCTTTCTCTCTTGTAGCTCTTGGAGGTTTCGATCGAGGCTTATATGTCGAGAAATGGGAATCTTTTGTCAAGGTAAGAGTTCTTTAAAACCGTAACTTATTTGGCTCTTCTGAATCTTGATGTTGTTTATAAACGTTTACGTGTTATAGGAGTTAGCTGTTATTGTAGCTAGAGGAAGAGATGGTTCAATGGTTTGTTATCCCGTTGTTGAAACCATTCACAGGTAAATAATATAATAAAAAGATCGAAAGAAACTGTTTTTTTTTTACTTAACTAATACATTTGAGATCTTTCACTCTTTAGGGAGAACATATGTCATATAGTTAAAGCACCTGCGAATATACCATGGAAGATAAACAAACTCGCTACTGAAGTCGCTGAAAAAGCGGTTGGTTCTTTAGAAGGCGGTGGTGTTTTCGCGGTTGAGCTTTTCTTAACAGAGGATAATCAGATTTTGTTAAATGAAGTTGCGCCTAGACCACATAACAGTGGACATCAAACAATAGAGTCGTGTTATACTTCACAGTTTGAACAACATTTACGAGCTGTGGTTGGTCTTCCACTTGGTGATCCATCAATGAAAACTCCTGCTTCCATCATGTACAATATTCTCGGCGAAGACGATGTAAGAAAACAATCGAAACCTTTCTCTTTTTCACTTATATCGTTCTTGAATTGCCTCGATAAAATTTTCAGGGAGAAGCTGGTTTCAAATTGGCTAATAAGCTTATTACACGGGCTCTTCGTGTTCCTGGTGCTTCTGTTCATTGGTATAACAAGCCAGGTTAGATATTTTTCGTACAAAATAAAAATAAAAAATCGTTATCTTTCGTGTTTATGTTTTCGGTTTACTCATAAAGTTTTGTATGATTCAGAAATGAGAAAACAGCGGAAAATGGGACATATCACTCTCGTCGGTCCATCAATGGGTGTTTTAGAAGAACGATTAAATTGTATATTAAACGAACAAAGCGAAGAAATAAACGGTAAACTTTCCATTAAACTAATTTTGTTTCATTTTCTTGATCATCATTAATACATTCTTGTGTTTGTGTTTTATACATTATTACAGAACCGCCTCGTGTTAGTATCATTATGGGTTCAGATTCAGATCTTCCTGTTATGAAAGATGCTGCTAAAATTCTCGACGAGTTTGGTGTATCACACGAGGTAAAAATATTTTACAATATCGAAAATTGAAGATCTTATGATTGGTTTTTTATATAGTAAAACGTTTATAAATTAATACTCGGTTGATTGATTAATACCTTAATAAATTAATATATTTATTAGATTCTAAATTAGTTTTTTTTTGTCAGTTAATATATTAAATAAATTAATAAAATATTTGTAAAATAATGTAGTCTCAACATTAATTTATAGATTTTCTTGTATAGGTAAGGATAGTTTCAGCGCATCGTGCGCCGGAGATGATGTATACGTATGCAAGATCAGCTCATAGTCGAGGCATTCAAGTTATAATCGCAGGAGCTGGTGGTGCAGCTCACTTACCTGGTATGGTGTCTTCGCTTACTACTTTGCCTGTAATTGGTGTACCTGTACGTGCTACTCGATTAGATGGAGTTGATTCACTTCTCTCTATGGTTCAGGTAAGTAAATAATAACTCATAAATTTTACAGAGCTATTTTGATTATTTGAATCTTTTTTCGAAATTTATAGTTAAAAAACGTTTTTCTTTTAGATGCCTAAAGGTGTTCCGGTTGCTAAACTTGCGATAGACAATGCGACTAATGCAGCTTTACTCGCTGTTCGAATTCTTGGAATCTATGATCCTGATCTCGCCTCGAGGTAAAGAAATGCGAGATTTTTAAAATCTTATGGTTAAATTTATAATCAGAGTTTAAGTGAGTTTTTTTTCTGGTTTTGGTTAGGATGAGTCAGTACCAAGAAGATATGAGAAATGAAAACATGGTTAAATGAGAGAAACTTGAGACACAAGGTTGGGAATCCTATTTAAACCAGTGAATATTATTACCCACTCGGTTTACTCGTTAACCGGGATTTTTTTTTCTGACATCGATATTTGATTATTGTTGCTAAGAAGAGGGATGTTGAGAGTTTTAGCTTCAGTTTATTGAGTTTTTCTCTTGTTTTTTTTTGTTATTAGTCATGGTTTAGTTTCCTAATTTAAAGCAGAATTTATTGAGAATCAATCTAATTTTTGTGATGATGTAATTTTTTGGAAATAAGTCATTTTTACTTTTTTTATCAATGCATATTGGACCTAGCAAACCTGATCTTAATTGAAACCGAGATTTATCATCCGAACCTGAATCGAAATTTAATTTTATCTTAATGGTATCTTATAAAAGAAATTATATTTTCGTTTTATATTTCGTTTTACATTATACCATTTATCACCATAGAACCCGTTAATTAAATTCTCAAATAAAGGTGTCATTATGAACGTATATATCTACAATAAATCATTTCTTGATTAGGAAATTATACGTCTACAATAAATTTAATAAATACAAATCATTAAATACTCTCCATACACGACTCCACCATCATCAAATGGGAGATCAAAAACACTTGATTAAGAAAACTAACAAACAGATAAACATAAATGTGTAATTATCCCTAAACAAATATAGTTCTCAAAATACCTCTCACGTCTTAGTAACCTTAACCGTTCTAAACTCCGGATGAAGCAAACCAAACTTATCCGTCTGATCCCTCGTCGGTTTAATTTTTCGACTCGAAAGCGATTTATGAGTAAAACCATACATCTCCAAAATCTGATTATCTCCGAAATTAAAAGCACGATCCATCTGTTTCAAACACCGTTCAACCGGATAATCCCCGAATTTCCCACACGGTTTACACCCGACGAAATGCGTAACCAAAGGCCATCGATGATCACCGAAACCCGGTTTAGATTTCTCAATCATCTCTTCATACCGGTCAACCAAAATCCCCCAATAACCATGCAGATAGTAACCATTCTCCAAATAAACTTTCTTTCCCCATTTTGCTCTTTCTTTAGCCAACAAATAAACCATAGCCGATTGATCATCCGCTTCGAAAACCGGCCGGTTCTTCAACTCCTTGGTTAAAATCCGACCCGCTTCTTCTCGGATCTTGCCTTTCGGACCCATCGGAGCCCAAGCATCAAGCAAATCTAATCCCCATTGTGAATTCCTAATCAAGAAACTTCCTGTATTCAAACCAATCCAATTCTTCTCATCGTAAACCATCTCTTCCCAACCATGCATCACTAGATCATAATCTCTATATCTCTCCCATGGAAGCTCGAAAACCATATCTGTAAACATCGCATCACTATCCATCCACCAAATAAACTCTACTTCAGGATGCGACAATAACAATTTACGAATCAATGGCAATTTCGCCCAAAATCCAGACATTTCGGAATCTAACAAAGCCGTATTGTAGAAAATCTCGATTCCGTGAATTCGACAGTAATCGATTTTGTTTTTAATCGATTTCAACAGATAATGATCACCAACTGGATTCTCGCATGGCTTTGGAGCTGAACCTGTAACGAGAAGAACCCTAGGTTTGTTCGGAGCAACGAAACTAGAGAAATTAGGGTTTTGATTTAACCAATCACGTCTCTGTTGATCCCAGTTCGAAATCTTCGGTCCGAGAGAATACGGTTTAGCATTCCGGTTTGGTTCTTCTTCTTCGTCTTCTTCGAAGATCTTCTTGAAATCGAAGTTTTCGTAGTTGTTTGATTCAGATGACGTCGTTTTAAGTTCGACGAGAACACGGTGAGGCTCGCGGCTGTGTTTTCTTGAGTAGAAGAAATGTTCACGGATTTCTTCAATGTCTTGTTCCGGTGTACCGAATTTACCAGCTCCGATTGTGCCACGTAAGACGACGACGGTGAGAATGAGACAAAGGAAAGTGATTTTGCCTTGACGTATGAATCTTTGTAATCTCCGAAACCGATGCGTTCCTAAACATTTCTCTATCATCTTCTTCGTCTTCCACAGATCTGGTTTTTTTGGATTCTCAGACAAAACTCGAGAGAATCACGGAGAGATTTTTAGAAGCAAGATCCGAAATGGAGATTTGTAATCATACGCGTTATTTTTTTGTTGGAATTGTAATTTATATACCTCGTAAAAGGAAGGATCAACGAAGAGATTAAAGAGGATTAAATGAAGATTTAAATTTGGGTTAAGAAGTAAATACTTTTAAATATTTTGTTAATAAAATAATATTTGAAAAATTTGGAAGTGTCAGACAGAACATGTTTGCCTGTCTGGACGCGTTTACTTAGGTACGGAACACTAGTGGCAAGTGGTAACACTCTTAGATTCGTTTTCTTTTTGTCTGAAAATTAATTGGGCCATTAATATCTAAAGCCCATTTAAGCCAATTAAATTTTCGGCCTAAATTACGGGTCTAATACATATCTAAGGTTAGAACAAACGACGAAAAATTTCATACGGAAACAGTAACCAAACTATAAATAAATTTTTTTATGAACTATTTGGTTTTATTATCATAAAATTTGAAAAAAATGTAAACCAAACGGAATTTGTTTTTCTTTTCTTGTAACTAAATCAAATAATTTAAATTTACTAAACATTTAATTTGTTTTTTCCCATATAGAGTTTTTTTTTTTTTATGTGTTACAAATGGGTTTCTAGACAAATTTACTCATAAGTCAAAACAAATGATAACATCATATCTGTTCAAACGTGCTTACAAACACTAGTTGAAATTCATATATTTGATTTTAAATCAATAGTTTTGTTTTGGTCATCAATATTATCAACTCTTCAGGCAATTACAAAAAAGTGTTAACACATCGCACTCCTATCCTATCCCATCTGTATAAAAGTTAATCATGAACAAAAGGTACAAAAGTACCCAATTCAAGTCTCTCTAAGCAGGAGGAATAAAAACAAAATGGGTTAAGAACTAATAGTTAGCCTATAGAGGAGACCATTTCACTTTTAAAGATACATTGATCATTGAAAATTATCCTTGTTCGAATTCTCTTTAATCCTAGACAAATAAAAAACAATAAAGTCCATTTGCATCACCAATAGGAGACATAAGACAAGCCTTGTCTTCATATATATATTAATTCGAAAAAACTCGAAGTCGTCAAACTGCTTCTATCTTTTGAAAGTGTAGAATTATAGAGGTTTTGTAAATGACTGAAAAGATAACTCATGTATTCTTTTCAAACGATATATATTAGAAATCTTTCGATGTTTTTACAAGTTTCATCAAAACAGTTCTTCGTACAAAATATCCTAGGTTTCTAATCACTCACACAAAAGCCATCCATTCCTAGCTCACTGTTTTTCTTCCCTAACTGCTGATTCACTCTTGTGAAATACCGTACCTTAATCCATAGGTTACATTAATAGATATACCCCTTAAATTTCCTAAGATTTATCCTTTTTAATAGATATATCTTGAATGAAGATTTTCTTTCATGGTCATCCAAAGTACCGTCATGACTCCATGTTACTCCTTGGTGCCCATAAATTCTTTACACACAGATTCACCGAGATACGTCAACAACTCCAAGCTTTCCTTTTAAAGAGTTCCCTCATACACTGCTTCATAGATTGCATGTGGTACTTGAACTACCTCGACCACCGCCTCAACTCTTGCATTCAATCTTAATCTCTTGCATTCTCATTTTTGTCTATGTCGATTTATGTTATTACTCATTAGATCTTACATTATTATTTAGTGCATTGAATATCAATAATCCACTCGCGAAATAATAAATGGAGTACATCCAATACGTTTTTGTTATTTTTAATAACCATTTATCAAATTTTGTTTTTTTAAAAATAATTTTAAAAATCTTAGGGGTGATGGTTTAAAGCAAAAAAAATTCTACAGCCTTAATATTAAACCAATCATACTTTAGCTTTCCTTAAAATTTTCACAACTCAAAAATTAATTTTTAATGCTTTTTGGCTGTAGATCCTTAATTTTCTACAGCCCAATTTTTTGTGCTTTAGGTGTTGTAGAAATTTTTTTTTTATCTTTGATATTTTTCTTTCATATAAATTTTTAACGTTTTATTTTTATTTTCTTATCCTACATAAATACTACATAAAATTAGAAATAAAATTATAATTTGCGGTTCTAATAATAAAAACTGATAAAAATAAGATTTCAAATATAATATAAAATTTACTTAACTATATAAATATATGAAATTTACCATTTATTACAAATTTCATTTGCTACTTTATTTAGCATATTATAGTTTTTTACAAATTAACTTAAATCCAAATTAGTATTTTTATACATATTTATTTTCCAATATCAATATATAATTTACATAAATATAATTTTTTATTTATTTTTATATATTTTTATGATTACAAATTTTGAATATAAACTTACACCAAAGAAAAATAAAATATTAATCATGTTTTATTTTAAAACTCTCACAGCCCAACAAAATTCTGTGTTTTAAAGGTACATCTAACCGGTTTACCGACAAAATTCTGCAACAAAAATTGTACAACTACAACCCAACCAATCGTTGCTCTTATCGTTTAAATTAGCTTTAAAATTTCTGAGTTTTTACCGACAAACAAAAAATATATTATAGGTTTTTTTGTTGTCCTAGCAAAAAAATGAAGAAAAGCATGAATCCACGGTTTGGATTCATTTTTCCATTAAGCTCATACAACTGTCCGATTCAAATTTAGTAATGTTTTTTGTTTTGTTAGTTACAAATTTAGAGTGCCAACAAATTATAGCGACTAAATATTTTATCGTTTGAGATTACTTAACGGGTGGTTTTTAATGGAAAAAAAAAACATTACTATAAATTCACCATCCTTTTGGTATTTTTAATTCAGGATTTAGAAAGATCAAAATATTTATTAAGAAATATTCTGAATTCTCTCTAAATTTTTAGGAAAGGGTCTCCATTAATGGCGGCGACAATATATGACGTGAGGACGACAATATATGGCGTGAGGAGTTTTCTCCTCTCGGCGGCTATAGTTATATTGTTTGCTGGCCGTTATGGAGGCGCCGTCGCCGGAGAGTACTTAAAATATAAAGATCCAAAAGTGGCGGTGGAAGAGAGAGTCGATGATTTATTGAAACGTATGACATTACCGGAGAAACTTGGTCAAATGTGTCAAGTTGATCGCTCAAATTACACATTCAATCCCAAAGGCTATGAAATCTTCCAAAAGTACATGATTGGTAAGTAGTAGTTACAACAATATTTACAGAAATTAAAACTATGTGTTTTGATGAATTTATAATTTGAATTGGTGTAAGTATAGGAAGTCTTTTGAGCAATCCGTATGATACCGGGGCTATTCCGGCGAAGCGTTTGGGTGCGGCGAACGCAATGCAAAACTATAGTATGTCGACGAGGCTCGAAATCCCTTTGCTTTATGCTATTGATGCGGTTCATGGCCACAGTTCTTTTATCAATGCCACCATATTCCCCCACAACGTTGGTCTTGGTGCTACTAGGTAGATAACTCCAAACATTTTTTATGACATAATATTTTATATAAACTTTCAATTCAAAATCAATTGGACTATACAAAGTGCATGTTTTGATGGTCGTGAATGTGCATTGTTATAGGGATCCCGAACTTGTTAGAAGAATTGGAGTTATAACCGCGCTTGAAGTAAGGGCAACAGGAATTTCACAAGCTTTTGCTCCATGTGTTGCGGTAATAAAGCTCAAAAATGATTTTTTTCGTAAATACACATATATAACAATAGTATAGATAACAACATGCAATTTGTGAATTAAAACATTGGCATAAGACATTAGCAAAAACGTCATGTGATAATAAAATATTTTTAACTCGAGATGAAAATTTTGGATGGAACAGGTTTGCAGAGATCCTAGATGGGGAAGGTGTTATGAGAGCTATAGTGAAGATCCTACCCTTGTGAGTAAGATGACCGAGAGTATCATCGATGGATTGCAAGGAAATGCTCCTTACGCCGCTGATATCAAGTAACCAAGAAACTAATGCTTAGTGTTGAATCTAATTATCTTAAATGATCTTGAATCACTAGTTTAACTAATATGAAAATGTGTGTTTATGCGGTTAGGACTAATGTGGCTGGTTGCGCTAAACATTTTGTTGCGGATGGAGGAACAATAGGAGGAATAAATGAGAACAACACGGTGGCTGATAACGCAACTCTATTTGGTATTCATATGCCTCCTTTTGAGGTCGCGGTGAAGAAAGGGATCGCAACAATCATGGCTTCTTATTCTAGTCTTAATGGTGTTAAGATGCACGCAAACAAAGCAATGCTCACTGATTACCTAAAGAACACACTTAAGTTCGAAGGATTTATTATCTCTGATTGGCATGGTATCGATAGGATCACAACTCCAGAAAAAGCAAACTACACTTATTCTATCGAAGCTTCCATTAATGCCGGCATTGACATGGTTGGTTTTTTTTTTTTTTCAAGATTTAAGAAATGGGTCTTGAAATGTTAGTGTTAAGTTTAATGGACTTTCAATTCAAAATTGATTGACAATAAGTGAATTGTTTTATGTAGCTTACATATCATTTATATCCTTCTAAATTTTGTTGCAGATCTTATTAGTTAGAGTTTCTAAAATATTGAATCTTGTTGTTGTTTTATAGGTTATGATTCCATTTCAATATATAGAGTTTTTGGAGAAATTGACAAATCTAGTGAATGGTGGACACATCCCTATGAGCCGTATAGACGATGCGGTTCGAAGAGTATTGAGAGTCAAGTTCTCTCTTGGCCTCTTTGAGAAGCCTTTAACAGAAGCAAGTCTCATGGCTGAGTTTGGATCTAAGGTAAATTTAAAATGGACTTTAGACCATGTCAACATTTTATATCATTTATACATAATACATTTTCCTTTACTTAGTTAAATATAATATCTTAGGATAAATTACTACAATGAAATTCATGAAGATGTGATACGATTCTATAAAAAACATTAGTTAGTTTTATCAACCTAACTGATGTTCATAACACGCTGTTATAGGCACACCGAGAAGTAGCCAGAGAAGCGGTGAGGAAGTCAATGGTTCTTCTAAAGAATGGGAAGACAAATGCCGATAAATTCTTGCCGCTACCAAAGAAGGTGAAAAAGATTCTTGTCGTGGGAGGACACGCTAACAACATGGGCTGGCAATGTGGTGGCTTTACTCTCACTTGGCAAGGATTCAGCGGATCCGGAGAAGATATCCCCGTTAACAAAGCCATGCACCTCCCCACCGGTAAAACCCAAGGTAATATAAAGAGACATCTAAAGATACATAGCATATTTATCCATTATAACCATTTTACGGTGGTCCAGTGGTTAAAAGATTCATTATAAAGTTACATGAATTAAGGTTGAGTCTTTCTACTAATTTCAATCATGGTTGACCACTGAGGACACACACCTCATGGACTGGTCTAGATTTTGGTTTTTGTGCGTCTTTTCTTTTGTTCCAGAAAAAGACACGCAAAACCAAAATCCAGACTGATGGTCTAGTGGTTGAAATATCCAATACGAAGTTATAGGAATGAGGTTTGAATATATTCCACTGCGATTTCAATCATGGCTGGTCACTGTGACAAAGAAGTACCAGTATGGATTTTGGTTTCACGCACCTTTTTTTCATTAATTTTAAGAGGTTGTTTCAAAACATAAATATAGGAACTACAATCTTGGAAGGCATCCACCGCACAGTTGATGTCAACACTGACGTTGTCTACGTCGAGCAACCAAACCAAGACACATCAAGACTTCACTCTGATGCTGCATACGCAATTGTGGTCGTAGGTGAAGCTCCTTACGCAGAGACTAATGGAGACAGCAAAACACTAAGCTTAGCTGAGCCAGGTCCATCCACGATCCGCAACACTTGCGGTAAAGGCATGAAGTGTCTAGTGGTTCTAGTCACAGGACGTCCACTCGTGATCGAGCCTTACCTAGACTTGATCGATGGTCTTGTCGTCGCTTGGCTACCAGGAACCGAAGGACAAGGAGTCTCTGATGTCTTGTTTGGCGACCATCCTTTCACCGGAACTTTGCCTCGCACGTGGATGAAGAATGTCTCTCAGCTTCCAATGAACGTTGGAGACAAGAACTACGACCCTCTCTTCCCCTTCGGAGCTGGAATCAAAACATAAATTCAAGAAGACAAGAACCAATGAAATGTAACATGTATGTAACTATGTGAAAAGATATTTGTAACGATATTCCAAGGAATGTTTTACTTTATTTCATACTTATGTGTTACATACAATATTGTAATTTAGTCACAGTGTAAATGGAAATGAAAATATTTGTATTTATAAGAAAAAAAAATATATATATTCTTCAATATGTGGGCTAATTTATGAAAATTCACGAAAATGATGCTAGTTTTGACTAATTTCTAATAGATATAAATAACTATTTGTAATTTGGACATATTTTTTTGAGTTATATTTAAAAAAGTAATAGTTTTTGAGTTATATTTCAAAAATAATAGTTTTTGAGTCTATGTACTTTGGTTTCAGTATGTCCTAGTTTTTGTTAGATAAAAAAAAAGAAAAAAGATTATGGTTTAGTTCGCAGCAAAAGTAAAAGAAAACAAAGACGTCTGTAAGTTGATCTCAACATGCCCGAGTTTTTGTCTTGTTGCTTTGTAATCTCTTACTTTCTTATATGTTTAAGATATATACATGATAATAAAACCTTAGTTCCTCTTTTGTTATATTTTGTTATCCCAAGGTCTACCTAGTAATTGTTGTCTCCATGGTAACGGCACCAAAAATTTGGCGGTGTCCAAATTTTAATATGTAAACTTCGATCTATCTATGCATACCGACGTGCCGAAATGTCGAACCAACAAGGAGATATAGCTAATTACTAAGACTTCAAGCTTAAACTTAGCTAAGAAGATGATTAAAATTGATTTTTCAACTAAATTCTAGGCAAGCTTGAAGTGCAAAAGCAATAAATGATCAAAATCAAAAGTAAACGATCGTAGATGCAATAACAAGATGAAATGCAACTAAATAACATGACTAAAAGTACTAAAATGCAAGAAACAACCTAATAAGAAAGTTTCACTCGTAGGTGTATTAACTATTCACCAACCTCTTTAACAAAAAAAAAAAAAAAAAAAAAAAAACTATTCACCAACCTAAATAAGAAAGCACGACCTCGGTTTTTTTCTTCCACTACCGGTTAGAGGTTGAGTTGAGCAAAGGGTTTAGAACTATTGCATAATGGGCTTGAGCTCAATCCTAACCTTTTTTTTTTATCTTTTTCATCTTTGACATAGTATTTTGTTCTCTTTTTAAGTTGTGAAAACAGATAAAGATTCTTATTCTGAGGACAACAAACAGAACTCATTAAGGGTTTGGTTGGTGAAAATAGAAACCACGTGTTAAGGCAGAGAGTTTAGTTTCTGGGTCCTCCCACTATGCCATGTCGGGTAATGAGATGAGATATTATTTTATAAAAAGGTATTTCTTTTAATAATTGAAAGAAATAGCTAAAGAGTTTGATAAAACGGTTCAATTTATAAATTAAAAGAAATTAAAAGAATTTTATTCTATATTTGCAACTATATGTATTTCGACTCTTTAAAATATATGTTTTGATGAAAAAAGAAAAACGAAAGTTTTCCCTTCTCAAAACTCTTTTGATTTTGGGCTGACCTTCTTTAACAAGAAATTAAATATTTATCAATTATTGCTTCCATCTTATTTTATAAGATTTTTGGTTTTTACGTAGTAAATTATTATATGTTATTTTTTGCAAATCTCTTTTTATCAATGTTAATTTAGTTCCATTACGAAAGAAAAAAACAAATAGATGTTGCATAGAAAATTAAAAAGTAATTAATATGAAACGAAAATAAATTGATAATTGTTTATTCGGAATGTCCGTCTTTCATGCAAAGTGATTAACGATGATGATGATGATTAATGTCTTATGTTAACTTTATGTTTTTTATTAGTGTAAAAATCTGAAACAATGTTAAAGCAAATCGGAGCAATTATGCATGAGTCACATGACCTAGACGTTTATTATATTACACAGTATATCAATATGGAATAATAACAATATACGATCGATGATGACGAGGACGTTTGGTGTTTCTCGAGGAAAATTTTACACGTGAGGGAAATCATATTTATAACTCTATTAAATTGTTCATCCGTTCAAGTCGAGGTTTGTTTTTTTAATATATTAATTAATCAACTTCTTCGTAACAAATAAACGACCATATTCAGATGTTCTCCAGGTTTCAAGATTTGTATATTGTTCTTAATTAACAAAGCATAAATGAGAATGGTTTTGAAGAGCATCTATAAGCGTTTCCCTAAGTACACGAGTATAAGTCCAAGATTGAGCCAAACAAAAAAGATTGGATCCAAAATATGGCGTTTACCTCAAGAGCACGTGTTTTAATTGAATTTGGCGATGAGGTCATGCATGACATACCATTTTTATACGATTACATTTCTCTGGTTCTAGACTCAATGAGATAATAGATTTATATGCTCATAATTTGTTGGTTGTTTTTTTTTGTGAGCTGAGAGCCATAGGAGTTGTGTTGAGACATGAAGCGACTCTTTTAACACAAAGACGTGATAACATTGTCATATTTCAAGATTTGGCGAACCGTTTTTGTTTTAAGAACTCGAAGATATCAAAGAGATATGGTAGATGGAGTGTATATATATACGGTCATGGGGGTACTGTGTTGGGGCTACCATCGGGAGAGAGTAATCCACTATGATGCACCAGAATGGGTACTGGAACATGCTACCGTATTGTCATTGAACAAATAGTTTCAAAAGCTTTTATGGATAAATCTAGTAATTGGTCAGCGACAACCCAAATATATGTTTTGGTGTGTGTAAATTTGATTAAATAGATTATTGTAAACAATTACTTAAGTGATCCATAGTAAAGTTATCAAGTTTTGACAATTTTGTGTGTTTTTATATCTCTGGATGTTTTATCAACAACATACGGACTTCAATTTAAGTGGTGACACAATCACAACTCTTACACAAACTATAACAAAAAGTTTGATATATTACTTATTGGGTTTCCTTGCCAACCTAAAACGATACAAATTTTTAGCAATATGCAGAAGTGATAAACGGATACAAAATAATATAACAAGATACGAAGAAACAATAAGAGATAACGATAAAAAAAGAGATTGAGAATACTATATTTGGTACCACTTTTCTTATTAGTACTAGTTAAAACTTTACACTTTTTTTTACGCAATAGTAGAGGTTACTAATCATATATAACCATTAAAAAATCATGCATTATATATATATATATACATATATATATTACGGCAATCATGCATTTATTATATTTAATTTGGAGTATAACATCCATCGTACTATTCACAAACCACATGAATAAATGTTGTTGTCTATGGTGTTTAAATTGTATTAATTGCATATCTATCATCATATGAGTAACCATTCAATTCATTCCCTTATAGCTAGTGTTATACTATTATTTTCAACTATTTATTGGAATATCATTTTTCATTATTTGAAAAAAAAAAAAAACCAAAAAGATATGGATAAGGAATTCTGAAACGGCAAAAATATCTCCACTGAATTTTTTGAGAACGACATCCATTTTATTCTACTCACAACACTCTTCAAGGTCCAAAAGAATGTTGGTTAACTGATATCTTGACACGTGCCCTTTGCACATACAATTATTGTATTTAACAATTAAATCATATATTATTAAAAATCACAAAAGCAACCGGAAATAAAAAAGAAACTAGTGATAAGTAACCACTTTTGTCTTCTTCTTTTTCCCCTAGTCGGTCCATCTACATTTTAAACTTTTTTTTTTGTTAAAAGATTTTAAACTTTAGTTACTAAAATAAGATTAGATGTAATAGCTGTTACTTACCGTCAAAATGTAATAGCATCGATTGGTAAATGTTTAATATGTAACTATATACACATGAATTTGTTAAATGACCATATAGTAGTTTTTAAATAGAGTGAACTTGCCAAAAGATTTGACTGTAATCATTTTTTTACCATGCAAATTTTGTCGTTCTACTTCAATAAAAAGAGAGAAAAGAAACCAAAACCAAACCGAAAACATTAACATTTCCCGAGAGAAGAAAAAAAATGCGGTGGCTCTCCGATTTCTCTTGTTCATCCTCCGCCGCAACAGAGCCATCATCATCTCTCCCGATTCCAATCCAATGGTTAAGATTCATTCTCCTCTCTCCTTGTCCACAGCGCCTCCTCTCCTCCACCGTCGATCTCCTCTTCCTCCTCCTCATCACCATTTTCTTCACTCTCCACAAACTCTCTTCTTCAAATACACAATCCAACAGCGAAGCTGACGTCAGCAAACCGTTAATCGGAAGACGAAGAACACAAACCAGAACAACCGGAATCTTCAAAACGACAATCGTTACCACAATTCTCCTGTCGTTTTGCTCCTTCGTACTCACCGTTTTATCCTTCTTCACCACAACCACATCACTTATCAACACTCTGTTCTGGCTACTCCATGCCGTTACTAACGCCGTCACCGTCGTCTTAATCCTCCGTCAAAAAAGATCCTCATCTTCGAATCTTCCGTCACCGTTAAGAATCTACTGGATTTCGAATTTCGCCGTCACGACACTCTTCACCGTCACCGGAATCCTCCACCTCATCTCCGATTCCAACGATTTCACACCGGAAGACATCGTTTCATTCATCTCCTTCCCTTTAACCGCCATCCTCCTCTTCGTCTCCATCAAAGGATCCACCGGAGTCACAACAACCACCACTGCTCCGGCGGAGTTGGAGAAATCGGAAAATGTTTCTCTCTTCGCCTCCGCGTCGATTCTCTCCAAAGCTTTCTGGATATGGATGAATCCATTACTAAGCAAAGGTTACAAATCACCATTAAACCTCGACCAAGTTCCGACACTCTCACCGGAACACAAAGCCGAAAAGCTCGCGATTCTCTTCGAATCCAAATGGCCAAAACCGTCGGAAAATTCTTCAAACCCAGTCCGTACAACTCTCCTCCGATGTTTCTACAGAGAAGTCACCTTCACCGCAATCCTCGCCATTCTCCGGTTAAGCGTCATCTTCGTCGGACCAGTCCTAATCCAATCCTTCGTCTCTTTCACCTCCGGCGAGAAATCTTCTCCTTCACAAGGCTATTACTTAGTTCTCATCCTCTTACTCGCGAAATTCGTCGAAGTTTTAGCCACTCACCAATTCAACTTCAATTCACAGAAGCTCGGTATGCTTATAAGATCGACTCTGATCACAGCTCTATACAAGAAAGGTCTTAAACTCACCGGAACGGCTCGTCAAGATCACGGCGTTGGTCAAATCGTGAACTACATGGCGGTCGATGCGCAACAACTTTCCGATATGATGCTTCAACTACACGCAATCTGGCTAATGCCGTTACAAGTAGCTGTAGGGTTAGTGCTTCTCTTCCGTACTCTCGGAGCTTCCGTGATCACCACGGTAATCGGATTAATCGGTGTTTTCGTGTTTGTTTTATTGGGGACGAGACGAAACAATAGGTTTCAGTTTAGTATTATGACGAACCGCGATTTTCGTATGAAAGCGACTAATGAGATGCTTAATTACATGAGAGTGATTAAGTTTCAAGCTTGGGAGAATCATTTTAATGAGAAGATTTTGAAGTTTAGGGAAATGGAGTTTGGTTGGTTATCGAAGTTTCTTTACTCAGTGGCCGGTAATATCATCGTGTTATGGAGTACTCCGGTGTTAATCTCGGCGTTGACTTTCGCTACCGCGGTTTTCTTGGGAGTCAAGCTTGACGCGGGTACGGTTTTCACAACTACAACTATATTCAAGATTCTTCAAGAACCGATTAGGACTTTTCCGCAATCTATGATAGCGCTTTCTCAAGCGATGATATCTCTTAGAAGACTCGATGCTTACATGACGAGCAGAGAGCTCTCGAGTGACTTTGTAGAAAGGAGTGAGTTTTGCGAGGATGGAGGTGTCGCGGTTGAGATCAAGGATGGGAGTTTTAGTTGGGATGATGAAGATGAAGAACCCGCGATTGAAAACATTAACTTTGAGGTTAAGAAAGGCGCGTTAACCGCGATTGTTGGAACCGTTGGATCGGGGAAATCTTCGTTGTTAGCTTCGGTTTTAGGAGAAATGCATAAACTTTCGGGGAGAGTTCGGGTTTGTGGTAACACGGCTTATGTAGCGCAGACTTCTTGGATTCAGAATGGAACGGTTCAAGATAATATCTTGTTTGGTCTTCCTATGGATTCAAGCAAGTACAATGAAGTTTGTAAGGTTTGTTGTTTAGACAAAGATTTACAAATGATGGAGTTTGGTGACCAGACTGAGATCGGAGAACGAGGGATTAATCTTAGTGGTGGTCAGAAACAGAGAATTCAGCTTGCTCGAGCGGTTTATCAAGAATCCGATGTGTATTTACTTGATGATGTCTTTAGCGCCGTCGATGCTCATACCGGTTCAGACATATTCAAGGTATACACACTAATAGTTTTTGATTGGTATATATCGTAAAAATAATTGAAAACGTGAAAATACGTTTTTGAAACGTAAAGAAGACTATACTATTCATCACCAAAAAGCTAATTCGTGTTTCTTTTGTGATAATGTTTCTTTTTTTTGCAGAAATGTGTAAGAGGAGCATTGAAAGGGAAGACTATCTTGCTAGTAACTCATCAAGTAGACTTTCTTCACAACGTTGATTGCATTTTGGTATAGATTCAAACCGAACAAAAATATTGAAATCTAAATGTTACGATTTCGATTCTTGCTAATGAAATTGTTTCCATGTTTTTACAGGTTATGAGAGATGGAATGATTGTACAATCAGGAAAATACGACGAATTAGTAAGCTCTGGTTTAGATTTTGGGGCTTTAGTAGCTGCGCACGAGACATCAATGGAGCTAGTTGAAGCTGGCGCAGAGACAAATAAGCAAACGCCATCACTAGGAACACTAAGAACGCCATCACTAGGAAAACTAAGAAGTACTTCAATAGGATCTCCACGAGGACAACAACAACCAACAACACCAAAATCACCAAAAATACATAGAACTACTTCATTAGAATCTCCAAGAATGCATAGAACTACTTCAATGGAGTCTCCTCGACTTGGTGAGCTAAACGATGAACACGTCAAATCTTTTCTCGGTTCCAGTATCCTCGAAGATGGGTCAAGATTGATCAAAGACGAAGAACGAGCAATCGGACAAGTTAGCCTCCAAGTTTATAAACTATACTCAACAGAAGCTTATGGTTGGTGGGGAATTATACTTGTTCTCTTCTTCTCTTTAGCTTGGCAAGGCTCTTTAATGGCTAGCGATTACTGGCTCGCATATGAAACTTCAGCTAAAAACGAGGTTTCATTCGACGCTATTGTCTTTATCCGCGTCTATGTTATTATCGCCGCTGTCTCCATAGTTCTTGTCTGCCTCCGCGCGTTTTACGTGACTCATTTAGGTCTCAAGACTGCTCAGATCTTCTTCAAACAGATTCTCAATAGTCTTGTCCATGCACCAATGTCGTTTTTCGACACTACGCCATCAGGAAGAATCCTTAGTCGGGTAATAAGAAAACATCTCCCGTATGCATTCTGCAAATTTGAATTTGAACGATTACAGTGATACTAACAAAAGTTACTAATCTTTGATTTTTCAGGCGTCTACGGATCAAACCAATGTGGATATTTTCATTCCCTTCATGATTGGACTTGTGGCTACAATGTATACTACTTTGCTTAGTATCTTCATTGTGACATGTCAATATGCTTGGCCTACTATTTTCTTCATCATTCCGCTTGGATGGATCAACATATTGTACCGGGTATGTGGCTATTTGGCTTGGCATTTATATGGTTTCTTTTTTGAGAAAACCCAAAAAAATTGAACCTAAACCAAACTATAAACCGGATTTTTCTTCTTTGAAAAGAAAGAGTTTGGTACGGTTTTGGATTAAAAATTACTAAAACTAAAAAATATACAATTATCTTTAACAATTTGTATCAATTTAATATACCCAAATCTATATTGATTAAAACTTAGACATATTTCGGTTTACTAGGTTCGGTTACAAGATTCAGTTTATTCAACTTCGAGCCTAATATTGATTCGGTTTTGGTTTAGTATTCCCACACTCCTATGTGTAGCTAAATAGTCACCAACTTATCGATATGCTTGATGTTCAAAACTTTTGCAATTGCTTTGTTCTTGCATCCAAACAGGGATATTACTTAGCATCATCTCGGGAACTGACTCGACTCGACTCGATCACTAAGGCACCAGTAATCCACCATTTCTCGGAGAGCATAGCCGGAGTGATGACGATCCGATCGTTCAAGAAACAAGAAATGTTTAGACAAGAGAATGTGAAGCGAGTTAACGCGAATCTTCGGATGGATTTCCACAACAACGGTGCAAACGAATGGCTCGGGTTTCGTCTAGAGCTGATTGGGAGCTGGGTGCTGTGTATCTCAGCTTTGTTCATGGTTATGTTACCAAGCAACATTATCAAACCAGGTATAAACTACAAAACCTTAATTAAGTTTGTTTAGTAGTCATTAATAGGGGGTGAGTTTGGTAAATGGCAAGTAAAGATCTATTTAGCTAAATAATAGTAATTGTTATAAGTAGGTAGTGAATGCCAACAAATACGGTAAACATATATGTGAAATTCTAGATGTTAACCTTTAAAATATGGAACAATTAAAGAAAAAAACTTTAAAATTAAGATAAAAATAGAACAATTATCAAAATCAAAGAAATACATTTTTGGGTTTGATGTTTCGAATTTAATTTTGAGGTTCGGGTTTAGGATTTCGAATTTACTAGAGTTTAGATTTTAGGTAGAATTTAGCCAAAAAATACTGCCTATATTTTGTTAAATTTTGGTAAAATTTAAGTGTACTTTGTAATGCTAATGCGCTAAAATAATATAACACACGTTTATATAACAAAGAAATTCATTTTAAAAATCTACATAGAAAAATTACAAAGTACAAAAGAAAAAATCATGTCTTCTGTAACACTTAGAATTTATGAATAAATTCATAAAAACTCCATTTAATAAACTAAATATCTGCGTAGAAAATAACATATTACTATAAAAAATCCTTTATCAATTGTTTTGACTCTCTTTTTTCTTTTTCGGTTTCAAAACAGAGAACGTTGGGCTTTCACTATCTTACGGACTATCACTCAACTCGGTTCTCTTTTGGGCAATCTACCTAAGTTGTTTCATCGAAAACAAAATGGTTTCGGTCGAAAGAATCAAACAATTCACCGATATTCCCTCGGAAGCGAAATGGGAAAACAAAGAGAATCGTCCACCACCAACTTGGCCGTACAAAGGAAACATTCGACTCGAAGATGTTAAAGTACGATATAGACCAAACACACCACTTGTCTTAAAAGGACTTACAATAGACATCAAAGGAGGTGAGAAAGTTGGAGTAGTTGGAAGAACAGGAAGTGGTAAATCCACTTTGATTCAAGTCTTGTTTAGACTTGTGGAACCATCTGGTGGGAAGATTATTATCGATGGAATCGATATTTGCGGTTTAGGACTTCATGATTTGAGATCAAGATTTGGTATCATTCCTCAAGAACCTGTATTGTTTGAAGGAACTGTTAGAAGTAATATTGATCCAACTGAGAAATATTCTGATGATGAGATATGGAAGGTTTATATGGTTTTTAAAGTTCTAAATCTTTTTTCCGGATTCTTGATTTAACATTTGCATAATATTGTTGTGTTTGTGTTTGTTTTGTAGAGTCTTGAGAGATGCCAACTTAAGGAGGTTGTTTCTTCCAAGCCCGAGAAGCTCGATTCACTAGGTGAGTTCAAAACCGTTTCGAAACAATTATCTAGATTTTCTTCAACAAAAAAAAAACAATTATCTAGATTTTGCTTTGAGACCAATGCTCTAAAATATGCTATACGCAGAGCCGTTCTTGAAAATTTGTGAGATAAGGAAAAAATAATTTGGCCCCCTCAATATTGATTTTTAATAAGAAAGTGAAAACTCATTGCCATTTAGTGAAGCCCATGAAACCTAAATATATATCGTAGAGACTGTATTTTTTGCTTGACACGATTATTAACATTGTGAGAATGTTGTGATTTGTGATAGTTGCGGATAATGGTGAGAATTGGAGTGTTGGTCAACGACAGTTACTATGTTTGGGAAGAGTTATGCTCAAACGATGCCGGATTCTGTTTTTAGACGAAGCAACTGCATCCGTTGATTCGCAGACTGATGCTATGATCCAAAATATCATCAGGGAAGATTTTGGGTCGTGTACTATTATCAGCATTGCTCATAGGATTCCAACGGTTATGGACTGTGACCGTGTTCTAGTCATAGACGCAGGTAAGAATATAATTTGACATTCATAAAAAAAAAAAAAAACATAACAAATCAAAGCATAGTGTTGTTTTAGTGGATTCATGATAGGCATTTTTAACGATTGCGAAATTGAAATTTTGGCAGGAAAAGCGAAAGAGTACGATAGTCCAGCTCGTTTGATGCAGAGACAGTCGTTGTTTGCTGCATTGGTTCATGAGTATGCTCTTCGATCAGAAGGAATATGAAAACACCACGTGTTTATTATTATTTTTTTCTCTTTTCGGTCAATGAAATAATATGAATATGAATTGTGTTCTTTTTATATTGTGTTTAAGATTCTCTGACGGTTTATGTAGATTTATTAGATTTCAATAATCACTAGCTTTTTCTTTGGACTTTATACTAGGAGTTTTAACCAATAGCATGTGATCTAATGTTTAGAGAATTCGCTTTAGCTAGCATCGAGAAAATCGTTGTGTGTTTTCTTGATCAATTTAGACATTTTAAGTGATAAGAATATCCAACTTTATACAAGTTTCGGAGATTAGTTTAAGATTCTGGCATGAAATAACTTCTTGACTTGTTAGGCTCCAAATCAACGAATTGTTACGAGAAATGTTTGTGTTTTCGATTGCTCAACAATAAATACTTTATATAGGTCTTCGGTATATTCCTATTGACCAGAAAAAAAAGGTATTCGGCCCTAAACCCATATGGAAAGATGTTAATTAGATAGTAGCTTCTGAAACTGAAAAACCTTTATATTTTGTATTACAAAAATAGGTGGACAAATCTTGAGAAAAAAATTGGATCATGAAACGTAACCTAGTAATCGATGTGTCACTATTTGAATTCGAATCCGCATATTGTATGTTTAGACTTAGTGAGCCAAACTCGTAATGTCTTTTATCGAATGAAGCTAACTTAATATACGAATGATTAAAGTTTAATCATGAGTTGATCCCAACAAGAATCTTCGTAAAAACGTAGAAGGGAACTTAATTAGAGACTCTTTTTGCTATGGTAGACAAAGATTCCGTACGGAATCAGAGGTTTGAGCTAAGATGAATATTCCGAGGAAATCACATGATGTTAACAAGATTCATTTCTCTTTCACACGTTTAATATTTTTCTTTTTCATCTGTACATTATCCAGTTTTGGATTAGATCAAATAGTCCTTTATAATTTATCTTTTGTTGAGTTTTCTCTATCAATACATTTGACATAACAAAAAGTTACTCTTTCATTTACCCCCACGGCAAGTTCGTTCGGTCATATGGATTTCAACTTAAGTTATTGCCTAAGTGCCTAATTAATTTAAAACTAATATTATATGGAATAAAAAGTAAATGAAATCAAAATAAACTGTCCATATTTGAGCTGTTAGAGGAAGCCTTTTATCCGCTGATAATCAAATAATTTTAGTTTGTCGGATTTGCATATTTTGGTTGGCAGTATGAAAAAATTATAGTCTTGATCTTTCTCTCTTAATACTTGCATGTCTTTCTTTTTGGTTTAAAAAGCTAGTAAGCGTTTTTTGTTTTCTTTTTCTCCAAAGCTTTGTCTTTATTAATTGTTAAAAATAACGAGCAGAAAGAAAGAGAGGGGGGGGGGGGAATAAGAAAAAGTTAAAGTTGAAAAAATAAATAAAGTTAAAGATGAATGAGCTGGCCACGACTTCTTCTACGTGAAGTGTAACTTCACTGGCTGTTACATCATTTATTTACGACTTTCACACGGTTTTGGTTGATTGTAAAATATTAAAAGGCTCTTAAAGTTGAATCTTTCAGACAAAACAAGAAAAGAGAAGTTGAATCTTTAATCATTTTACATTAAACTTTTTTAAAAAGAATGAAAACAATAATCACCAATTAATATGCATTTAGAACTCGATTAATCAACCTAAACACTTTCCAAACATCTAGGTTTTGACTAATATGCAAGACAAAACGGAATAATTGCATATTATTCACAAAGGCAGGTCCGTTGGAGCAACCATAAAGATCTCCGCCGTTCTCTAGCAACGCAAGTTCAGGACCACCAGCAATATTTCGCCTCTGGAACCCTTTCCACACCACTCTGCACCGAGAATCCGGTTACTCCATGCATCAGCACAACCGGAGATAAGGAGACGAGCCTCTATATATGTTTACTTTCCAAAAAGCCACCAATGAAACACAACGAAAATTGAAAGATGGGATTCTCCCACGACATGAGCAAAGAGCGTCGTGTTAGATAGAGGTTGGATGAAGAAGATGGATATGGCCGATAGGGCAAACAAGTTGGGAGAGAAAGTAACGACTGTGCTTTTTAAGTTCTCACCAAACAAATTTACCAGTCTCTAAAAGTAAAAGCTAATCTCATTTTACTTATATATACTTTAAATACATGCATATAGCAGAATTACAACGTAAGAACTTGATCAATGTTTTCAATATTTTTAAAAAATGGTAGAATCACGCTTCCAAAACGTAAAAAATTATACATAATAATATATAATTCACCACTTATATGTTAAACAATATTAAAAATATTATTTCCGCATTTATACTAATCTTAGTCCTTTTTACAACTTCTAAATTCACATTACTTTTTCGTGAATTATCCATTTTTTCAACCCATCTCTTTTTCAAACGTTTCTTTTATAATTTTCTCTCTTTTTCTTGACTACTAAGAAACCTATAAACTTTTATAATACAATTTAGTGGATAATTCCCTTTATAAAAAAGATGATAATCTGTATTGCATATATTGATATTCGAATTGAAATTTTAGGTATTTTCTCATAATTAAAACTATATTTTAGTGTGCTAAAATAAAGTAGGAGATGAGTAGTAACTTTCATGACTCGTATAAAGTAGAGATGATATTTTCATGTTATCCCGCACGGGCACGGCACATGGGTTCATATAGCCTTTAGAGTTTTTTCTTTTCTCTCAAATTGTAGAATGTTTTGACTAATGGTCCGACCTTATCCTATTTATAATATCATTTTTGCTTTTCATTAACCAACCAAAATTAAAATAAAAAAAATACTCGACGTGGGAACAAGTCTAATTATACAACTTTTTTTTCCTAAAGCAAGATGTTATAGATTTCACAATCCATAATTTTTTTGGGATTTTTGAAAAGATGTTCATAAAGAGTGTTGTGATAAATAAAAAAAATCATTTTAGAAGTCTATAAATAAGTTAAAATAGGATTATACATTTTCTTAACATTATAGATAAAAATATTTCTTCGTTTATAATTTATATTTTAATACAAAAATAAAACTTAATTCCCTCCAATTTTTAAAATTAATTTTCGGGAATTTTCACACAAATTAAAAAATTATTAAGGATTAAATACACATTTATACACCACCTTCCACTTTATATATATTTACATAACCGTACGTTAACCAATAATATTCAACAATATTTCTTAATTTCATAGTTTATTCATATATATGAATTTTATTTTCTTAACAAAATCAATCTTCATCGAACAAACATCAATCCATGAGAAAGAGAAAGAATATTACGATAGTCAAAACTCAAAATGTCTATGCGTTAGTTAGATCAAGCCTCTTTTTTAAAAAGAGATCTGAATTTTATATATATACCAAAAAGTTTCATAAAAATATAGAGCTAAGGCTATCAAGAAGCCAATACTATACCAAAAGATTAGTCTAAGCGTTTGTTTATAGTAATAAAAGAACCAAATACTTGAATTAAACTAGAACTAGTAAGGAGAGGGACAGTCTTTATCTTCTTTTAAACATGCATGAAGCCAAGAAGGACTATCTTAAGCTATATAGGACTGAAATCATTTTGAGCGATGAAAAAGGTCCCTATAGTTGATGGATTCTGGACATGCTGTAAATGCCAATGAAGAAGTCCATCAGTAACTTTCAAAATAGTTGAGACACAAATCTGAAGGAGGCTCACACTTTTTGTCTAGTTATAGGATCAGATATCTTAACACATTCAACCTCAAAAATAACATGATGCAGCCGATGATATTTCATAAGTACTTTGGATCGCCCAAATTTGTCTTCATATAAGCAAAAGATCTTTTGCTATAAAGCAAAACCACACCGATGGACTCTCTAACCACCTATTCAGCACAAACTTGTCTAAGAGTTTATTACCAACTCACTCCAATATTACATTTAGATCAAGCCTCTATATTTTTTTGGATCGGAGATCAAGCCTCTATTTAAGATTTCGTTAAAATTCTTATCTGTCAACATAAATAAACCACCGTGAAAATTAAGGTTAAGAAATTGGAATATTCGTGTATTGATTCTTAAAGAATCTTCTAATCATTTTGAACCGTAGAATAGGAAGTTCTTAGAAAGTCTAAGATATTTAATTCTTTTTTTTATAACTTTAAAAAAAACAAATAATAATTGTAATAGTGTTAAAAATTGAATAAAGTGGAAATGCGACTTAGAAAAAAGAAGAGAGAAGAATTCCAAAATGTTATTTAAAGTAGAAACAAGACACCCAAAAATATATATAAAAGTTTTTTTTTTTTTTTTCTCTTAAAATCAAAAAGTTTAGGCATCAAAGGTCGTTAGCAAGGAAGGGTCATTTAAAAATCCTCTTAACGACAAAACTTTTAGTAGGTTTCTGATGTGTAAAAACGGTCTTAAAGATATTTTTTGAAAAAGACTCCCCCAAATAAATAAAGTTATATTTGACGAAATTTAAAAATACAAAATATTTATTAAAAAAGAAAGAAAGAAAGAAACAGTCTTTCTCTTAGCATTTAAGCAAAAACTTTTGATTAAAAAGCACCAAACCTATAGTCCCATGTCTCATGGAAATCAAAAAGCTATTCCAATTTCTAGATTTTATGGTTCGGTTTTCTGTTTATTTAGTTATGAGTTTTTTAGTTTCGTTGCCATTGGACTGGACCATGCATTTTTAGCCTACTACTACTAGTGTGTTTTTATATTTTAAAAAAGAAATAAAAATGTAACGTATAATATTGTTGAATGTAAATGTAATGAATTCCTGGGTCTTTACTCTATTTTATAATTTATTAATTTTTAATAAATATTTTCAAGAAATGTATAAGAAATATGCATATGATCATTTATTCTTTGAGTTTTGAGTTTATGTAAGACAATGCATCTAAAAAATTTATGTATTTATATAGACTTTTGTTACTAGTCCGTCTTGCATCATATTTCACATCCTATTCTATAGGTCATTATTTGAATCTTTAAATGAAATGTTGATGTATATTTTGTAAATAATAAACTTACCGGTCAAAATATAAATTAAAATCTCAATAATAATAAAAAGATTTTGTGAGCAATATGTTGAAGTCATCATAAAAGTAAATTACGGTCAAAGACATTGCTCAAAGTATTAGAACTCACATCTAACAAGTGGGTTCAAAGTAGCTCAAAGAACTATTTGACAAAAAATTGTATGTTTGTGAAAACAAAACAAAACAAAAGTCGTAAAAGCTTTTATCATTTTTTTAAACCATTTTTAAAAAAAATAAAATAACCTATAATATTGGGAAGGTATCATAATTTTTGGTCTTTACATTCTTTTATAAAATGTACTCCCTATATTTCTAAATATAAGAGGTTTTAGTTAAAACCACGAGTTTTAAGAAATTTATTTTTCCAACAATCATAAAATAGACAACAAAATACAAAGACACAAAAAAAAAAAAAAAATCCAATACATTAAAATTTTGATAGAAACTTCTTATAAAATGAATCAAATCAAAATGTCTAAAACATCTTAAATAAATAAATAAAAAACGGAAGGAATATTTTTTTTTAAAAAAAAGAATGGTTTGAAGTTTGAACTTTGAAGAAAGAAAAACTATTAATGTGCAGATGATCATTTAATTTGATTACTTCAAATTTATCTGGAATGGTGTGTTTAAGAAAATTGTCAATAATTTTCTACACATTTGATCTATATATGATGTATATGCCGACATTACTAGAAAAAAAGATTATACATATAGTGAGCATGCAAGTTGTTGAAAATCATAAAGTAAAATTTCGGTCAAAGACATTATACTCAAAGTATGTCTCCACACTATTATTAGAACTCACATCTAACAAGTGGGTTCAAAGTAAGCACAAAGAGCTAATAGACAAAAATATATATTCTATTGAAACAAAAAAGTAATTGCAAAAGCTTATATGATTTATCACTTTTTGAATGCGCAATGTATAAACTCGTAAAATTGATACCAACAGAAAATCACCCCAAAAAAAAACGAAATGAGAAAAATAATCAAATAAAGAGGACCCTGATTTATATAACTTGTATATAAGTAAAGGTACTCAAATCCATAAAAGTAAGCACATTATAAGAATTAAGACTATAAAAATAATAAACGGTTTAATAATATGATCAAAATATCTAGAAAACTCGTAATGCAAAGATTTTTAACTGAACATACATTTCTCCCGAAATTCTCGTCAATTGGCAAAGGAAGAGTCGTGGAAGTTACCAAACCTCTCGGATCCTTTGTTGGTTTGGGTGTTGATTTTGGCACATTGGCCACCTTTTTTCTTATCTTTATTATTAAGTTAAATATTTTGATGTCCGAATGATAAATATTGCGGTATGAGTTTTTCTAAAATAGACTGACCTAGTTAGTATGAGTTGAGATCCTCGTTTTATACAAAATTAAAAGGCTTAATATGGACGATGAGATCTATGATTAGCTTTCGCCTACTATAAATTTGATTCGAGACATATTTTTCGAAGTTGATAGAGATGTTTGATATAAAGATCACTGGCTTATGTTGCACTATTTTCGAGTTTAACGCTATCTCGTGTTCCGCAAAAATGCTAACATCCGTACTGATCGCTTTGCTATGAGGACTCGAGCGTCGGGTTTGATCTTTTCCTATGTACTCTCACGGTTCTTTATTGGTTTCCGAGTTAATTTTGTTTGATTCGTCTAGTACTATATGGGGTTTTGTCAATAAATTTTTTTAAAAACTAAAACAAAAAAAATATGTTGAAAATCATAAAGGAAAATTACGGTCAAAGACCTGCTCAAAGTATGTTTCCAACTCTCCACGATATTATTAGAGAGTTCACATCTAACAAGTGGGTTCAAAGCAAAGCTCAAAGAGCTATTTGACAAAATGTATATTATTATTCTATGTGAAACAATGAAAAGCAAGTCACGAAAGCTTTTTTAATAAAATCAATTTTTCCTTATTTGAAACATACAATATTCTTAATTATTATTTGAAAAATAAATAACCAACAAGAAATCCCAAAAACAAACATATAAAAAGCAGAAATTATAAAATATAAATATAAATAAAATAAAGAGATTCATGAAACCCAATAATTCAATGTAGTTTCTCTATAAATAAAGAGTATTCAAAACCAAAGAATCAGAACACATTAGAAACTTCCCACTCACTTCATCTTCTTCCTCAATTCTCATTCTCTCTGTAAAATCTTCATCTTCTTCACTTTTCTCTCTTGAAATAAAAGCAATGGGAATCATTAATAACTTAATCAGCCATGGACCTTCGTCACGTTACTCAATCAACGGCAAAATCATGCTCGGTTCCGTAGTCATCCTCTTCGTCGCCGTAATTTTAATCCTCTGTTTTCATAGTTACGCACGATGGTTATTCCGGAGACAAAACCGCCGTATTCGCCGTCGTATCAACGCTCATCTCCGATCACTCTCCGCCGCTCGTGACCCAACTCAATCTTCCTCATCTCTATCTCCTTTAGATCCGACGGTGCTCGAGAAGATTCCAATTTTCGTATATTCCGTTAAAACGCATGAATCTCCGTTAGAGGAATGTTCCGTTTGTTTATCGGAGTTTGAAGAAGAAGACGAAGGACGTGTCTTGCCGAAATGTGGACACGTGTTTCATGTTGATTGTATTGATACTTGGTTTAAGTCGAGATCTAGTTGTCCGCTTTGTAGAGCTCCGGTTAAATCTGGCGAATCGGTTAACGAATCTGAACCGGTTGTTGTTGTTGTTCAATCGGTTAAGCCGATCGAAGATACCGAAGCTGGAAGTTCGTCTTCGTCAGATGAATCTGGATCCGAATTCTCGACGCCCTCTTCTTCTTCTTCCGGTTCGCCGGTGAGATTTCCGGTAGAAGCTTGTGAGAGAGAACCGATTGATTTAACTAGTATAATCGTGGAGAGAATTTGACGGTTCTGACTCCAGTTTACCGGGGTATAATAATCCGGTTACACTGAACCGTCTATGGAGTATTTAATTGACAAATCCGACCCGGTAATTTGGAGAAACCGGATGGGAAATAGATGAAGAAGTGGTGATCGGATTCAGATAACCGAACCGGTTATCTAAGTAAGCGAGCAGAATTGTATTAGTGGCGTGGAAGGAGAACACGTGGCATTTGGTGAACCACGCGGCACTCGTTGGGGCGTTTGCTTTCCAGAGAGGCGGATTTGGAATATATTAACGGAAAGTTGATATTAAAGTTAACGGCGCTGTTTAGATCAATGTACATAGGAGACGGTGTCGTTTTGAGGTAGTGGAAACTGGAAAGCAATTGCTAAGCGATCTTCTTTGTTCTTTTTCTTGTCCTAGTAAATGGTTGATTTGAGAAATGTAATTAAAATAAATCGAAAGAATCGAATCCATTTGATTGAGAAATTGATTTCTTTTATATATGAAGATTAAGATTTAAGATTTTATTCGTTAGTACGTAACCCAATTTTTTTCCTTAAAATGTTGTAACAAATATGTAAGAAAACCTTATTTTCTTTCGACTATAATTAGTTTGGATTATAGAAATACGGCAATAACACTATTACAAACCAATATGTGGTTATGAACAAATGCATATTAGGTTTGCGAGATGAGCTAGTGTATTAAACTTTTTCTTAACCTATCTTTTCGACTATCATAAACTTTTCTTAGGTTTGATCTGTGTCCGAGATTCAATACTTGCTGGGAATAATTTATTTTTTTGGGTGAAGCCCAATACAAGTTCATAGTATTATGGTATATGCGATCGCGTAAAACGCATGACTTGAAGAAACGTGGAAGTGCATGATGTGAAAGACCTACGTAAAGAAAAAATCATCATATGCAAAATTACAGTTTATAGGAAGTCACTTTATAAGCCACGCGTAAAATTTCTAGACGACCGCAATTTACATAAAGGAACAAGAACTCGAGAAGGGAGATCCAAAAATTAAGAGTAAAGACAAGAAGCTTAAAGTTCATGGATACTTTAGACTAAGAGATTATCTTAGTAGCTAGCAACGACTGCAAATTCGTGTACCTTGCGAATCATTGTTATTGTGAATGATTGCTTATTAATACATTATTATACATTTAACCGCCCGTATTTTACGTAAACTTATGGAATGGATCGCTTATATTTTCCATACAAACATAAAATTTTGGAAAACTCTAGCTTTTTGTTTGCTAATAGTGGTTACTTACAAGTTATAAGTTACAATTAAAGCAACTTTTAAAAAACTGAATGTTTAAAAATATATATATATACCACAATTATGGTATTAGGTAGGATGGTGTGTTGACTCAGCGACACGTGTATAAAATTGACGTGGACTCGAAGACTAAGTGGGACCATCCGACCGACTCGCGTGCGGTATGTGCATGGCTTGAGAAATTTGATATCACTAAAAAAGAAAGTGGAATGGAATGGAATCTGATTTATTTTATATTTTACTAAAATTTAATAAGCAAATTATAACGATGAAACAGCTTTAAATTTTTAAAAGCTATTTATCGTGCACATGTCTCCAATTTTCAATTTGATTTGTGGGGACGAACCTATTTTAAAAAATAAAATATCGAAATGCGACTATTAATTCCAAATGTTGTTTAGTATAAGAAAATAATAATCACCGTAGCCCATTTTTAATACTATAATGTTAAATATATATGGAATGCGACTATTAATTTCCCATGTTGTTTTTGTCAAAGTCCATTGGAGTTAAGATCACTTGTTCTTCAGTTGTTCTTACACGGACGTATGGTACGGTTTGATAGAGAGACTACAAGATGTTCATTTCTCATCTTCTGGAATGATGTTATGGGTTTGATAGTTAAAAACTTACTGCCTAGAGTGAAGCTCTTTGTAAGGTGCTAAAACTAATTTTTTTTAAAAATAAAAAATTTAACATGTTAAATATATTTTAAGAGAAAAGTCAAAATGCTGACTATTAACCTTAGAATAATCGCGCAGAAAGACCATGGTGCACGATGAGTATATACATTGAACTTGATAAGACAATATAAGAACAATAATTAACTCTATAGTGTTAATTGTATACAAGTGCGAAACTTGGTTGCATGATTAAACTATAGATAGTGTTCTTAAACTTTTCAGAGATATACTATTTACTTAAATCAATTATTTAATTTTAACGTGCAATCAATCTAGATTATAGCTAGGGTTAATGATCGTAGCATTAGACTCGTGTATTATTAATGTTTAATTCAGGTGTTCTAAAGATAGACAAATGATATAAGTCACACACACATATATATATATAGGGTATATATATATAGGGAGTACTAAATTTCCCATATTCCGACCAAAAAAAGTAAAATTCTCATAGATATATAAGTGTCGCATGCATAAATTAACAATGATGTTCCTGTTACAATTTTTATTCTTACAATTTATTATATTAAATATAAAATATATAACCAAAAAGATAGAATGTTGAATTGTTAACGCGACGAAGCAAAATGAAATCGAAGATACAAACAAAAGAACATAATTTGAAATAATAAGTTTGATTAAGCGACCTCATGCATATGATCATATTCATCATGATCAGTATTTGGGACCAGCTGGAGCAGCCTTGTGACCAGTGAAGTAGAATGGACCAGCGCTAAAGAGCTTCAAGTTCTTGTCGGAATAGAAACGGAATCCGTACGTCGACAATGGAACTCCAGTGAGACCCTTGTTCACATTGGTGGGGTTGTTGCAAGTCTCGACCGGAGATGTGTATAGTTTGACTCGGCAGTGAGATAAGTCTTTAATGTCAGGCAATGCCACGTGGAAGTAACCCTTAGAGTTTGTTTGGTTCACTGTAGATCACAACGTCTTTGTTCTTCCCGTATGATCCTGGCTTGGAGCACACAATCTTTGCCTTTGCTCCTACATTAATTATTAACCGGAAAATTTGTAGTTACAGAATTTCTTTTATAATAGAATCAAGTTTTGACATTCGGTTTTTCGATTTAGTTTAGTAAGTTCGTGTTTTAGATTACAAAAATTAAGCCCTGATATTAGAATATAATTTTTATTTGATTCAGTTTGGTTCGAGTTGAATTTTTTTGGCTAAGTTTGGTTGGGTTTTGAATAGAAAAAATATAATAGAATTACTAAATTTTCTATATATTTAATTAAAAGTATTAGTCTTTTAAAAAATCGATTAATTCGGTTCAGTTACACAAAATTCTTATTCAGGTTGGTATGAATGAATAAAAGCCAAACTAGACTGAATGAAATTGAAATCCATCAATCTAAATCCAAACCGAAATATATTATAACCTAAACGGTAAATAAATATTAATACCGAATTACCCGATATTTAAAATAAAGAGATTTAAGTTTGTATTTATACCTTGAATTGCGTAGGATTCGTAACCGTTTTTGCAAAGGATGATACCGTCAACGGCTTTAACAATCTCTGGTACATATGGCTTCGTGGGTGGAGAGTAGGTTGGTTTTGGTACATATGGAGTTGGGGACTTCTTGTAAACCGGTGGAGAGTAGGTTGGTTTTGGTACATATGGAGTTGGAGACTTCTTGTAAACCGGAGGGATAGTCGGTTTAGTGTAAACTGGAGGGGAGAGTGTAGGCTTGTAAACTGGTGGAGTGTAAACCGGAGGAGGAATAGTTGGTTTAGTGTAAACTGGAGGAGAAAGAGTAGGCTTTGTAAACCGGTGGAGTGTAAACTGGAGGTGGGATAGTTGGTTTAGTGTAAACCGGAGGAGAAAGAGTAGGCTTGTAAACTGGTGGAGTGTAAACAGGAGGTGGGATAGTTGGTTTAGTGTAGACCGGAGGGGAGAGAGTAGGTTTGTAAACCGGAGGTGGGAGAGTTGGCTTGTAAACCGGTGGAGTGTAAACAGGAGGTGGAAGACTTGGTTTGTAGGCGGGTGGAGTGTAAACCGGTGTAGGCTTGTGAACCGGTGGAGTGTAAACCGGAGGTGGGAGAGTTGGCTTGTGAACCGGTGCCGGTGATTTGTAGACAGGAGGAGACGATGGAGTGTAGTAATCAGCGGTGGCTACGGCAACCAAAGAGAGGAGGAGGCAAATAGCCAAGGAGGAGCGTGTAATCGCCATTACAAAGCGCGTGGCTAATTATTTTTGCCTTTTATGCTTAGTTCGTTTGAAATGGGATGATGGAAACTAATTCATCAAATGAGTATTTATAAGAAAACGTTTAGGGTATTGAAAGAAAAATGTAATAGAAATTAAAAACGTGTTATCTCTATTCTCTAATGGTGACTAGTCGTAAGACATGTTTGGAGAGTTGTAATTATAATTGTGTGATGCACGATCAAAAATCATGTATGCCATTTACATGCATACGTCATACGTCGGCGACCAAAGGATCAGAGATTTGAAAATTATATTTAATTATTTTATAAACAAATCCTAACTTGATTATTAAGTCTTTTACAAATATGAGAATAGAAAATTTAAATATATACACAACAAAGGTTAACTTCTAAAATATGTCCAAGTCGATATTGTAGTCTTCCAAGATTATTCTAAAACTCCTAGCAAACTTATATGTGATAACACACATATAGATCATGCATACATCATCAAAATGTCATTATAGACATTGTACTCGGATGTCAGTTAAATATGAGTTTATCATAGATTTCTAACTTACAACCAATTAGCAATCAGATGATTGGACCACGTGTCGTAAATAATACTAGTATTGATTTCTTTAAACTTCCGATGATGTTGAATTCTAACATGTCGCCTGAAAACGATTGGTCTTTCATTCCATCTTAAACCAAATCCTACTGACAACATATTCTTACTTGGGTTAATAAACGAAATTTTGATATCATGTTAAATATGAAGGTTTCCAATTCAAAACCAATTAATAATGAATAGATTGGCATATATACCTTATATACTAGTGATGATCCTAAACTTATGATGTGGGATCCTTACTTCAGTTATCCCCATCTGTAACCTAGCCGTGAGTCATAATAAGAAAGGGTGATAATGGACAAGATGAACATATATATTTTATATACTACTGATGGTCCTAAACTTATGATGTGGGATCCTTACTTTGGTTATCCCCATTTGTAACCTAGCCGATGAGTCATAACAAGGAAGGGTGATAATGGAGAAGATGAGCACTAGAAGAGGGAGAAGCAGATTGAGGAACAAGTGATATTTTATTCGAGGATAAAAACCCTAGTAATTTATACTTTCTTTTTACTCTTCAAATATAATCAATAAAATCGTTCCTAAGTTTTGCTCATATTTACTATTTTGCTATATGTTACAACAAAAGCCTAGCCTCCAAATCTAGTTACTCCAACCTGAATCACTCATTAAATAAAATGGTTAGAAATTCTACAAAACACTTTTTTCAAATGTCTACCAATTTTGAATTTACTATCAATAATTTAGATTTAAACAAGACAAAATTGTGAGAAAACTAAAGTTGTAGTTATTTTGTGTTATATTGTTTAGTCAATAAACTTATTTATACAAAATCCTATAAAAAATTGTGGTAATTTTTGGCTGATATGGTTAATGTGGATAATATCATAATAGTCAGTGGTGACATCATAACCTTCTTTGAAGACTTAGCAATTTTTTCAAGCTCACGGATCTTTACACTCTTCAATATCTCTTTGGCTTATATATTTCTCAATCTTCTAAGAGCATTTCTATCTACAAGCGTCTTTATGTCTTGGAATTATTGTTTAATACTATAGGTTTTTGATGCAAAACTTTTCTTTCCACTCCAATTGGTTTCAAATCAATCAATATATAAAGATGATACTCTTTTACTTCCAGATGTAGAGATCAATAGAAGACTTGTTGGCAAGTTGTTATATTTTTGTATAAAAAGGACAAATATCTCCTTTGCAGTCACCAAAGTCTGTCAATTCTCCTGCACCATGTGAAGTTCATCTTCAAGTTGTTCATAAAATTCGTCTTTATCTCAGGGGCAAGATTCAGATAACTTTTCACTTAAAGAAGAGAAAACCATTTACATAGATTTTCTCTAAACGTAACCAAAAAAATAGATTGGTGTGCAACGAATCAAAATGATATTGGAACAAACGACAAAAGAACCTTTTGAAAGGGACAAAAGTTTCAAATAATAAATTGATTAAGCAACTTGATGCATGATTATCATCATGATAATAGGATCATCAATGATCAGTATTTAGGACCAGCTGGAGCAGCCTTGTGACCGGTGAAGTAGAAAGGTCCAACGCTATATAGTTTCAAGTTCTTGTCGGAATAGAAACGGAATCCGTACATCGACAATGGAACTCCGGTGATACCCTTGTTCACATTGGTCGGGTTGTTACAAGTCTCGACCGGAGATGTGTAGAGTTTGACTCGGCAGTGAGATAAGTCCTTGATGTTGGTCAACGATACGTGGAAATATCCCTTAGAGTCAGTTGGATCACTGTATACCACAACCTCCTTTTTGTTCTTTCCGTATGATCCTGGCTCGGAGCACACAATCTTTGCCTTTGCTCCTACATGAATTCAATTAACCGAAAATTGTATGGTTAACGTTTAAGAATTTAGCGGGAAGAAATAATAATGATTGATAGCGGAATATTTTGAAGATGTAAGAAACAGTGATTAAAAGAAGTTGTAAAAGATAGCAGAATATTTTCACCTTGAATTGGGTAGGTTTTGTAACCGTTTTTGCAAAGGATGATACCGTCAACGGCTTTAAGAATCTCTGGGACGTATGGCTTAGTGGGTGGAGAGTAGGTTGGTTTTGGTACATATGGAGTTGGAGACTTCTTGTAGACCGGTGGAGAATAGGTTGGTTTGTAAGCTGGTGGAGTGTAAATGGGAGGTGAGAGAGTTGGTGCAGTGTAGACCGGAGGAGAGAGGGTAGGCTTGTAGACCGGTGGAGTGTAAACCGGAGGTGGAAGAGTTGGCTTGTAAACCGGTGGAGTGTAAACCGGAGGAGGGATAGTCGGTTTAGTGTAAACCGGAGGAGAAAGAGTAGGCTTGTAAACCGGTGGAGTGTAAACCGGAGGTGGGATAGTTGGTTTAGTGTAGACCGGAGGGGAGAGAGTAGGCTTGTAAACTGGTGGAGTGTAAACCGGAGGTGGGATAGTTGGTTTAGTGTATACCGGAGGGGAGAGAGTAGGCTTGTAAGCCGGAGGTGGGAGGGTTGGCTTGTAAACAGGTGGTGTGTAGACTGGAGGAGAGAGGGTTGGTTTGTAGGCGGGTGGAGTGTAAACCGGTGCAGGCTTGTGAACCGGTGGAGTGTAAACCGGAGGTGGGAGAGTTGGCTTGTGAACCGGTGCTGGTGATTGGTAAACCGGAGGAGACGAGGGAGTGTAGTAATCAGCGGTGGCTACGGCAACCAAAGAGAGGAGGAGACAAAAGGCCAAGGAGGCGCGTCTGATCGCCATTGCAAAGCGCGTGGCTTATTTTTTTTGCCTTATAAGCTTTAGTTCCTTTGAAATGGGATGATGAAAACGAATTCTTCAAATGGGTATTTATAAGAAAATGTTTAAACTATTGAAAACATTTAATAAAATCTTTTAACGGTGACTCATTTTTTGAGATTTGTATTAGTGTGATGCACGATCAAAAATACATGCTCGCCATTTACACAAATTCATCTACACACGTCGTCGGCCAAAAGGATCCGAAAACTGACAATGACGTTAATTGGGCTCGGAAAAATCTGTGAGGCCGATTAAATAATATGGTTAGAGAATCTATAAAGCACATTCGTTTTCTACTGTAAGCCAATTTTGATAATTTTTAGTATCAATATTTTATATCGTACGGATCGGTCCGACCTATTAAACCAAACCAAACTAAAGTCAGATTGAGAATAGGACAAGGTTCAATAGCAGTTAGCACCATTAAAGCAAAGTAACAGTAGATGCTAAATCCTCAAAAGCAGTTATCAACAAAAGTTTTAATTTCTTGACCTGAGACGCTTGAAAATCATTTCATCAGAAGCAAACCAAATGAACTTAATTAATTAGGCAAACACAGTATTGAAAAGAAAATAGCTAACAGATATCAATACCAAACCGGCTAAATTGGTACAGAACAATCCGGTTTAAGAAGAAGTGATTATCATCCGCTTATGCTCTTCCCATCTCTAACATATCAATCCATTACATAATTTCACTCCGCAACAAGCTTCCTCGCGTTTTCCGGCGAAGTCCTCTTCTCCTTATGTTGCCAACACCATTTACTTCCTTTCACAACAATTGTTTTGCAACGTAAAACCCTTCTTTGCTATGGCTTCACATCGCCCACTCGCAGCTTCTTTTTCTTCTTCTTCTTTCTCATCGCAGACTTGAGCAAATCTAGTAACAACCTGGATTTTGCATTTAGACGAAGCTCTAGGAATTGTTAGCAGATCCTTCTTGATCTTCATCTCTTTCTCAGCATTGCTTGCAAAGATACGAATTTCCAAAAGCTCAAGATACGGCAACTTCTCCAAGACATGCTTTAGGTGAGACATCTCTCCGGTACATCCTTCGAACTCGGTTATCTTTAAGACCTCAAGACGACAGGTCGAGAGATGCGAATAACCCAACAAGCATTCACATAGAGGTTCAAAATGATAGATTACATCAGAGGTCTCTTCATCAGAATGCAAAGGACCCTGAAACAAATATTAGATTGAAGATTTTAATAAGTGTGCTTTTTTTTTGTTTGTGAAATGATGGTGAGTCATTACATCAATGGTGAGAGTCTTGAGTTTTGGAGATTTTTGAAGCATAACTCGCAGACCATCCCAGCAGCAATTTACATTATTCAAAAATGTTAAATGAGACAGGTTTTCAAACACTGGGACTGCTTCACGGAAGTCATGAATCAGCTGAATACATATAGAAAAATCGATCAAAAACTCAAAAGTTTTTACCCCCATAGTTTCATATTATCTCAAGACAGGTTCCTAGATAAATTGGTTACAATAACATATTAATAAAAGAAAGAACACATACCCCCATAGTTTCATCAGTCATGCTCAGAATCTCAACACCTTTTAATCCGTCAAACAGATATTTTGGATGGGGTAGAAAAACCTCGCCCTGACAAATATCGAGCTTAGCTTCTACGAGAGAGCTGAGATTCACAATTGGATACTCTATTTGAGCACAATCCCTGTAGCTTAGGTAGGTAAGAGCCGGAGAATCAAAACTAATGCTCCCATAATCAGATTCATCATAAAATCCAAACCATTCAGTGTCATGGTCAATAGTGAGTATTTTAATGGTAGGACTAGACACTTTGTGACACCATTTCCAACTTGAGTCAAATATGAATAATTCCTCAAGGACAGGGCACGCGGAGAGAAGCTTTTCGAACTCGTCGATCCGAACAGAATCAAGAATGAGACTCTTGAGAGATGGAAGATTAGCATTCGCAGGGAGAAAGTCAATATGCATACCACGCGCTAGTTTCAATTTAGCAATCGTCTTGCTAGTGAAAACTTCCAATGGCACAGAATATGAGTTTTTTTCATCAAGATACGTATCTGTATCAAAATCCAGATCCACAACTCCATGGTTTAGCGCATGAGAAAGGCAACGGCTGATATGAGCTGGCTCAAATTCTTTGTTTTGAAATGTATTAATTTTGGACCAGTTTTCAAAAATGATAAAACCAAAACGGACCAATCAAACAAAAGTCAATATTAAGAGTACGGCGACGACATTAAAGAAGAAGATCTCGAACCTATGAATTGTCGCGAAGATTACGAAGAGTTTTGCTTAATCCAGATTTGTTTTGGTTTGAATTACTCGGATTTATTTGGTAGAGAAAAAAATAGCAATTAATTAAAATCAAATTTTCATACCTGTCCATTAATAATTTAGAAAGCAAACCGAACCAAAGTCGAAATTGAGGAGGATACAACATAAATAAAAAGAGTATGCTACTAATTTTACCGGTTTGTTTGGTTTTACCTCTAATTTTCTTGGCCTGGATTGGTTTGATTTGCAATATGTTTGTCTTTGTATTGTATCCACTTTATATTTACCAGCTCAACATTTACGATGTGAAACCAAACCAGAGCGAACCGAAGTCAAATTGAGGATACGACATAATTAGATGCTACTAATTTTCTCGGTTGGTTTGGATTTAGCTCTAATTTCGTAGCCTGAATTGGTTTGGGTTGCAATTATTTTAAACCAAACCAAATCAAAGTCAAATACAGGAAACGGCAACGTTTCATTATTTAGCATTTCCTTGGGACATTTTTGAAAAGAATCCATCAAAAGCAAAGTACTTGGCACCAAAAGAACTATGGATGTTAAATCCTCAAAAGCAGTTCTTTATATCAACAAAAATCACCATCATTTACAAGATTGGTTCTCTTATATACTCTAATCACATAGACTAAGATTGTATTATCCTAATGATCATTAAATTCCTATACCAACTATTAGATGTGATGAGAGTTTGTGATAGAAAGAATTGTATTTATTCTCATACAATCTTATAAGGGATATACAATTATATAGGGATTGAATCAACATAGTTTCCTAATCTATAGAATCAATTAACATAAATATAAATATAATCATAATAACTACAATATCTTTGTGATTGATCTAGATTATTCTAGATCTTTCTATACCAACTTCCAACACAACTAAGCAAAAACTAAGATCAGAGTTTGGTCTTTGTGTTTCTTTTCAAGAAAAGTGTACCAGGACTTTGCATTTAGACGATGCTCTTGGAATCATTAACACCTCTTCATCATCTCTTGCCTGAACATGAAGCTCCAACACCTCAAGATGCAGCAATTTCTTTAGGATATGTTCTAATTGCACTATCTCTCCGTAATCTCCCCTAAACTCGGTTATCTTCAAGACTTTAATACGACATGTCGATAAGAAAGAATAATCCCCCAAGCAACACCCATTCAAATTTAGAATAATTTCATTATGGAACTAAGCCTATTCAAATTTATGTGATCCATTATAGTTTCTGTTAAATTGATGTGACCCATAAATTTGAATGGCTTGGTTCCATAATGAAATCACTCTAATAGACCAATCAATTTATATATTTGAATGTTGAAAATATATTATAAAAACATGCTTCTATTTTTTAGAATTTATCTCATTTAAAAAAAAACTATCACCTACGAATTTTAACTCTTCCACTCATCCAAGATTCATATTATTTCGGTTTATTTAGAGTTCATTTTATGAAAATTAGGATTCAAGTTTATTAGTGTAGATATATTTTAAGTTGTAGGTGAAGAAAATTATATTTAAATATTTATGTTTAAAGTTTGTTGTTAGTTTTCAAATAATTGAAATTAAATATATGTTTATATTAATTTAGTTTTAATGAATTGGATCACAACTTTATATTAAAAGGTTCTATCTGATTTAATGAGATTAAGTAAATGATATAATTTTGTTAGATTAAAAATCAAACCCATTTGCTGTGTAAAACTTTTATTTATCATAAGAAGCATAATTTTTTTCTTCATTTTATGTATCAATTTTTTATTTGTTGTAAAATTGTTTTAAGAAGATAAAAAGTTGATTTCAATAGGTGTTTCTATTTTTCTAAAATAATTTTTATTGAACTTTTAATATAAATTTCGAATTTTGTTTTAATATTTTAGTAAAAATATATTAATTCATTTTTTAATGGAATAGATCACAAACTCTAAATTAGTGGGTCTAATATATTTTAGGAGATTTAGGAAATGAATAAGAGAATAAATATAATTTAATATATATAGATAAACATAAATAAAAAAATGGAAGCTTCTAATCTAGCAATTAATAACAATATATTTACTTTCCAATATTCACTTTTTTCGCACGTAATCCGTATATAAAACTCTCTCATCTTTCGTCAATTCAATCTTTCTCTTTCCTTGGACCTCAACTACACTCATAGATTAGGGACTCTTTTTTAATGTCAGTCTCATCAAACATACACGAAGAGGATTCTCGTTATTTGTCTCGAGAATTGGAAGAACAAGAAGAAACTTGTGAAGATGAAATCGACGACAACAAGGAAGAAGAAGAGTTTCCAACGACGAGTATTAGGGTACTTATTGTCACCGCGGATCTCAATTCATCATTTCACATGAAGGATCTCATGACACATTTCTCCTATCAAGGTACCTAATAACAGCTAATTAGGGTTTTAAGTGTTTTTTGACTAATTAGGGTTTTTTTAGGATGAAAGGTTTTATATTAGGGTTTTGAACTAATTAGGGTAATTTGTGATTTTCATTCAGTAATCAATTATGAGAATGGAGAAGAAGCTATGGATTACTTGAAGAAGAGTAAAGATCTGATCGATTTAGTGATTTGGGATTTTCATAATCGAAGTTTAATGGAGTCGAAGCTCTTAAAATCATTCGTAAAGAGATGGATTTACCCGTACTAAGTAAGTATATAACGATTATACCAATAACATAGCTTACCTTAAAACATTTATAATCTTTTATTTGACCTAATATTGTGAAATTTCTTCATGTACAAGTCTTGTCTAATGACTACGAAAAGCTAACGGTGAAGAAATCCACAAAGCTCGGCGCGTGTGACTTTCTTGTGAAACCGGTGAGTCGAGAAGTTATTGCAGTTCTATGGCAACATGTTTTTCGCAAGAGGATGTCGGGTTCAGGTAAATCAGATGATGATGATGAAGAAATTGGGTCTAAGAACATCGAAGATAGCCAGGAACAAAACACTTCTGATAGTAAAGGATCTTCCTCGAAGAAACGGCGGATGACTTGGACTCCTGAACTTCACAAGAAGTTTGAAATAGCTATCGATAATTTCGGAAGCGTTGAAAGTAAATTACTCCACACTAAGCTTTGAAATCTCGAGTGAATGTTGCGGTTTTCTTGATTGTTAAAATATTATCTTATTTTTTTCGTGTTTTTCACAGAAGCTTATCCAAGGCAGATTCTCAAGTATATGGAAGAAGAATTGAATGTGGAAGGACTCAATAGAGACAATATAGCAAGTCATCTTCAGGTACGTATATCAACTTTCTCACTTCTTATTTATGCTTAATTAACTTTAGGGTTTTATTCTTAGGCAACAAGACCATTGATTTTTCTAGGCTAACAATTTACAATGATTGTGATGGCAGAAATACCGTCAAAACTGTGGAAAAAGGAACCGTGGTTCTCAAGAGACTCATCAAAAAGATTTCGGCTGGCAAAACGCTACTTTCACCCGTTCCAAACCGTTTCTAAACCCGACCATTGATCTGCATGCTAGAGTATCCTATACTATTCCAAAAGATCAAGTCACCCTCGCCGCAGCTAACTCTCCGCTGGCTCAATATCCGTTGAACGTTTACAACAGCAACCACTTCATGACCAATCCTTTGCCTAATTTTATGTCTTACACGGACCACCAATTTTACCAGCCGCAACCACAACCGCAGCCGCAGCAACAGTACCAATATTCTCCTTCATATCAATTACCTACCTTGGTAACCAAGCAAGAATCCGGATACATTTCGACATCATCAGCTATGGAAAATCACGATGAGCTCTTCTATGAAACAAGTTTACCAAACGATCTATACGAGTTATTCCAACAAGGTTACAACAATTCTGATCAGAATGGCCTATAAATCATTGGTCGAAATTGATTTACCAATCAATCTATTCGTAAGCTTTTCTCTCTATCCCGTAGTTTTTTTTTTTTTTTGGGTGTTTTTCTCTCATATAGGGATCTCCGAATCGCAATAACTCATTGCGGTTTGCGTTTGGCGTAAGGTTTTTCGTACTTTGGTCGAACCAATGGTTTTACTTGGTGAATCACTTGCGTATATATAGTTTGATTTGGTCATGGAACAATCACACTGTGTGTACGGATTCGTTTGTACTTTTTGTATTTGGACACTCGGAGGTTTTTCAAAAGGTTTTTATACTTCTTAATTATAATAGTCGACGCTATAGTTAAACACTATCTCATTTTTAGTATTTTTCTTTTCATGTTTTTGTTAACTAAATATAATTATATATATATAAATGCAAGAAAATAGAAATACCTCAGAACTCTAAAGATAATGATTTAATTATATGCGATTGTATCCATGCTTTGGTTTCGTATTTTGGATTTGACCTGTGTGAATCATATTATGAGCAGAATTTATCGAATAAATATAACATGTTAGTTGAATAAAAAATTTGTAGAATAATGATGAATTTGCTTTTATCCAAAGTCCAAATTAAAGAGAGAATTTCTAAGCCAAATTCGTATTTTATATAAATACTATAAAATATCCGGGATATTCGTTTTAAATATCTATCGATATATAAAATAGATTTAACACAAATTTTTGGCTATCTTATCTTTAAAATTTTCTTAAAAATAGTATATTATTTTGGAGAAAAATAGACTGTGAGGAATCAAATAAAAGAGAGACAATTGGGAGAGAGTGACACGGAAACACTATAGTGGCTATTGTGATCTGTTTGTTTGCTTAGAATATCTCTAATAGAGATACGTAGTGCTGAAACCAGAAAAGGAAAATATTAAAAAATATGGATTTCACGAAAAAATAAAGAACCGATCTTTATATAAGGAACGAAAAATACCGATCCTTTGTAACGTGGATGGTTCTGATTGGCTAACTTTTTTTTTCTTTTTTTCCATCTTTTAAAAAGAATATGAAAAAAATTATTAAGAATCCCAAGCTTCGGTTGGAGATTACTGTTAGGGACATAAAATGGTTATTAAGACTTCCATCATATTTCAAACTAGTGAGAGTTATTAAAACTTTGTATGCCAGGCTCAAGCCCAATCACAACTATTGGACTTCCATAATTTCAAACTAGTAATAGTTCATTAAACAAACAACAAATGGGCCAACTAAAAACCCAAAAGACCAAATTCATAAGCCCAAAACATTGAAAACCCTAATGTTAAAAATTAGAAAAACCTATATATATTGTCGCCTCACCATTCCAAACTCAACTCGTATTAGCAGCCGGAAATCTAATTCATTGTCTTCATTCTTTTCTGTTCTTCGAATTTTACAGTTTTATAGTTTAATCTTATGGTTTATTTCATTATTTTTTTCTAATTTAGAGATTTGAAAGAGCCTCCATAATCCCAGCTAAGTTTTTGATTAAGATACTTATTCTGATTCATGGGAGGCTTAAATTAAAGTTGCAAGTTTCGCTGATAATACCTTCTTCAAATTTTTAATCCCAGAAGGTGTTTTATTAGTAACTCTGCTTACAATTTATATTTTCCGTTTTCAAATCTCAATTTTTAATTCTGTATTTTGGTGATTTCACCTTTAGCTTCACTAATTTATTTCGTTTTTTTTTTTTTGTGATCCTGTTTTTTGTCTGGGTTTGTCTCCAATATAATAGCAAAATAGCCTATAGAGAAATTTTAAACGTTACTATAATTACTCAAAATTAAGAGTAATCAAATAGTTGTAGGTTATTTTTGCTTTTGTATTATTTTTTTTAAAGAAACAGACTTTACTTACGAGATTGATAAACAAAAATTACAAAGATAAACTAAGCCATAGCGTAAATCTCCTGTTGTGTGAATGGAAACAAGACCTCGCAGAAAAATGAAAGAGCGATAATCACGATCAAGAATTGTATTGTTTGGCTCTAGAGCTTCCTCTGAATTGTAATTGTTAATTTATTCAACATGATTCCAAGGCAGATACTACTAAGTCGATAGAATCTCTTAATAGTAAGAGTGTTGAAGACAATGTTCTTTCAAATCTCTTAATATGATCAAATGCGCAAGATAATGGATCTAAGAACGGACTAAGAGTGTTGAAGACATCAAATCTGATTCAAAGAGTTGTTTGAAACTTCAGAAAATATAGATAATCATTAAGCCAAAGGAAAAGTACATTGTAACATTTTACAAGTCAGAGAACACATCAAAAATCAGCTAAGGATCATAAAAAAAGGAGGTTCGAAAAAGTACTTGGGATTGCATGAACTTTTCGGTAGAAGAAACAGAGATATGTTGACATCAATAGTGGATAGTATCTCAACCAGCTGAGAATCTTGAAATCAGTTCTTGTTACGATCCCATCGTACCCTAATGTGATGCTTCCAACTACCAAAAAGCATGTATAAGCGGAATCAATCTATTTTAACCCCATATTCTGTTTTTTTCATGCATATTAATATTACTAATCTCTTGTCAAATGGGTCTAATTAACCCACTTATGGTGACCGAGTGGTAGTCACTTGAAAATCCGTTGATAACACGGTCTCCCTAATTTAATACGGTCTCCCTAATTTGAGTACCAAGAGCAACTACATTGTACGTGAGTCAGCTTGCATCTGGTCCTTGGCCGTGATTAGGGCTGGTAAAAAAAAACCGGAACCGAAAAACCGAATCAGAACCGACCAGAAATTTCGGATCGGTTCCGGTTCCAGCCAAAATATCCGATGGGTCCTAATGTTGGGGAATCACGGGTATTGGTTCCGGTTCTTATCCGAGAACCATGGGCGGGAACCGAATACCCGAACATATATAAACATTTAACCATATATTATTAGGGTTACCAATATTTCAGGTAGTTTATTGGTATTTAATGTATTTTATTGGCATTTCAGATAATTTATTAACATTTCGGATATCGGGTTCGGGTATTTTTAGTCATTTCGGGTATTTTATTTGTATTTATTGACATTTTGGGTTCAGAATTCGGGTATTTTTAGTGTTATTTCGGATATTTTTTTAATTTCGGGTACAATTTTTACTTTTTCGGATATCTTTTGGTTCCTCATATACTATACCCGAACCGACCCGAAACCAACAGGAACCGAAGCATAAAAGAGTCGAAAATTTGTAAATACCCGATGGGTCCTAAATCTCTACCGAATAGTTCCTACCCGAAACCGAATCGAATACCCGATGATTCACGTGGTAGTTGGGTTCAGGTCTCCTTCCATTCCCGGGATTAGTCGGATGGTCTATGGGCCAAGGAACCGGTTAGGAGTTACGCCTTACGATGCCGATTTGGAGTCCTTCGTTGCCCGGATAATCAGAGTTATGGAAAAAGAAAAGAGAAAAAAAAAAAAAAAAAGAACGAGTCTAATTAACCAAACAAATTATAATTTGGTTCATTCGGAACACTTCTATCATTTTTTATCTTAAAAAAATAATATAAATAAACAAAAAAGAATGGAAGCTTCTAAGCTAGCAATTAATAACAAGATATTTACTTTCCAATATTAACTTTTTTTTATCTTAAAAAAAATAATATAAATAAATAAAAAAGAATGGAAGCTTCTAAGCTAGCACGTAATCCATATATAAAACTCTCTCATCTTTCTTCAATTCAATTTTTCCTTTTCCTTGGACCTCAAGAACACTCATAGATTAGGGTTTTTTTTAATGTCAGTCTCATCAAACATACACGAAGAGGATTCTCGTGATTTGTGTCGAGAACTAGAAGAACATAAAGAACTTTGTGATGATGAAATCGATTACGAGGAGGAAGAAGAAGAGTTTCCAACAACGAGTATTAGGGTACTTCTCGTTGACGCAGATCCCAATTCATCACTTCACATGAAGGATCTTATGACACAATTCTCCTATCAAGGTATCTAATAAGAGTTAGTTATAGTTTTGTTGATGTTTTGTGATCCGTTAGTTTTTTTTTTTATAGGAATTAGGGGTTTGAACTTATTAGGGTTGTGTTATTTTTTTCAGTCACGAATTATGAGAACGGAGAAGAAGCTATTGATTTATTGAAGAAGAGTAAGCATGAGATCGATTTAGTGATTTGGGATTTTCATAATCACGTGATTAATGGAGTCAAAGCTCTTAAAATCATTCGTAAAGAGATGGATTTACCCGTAGTAAGTATGTAACAATTATACCAATATCACTTCTTATATGATATAACGTTTATAATCTTTGATTTAATCTAACACTGTGAAATCTTTTCATGTACAAGTCTTGTCTAGTGACTACGAAAGGCAAACGGTGAAGAAATCTATGAAAAACGGTGCGTGTGATTTTATTGTGAAACCGGTGAGCAAAGAGGTTATTGCGGTTCTGTGGCAACATGTTTTTCGCAAGAGGATGTCGGGTTTAGGTAAATCAGATGATGATGATGGTTTACGGCAAGACAACAATGAAGAAATTGGGTCTAAGAACATCGAAGATAGCGAAAAACAAAACACTTCTGATCGTAAAGGACCTTCCTCGAAGAAACCGCATTCTTCGAAGAGCCCGCTTTTCTCGAAGAAACCGCGGATGACTTGGACTCCTGAACTTCACAAGAAGTTTGAAATAGCTATCAATAATTTTGGAAGCGTTGAAAGTAAATTACTCCACACTAATCTCTGAAATCTCTAGAAATCTCGAGTGAATGTTACGGTTTTCTTGATTGTTAAGTTACTACCTTATGTTTTATCGTGTTTTTCGCAGAAGCTTATCCAAGGCAGATTCTCAACTATATGCAAGAAGAATTGAAAGTGGAAGGAATCGATAGAGGCCATATAGCAAGTCATCTTCAGGTACGTATATAAAATTTCTCACTTCTTCTTTAAACTTTAGGGTTTATTCTTAGGCGACAAGAAAGCATTGATTTTTCTAGGCTAACCATTTACAACGATTGTGATTGCAGAAATACCGTCTAAACTGTGGAAAAAGGAACCGTGGTTCTCAAGAGACTCGTCAAGAAGATTTGGGCTGGCAAAACGCTACTTTCACCCCTTCCAAATCGTTTCTAAACCCGACCATCGATCTGCATGCTAGAGTATCCTATACTATTCCCAAAGATCAAGCCACCCTCGCCGCAGCTAACTCTTCGCTGGCTCAATATCCGTTGAACGTTTACAACAGCAACCACTTCATGACCAATCCTTTGCCTAATTTTATGTCTTACACGGACCACCAATTTTACCAGCCGCAGCAACAGCCGCAACCACAACCGCAGCCGCAGCAGCAGCAACAGTACCAATATTCTCCTTCATATCAATTACCTACCTTGGTAACCAAGCAAGAATCCGGATACATTTCGACATCATCAGCTATGGAAAATCATGATGAGCTCATCTATGATACAAATTTACCATACGATCCATACGAGTTATTCCTACAAGGATACAACAATAATATCGATCAGACTGGCCGATAAATCATTGGTCGATATTGATTTAACGATCAATCTATTCGTAAGCTTTTCTCTCTATCCCCTAGCTATTATTTTCATTTTGTTTTTTTCTCTCATATAGGATCTCCGAATCGCAATAACTCATTGCGGTTTGCGTTTGACGTAAGGTTTATCGTACTTTGGTCGAACCCATGGTTTTATTTGGTGAGTGGTGTATAATCACTTGCGTATATATAGTTTGATTTGTTCATGGAACAATCTCACTGTGTGTACGGATTCGTTTGTACTTTTTGTATTCGGACACTCGGTGATTTTTCAATAAGGTTTTTCTTCTTCTTTTTTATAATTAGTCGACGATATAGTTAAACACTATCTCATTTTTAGTTTTTTTTCTTTTCATGTTCTTGTTAACTAAATATAAAATATATAAATGCAAGAAACTAGAAATACCTCAGAACTCTAAAGTAATGAATTAATTATATGTGATTGTATTTATCCATGCTTTGGTTTTATGTTTTGGATTAGACTTGTGTGAATCATATTAAGAGCGGAATGATCGAATACAGATAATATGTTGGTTGAATAAAAAATTTGCAGAATCGTGTAGATGAATTTTCTTTTATCCAAAATCCAAATTAAGGAGAGTTAAATACCTATTGATATATTAAATGGAGGTTAATTTATGGTTATCTTATCTTTAAATTTTTTAAAAGAATAGTAAATTATTTTGGAGAAAAATAGTGGAGGTTAGTTTATGGTTATCTTATCTTTAAATTTTTTTAAAAATAGTAAATTATTTTAGAGAAAAATAGAGTGGAAGGAGTCAAACAAAAGAGAGACAACTCGGAGAGAGTGACACGGAAGCACATGGGTAACCAGCTTATTCCAGGAGAAGGTTACAGCTACTTGTCCACGTGGGACACCAAGAACAACACTCATGTGGGACCCAGTTATCATAATCTAAAAACACAAAGCCAAATTTATTATTATCATATTTAATTAAAGTTTTAATGCTACTTTTTTGCCTTTTCATTTACGATTTATTATTAATTATCTCCTTATCATTATGGATGGTTCCAAAAACCTAACCCAAAGTTTTCCGTAACGCATACGCAAGTAAAAAGGAGATAACTAATAAAGGAATGATTTAGAATAAATATTTAAAAATATTTGATTCTTTCATAATTGTTTAAGAAATAGTATATATATCACTCTATTTTTAAGATTTGAAACTCATTTGTTAGAGTTGCATTTCATTTTGATCTTTATAGTATAATTTTTTGTTTTTTTTTTAAAAAAAAATATAAGCTATTTGTTAATTGAACTACTTTGGTAATTGACCAAAAATCCTAGCAAATTTAGGAAAATGACTTTAGATTCAGAATGGAAAAGTTGTAGATATCATATAGTGTTTTTTAGATAATATGTTAATTACATATATTCTAAAATATGAGAAAAAATTATTGGAAAGAAAAGAATCATAGTCATTTTTACTAACTTTTGTTAAATTCTGGTCATTTTTTTATATTACTCTAATCAATTGAGTACAAAATAAAGTCTATTTTATCAAGAATATGTATTAATAAATTTGATTTTCTTTTCAAATAAAGGGAGACTACTACTATCTTTACAATTAGAAATCAAAATATTCTTAAAACATTCTTATGCTTTTGAATAAGGACCACAATAGAATATCAAAATCAACTAATCAATCAATAATTCCACTACGTGGTAACAAATGTCGAGATGTACTAAGCTGTTATTTATCTGCTTAAAGTAAAATTACTTTTTAATATTCTTCTTGGTTAAGAACCAACCATAGGACGACAAAAAAAAAAAAATCAAAGTGTAACACTACTCTTTATAATATACTATAGTTTTTATATCAATTATATTAAAATAATTCCACTAAATCAATAAAGAGTCGAGCAAAAAAAAAAGTGAAGTAAGCAAAAGAGACCGACAATTTTCTTTTCGAACTAGAATGTACTCTTTCGTAGTGTCGTGTCCTTCTTCCTCTTTAGTTTACTAACATTTTCCAAATTTCAATCATTGAAGAGAGAAAATTCAAACCAAGACGGAACCGAAATCTGTTTAACCGGGTTGGTCAAAAGGAAACAAGTAGAAACTGTCGGTGAATACCGGGAATTCGTTTAATTAACCAAACTAAACTAAACAAAATTTGATGTTGTTTAGTGTCTAACCGGAATAATCCGAAATCAAAACAAGACTGACCGGAGAACTGTTAAACCGGGTTCGTCCGTCAAGAGGACATAAGCAAAGATTGTCGGTGAATATCGGAGATTGCGTTTAATTAACCGTTAATTTTGTATTAGACGGATAAACTATGAGATTAATCTTTCTAAGTAAATAAATAAATAACAGATTTACATTTATTAACAGAGCTAACATATGTACAAACTAAATAGTAATAATCTCAACAAATCTGAATATATATCCTATGATTTTTTTTTTTGTAATTTTATTTCATGCACAGAAGACGAAACAATCAAATAGAATTACAGAGGAAGAAAAAGAAGAGAAAACAAATTTTCCAAACTCAACAAAAAAAAAAAGAATTAATGAAAGTAAAAGAGAGAATTTACCAGAAGATGATGATGATGATGATTGAATCAGTGTGAATGTCCATACAAATCATAAGGAGCCCAAAGAGTATCCAATGGACAAGGCCGTCTCGAATCTAACCGGAACCACGGTTTACCACTACCGGACCAATGAAGCAAACTAACCGGACCGGGATGTAAATCTCTACAGCTTCCTCTCACGTTATCACCACCGAGACCATGTTGATTCCACCGATGTTCAATCGGAGCTACTTCTCCGGCGAAAACAAGCAAAAACGGAGGCAATGAACCGAGCTCGTAGATCCGATCACTCTTTTGAATCTCCATCCATTTCTCGATTACCTCCGTGTATTTCACGCGCCTCCATTTCTCTAGATCTATCACCATAACTCCGGTATTGAAGTAACAAGGTTTACGGCCGGAGAAAGCTCCGGAGAATCTCTCGTCGGACCAGAAAGCTCCGGTGAAGTATTTCGTAAAATTCGCGTGGCAATATTCCGGAGCTCCGATTGTTTTCGATCCTAATTTCGTCTTCCATAATTTAGCGATGTCATCGACGAGGATCAGATCTGAATCTAGGTAAATCACGCGGCGGACGCAGGGCTCGAGGAGGTCGGCGAGGTAATTTCTAGCGTAATTCAACGGTTGTTCAAGCGCTTGTCTCACGGAGGTTGAGATCAGAATTCGTACAATCTCTGGATCGAAGTAATAAACCTTGAATTTCAATTCTGGAAAACTCGAACGAACCAACGATTCTAAATCTGTCTCTGTGACGAGGAAATGGAAGAAGACGCTTTCGGGACAAGACGAGTGTTGTAGAATCGAATGAACGGCGGCGATTGAGCCACGGAGATACTCGAAATCGAGGGTAATCGCGACGTGGACAAGAGAAGGGTTACAAACGCCGGAATCTGTATCTGCGGCGGCGCAATCGGCTGCATTACGGAACAATGGAGCTTTTCTGAAGGTGAATCGATGCGATTGTTGCGGTGGTGGTGGATCGGTTGGGGATCGGAGATGATGAGAGGATCTGATAGCTTCAGCTGGAGGAAACGATTGAAGAGACGGAGATAAAACGATGATAACAAGAGCAGCGGAGAATAAACCGGAGAATCTCATAATCCAAAGCATCTTTAAACGACGACCTCTCCGTTTCTTCTTCTTAGATTTGAAATCAAACCACCGATCTTCGGCGGCGATGGAAGAAACAATATATGACCGGAGAAGAAAAGCTAGTGTTCCTTTGATATCCGCCAGATTTATTCAAAATCCAAAATGCATCTGAATCAGAATCTAAATTGCCGTTGAATCGAAGTGACTTGACAGAGGAGGAGAGGAATAATGAGGAGGAAGAAGAAGAAAGGCGTAAGATAGGAGAGGCGGTGCTACGGTGCGCCACCGTCTGCTCTTTTTTACGCCTTCTCTTCTCTTTTCGTTTTTGCCTTCTCTCTCAATTTTTAGGAGAAGAGAGAAATGGCTAAAAAGACTTTCTCCTGCAATTTCTCTTTAGCCAACAAACAGATTTTGTATTCTTTACGTATTTATTTGTTTGCGCTAATCATAGAAAAAATATATATATATTGTTGTCGACAAAGGTAATGAAAAATATACAAATTTATAATTAAAATGAAATTGTAACGTGTGATTGAAATGGACGTTTTTATTAGGGAGGAAAAAAAAATTGCATTGTAATTAGATATTTATACGAATACATCGAATTGATATTTATAAGTGTTCAATTCGAATACGTTGAATATAATCCTTATTTAAAGAAATTAATCATATTTTATATTATAATCGAACATAAATTTTAGTGATTTACTTTTGTTTTCTACTATTTGATCCTATGGAATACTAAAGTGTATTTTACTTATTAGTATATTAGAGATATAAATTACTATTTTTTACACATTAGTATTTGTAAAATGTGTTTAAACTTTAAACATAAAATGTAGAGATAGTTTATACAATTTTTTTAAAAATCCACACATAGTTTCTAAACTTAAATAGAGATAATATATACAAAAACCAAAACTATTATGATTACTTCCTCCATTTAAATTTTTTATATATTTTTAATATTTTTGTTTCATAAAACTAGTTTGACGTTTTTTAGTTTTATATATCTCGGTATTACAATTATAAAGGAAATACTTGAATATCAACTTATAGAGCTATACTTGCATTAAAGATTTAATAAGTGTGAAAATTTTGAAACATGAAAGAATATTATTTTAGAAAAGCCATAAGAAAAACAAATTCTAAACCAAACCCAAACCAAAATCCGAATCAAACATCTTTCCATCAGTTGGAATTAATTATGCTTAAGCACATTTTAAGATGGCTAAGTTTATAAATAAATTTTGTCACAAGTATCATAAACATTTACTAACTAAACCCAATTTTTTATTAACAAAAAAAAAACAAAGACTGAAAGATTCATGAGCTTATTGAAGACTTTAAATGGATCTTCATGAGGCATTACATTAGGTGGTTAGGTTCAGTTTATTAAATATTGTTTGGCTGTTAATATGTCACTTCAACACCAAAAACCAATCGATTACCTTTGACCAAACAATTCACATAACCCGGCTTAGTCTATTAAACAAACATTAAATTGTGATGTTAATGAGTTATTTCTAAATTTATGAATGTCGGTTGGGATCGAAATCATGCGAGTACTCTTTTGAAGTGGATATAGGGAACAAGTTCTATCTTTCAATGAAACTTTTAGATTATCTCGTAGAGATTCATTTTATAGATTATTACATTTTCACAAATATTTGTATTCGGTATCTTTTTATGTCTTCTAATAACAACTCTACCAATGGTCATTTACCTAAACTATACCTTCATTTGCAATTCTAATTTACCAATTAGATCATTAATATCTTAGAGAAGAAGTCCACTCTTTCATTACTTCCCGACTAAATTGTTTAAATAACAGTTGTTAATTTCAGTTAAATTGGAACAAGTCATTTTTAGTTATCAATTCAACACACAGCCAAAACTCAATGATAATTGATTCCGTAGTAAGATAACTTAATTACACTCAAATGTTCGTTTTTCTGGTTAGACATTTATGTTTTATGAAAGTGTTATTTTTAGTAGGAAAAATATTACAGAATTGATTTTGTGTATAAATGCGATAAAGTGTAGATTTCCGGATTTAGTGAACCCCATGATTCATGACTCCATGAGTGGTAGATATCTGAACCATTGCTTTCTTGTGAACTATTAACCTTTTTTGTAAATGTTTTTTTTTTCCTTATGTTTTTAGACATTTTAGTGTTGTAAAATAAAATTTTAAAGACAATCAGCTCTTAGGCTATATTCAATCAACCATTTTGAATAGAGAAAAAGTGTCGGCAACATATAAACAAAAATCATGCAAGCTATATTCAAACCCAAAGACAAAATATATTTTAAATAACCATTAGGTTAATTATATACAATAGCCTTATAAATATTGTAATAAGAATATCATAAAGTAGAATACAAATTTTGATTGGTCGGTGCATCACCTAAGTATTCTTTAGGTATTATTATCACACAACCTCGATCGTCATCATCTTCTTCTTCTTTCTTGAAAAAATAATTTAATATTGTAATTGGAAATTATAATGATATCCCAATATTACGGTTGAAATGTCCAATATAAGTAAATTAAACAAAACAGAATAAAAATAAATGAAATATCTTTATGTAAGACAACTTTGTTCATTGAGAGAGACAAAGACGATTCATTACACAAGTAAACTCATATTTCACTATTGATAACAACTATGGAAGGTTCACATGTCATTGTATAACTATAAACTATATTTCATAATTTGTTAGAAAATACCCTTGATGTCGAGATTATAAAAACAATAAAACAAATGTGTCATACTATATGTAACTTTGTTCTCTTTTATGGACCGACCACACAAAACTACAGTCTACATGTGCCACGATAACGTTCAAGTAAATAAAATCATTCACTACTAAATGGAGTTTATGTTATTTGGTCCAGGACCAAAAGAAAAAATTGTTATTTGGTCAACTCATTGGTTTTATATTCTATATTTTGTTATAGTCAATGGTGCGTATATACGCATGATATGTAATATATCCACACGTAAGTAACACACCACATGTATAAAAGAGAGAAATATGTTATCATATCATCAAATAGTTTTTTCTTCACTTTTGATGGAGTAACTAAAAATGGAAAGTTTCTCATAACATATTTAAAAAATGGTAAAACGTTTTAAAAAAAATCAATAAAACAAATGTTTCTAATTTTGAGAAAATTTTAATCATCTACTAAATAATAAGTTCGACAAGTTTTCTAAATTTATTTAATTTACAAATTTTTTATCAATTTTATTAGTTCGTGATTTTAACTGTTATAATGTTATGTTATCGTATTAATTAAGATTTTGTTTGATAATTTAAAACGGTATAAATTTTTTAAGTAAGCAAATGTGATAAATGGTATAAAAAAATTGAGAATAATATTTTGATATGGCTTTTATGATTGATAATAATAGTTAAAATACATTTGTTACCGCATGATAAGATATCAGCAATCAAAGAGTCTTTTGTAAAAATGGTTGTTCATCTCACATTCTTATTTTGTTTTTTTTGGGTTAAAACATTTGTATTAAAAGAAAAATGTTTAGAGGAAGTCATAGTGCTAAGTTTCAAGATACATTGGATCTATTCATAGTGGGGGACAAATAATAAAGTCGAATATTTATTTCTTTGTATATGAAATTTCAATGTAGCCGTTAACACCTGGTCACTACGATGTCTAATTAATTATGTAGACTTCATATACATCGTAACCACATGGAAATTTGCTATGATCATCGCTTGCGTGCGCAATAAGTAATTAAATTGAGTTATAAACCGAATTCTAGATTTCATCAACTTCGAGAAGAAATATTGAGTAGAACTAAAAGTTTAAATAGCACATAAAACTTTATGCTTATGTACTTACTTTAGTACTTATGTGATAATCAAAAACCTTATTATAATCTATAGTTAGGTGTAATCAAAAACCTTATTATATTCTAAAGTTAGGTGTAATCAAATAACCTTATTACAATCTACTCTTGAATATTTAACCACCAGGCTCTCCCCTAACGGCTATTTTGATATCAATGGAGAAACAATACTTAAAGCCTTTAGGCTCATTATAGGCCCAATAACATACGATTAGAATTAGATCAAATATGGTGTCCACATTATTAAAGGATCTCTTAGCCTCTTTTTAGTATTGATGAGTCCACTATTTTCTTATGGATACAATTTTATGTTGATTTGGTAAATGATAATAGGGAATTGATCTTTAAGAAAATGATAGTTCTTCTAAGTTGTTATTAGAAATATTTGGAATACACTTCTAAAATATATATTTGTTCTGTAAAACCATTATAAACGAACTCAACAGCCGAGCAAGGATATATTTTGGACTGGACCTCCCTTTTTCTTTGTAAAATGCAACTTTGATGATGATTATGATGCACATACTAATCATATTACAGGTGGTTAGATTATCCGGTCATACTAATCATATTACAAGTGGTTGGATTATCTGTCATTGTTCATGCAGCCATGCAAAGAGGTGAGGATTTTTTCTTTATTAAGCATTGAGGTTTTTCTTTAAAAGTTGAAGTCAAGGCTCTTTTATCATCTATGCAACAAAGTTGGATTCAAGGTTTCTCCTCTATTTGCTTTAAAAGGGATTGTGAAGTTGTAATCAATATTTTAAATGGTTCCCACCTTAGGTAAATAAAGGAGAAACCATGGAACTATGGAACTCGAGTTTCTTTTCGGGATGTGTTTATCCCCTTCTTAGTTAACAAGACCTTTGTATTATGATTTCAATCATTCTTGTCCAATTTAAGTTATGTATTGCTGAAAATATTTAACATATACTTTTAACCCAACAATATCATAACACGTTGAATTATAATATAAAACCCAAATTAGTAGACTGTACATGTGATTTAGCGATTAGTGGTGTCATTGTATCATCATCTAGATTCAAACTTTAAATACTACCTAAGCATCTTGTTCATACAAAAAATGACTAATGTAAAAATTTGGGCGTTTTATAAAAGTTAAATTGTAGAAATATAATCTTACGTGTAGTCTAGCATTTTGTTAATGTTGTTGTGACATCATCTACAAGACCGTGTTCGAGGGGAGCCATATGAGACATTCGCTGCTACCTATAAGATTTTACATATTAATTTATATAGATAAATAGTTTTCAGTTTATATGAAAAAATTTATATGTAGACTAATTAGTTCCCAAATTCGAAATTATTCGAAATTGTCTGCAGTCCCATAAATCTCAAATACGGGTCAAACCATCTAAACCCAACATATTATTCATTAAAAACAAATTACGTTGAAAAATTAAGCGTTTCTAAAAGAACTAAATGATCTATTACCATTCGACTATTTTATCACCGACCAGAAGAACTTCACAAATTTCACGCTTGGTTACTCTTGAAATTTGAAACTATTGATGAATAGCTAATAGATAGATATTATACATCTAGTTATATTTTTTGTATGTCGTATAAAAACTCGGAATTAATATGCGTCATTGGAAAGTCATAGGCCCCACAAGTTGTCACATGATTAGGTATAATATTATTTAAGTGCTTGGTTTTTAGTTAGTTGAAATAGACACAATACGTGCTTGCTGACTCATTTACATTCATTACTTATCCACTAGGCAGTAGGCAATAACAAACACCAGACCAAACCAAAACCAGACCTTTTCATTCAGAAATCAGAAGTCCGTACAATTACACTTCACTTTTTTGAAGAATATTAGTCAGCAAAATCAGATTTAATATATGTTCATTATAGTCCCATTTCCATCAATTGAATTGATGAATCGCTGACAACAAAAATATGCTCCTTGTAGGAAGGGATTTAGCACTAATTATTACACAAGACATGATGGGTACTCTAAGTGTTCAATCAAAAGAACAATTTAAAACTTATATTTCTTTGAAAATTGTTAACACATTTGGTTATAATATAAATCCAAATAAAAAAAACAGATCATATATTAATATAGTTTTAAGTAAATCTAATCTTTCACTATCCATAAAGTTGAACCAATAAAAGAAATGATCTAAAACGTAAATTTCTTTGAAAACCAAAGATATCAGTTTATTCAAACTCATGTATCTATACTAAAATATGTACAGTACCAACAATATAGTTATGTTAGATTTTATTTAAAATACTATATAATTCATGGTGACCAAAAGAAAAAAAATACTATGATTCATAAACTAAAAATTAGAAATATAGGAAAAACTTAAACCAAGTAATAGATAAAAACCCTAATTTAGGCATGTGCATTATAATCAAATCGAATCGATTATTCGATTAGTTTGGTTCATTTGATTGCTTTCAAAACTTATCGGTTTAACATTTTATTTAATTTGGTTAATGAAATCACATCAACAACTGAACAAGATAACAATACCAAACCAGTTGATTATATTTTACGAATTGAATAAACCGAATAACAGATTAACCAAATAGAACTAACCGAATGCCTACCCTAATTGATACAACAAACTATACAACCATAGATTTTAAGACACACAAAAAGCATACAACCATGAATGAACTTTAACAACAACAAAAAATACAACCATGAATGAAACAGCTATGTAAATGCAAATCTTCACAAGCATAGATTTCAACCAAAAGTAATAAATAAATGAAAAAAAAACACATTAAATAAACATTACTCTTTGGACCCACAATCCACCATCTAATATTTATTTCCAGTAATGTATAAATATTTTTTTATAATTTGATACCGAACTTTCCTATCACCAATCTCGAAACAAAAGTATCAAAACAAGTCAACAAATCTGATTCCTTTTCTTCAATAGTATTATTATGAAAATAAAAACGATGATTTTCTTATTTAGAATTTATTACCTAACAAGTAACAACAGAATTGACAGAGATAACCGGTGGTTCAGATTCAGAACCAACAATCTTACTATTATTATCATTATCCACTGCGTCGCGGTGCACGAGTTTCCCCTGCGCCTGTGCCATCAATATCGATTTGTAAATCTCTACAAGCATTTTCTCATCATACTCTTTCATCGGACCCGACCCGAATCCAGATCCAGATCCACCACCATAACCAGATCCAACAACCCGAGAATTAGCTAACCGCATCATCATGTTAACGTAAGAATCTCTAATCCAAACCAAAAGCTTCTTCGCCGACGACGTTGTTTTAAAGATTCTTAGTTTCTTCGAAATCTTGATTCTTCTCCAAAACCGTTTTTTCTTTCGGGTCGTCGGATCCAAATTCTTGACCCTTGGATTTGTTGATGATTCATCGTCATCTATCTTCTTGTATCCTCTTCTTCTCCATCTTCTCCAATATCTCTTCGGTGTTATTTCCATCACTCTCTCACTTTTTTTTTCTATGTATACGTATTTATGATTTATGAGTTTTTTTTTTTCTAAGAGAAATGCGGAAATTTTATTGAGAGAGAGGAATTTATTTATAATGACTACTACTACTACTATGAAGAAGAAGACACGTGATTAGTTACACGTATCTATACGAATACTATTACTATGCTATTATACGTAATAATATTCGGTATGAAAATGATAGTCATTTTCTCTTTTTCCTTTTTGAGTTTTTTTGTTCTCTTTTATATATAACAAATCCAATTGGTAATAATCACCCATTATCAAAAAAAAATCCAGTTAGTAATAAAAAAAAGAATAAAAGAAATTTTGCGGAAGTGAATACGATAAATGATGACGAAATAATTATAATAGGTGAGTTATACGTAAAACTATAAAAGAATTTAAAGCAAAAAAGACTAAGAAAATAATTTAAACAATTTTAAATACGTGCGAGAATTTTGTATAGTAATTTGTTGAAGGAAACTTTACGCATGAAATTATATTTTTTCAATGAAATTACTATTTTTCGGTCTTATTATATGCATGAAACTTTACGCTATATACTTACTTTTAAATAGCCGAGAAATTACTATTTTTTCAGTGGAATTTTATCTTTATCCAAAATGAATGGTATGAATAATGAAGCACAAAGCCATCGTTGATTTTTTTGTCAACAAGCGTTGATTTCATTGATTTTTATTTCTGTCAACTATCGATGATTCCGATTCTTGTCTTCAGGTAACGTTAATTTATTTCTCAGCATTTTTGTATCTTTGGATCTATAACGAATATTACATTTAATTATTTTAGTTGATAAACGCGGTAAGGGCGTTTAGCGCGAGTTGATCGTTATATTGCAATAATGGTGATATGTGACGACACACTCATAGACCCTATGGCCCATGTGATAAATTCTCCATTTAATCCTGACCGTTGGATCTTTCTTTTTGTGACTTCTCATCGTTCGGTTGTTCGTAAAGGTTATCAAGTGACACAAAGGTTTGCTATTCGGATGTGGTATGGAACAAGAACACAAAACCGACGGGGCTAGGATGGTGGAACAAAGAACCTGATGAATAACTCACATACTAGAGATCAACACTGAGGAGTTGGATGGCTTCTCCTCTCGTGGTCGAAGCAATAGTCTTCTATAAAGTCTTGAAACATCTCAAGATAATGTAAAAGAACAAGGTGAGGATGTCCTCATACTCAGCTCAATCTGATCTGAGTTATCACCACATAAAGATTTTCAAATGAGCTATATGGGATATCTATGACATAAAAAAGAGTAACTTCGGATTTTAAATCTGTAAACTTCATATATGTACCGAGAGTATAATGTGGAGACTGATTTATTTGTTTTTCTGTTTAGATGAAATGAAGAGTATTTGAAGTTAAAAAGTTAACTTAAAAAATGCATTTATAATTTAATTATATTTAAAAAGTTAATGTGAATCAAATCCAAATCGAACCGAACTTTAAAATCAAACCAGATTTAAAAATTTCTAACCAATCCAGAACCTTGTATATTTCTAAACCTGTAGTTTTACTATTTTTGAAGTAAGAAAATATATATAAATAAAATTAAATGTAGCAGGTGACAACTACATAAATATGGGTTTCATGTGTACATACTACACAAGTAGTATTAAATTAGTTATTCGTTGGAAACGTATTTTTTTATAAAAAGTAACATTAATGAATTTTACACATTAGACTTCTAGAATCTGATTTTATTAATTTGGATTTTGAATGATACATGAATTTATATGCCAAGTTATCCAATTTAATTCGATGTTCTAGTATAACCTAAACAAACTGACCAAAATTTAATAAGTCACATTTAGTTTTATTAAACTTCATACTGTTAAGTCACATTAATAAAATCTTAGGATATTTTTATAATCTGTTTCGCCAACTAAATCTCAAAACAAAATCGACCAAACAAAAATTTTTAAATTATATCCAACTAAAAATAATAAAAAAAAATCAATTTGAAATTTGTTTTTTAAATATAAAATTATATAAATCACATGGGTACATACGTAACGTGGAGTGTTCTCTGTTGCATAATATTTTTAAATGTCTACTATATTTTAATTACTTAAAATATCTAAATCAAATTTAATTGTTGCATGTTTTAGGTGACGCTACGTCGGTCTGTTTCATGTGTACATACACAAAGTACTTATGAATTGATTATTCGTGTGAAACATTTGTTTAAATAAAACCATGTCTATAGGAACATTAGTGAGAATGAGATCATTTGAGCTGTTGATTTCATCAAAATATATAGATTCCGTTTCTTGTGCTCTACACCGCACGTGAGAAGTGACTTAAGATTGTATTAACAAATAATCACAGGCTCAGAGCTAGAGATGAACCAAAATTAGGATTTTAACCGAACTGAATCAAAATACTCGGTTTTCGGTTTCCAGTTTCCATTCAGTTTGGAGGTTAGGACCTATCATCAACTTCGAAAATAAGGTTCGGTTTGTTTGATTTGGTCGAATCGGTTCTTCAATTCCTTTCTTTTTAGTTAAATCAGAACAAAATAGATTTATACCAAAATTTGCAAAAATATTTTTGAAAATAAAAAATCAATCATAATTAACTAAACTGAACCAAAACATATTAGAAATTACCTAATTTAAACCGAATTTCAAAAAAAAAAAAAAGCCCTGAAAATTATTGTTCATTTAGGTAAAAAAGTAATCGAATTAACCCAATAATCGAAAATAACCGAAAAAACTACAAAAAATTGAACCTTGGGTCTGTAGCAATGCTAAGACCGACACGGATAACGCCCAAAACCACAAAGACAAGACAACCAAATTTGAATCTCTTAGACTTTGGTATGGAATATTAGGAAGTACATCAATCTCAATAAATGCATAAAGGCGGAAGAGTTGTTTTGGCTCAAGGAGAAGCGGATAGGATATATAAAATGTCAAAATACAAATCATTCCAAATTTTAGTAGGAGGAATAGAAACATTATCCTAAAAAAAAAAACACAATGAAGATGAGCCAAACTATAAGCAATATAATTACAATAACGATTTACATGTTGAAAATAGCAATTCATAAATTTGAACTTCCAAAAGAATTTATCTTTGACAAGGTTAATAATGGATCTATCATACAATTTTCATTATAAGATTTTGACCAGCAATTGATTGTTTCCTTCAAAGATTATTTTAGTGAAACCCAGCAACCACATATGTTGCATTGCCATGAGAAGAACTTTTTCTTATGCTTCTAAGATTGAGGAAGATACTATGATCTTTGCATGATCCAATGATATTGCGTTGCCTGCTTCATCTCGAACTATCCAACCCGAAGCTATTTTTCTTGTAGTTGAGTCATAAGCTGTATCATGATTATATTTGAGTTCTCCCGGAGTTGATTTCTCCCATCGATTAATAATAGTAGGTAAAGTATTTATGGGAAAAATGGTTTGGGAATCCATTTTAACACCTGAATTAGTCTCATTAAAGAAAATATGTATCCACTCCATTGTATCAGCCAAGGTATATTGAAAATCTCTCCTTAAATTTACCGATTAATGGTCAAAAATCAAACGATTTCTTGATTTCCATATTCTCCAAAAATTTATAATGGAAGAAAACGGTGGAGGGTAGATAGTCTTGTATCAGCAGAGAAATCTAAAAAAGATCTAATCATTTCTTCATCCTCATTAGTTGGGAAGAAAGACGTTGGTGGAGTAGATGTCGCTGTAAATATCCTCGCATTTTTTTCTCGCCATATGGTGTAGACCGATACCTGCAGAAGAAGCTTGACTAGAATGGAGAGATGCGGAGGTGACGAAGCAGGTCCTTGGAGGATCCAGGTGGATGCGTCTTGCAGGTTTGAAGGTGGATTTGGTCTGAAATTGGAGGCCATCGTGGACCAGATTGATACGGAGAGTTCACACTCGAAAAATAGATGCATGTGAGTTTCATCTGCACGGTTACAAAAGACACAAGCAGCGGGAACGTTTAATCCCCATGATAGGAGTCTGTCACGAGTTGGGAGTCGCTCAACAAAACCCAGCCAAGTGAAGAGAGAGTAACACGGGATGGCTTCCTTGAACCAGACAGATTTAGCTCATGGAACCGGTGGCTTAGTGATTCTTTTGATGAGAAGCTTGGAAGAAAAGTGCATGCTGCGTTACGCCAGAGATGATTATCGTCACCATTCGAGTGCAGATGAACTGGATGCGTCCTGAGATATATGAGCAGGTTCAAGGCTCGGTTTGATCTTGCCGGAGACAATGGACAATCTCCGCTTCGGATAACCTGAGATACAGTGTTGACAAAAAAATAATATATGTAGTAAATTAGTCTATTTTTATATATATATATTTTTTTGTAGCTTTATTTTTTCCCGGTAAAATAACGATCATTCAAAAAATCTGAAATGCGCCTCAACGATCGCAGAGCCTCTCAACAAATCTTAAAAACTTTATTAATCTCCACAAATCTCAGATCCAAAAAATGTTATCCGAATTTTCAACCGGCGATTTCTCCTATTTTCGGCGGAGCTCCAGCGTCGGAAAAAATGGAGGGATTCGCTTCGAATCATAGAACACTCGCCGTCGATCGATGGATAGATATCGTTAACGGTAAAGGTTACGGCGTTAACGAACCTACTCAGATCTACTCAACGCGACCCAATTCGTCGCCGTCTATTTCTCCTCCGCCTCGAGTAGTTGCATATACAACAAGGACGACGAAGTCGATTTCGCCGCCGTGGAGATTGTTCGATGCGGAAACGAGGAGGAAGAAGCGAATCGCGAGGTATAAGGCTTATGCTATGGAAGGGAAAATTAAATCGACGGTTAAAAAAGGGTTTCGTTGGATCAAAAACAGATACTCTCAGATTATCCACGGTTAATCGGAACTTTTGCTTTCAATTTCCCGGTGGAATCGTGGCGATAATCTCCGGCGACTATTTTTTGTTTTTGCTGATTAAAGGTTTTTAATAGGGGAAACCAATACGATGCCGTTATATATTAAGATAAATTAGTCAACGATGGTTTCTTCAGGTCAGATACGGCCCGAATATGATTTTTAACGACTTATTTGAAAGCCCGATTAATACTTAAATTGGCTTGGCCTTTTATGTGAACACCGGCCCATTAAGTGAGATATTTTAATCAGTATTGGGAATTGTGTGATTTTTGTTTTGTTTAAGAAACGAAAAGCACACCACCTTCTACGCACGATCATAATAACTCCGCACGTGCAGCCACGTCGTCGTTCTGGTTTTTTATTCGCTTTAACCAGATATAGCTTAATTTATTATATTACCCTAATTTGATAATTAAATTTACTTTAATTCATTTTTATTTTGTTCTCGTGCATGTATTATGATATTATCTATCATGTAAGTACGTGAATAGAGAAAAATTAAATTCAAAATTTTGAAATTGATTGATTTGATATAAATACAAGAACATTCATGGGTTTTTACTCATTTCATTTATGAATATCAGAAGCTCTATTTGAAATTCAAAATTAATTTTTAATAGTATAACCGATTTTCTAAATATTTAACTATTATAAAAAGTAAATATACAATTTTACAAAAAAATTGCTTATTAAACAAGAGACAAGGGTATTAATGGAAATATAATTATGGGCAAACTCGTAAAATGACATTGTAAATTCCAAAAAACATCCGTAGATTCGTCTTCTTTATTCTATTGGATTTTTAAGCCTGCAGAATCCTATGCAACAACCATACCATTACCTACATTATCAAAGTCATAACTATTTTATTAAATACGTTTAATGTATAAATAATATTATTCCTATCACTAGATTTCAACTTTTTATTCATGCAACCAACATGTCGGAAGATGTAAACAATTTTCAATTTGAGCAAAAAGATTGAGTATCTTGTAGTTTACTTTTCCTCTATAGTGAAATAGCATAAGAAAATTTAACAAAATAAAGTAACATAAGAGATAGCTTAAGAATATTTAACATAATTAATAATAAAAAATATCCCTAAACTCTAACAAAATAAAAGTATCCCTAAGAAATGCGGATCAAATTAAAATTAGACTTAATTTATTTTTCACCCTTCATAAATTTCAAATACACAAAGAATAGAAACATTTGATAATATAAAAAATCAGAGCAAAAAATACATATTCGATTTAATCATCCGTTTAAAAAAAAATAACGGATCAATAACAAAGTATTTTCTTTTTCGTATTATTGGTTAAAAAAACAGAACATGCACCTTTGTATACCAAAATATTGCTTTGATACTTTGAGTCAAAGTAGAATGTGCAACCATTCAAAATTTAAGTGGTATTTTATTTTTCTGAATCATGTATCTATGTTATATTTAAATAAATTCAAACAAAATAAATATTGGTTATTTTGTAGACTTATTAATTGTTAGACCCAAAATTTTACTTATTTATAAATGTATCAAAATATAAAAATAATTATTTTATGGTATCACCAATTTTATTATTATTAATGTGTTTAATTTTTATTTTATATCTCTTTTTTATTCATGCAAACAAACATGTCAGATGATTAATAAAAAGAGATCGAGTACACTGTAGTTTACTTTTCTCTACAGAAAAATAGCATAAGAATATTTTTCCATAATTAATAAAATAAAAATAAGAAAAGGTTTTGAGAATCTCAATTTCATTTTATTAAAAAAATACGTCAATAAATACTCAGAACTAAAAAGCAAAGCCACTACACATACATACATAGACACACTGCATATCTCACCTCGCTCCTCGCGCTCTTTCTGTTTTCTGCAGAGAAAAGAAAACAAACATTTTCTTGAGAAACAAGCCACAATCACAATCCATCGATCTAATTTCAGTAACTATGGTTGTTTCCGAGAGTTTTGGTCATGGGGAGCTTGATTTCAACGACGACCTTGGTGGTGGCTCAGCTTGCTCAACGCCGTTTGTTAGTGCTCCGTCAAGTCCAGGTCGTGGTCCACCACCACCACCGCCTGGTTATTTCTTCAGTGCACCGTCAAGTCCAATGCATTTCTTCCTATCCTCCGCCGCAAAAGCTCAATCGGAGAAATCAAAGCTGGATTCGTCTCCTTCATCTTCCGACTTCGAATTTGATTTCTCGTCTCGGTTATCTTCAAGCAGCGTCGGTGGTGTTTCCATGACTTCCGCTGAAGAGCTTTTCTCTAACGGCCAGATCAAACCGATGAAGCTCTCTTCGCATCTTCAAAAGCCACAGATCTTATCTCCGCTTCTAGATCTAGAGGAAGAAGAGGACGAAAACGACAACGAATCGAGTAAACGTGGCAGAGATCTGAAGTTAAGAAGCAGATCTGTTCATCGGAAAGCTAGATCTCTCTCTCCGTTACGAAACCAATGGACTGAAGAAGAAGTAAACGAAAACGCAGCGTTTCAAGTGAAGGAGCAAGAGGAAGAAGACGAGAATTCACCGTCAGCTGAAACGACACCGTCTTGTTCAGCTTCGTCTTCACGATCATCATCGTACGGAAGAAACTCAAAGAAATGGATATTCCTTAAAGATCTACTTCATCGGAGCAAATCCGAAGGAAGAGCAAACACCAAAGAGAAATTCTGGTCCAACATTTCATTCTCTCCTTCAAATTTCAAACTCAAATCTCAATCTCTCCACATCTCAAAGGAAGAAAAACCGATTCCAGAAACAGAGAACTCAGCAACCGATCCCAAAACGCAGAAGCAGAAACAATCGGCGGCGAAGAAAACTCCGGTTGTTGCCGGAAAACCGACGAACGGAATAGCGAAACGACGAGGAGGATTACAACCGTCGGCGCATGAGTTGCATTATACGATGAACAGAGCTCAAGCGGAGGAGATGAAGAAGAGGACGTATTTGCCGTACAGGCAAGGATTATTTGGGTGTTTAGGGTTTAGTTCGAAAGGTTACAGTGCCTTAAACGGTTTAGCACGAAGCTTAAACCCGGTTTCGTCCGGTTAAGTCATGGATTATGCGAAAATGTGTTTTATGTATAGATTATGGAATCCTTCAAGTTATAAATTAGTATATGTAAGATAAACTCCTTTTATATCTGTTCTTAAATTAGTTTTGTAATGTTCAAAAAATTCGTTAGTCGCAACTCGTTGTAGAGTTGGGTCTAGCCAATTAACTGGAGATTAATCGGATATTTGTTTCGGTATTGTTGCTTTTATTTGTTTAATTAATTTAAATAAAATGTTACATATTTTGATTATTTTCTTTTCTTTTTCTAAACAAATACTAATCAAAATAATATTCTCTACTTTTGCTTTAGAAGATAGCAGAATTTATAGTCGGTAGCTTTGTGATCATGCATGTCTAGCAAAAAAATATCTTAAACTAATGCACTTATATTCTAAAATATATTTACTACATAATTTTAAAAAATTCGAACATAAGTAAAAATAACATCTAAATTATAGTAAAAGAATAGGAACAATTATTAAATAAGCATGAATTTTAGATACAAAGATTATAAAATATTTTTGAAACATTATATAGAAGAGAATAAAGGAATTGATAAAATATAATATATATATATATATATATATATATCAATCTAAATAGGTCATGTAATTTGTTACTATTGATTCGGTGTTAAAAAATCGTGTGATTAATTTTTTGTTAACCGATTTAGTCTTAATTATAATGTAATGATGAATTTTGTTTCTCTGAATGGATTGTTAGACGTTAAGAGTATCCGAATTAGAGTGTTCTCACAACTATTCTTGTTTGATGAGAATACTTGTGAGAATACCCTAATGAATACTCTAAAATGGTTGTTTTTTAGAAGAATTGTTCTTGGAAATGATTTCATAATGTAGAATTGTAGTAATGTTGGAAATTTTCGTTGTTTGAGGTAAAATCAAATGTCAAGTTAAGGGTTAATGAAACAATAATGGTGGTGGGGTTTTAGTTTGTTGAGAGATAGTGCAATTATTTTTGTAAGTACTCGAAGATTTGTAAAATAAGAAATGACAACAAAAAATTGGGGTCATGAGTGTTTATTGTTTATTTGATTTGGAGTGATGTGTGTATAGAGTTAAGAGCATCTTTATTCATGACCCATTTGTGCTTTGTCTTTATTAGCATTTGGTGATTGAAACTGCGTCTTTCAAGTCTTATCTAATTGGCTTTTTGCTAAATGTGATATATGCTTTTTAGTTTATTATTATGTCTATCTATTTTTTGGACATTTATGCTTTACACTTACTTAGTTACATCAATCCCCTTGTTCAGAACCTTAATATGAGTAATGTATATCATAGTGTTAATTTGTTCCAATCTTAATTTTGCTTTGCAGTTATAGGGAAATCGCAAACAAACAAACAAAAATGATACTAGAACAATTTGGGTCTTTTTATCCTAAGTGAGTATGGAAGAATTATATTGATATTTTAAAACATTCAAAACTTTTAACTTATGACTAAATCAATTAATACTAGGTTTATTTCCATCTATTACATTATTATTCATTTTTTATTTTCTATTATAAATCTAAATTTTCGTGATTAGCAAATTTAATTCTTAAAATATTTATGGGAAGCAATTTCATAAACGATTCTACTATTAACAGTTTTGTATTACAAAAAATATGATGGACTATTCTACATACATAACATTCATGATAAACAATTTCATCTTCAAGAGACAAAACCACAATGAACGAGTTTACATGTGTTACTCTAGAGTTTTTCTGTTATTTTCTCTCCGATAATTTATACCTATATGCGTTTTCCAAAACTAAACTTTATATTTTTGTAGAAGCATTTAAATTGTAGTCACTATTAAAAAAAATAATAAACCTACACTTAACTATATTGCTTTTTGTTTTGAATTGTACACTGATCTTTTGTTGTTGTCTATTTATTTTGAACAACCAAGATATATCTCCAAACTATTATTAATATTCAAATATGTAGAAAATTATATATAAATAACTTCAAGTGATCAGAACTCCAACCTCATTTAGAAATTGCTACGTTCTACTTGTTTTCAAGACCATACGAAGAATCACATGTAAATCTGACTAATTCCTAGAACAAACAAGTTTGAAAGAGAAAGCAGCTCACCATAGTTAACTTTCGACTAATGCCAAATTTCGTTTATCTTCTATCCACGCAACAAACTACTAACCACAAGCTCCTAAATTGTGTTGTTACATCTTCCTCCTATATGCAAAAACTCTAGCTAAGGTGACCCTAAAATTGAAATGTTGTTTCAGAGTACTAGTTAAACATTGTGAAACGGTGTCGTTTTCTTGCTGCCACGGCTCCGGCAATAGTTGTCGTTGAAAAATAAAAAGTTAAATATGTTATAAATTATTACGTGCACGCATGACAACTTTATAAAATAAAATCAACCGCACATTATATTATAAAACATTAGCTGTCTTATCTATCTGAAATATACGACTCATCCCACATGAACTTGTCTCCATTTTGGGCCCGATTTCTCCATTTTTACATTCACTTGTATACATGCAAATTTATATAATAAAATATCTGATTTTTGTGAAAAATAGCTAAAAATAAAATTAGAAAACCACGTGAGTTGTCTTTTTTCGAAAGAAACAGAAGAGGTCCATACTGAAAAGTGAAAATCTCACTGTTTTTATTTTGGCTATTTTCCTGCATAAATATTCAATAAGAGTAATGATTTGGGACAGATTACATTAAAGACAGTCTTTTCATGGGGCCTTAATACTTTTTAAATAATAATATTTCTCGAAGAGATATTGTTTTTATTTTAAAATATGTTATTTTGTGACTATAACAAAATTCCAAAAATTCAATATTCCACAAAATGGGGAAATAATAAAATATCAGAACTTTAAAATGTAGACAAATTTTCTCTCTATATTCTTAAAATTAGTTAGTCATTAGACGTATTTCATTTAATTTTTTAGCCAGAGATTTCCAATATTTTGACAACTATGAAAAAATGAAAGATAAGAGCTTTAGTCTATTTTATTAAATGCAACCACGTTAACTTATATAAAAAAATCTATTAAATTAGGTACGGATAATATTAAACATAAACTTATTTCTTTACTAACAAATATAATAAAATTTCAAAATCTAATCACCAACACTTATGAGAATTTTTTTTTTTTTTTTTAAATGAAATAAAAGCAGTGAAAAACCTAACTGTTTTAATCCAATATAAAATTTCTAACCAAATTATTTTTATGATAAAACTACAAGCTAGTTGCAAAAGAGTGACGAGGGATGAGTCACTTCAATCAATCGTGAACAGCTCTTGTTGACACTGTAGATTACTTCATCACTTAGCTGTGTTGATCTGATCGGTCTCACTGTTTATGCATGGGAACTTTCTATTTGCGATAACCAATGTCAGGTATAATATTAATTTCCACATTTATATAATTAATAAAAACGAATTCAGTTGAATTTTTTGTTTGTCTTCTATTTATTTGAATTATATCATAAAATATTGAAAACATAGCGAAAAATCATTTTAGTTTACGAATTTATGAGTGAAGAACACATGGAGATGGTAAGCAGCATCCTAATCTCATCAGGTTTTGTATCATTACACATTTTCTAATTGTCTAAGCAGCATGCATTCTTGCCTCTCAGCTTGTAATCATTATACATTTTATCATTGTAACAACTCTCCCAATTTTTGCATATGATGAAAAGGACGACGATAGCATAGAAGAGGTTTATTAAAAAGTCGTTAGCCCATAAGTTTACATAGCCCATGAGAAAGGCCCATAAGTTAGAATTCGAGTTATATCATTATTGAATATTTGGAAATATGTATGGTAAGCGGCAATTTATTCATAACCGGACCGAACTCGATTCGGTATTGTCAAAGAGTCACTGATCGAACTGGTCCAACAGGTTAGATTGGGTAATCAATTTTTTAAAATTATATATATATGTATATGTATGTATTTATAATTTTATATATAATATATTGATAAAAAAAATTATCGTAAGAGAAAGATAGATATTTGCTAATATTTTTAAGAAGCATAAAAGAATCAATAAGTAAATAAAAAATAGCATAAAAATATCAAAATCTTCTTATTCATTAATTAGTCTCTCTTTGTCATGAAATTCTATCCATCTCTAAATTGATCTACTTTAATAAAAGATAGAAAACATAATAAGCTTCGAATGTAACAAATAACAACAATAAAAAATTTTCGTTTTCTATAAGAAAAAGAAACATAAGTTAACAAGAGAACAAGGATATTCCAAAACATTAACAAATTAAAAATAGGAACACAAATTAAAAACATATTCTTGTACGATTTGTTATGGAAGAAAATTGATAGGACGTTATTTTAGTGAAAGATAATTTAGAAAGGAAAAGAGATGAGTTTGACTCTTTGAGATTTTGAAATTTAATTCAGTTGGGAAAAAGAGATACACGTTAATAATATTCATCTTTCGAAGAGTCACCAATATTATCCTCTGCTCTAAAAACCGGTCTGGGCGGCCGCCTACGCGTCTGAAAAGCGTGCGGCGGCTCCCGGCCGCCAGGACTAGGTGCCGATCGGAGAGAAAATCGGATGCTTTGAAAATTTCATTTTTTTGTTTGTTTTAGAGGTCGAATTTTGATGATATAGATTGGATCGATAGATTTAGGGCATAATCAATAAGAGAAATGAGAGAATACAATGATTTAACAAGAGGAAAAAATAGCGGTGTCGGCTAGGGTTGCAGTATCACACTGCAAAAGGAAGGAGAAGACTTTAAAATTATTGTTTTACCCTCTTTCTTTTAAAAATGACAGAAAAAAATATGGCAGAAGGTGTCCTAAGAGTCGAACACACGTGCTTTTAGTTACTTACGTACTTTACTACCATCTGAACTAAAGAAAATACTTGCGATTATATATTATATATAGGTATTTATGAATAATAACTCTAAAATTAATCCTCGATTAATTTTCGATTAATCACCGATTAATCATTTAGGCGCTAGGCCCAATCCGACCACCCGACTAGCGCCTAGCACGTTTTCGAGCGTTGATATTATCCATAAAAACAGTAAATACTCTAAGCATAATTAAATTAATTCAAAAAAAAACAAAAAAAAATTGTGAACCCGGTTTTTCCGATCCGAACCGAGTCGCCGGTTTTAGCCGTTTTTTGCCGATTTGACTGATTTTACCTAAATCCGAGTTTAAACCCAGCTCAGAACCGGTTTTGAGAGCGATTCCCGGTCAAACCGGTTCGACCGGCCGGTCCGGTTTTCAAAAACATTGGTAAGCGGACTTAATAAAACAAAAAGAAATATTATAGGAATACATTTTAGTATTCTAATATTTAAGAATTGTCTTCAAAGGGACATAAATATAGATATTGAGATATATGATTTGTCTCTATCAAAAGAGAATGATAAACTCTAATATTTCTTACTAAAATGTGAATCAATGAACAACATTCGTTTCTCCAGCTTTTAGATCATTCTTCTCCAAATACATTACCGAATGCATCAAAACATCCAAATCTTTCACAAGAATCCGTCGCATTGTTATTTGCTCATCCAAATCTTCATAACAACGAGTAATTCTCATACCGATTTGATCTTCACAAGCTTCTTCTTCCTCAGCATTATATTCAATCTCAGCCGTCCACTGAGAACATTCTACGGTTACATCGTTTAGCCTACGAAAAAAAAAAAAAAATGAAGCAAATTAAAAAAAAAAGTACTACGATTATGAATCAAATAAACCAAACAAGATTGTTCTTTTGCTTACTCTTCGAGAATCAAATCTACTTCGTTTGCGTTTTGAGCTTCGGATTCATGATCTTGAATCAGAGACGATGACTTCTCTGTCTCGGAGAATGAAGAAACATTCGAATCCGTTACATTTCTTGATGGTAAAGAAGCAATTGTTTGGATTACGTTTTGAGCATCTTGAATCGAAGACGAAGACTTCTCAGGCTTGAGAAGTGAAGAAACATCTAAATCCATAACTGGTGAAGAACCATGTGCTTCTTTCTTCCTCTTCCCATTAGTTTTCTAGTAAGAAAATGGAATCAGCACAGATTAAAAAACAACAATCCAGATCAAGAACACGAGAACATACCCAAGAAATCTCTGGCTTTTCAGTGAGCAACTTTAACTTAGAAATCGAATCAGCCTTCTTCTTCTTCTTCTTTTTCTTCTTCTTGCCATTAGTTTCCTACAAGAAAACTCAGCTCACTTAAAAGAAACTCTTAGAGACAGTGAAGATTTTTAATAAAGAATGTACCTGAGAAATCTCTGGCTCTGGATTCTTAGTTAATAGATTGATAATTTCAATTGGATCTCCTTTTTTCTCTAACGGGCCTAACTCTGAGAAGAAATCATCTTCAAGAGAACTAAATAACGAAGGTATATGAATTTTATCTCCTGAAACAATTTCATAATGTCAATAGCTACAAAAATCATTTTCTCCATAGTTGAAAGCTTCTGGTTTAACAGAAAAGCATTACCTACATCAGATTCTGAGGAATAACACTGTGGAGAACTATGAAAGAGTTTGATTCCTGATAATCGAACTCCATTATCGAATCTATCAACAAGAAAGAAAACTCCATTGATGATAAATCTAAAACTCTCAAATCGAGTAACCATAACACCGAATTGATGAAATCGTGACTAGATGAAGAGAAATGAAATCAAAACTCTCACCTGTTATGTAGTATACGATTCGGAATCGTTGAAATTTCACCTGGAGAAGAAACAGCGAGTTTTTGAGAAGTTTTTCATTTCGAGGATTCGAATATGTAAAAAATGAAAAATTTATATATAATAAAGAGTAAATGAATTCAACGTACGATTTTGGAATAAAGAGAAGCGATGAATTCCATGGAAGAAAGGTTTAAGGGAAGCTCGTGCTTTCGCCGCAAACATCTTCGCCGTCACTTTCGCCGGGAAGAGAAGAGAGCAAACTCAGGAAGTAAACGCAGCCCTGTTTCAGGGGAACACAGAAGACGACGACGTGTTATTGTTTGGTTTTCTTAATGGGCCTTGTATATTGGGTTATATATAAATACAAATATGGGTTTAATTCATATTTTATTGCATGTATGTAGGCTATATTTTGTCATTAATTTCACTAGTATGCAAAAGCTCCTAATTGGCAAACTATAATCCGATTCGAGATCCATCCCGATCCACTCTAAAAAATAGGATATCCGAGATCTTCGAATTCGAATCTGGATAACTAAATTTAACTATCAGTCTATTAGAGATATTCATATTCGATTTGGATCCGCCTTTCATATATAACGTTTTAAGAATATATAGATAAATTATTCATATAGTTAAATAGAAAATACCAAAACTAAATTTTAATTTAAAAAATTCTTCCAAATATGCATTACAAGTATGTTCTAAAATTTATAAAAAATTATTTGGAATTTTCTCTATATGATATTTTCTACTTAACTATTTTTCTTTAATATTTTAATATTTTAAAATAATTTAACAATATTATTTTAATTATTTTTAGATATTTTGGACGGTTCCGGGTATATGAGGCTACCCACGTATATTGGCTGATTCGAATCCGGATAATAGTTTTTCGGATCCATCAGATCCGAATCCAGATCAGGATACTATGAAATTTCAGAGTTTTCGATCCGTGTCCATCCCTACTCATTATCTATACACTAGTGAGAACCGCACGGCGTACATCCAAGCAAGTCGATAGCTTACTAACCCCAAAACACCATCTTTTTAACCTGATCACTATTGTTTTCCTTCCAAAAGATTCGAACTCTAAACCTCTCTTGTTGTTTTTAAAAAGTGTGTACACCGGTACACGTAGGATTTACATAAATTTACTGCATATACTACACAACCCCATTTACTGCAATTACATGATTTTATTATAAAAAAATTGTATCAGTGCTTTATTTCCTCTATTTTAGTACTATTTTCGGCACATGAAAAAGTGTCAGATTTCACGTAAAGCTTCAAAAAATATTTTTGTTCTAATAAAATAAGTAACTGTCTCATACTGGTTAAAGAAGTGGAAATAAAAACTAAAAGAGGCAAAAGTGTTATGGCATCACGAAACTAAAATTAAAATAAAAGAGACAAAAAAGTGCATGGCATCACATGAGGCTGAGGCATTACTATAGAAACTGTGGACCAAATCAGGCTTATAAATGTAAGATAGCGACTCTCCTTAAGATTTTTTTTGGGGTACTATATGAATTGAGAAAATGTCAAATTTTAATCGAAAAATATCTTGTCTCTTGTTACTATGACTTGGGAGATGGTAACTAACACAACTAAACAAAATAAACGTGTATATATCTTTTAAAACTCTTTATTTAGTTGAATATCGATCATGTCTGGAGTCAAGCCCCATACCAACAAAGCCTAAACAATGATGGGATCTCAGACATGGCGGGAAGTTTATCGAGTCTCAAACAGCTAAAAACAACTACACCGGCTGAATCGGAACCAGAACCACTTTTCCCATGGATTCTGTGGTCTCTATGGTTCTCAAGGAACATAAAAAATTTTCGATAACCGTTTCATCTCAGAGGAGGAAACGCTGGATATAGCAATCTTCAGCCATTGCGAATGGCAAAAGGCACAGGAGAGGACAGAAGCCACGGTGACACCACAACAACGTCAACACATAAGCCAAATACCAACCCAAAGAATGTATACGTGTAACACGGATGCGGCATAGAAGGAAAGCAGTAAAACGGCGGGACTGGCATAGGTGATAAAGGAGAATGGTGACAGAACAATATCCATATGAACAAAAAAATCAGCCCCATCAAATCTCCAATGGCAGCAGAAATGATGGCCATTTATGAGGCAATGATAGAAGCAAAGGCACTCCATTTCTACAACATACATATAAAATCAGATGCCAAAAATGTCATCCAAGCAATCACAAGCAAAACAAACCAGAAGGAATTCCGAGGACTCGCAAACGACATAAATTGGATCTCTCTGTTTTTTCAGTCGGTCTCCTTCTCTTACATTCTAAGGAATGAGAATGTAATAGCTGATATGCTAGCTAAAACAGTCCTAAGGTCTACGACCATGGATCACTGTATAACCACCTCAAAATGATGTTAAAAGTAATGAAAGTATCTCTTTCGAGGACCAAAGAAAATCGATCACCATCTCTAATCATTCTAATCATTAACTCTAATTTTAAGGGTGTATTAAACTATAGATTTTTTTAAAAATTGAAGATTTTAAAATGTCTTTCTAAATCCAATGTTATTGAACCTCAAATTTATATAAAATCACTTAAAATTATTTACAAGTCTTTGTTATTCAATAATTAACTAAAATTGCAATATTATACCACATTAATAACAAAAAGAATTATTGATAAAATTTATTTTTTTTCTTTTTTTTATCAACATTAATAAAATTTATTTAAACATCATTATTAGTTTATTTTCCTGAAAAATAAACAATTAACGCGTTTCAAAATTAATAATGAGAAAAGAAAAACAAACTCATATGTTCAAACACAGTCATACATTCATAAAGAGAATCATAGGTTCCAATAATGTTCATCAAATCATAAATCATCAAACTTTTTTCCATCAATCGTAAAAAAGCAATATAGAAAATAGTTTTAACAAAAAAAAAAGGCAATATAGAAAATAGTACCACCATCATTTACTATCCGTGTCTTTTGATTTCTCTTATTGGTATAGCTATTTGGTTGGGTTTTTTTTTTTGTTCGGCTTTATATCCACGTCTTTTATATGGCTAGCATCTACCGGAAAAAGTGTCAAGTGCCCGTACCTTAATATATGTTATTTTTTGTTTTGTCGGCAATTTATGTAATTTAACTAGAAGAAAGATTGACTATTTTTATTTATTTTTACACCGTCAAATACACACATGCAAACTCGTAAACGATACGTGCACAAGGTCTATTCATAAACTAAGGAGATCCTGCCACGTGGAATCAACGCTAAAATCGAACGGAGGAAAATGTATACCGTTTTCCTCGTCAAGATCAAACGGTTCTCCATCTAACAGCCACGATAACAGCGAATCAGGCTCCTCTTGCTGGTCCCAAAGGTTTTGACCTTCTCCTTTGGAAACTAAGTCCCAGTCAACGAACTCATCAGCCATCGATTCAGCCGAAAACCCTTTACGTGACTGAGAATCTTCCTCGTTGTTGCTCGACTCAGATGACGACACGTGGACAACATCAGGCTCCTTCAATAGAAAACATGTGTCATCGTCAAAAATGTTGTCATTGAAACACAAAACTCCATCGTCACCATTAATGCTTGGGTCACAGAAACCATTGTCTCCATAGTCACATGGTCCAGTGGAGTTACAACTTGACAATACCATTAATGCGTCTTCTTTGTCTCCCTCTTTATTTGCTTCTACATGAGGCAAAACGACTTCGTTTTTGTTTGCTTTAGAGTTCTTGCGGGTTTTGGGGCTTTGGATTGGTTTGGGTTTCATGGCAGACCGACTGGTTCTTCCGAGTCTACGCTTCAGAGGATTAGGAGGAGGAGGAGGAGCATTCTCGACAAGGTTTATGACCGTTGGTTTTCTGATGAAGTTGTGGAGTTTACGGCTGAGATGAGAGTTCCAGTAGTTTTTTATTTCGTTGTCTGTTCTTCCTGGTAGGTTACTAGCAATCACTGACCACCTGCATATTAATAGGTTAACGCAAAGATTTTACTGACATTTCCGCTAAATAGTGGAATAGTAGACTTCTCGGAAAAATCAAGATGTATATAAAGTTTACGTGGAACAAACATAATATGTTAAAACGTTACGTTATTCAATATAGTGGGGTTTTCTTAAAAAATAATGTAAAAACATAAATTGAAACATGAAAACGTATAAAATATGTCATTCATCACTTTTATTAAATCCATGTAGTCAACTTTTTCCTAAAAGTGTTTTAAGATATAGAGACATGGACTGTTAGTTTACACACAAAAAAAAAATCAATAAAACCGTCTAAAAACTCATTAATGAGAGTGATCAATATTTAATCAAGAATGTATAAATACAAATTGCTTAAAACTAATAAAAGAAAGAGAAAATTAGACAACGAAAGGTCATTAAAGCATATTGTATGTATTTTATCACGACGTAACTCATCAACCGTTTTTAAATTTTATTTTGATATTATATGGTTCACGTGAATTTGTACTCTCTATTGAAAATGTAACAAAATAAATTTCTTCAAATATATAATTAAACAAATAAAATTTACCTGTTCCCCAAAGTAGAATGCAACTTGACGATGAGATCTTCTTCTTCAGGAGTTATGTTTCCTCTTTTGAGATCTGATCTCAAATAGTTAATCCATCGTAATCTACAGCTCTTTCCACATCTTTTTAACCCTATTTTAAATTAATCAGTTGAAATTAATTAACCACGTTAGATTTTTAGGCATATTTAAGAAACTCAACGATTTTTTCTTTTTATAATATTAAATTTATTTGCGAGTGTTCTAGATGTCAAATAGTGTTCGAGAACAAGAAAGCCAAATGGTCTGAATAATAAATGACTCACAATAATATTCTTGGAATATTTCACAGTTTTCGACGTTGACATGAAAATGAGGTTAATATTTTTCAAAACAGTTATGTAAAGGTAAAAACTTATGTGTACGTTAGATTAAAAAAGAAGCAGGTCCTCTTAAATCATGGGTTTATTATTATTCAAAGACCAACTACTGTACTTAAGGTTTTTATTAAATACTTAAATAGTCGGCACATAAAAATAAAACTCAAGAAAGTAAAACAAAATTAAAAACATGACAGTAAATATTGACACAAGACAAAACTTTAATACATGCCATCAAGATTTTGCGTTCACACCTCCTACAATCAAAATTTCTCTTCTGAACCAGAACATAAATGTAGTAGTTTGATTTACTCACGTACAATTAATAATAAGCCGTTGAATCTAAATATTCTACACTCACTAGCTTTACTTTTTAAACCAAAGCTAATGGATTAAGAGAAAAGATGCATGCGATCATCAAGAAAGAGACAGAGAACGTGTTTGTGTCTGTACAATAAATACTCAATCTGTTTTTTTTAAATGTCGTTCACTTGGATTAAGAAGTAAAATAAGAATTGCTTACGAAAAAATCATATTGGAATTTGGAAAATGTATTTTTTTTTTTAAACATAAAATGACTCCAAAATTACATTCTTTTATCCAACGGATGAAGTATATGTCTTACCAGCATTTTTGGGAAGAGAACGCCAGGAGCCTTCGCCGTGAGACCGAATGTAATCGGAGAGAATCTTGTCTTCCTCCGCCGTCCACCGTCCCGTTTTCATTCCGACCTTCTCACAACATGGCGCTCTTCCCATTTTCTCCGGCGACTATTAAACTTTTTAGTCCTTTCACTCAAAGAGAGATATAAGAAAGAGTCATAAAGACTGGTAAAGTGACGACCCACCAAGACTAGAGAAGTGACGACACACCACAAAAAGTGAAGTGAGGCGGTATTTAATATTTATAGTGGAAAATAAGAAGACTAAAAGGGGAAGCAAAGAGAGAGGACGACACGTGTCACGCAACGAAGATAGTTACGTAAGACTAGTTTGAGACTGAAGTCGTGGCTCATCCATGGTCAAGAGCTAGTAACCAGTTCATGTTGGTTCGTTCTTGTTCTCTTAGTTGCTAATCGATTATAGTTTTCGAAAAAATTTAACTAAACATTATTTAATTTTATAATATGAATCTAGAACCATGCGAGTCAAAACCATATGGATTTAGATATATGTCTTCAGAAATCTAGTCTTTAATATCTGCCCAAATATTATCGTGTCCGCAGATATTGGATATGTAAATATAATTTAAAAGATTTTTTAATAGAATTTTAATATTTTAGGTGATAATTTTGAAAAATAAAATATGATATACATTAAGAAGAAATAAATTTAATTTAATAGTTCCACCGTTAAAATTTAAAATATTAATAATAATGCTTGTAAATTTTTTGTTATCAATTTTTCATATTTCAATATAACATGATTTCGCTTATTATAAACTACATTACCTTTTAAATTCTACTGTTCAACACAAACTATATTGTATATATCTCATGCATGCATGCAGCCTAAAAGAATAATTGTTTGCTATATTAACTTTGGATTTATACTAATCAATTCAGGTTCGATCAATCATCCAACAATAAAATCATAATCATTTCGGATTCAATTAGTATCATCTAACAATACAACTATAATTGTACTTTTGGGGACTCGCTGGTTGGCTAATTATGAGAGATAAGTTCATAAGATGGGATTTTGATGTCTCTCCTCTTTGTGTGTTCTCTGGAATCGCTAATGAATCATCTTCGCATCTTTTTCTAAATTGCTCTTTTTCCTTTGAGATGTGGTCTTCTTTCTTTCAGCATAATGATCTTATTCCTCCTCCAGATTTTCACGGTGTGGTTCAGTGGGTAAGGCAATGTTCTTCCGTTCCAAGGGTTAAGGTTATTTGCAAATTACTCCTCCAAGCAATAACCTATTCCATTTGGATGGAGAGGAATGCAAAGATTCACACCAATTCTTCTAAGACGGTAGCGGCTATATCCAAAGAAATTCAGTTGCTAATATGTTGTAAATTGGCTGTTTTAGATCAGGAAGTTTCTCCAAGCAACCCAAATTCTAATCGGTCAGCTGTCTCAGATTCTTATCTCTCCACTTGGTTTGACTCTTTCCAAATCTAAGTTCCCTTCTTCAGAATCCAATTATCTTCTCCTATGTTTGCTTCAAATGAGTTTCAAATCCATATTTTTACCTTAGTTCATTGTGTTATTTGATGTACATTTTCTTTCTATTGTATTCTTTTCTTAAAAACTTTAAAAAATGTATCCTATGCGAGGAAGAAAAGAGAATGAATAAAAAAAAAAATCTAAAAAAAAAAAAAAAAACACTATAATTGTACTTTCTCGTCAATGATTTTTCTTCCTCCTATACCGTGGCAAAATAGGTGTAACGTACTTTTCTTTTTTCACACAATGTATTAACGAGTGTCAGCATTTTTCTTCAGTGGACAGTAAATTGGTATTAATGGGGATGGGCCCACCCTTGTGAGATGTTTGGTTATTGTCATTGTAAATACTATAAATAATGTAGTTGGTCGAAAGATGCGAATATTCAAGAGACCTGACACATGATTGTCCAAACCACTCGATATGTTTCTTTGCATGCAAATTAATAAGCAACAAAATTGTATAAGTTTTGTTGGTTTTAACAAAAATATGTAAGTTTGTTTCATAGTGTTTAATTAACAAATGCGAAAACGTAACATATACGCCAGATTTGTTGTGGTTTAGTAACGAGTTGACTTAGAAAAAGAGATACAACCTACTCTTTAAATTTCAGATAAACAAAGAAATCATCACAGATAGATTATAAATAATGTAATATTCATGTTTTATCTATTGTTGGGGTGGACTTAGCATATCCCCGGTCTAACTCGTGGGAAGACCCAAAAGAAAATCAGGTTCAAAGGCCATCCTTTCAAACACGAGGAGTTGACTTCAAGAAGACAAAATAAGAAGTGACAGATCGGTCACATCGCACCTTGTTTTGGTAGCAAAGCATGTCAAGGAAGCGTTCCAACGCATGTTCGTCTCTGTCAGATCGAAGGCGAGGTCTATTCTCGGATTAGACCTGGCTACAAGTCAACTCCCAAAGCCTATCCTGATTGCTATAATTATCCCCTTCATTAATTGTAAAACACATTGAATTATAGGGAGAAAAATAGGAGAATAGGTAGAACAGCTCAGTAAACCTTAGATTAGTCTAACATCGCTAACGACCTCGTCGATTGGTGTTAGACTTCGCTTTTCGCTTTGTCGCTCTTCTTGTAACCGACCTCTCTTTTTCGTGTAATAGCGACCTCGCTCAAGTATAAATAAACGATAATCATTTCGCCATTCTCCTCTCTTATACGATTCGATTACCGACCGGGTTCATCTACGAGAATTCCGACCCACAAAATTCGCCTCGCATGAACGCCACGAGCCAGAAGTCTTATCACCTTACCTCGAATATAAGAATCTAACTCTACCAGCGAACCATCGTCAAACCTAGCAACCCCATGTGCGACTCGGTACAAACACCTATGTAGACTTGAATTTCTAATCAATAAGCTTTGGTGTCCGAAAACTGAGTTTTGTTTCAGTCGTTAATTTTGATGTGCTATCGAGTTCATCTTTTGGAATAGCCGTGCATATTTATTGAGGATATTTCAAAAGACATAAGTTTGATTCCATATTCCATTTTCCGTAAACTTTGAGAATGGCTCACTTGGTTATTTTGGTTTTTTTGGCTCGGGTTGCTCTTATAAATTGTGGATTCTTGGAAAACTCCTTACCGACACAACTGGAATTCCTGAAGCTAACTTTTGAAAATTATTAGGACCTACATTCAAATGGTCACATGAAATGACTTGACAACTAGTCCAATCTTACGTTATGCATCATCGAATGTAAGACCAAAAGCTGTAGGGAATCCATAATTTAGTGGGTCCCCGTAAATGGGCTATTTATATAAGCCCATTACAAGCATAGTTCATCGTAAACGGGCTTTGTTAAGAGATATAGCGAAACACGATGACGTACAAATAAAGTCGACGAAAAGAACAGTCAGCGATTCTACGGTGATTTTCCACGTGGCGGATAATTATTGGTTACCTTCGTCAGAGACTTAATTCTGATTGGTTAAGCATCGCAATGTACACGTAAACCAACCACTAGAGTTTCGAATTCTAAATTTGCGTTTTGGAATCGTTTCCGCGAAAGTGAAGAAAGCGAAGAAGTAAAGAGAGATTCGAAGAAGCTCCGAAAATCAGAAATCGAAGAAGAAGATCTTCTTTTGTTTTTGTAAAATCCGTGAGAGATTCACTGTTAACAATCGAAACAAATCTCAGATAGGAGTAAGCTTAAGAGTTTGAAGGCCTTGGGAGAGAGAGATCCGATTTTCTCTCCTGGTTTTTTTCCCGTTTCCATGGCGATTCGGTGGTCTGGGCTCTGTTTCGTCTTGTTCGCTCTTTCTTACGCCATCTGTGTCCTTGCTGGGTAAGCATTGCATAGAATGTCTACGGTTCGATTCGTTTAGCGTTGGAATCCGAAATGCTAAGAAATATCTATGGTGTTGTGATATTAGGAAGAGTTACTATGATGTGTTGCAAGTACCGAAAGGTGCATCTGATGAACAGATCAAAAGAGCTTATAGGAAACTTGCTTTGAAGTATCATCCTGATAAGAATCAAGGAAATGAAGAAGCGACTCGCAAATTCGCTGAAATCAACAACGGTATTGCGAATTCTATATTTCTGCACTCTTGATTAACTCGTTTTTTTGTTTGTTGAGATTGACGTGTTGGTGTGTTTGTGTTGGTGATGTAACATAGCTTATGAAGTTTTGTCTGATGAGGAGAAGAGAGAGATTTATAACAAGTATGGTGAAGAAGGGCTTAAACAGTTTGCTGCAAATGGAGGACGAGGAGGAGGAGGAGGTGGTATGAATATGCAGGACATATTTAGCCAGTAAGTCTCTGAAGCTGTTCAATGTTATCAACATTGTACACGAAAACATCTTGATTCTTGTCTTTATTGGAAGATTATCATGGTTACTATGAACTCGTGTGAATTATAGGTCTAGATAGTGGATACTATGGAATGTGAAGGGATCTTTACTGTAGGGTGAATAGCCCTAAATTTAGATAATGTTTTACATATGTGTTTATTAGAGGGCTCGCAAGACTGTTAAATGTGCAGAGATTTATTAATGTGCCCCTATTAGGTTTTTTGGTGGAGGTTCAATGGAGGAAGAAGAGAAGGTTGTTAAAGGTGATGATGTGATTGTGGAACTTGAAGCAACTCTTGAAGATTTGTACATGGGAGGCTCTGTAAAGGTAATGTTAAAGCTCTTTTCATCACTTTCTGCTTAACCCAATATTACTTAGTGAACAAGATTGCATAGTGTTATTCAAACATTCATTTACGTTGAGCAATGTATCGCGTAAGATTGGTCTTTAGAGAAATGCACACAAAAAGATTTGCCTGAAGTATTGGTTTCACAAATGTACAAATGTAGCCAATATGACTTAGTGAGAATGGTTTCATATCATCATTCAAACATTCTTTTACGTTTGAGCGATGTTTTTGTTAAGAGTAAGATAAGTGCATGAAAAGACTTGCATTAAGTATTGTCTTTTTAAATGTAGCCAATACAGCTTACTGAACGTGATGTCACAGTATCGTTCATAAGTTCTTTTACTTGTTTGAGCGATGTTTTTGGTCAGAGTAGGATAGGTCTTTAGAGAAATGAGACTCTTGGCTTTAAGTTTCTCAATTAGTGTTTTGAAACTATATCAGGTTTGGAGGGAGAAGAATGTAATCAAACCAGCTCCTGGAAAGCGAAAGTGTAACTGTAGAAATGAAGTCTATCACAGACAAATCGGTCCTGGAATGTTCCAACAAATGACAGAGCAGGTAAAAAAGAAAGCGAAGAAAGAGAAAGAGAAAGAAATTTTGATCCTAATGGTTCAAATCTAATATCATAATTCTCTGTTTTCCTTCTTTTCAGGTCTGTGATCAATGCCCAAATGTCAAGTACGAACGAGAAGGATACTTTGTCACAGTTGATATCGAAAAAGGAATGAAAGACGGAGAAGTAAGTCTCAAAATTCATAATCAGCTTTTTTAAACTCATTGTGTTAAGCTTGTTATTGATTTTGTTATTGATTTTCTTCCTTTTGTAGGAAGTGTCTTTCTATGAAGATGGTGAACCAATTCTTGACGGTGAACCTGGTGATCTTAAGGTTATATAACTTTTCTTAAACCCTTTCACTGAAACTTCAAGAATCAGAAAACTAAACCATTATTTGTACATTTTCTTGACAGTTTAAAATCAAAACTGCACCACATGCTCTTTTCCGGAGAGATGGCAATGATCTACACATGACTGTTAACATAACACTGGTAAATAAATCTTCTTTTCATGGATTTATCAATTTTCATTCGTTTTCTGATTTTACGTATAATCTCTTTTCTTCAGGTTGAGGCATTAGTTGGTTTTGAGAAATCATTCAAACACTTAGATGATCATGAAGTTGACATCAGTTCCAAGGTAATAACACAAAATATTTACAGTCTTTAACGCATTGGTTCCATAACCTTAGTGTTGGCTTATGGACATTGACTAGTTATGTTAGATGAATGACGTAATAGCAGAATAACGAAATGATTGAATAGCGTAAATCCTTTAGTTTAGGCCTAGGCAATTTTTTAGTTCGGTCGGTTTATGTCTAGAAACCGAATCTAATTCGGATTAGCCAAATTTTTAGTTCGGTTAAGCTTGTATTGTATCGGTTTGGTTTGGTTTGGTTTTTAAAAAGATTGTGTGTGACTGTGACAATATATAGGGAGTAACAAAACCAAAGGAAGTGAAGAAGGTTAAAGGAGAAGGAATGCCACTTCATTACAGTACAAAGAAAGGCAATCTCTTTGTTACTTTTGAGGTTTTGTTTCCTTCTTCACTCACTGATGATCAAAAGAAGAAGATTAAAGAAGTCTTTGCTTAATAGTATTATTACACTCCTCTCTTTATCTCTTTTCTCTTTATGTCTCTAGAAATTTGGTGAAAGAACATGTGATGGTGGTCCTTAATGTAACATGACTAGGTTTTTTATATATTAGGAAAGCCAAAAAAATGGGTGAGAGACAAAAGAGGAAAGTTATGAGACAAAGTCATGAGGAGGTTTTTGTTTTGTTTCCTGTCATTTTTTTTTTGTTAATCCAAGTTAGTGCATATTTATGAATCATCTAAGCTTTTGGATTATTATAGTGAATTTTTATTACTCTTTTTGTTTATTTTTAATACTTGTTGTGTGTGTACTCTTATGAGTATAGCTCTTAGGAATTTAGAGCTATAGTTTCTATTATTATATTAAAAATAAAATAATATTTATGTATATAGGAATTTTGTTTTCATTTTGTTTAGAGACAACTTGGTAAATTACAAGATTAAGAGGGAAAAATTAAGTAATGATAAGAGTTTGGAGAAAATATTAACATCTAACAATTAGGTAAAAACAAATCAATAAATGGCAATTAAACAAATATTGGTAATCATCCAAAATACACTTAAATAAACAATATAGTAATATAAATTTTGTATTGCTGTTTTTCTTAATTACACTCTCAAATCTTGTCAATCTTTTAATTATTAGGCGAACAAGTTAGGTTGTTGTTACGATGAAAGTCCAACAAACTAACAAATATCAATTAAATTCATCACCTGATTTTGTTCCAAGAAACGTGGAAGAGAGTCAAGTTCTTACGAAAAGCTTATTCACCTTCCACGTGTCCTTAATACCGCTCCACCCACAAAGATCCTGACACTTTGAATAATAATTAATCATAGTTTTCGGGTTTTCTTTTTGTCGCAGTTCGTTTTAAACCAGATAATTACAGTTCAATTCGGTTCATTTAGGTCGGCTCGGTTCGCTTAACTACTAAATTCAATAAAAAATACCCAATCTTTTATTTATTTTCCTAAATTCTTTTTTTTTTTGCCGCTTTAAGGCGTGTTAAAGTTCGTTCGTTCACCTACATGTGTATATGTAATACGTGTATATATAATATACATCTCTGTCAAGGAAGATTGATCGGAAGAGGAGACTGAATAGGAAACCAACAAAACGACGACGGATTCTTTCAAACTTGCACGCTATTAACGCCGGAAATTTCCGATATACGTATCTATAAGAAGAAGAAAGGAAATTTTACTTTTCATGGACGGCGTTTTATTAAAAATGTCGGTGCAAATAGTATCTCCGAAGATTCCGGTGATACGAGCGATCGGAGGATCCGTGGAAGAGAAATCAACGAACGGATCGAAAACGACGTCGTCTCCGTCGCGTTGGATTTCACGACGTCTTCCTCGTCCGCCGCTTGAGTTTCTTCGGATCGGTAAAGGAGAGAACGAAACTGTGAGAAAAAACGACGGCGTTTTGGAGACTAATAATAACAACGGGAATTGGGTGATGAAGATTCTGGAGGTTGGATCGATCTGGAAAAGGAAGAGACAACGATCTGGAGGAGGCGGCGATGGAGACGAAGAAGAAGAGGAAGTTACGGAATCGAAGGAGAACGATGACGGTTGCGATTTCTGTAGAATCGATGACGAAGAAGAGGAGACGGAGTTTGATAGAGAAGAGTTCTCGAAGATGCTTATGAAAGTCGAATTGAGAGAAGCAGAGATGTTTGCGAAATTGTCATTTCTGGGGAATTTAGCTTATTCAATCCCTAATATCAAGGTAATGATGTTTAAGAGATTCGAATCTGTGTTTTCTGAATTGATCCTGAATTTGATTTTTGTTATACAGCCTGAGAATCTATTGAAATACCAGAGAGTAAGATTCGTGACGTCTTCAATCGAAAAGAGGAAGATGATGATGACGATGAATCTTAAGGACGAAGACGAAGAAAAAAACGAGGAGAAGAAACTGATTAATCCAGCGATTGCTTATAGAATAGCTGCATCAGCAGCATCTCGTCTCTTTTCACCATTTGGATCATTCAAAAAAAACGAAGAAGTATCATTAATGGCGACTGCTGATTCCGTTACAGCGGTTGTAGCAGCAGAAGAAGAAGTTAAACAAGCAGTAGCAGATGATCTGAAATCAAACTCTGTACCACCATGTGAATGGTTCGTATGCGACGATGATAAAACCGGAACAAGATTCTTCTTTATACAAGGATCAGATTCATTAGCTTCATGGCAAGCAAACCTTCTCTTCGAACCAGTACCATTCGAAGACCTTAACGATTTCCCAGTTCATCGAGGTATATACGAAGCTGCAAAAGGAATCTACGAACAGATGTTACCGGAAGTTCACGCTCACATTCACTCACGTGGTAGAAACCGAGCTTTTCTCCGGTTTAGTGGACATTCTTTAGGAGGAAGCTTGTCGTTGTTAGTGAACTTAATGCTTTTAATCCGTGGTCAAGTTCCGGCGTCTTCTTTGCTTCCGGTGATCACTTTCGGTTCTCCTTGTATAATGTGTGGTGGCGATAAGCTTTTGAAGAAACTCGGTTTACCGGAAACTCATGTTATTGGAATCTCAATGCATAGAGACATCGTTCCTCGAGCTTTCTCGTGTAATTACCCAAACCGTGTCGCGAAGATACTCAAAGCTTTGAATGGAAATTTCCGGAATCATCCTTGTCTAAACAACCAGGTAAAAATGCAGAAACCATCTCCATCTTTGTTTGTTTCTTGAAGCTTACGGTGTTTGCGTTTTTTTTTTTTACAGAATTTGTTGTATTCACCGATGGGAAAGTTATTGATACTACAACCATCGGAGAAATTCTCACCGGAGCATCCTCTGTTACCACCAGGAAGTGGTCTTTATCTTTTAACATCTAAAGATGAAACTGAAAAACAACTACGAGCAGCGAAAACTGTTTTCTTCAATTCACCACATCCATTAGAGATTCTAAGTGATCGTTACTCTTATGGATCAGAAGGTAAAATCAAAAGAGATCATGATATGTGTTCTTACTTAAAAGCCTTGAGACATGTGATAAGGAAAGAAATGAAGATGAAGATTGCTAGAGATTATCAATGGAAGGTTAAGTTCTTTGTCGTCAAGATTCTATCTAATGGGAAAGATTCTTGGAAATTTATAAGTAGATTTGTTAGATTAAAAAGTAATCAAGTAGTGATTATCTTTTTACTTCCACTTAGATTTTTGATTATAAGTGTCTTTGGTGTAATGTTTCATTATTCACAAACACATTTTAGTTTCTTCAAGTGAAAAATGTAATAGAATCAATTATTTTCGGTAATGTATAGGTAATAGAAATTATCAGTTTGAAGGAAAGAGTCTTTTCTCCTACTGATATAAAAACCTTACAAAGTGAATTATTTATTGTAATAAAGCTTATGACCTTCTTTGTGGAAGAGAGAGTTTAGAGATTCAACTTTCCTGCTAGATACCAAGAATGCATAGCAAGGCTACCAAATGAGAAGATGTTAGCTAAAGAAGATAAACCATGAATCATTCCAAACTTCTTGTTCATTGCAGCTAGTTTCGGGATTGTTTTCGCTTTTTCTCTGTTCTTAGACCAACCAACTTCGTCTCCAATGTTGTTTTCTCTTTCAACTTTGTGTCTTTGCTTCATCATCTATACATCAACAATAGAAAAAACCATTCAAGAACATTCATCAATGGATCAACCTTAAGCTTAAATATGGATTTGAAGATAATGTCACTTACATCTATGGTCATTGGAGTGAAGATGAGCAAATTGGTGAGATTGAAAAAGAAGGCTGATAAGAGAAACCCTAGCTGATACTTCTCTGCTGTAGAAGATGACTTCCATGGATGCAAGTACCCGAAAGCGGCAAGCGAAATTGCGCAGCAAGAACCAACTAAAGTGAAATAAGCTGGAAACATCTTGCTTTGTAGATTACCAAATTGATGCCTTGGTAAATTCCTGAATCAATCAATCAAAAACGAAAATGGAATCAATCACACTTCACACACAGAAACTATATTTCACCAATTCAATGAACTTGAAGAAGATGATCGGATTTGAGAAACAAAGAATTCATGATTAATTTGATCAAATTGGATTGAGAGAACAATCTGGATTAATCCAAACTTCACATAGAAACAATGGAATCACACATTTCACACAGAAACCTAATTTTTCTCCATTTTGACGAAATTGAAGATGATTCGTATATTTCAAAGAGAGATAGATCGAGAAATCGTGATTAATTCGATTGAATTGGATCCATGCATTGGAAAATTCCTGATCAATCGAGAACAGTGGAATCACACTTCGCACAGAAACTTAATTTCCCCAATTTAACGAAATGGAAGAAGTAAATCGGAGCTCAGAGACAGAGAATTCGTGGTCAACTATACAAAATTGGATTGAGAGAATAACTCGAACTGATTCTTCGAAAAATTTAAAAGACAATGGAATCGAACTTCGTATAGAATCCTAATTTTCCCGATTCGACAAAAATTGAAGAAGACGGTCGGATTTTAATTATGTTTAATTCGATTAAAATCGGAAATGATAGAAGGAGAAGAAGAGATTCGTACTTGAACATGATGATTCCTCCGATGAAAGTAGCCCATAGAGCAGCTCCCCAAGCTGTAGCGAAACTAAGTAGATGAGCTAGTTTCAGGAAGATCAAAACCTTCGCCGACGAATTCTCGCTATTCGACAAAGATCCAAATGTCTCCGGCGAAAATATCACTCCGGCAGCTAAAAACGCCACCGCTGCTAAAAAACTCGTCCACCAACCCATCGCCGACTATAACAAATTTTTCCGATCACTCTCTCGAGAAAATCGTTCACTGAGTATATTTTTTAAAGATAGAAGACGCTACACGTTTCGAGCATTTGAGTAGGTATTACCTACTCGGTAGACTTAATTATCTGCAATTTACTTAAATACCCTTTGACTTTGTGTGAACCAACCAAAGTGACGCGCATAAATGTTCGGGCCTGAATAGATTAAAGGCCCATCAATGGAACAAAAACACACAAGTCAAAAACCTTCCTTCTTAGTTATAGGTGTTTCCCCAAACTTAATACAAAGTAGTCGTAGCTTTAATTAAGAACATACTACAGTAACTGTTATGTCAAACAAAAAGAAGTGATCTTTTTTCTAAGCAAAAGTAAGAAAGATTAGAGTTTGCTCTTAGATATATTTGCAATCAAACGTGACCTTGATTTTGCATTTGTTGGAAGCTCTAGGAAGCATTAGCAGATCATCCATAACTCGTACCCTTTCTTCAACTCGTACCGAAGAACGAACTTCCACCAGCCAAGACACGAAAATTTCTCTAAGAATTGCTTCATTTGCTCCAGCCCTTTTTAGAACCACGGTAATACATTATCTTTAGAACCTCCACAGGACTAGACAACACATCCGTCCAAACAGTTTCTTCTTCTCCTCCATAACAAGGATCATCCAAGGAATTCTGAAACAAGAGGGGAGGATTTGAGAATTCCAAATTTAGTAAGTAATCTCAACAATTCTCTGCAATTAATTTGTCCAATGAAACTTTTTGGGAGTGGTTCATACCTTGATGATGAGAGTCTTTAGATTTGGAGATTTCTTTAGCAGAATTGGCAGTGAAAGCCAGAAGTTGTACGAAAAGTCAACAGATAGACGAGATAGGTTTTTAAACATCGGGATTACATCACGGAAGACATACATCATCTGAAAATGCAAAAAAAAAAAACATAAGATGAAATGCAAAACTTAAGTCATCAAAATCAATCAATTGCAAAATCTCAAGAGGAAAAGAGAGTTAGAAAGAGAGGAGACTTTATTATACCTGCATAGTTGAAACAGACAAGTCAAGAATCTCAATATTTTTCAACCCATTAATCAGATTCGATTGATCGAAATCATCTGCATGTTTTTCTTCCCATCGACAGAATTTTTCCACACAAAGATTGAGCTCAGCTTTGACAAGAGAGTTGAGATTAACAAACGAATACTTTTCCGGAGCATAATCTTGATGATGTAAATAGATAAGTATCCAACATAATGCTCTCAAATGCAGAGTCATCATAACTCTCCCAATTATGACGTTGGATAGTAAGTCTTCTAAGAGTCGAACTAGACACAGTGAAAGACCAATTCCTTCGCTCAAATTCTCCATCTTCCATGATTACTAACTCCTCAAGCACAGGAGCTGCAGAGATAAGCTTATTGAAAGCAAAACGACCAGACCCAGAGAACCGGATTGAATCAAGAGAAAGATACTTGAGAGCTGGAAGATAAGCATCCACAGGGAGACAGTCAATAGCACAACCCCAACCAAGTTTCAATTCAGCAACTGTCTTGCAAGTGAAAACTTCCAAAGGCAGTGAACATTTGTCTTCCTCGTCTTCGACAATCATATGAAGTTCAAGAATCAAAACTCCAAGCTTCAGAACATGACAAAGACAACGGTTGATATGAGCATGCTCAGAATCCTTAAAATACCAATCTAGATAGAATTTTCTGACACGCGAAATAACTGGTAGAGCCAATACTCGATCCTCAAAGTGTCTGATACTATTTCCACTGCCAAAACGGAGCTCCTGTACAATGGTAAACAAATTCCTCCATCTCTTTGAGAGAACCATCGCGAAAGCAGCATCCTTCGCCGAAAGAAAAGACCCAATGTGGCAGATAATTTCGTCAGGTAGTTTACTGATTCTGTCCATACTTAAGCAAACCCTAGAGAAGAACCCCAAATGTCACTTCGCAGAGATACTCAGAACTCAATTCTAATAGAGCCTTCAGCGACCTAAAACTAGATAATCACTAACCAATTCGAAGCAAGCCAGCTTCGAGCTGAAGATAACAAAGAAAAATTCCAGAAATCATCTCTTCGCATATACGCAGAATCACGAAGACTGAAGCGAAGACCAGAATTCAAAAAACAAAAAAAAAGAAGAGATTTGTAGAAAATGAAGCGATTAATTCGTCACTCGTACCTTACTGAATTGAGAGATGCAATCTTCAAACATCGAATTTGACTTGAGGATTCTTCTAAACCCTAAGCGTTTTTAGACTCGCTAATCACTGAGAGAGAGAGTCACTGACGACGTTTCAGTTCATAGCATTCGAGAGGCAATAAATCTTCTGTGCTTAATACCACTCTTTGTTATATGGATTCTTCCAATCTAAACGTACCACCTGGCGTATCCGCAATTTTTTTTTTTTTTTTACGACCTTCTTAACCGTCTCGTGAAATTAAAATTGTATCAGTATTGGACCGGTTTTCAGACACGATAATACCAAATCGAACACGCTAACCAAAGTCAAATTCAAGAATACCAGTATGGCAGTATGGCACCATTTACGGGTTTTAACACAGTTACTCCTAAACCGCCACCTGAATTAATATATATTGCCATGAATTGATTTGCTTTGGACCGGTTTTCAGTCATATTGTAGTAATAACTAAAAAGGTTTTGTTTGCTTGTCAAAACTTTCTAGCTTCAAAAGCGTTGACATCTAAATAATTTTCAATTGGCACTATGCCACGGTGGTAATTTGATAAAGGAATCCTGAAACAAGAGGAAAGGGATTCGAGAATTCCAAGATTATTGTGAATTTGAGATCCTAAATTCAAACTTCTTTGTCATTACCTCGATGATGAGCGTCTTTAGCTTGGGAGATTTCTTTAGCAGAATTGGCAGTTGAAACCAGAAGTCGTAGGAAAAGCTAACAGATAGACGAAACAAGTTTTCAAACACCGGAATTGCTTTACGGAAAGCATAAATCATCTGAAACATAAAAAAAAAAAAAAAAAAACATAAGATAAATGGCAAAATTTTAGTCAGCAAATCAATAAATTGCAAGAGAAAAGAATAGATCACGCTTTATACATCCATAGTGTAGGTACTTAAGTCAAGAGTCTCAAGGTTTTTTAACGCATTGATTAGACTCATTGGATCGAAATCTTTTGTACCCCATCGATCATATATTTTAATCATAAATTGTTGAGAACCGATTCTCAAACTCATAAGCAAAACACTGTCCATCCAAAACATCATGCATGACCGTGAGATTCCCACTTGCCACGTCGAATAGTAGATCTTCGAAAAGTAGGGCTGGAAATTGTGACACCGAGAGAAGCGGATTGAATCGAGATAGAGACTCTTGAGAGCCGGAAGAAAAGCACATTCAAAGGGAGAAAGTCTATAATAAAATCTTAACATTAAAACCAAAAAAAATAAAAAAAATCGATAATAAAACCACGTCCTATAGTTTCAATTTAGAAATTGTCTCGCAACTGAAAACCTCCAAAGGCAGAAAATATAGATCATTTTCTTTGACATTTATTCGCAGTTCAAGATCCAAGACACCAAGCTTTAGCACATGACATATACAACACTTGATAAGAGCATGCTCACTATCATTAAAATCCAATAATACTGAGAATTTACTTATATGAGAATTGACTGGTAGAGAGATACGCAAGCAAAAAAATCAGGTAAACTCTCGCCATTTTCGTTTTTTTTCTGTTCTTAGACCATCTCTAACCTCACTCCATTTTTCACTTTAAACTCCATTTTTAAAGTAGATCTTCTCCAACCCTACTCCATTTCCAACTCTAAAATAGAGTAAAAAATGGGATTACTCCAAATATAGAGTAATTAGATTCATCCCTCTAATTTTTTATTCATGATTTCATTTTTTACTCCAAAATTGAGTAGTGTTGGAATAGAACTCAACTCCATTTTGAAATGACTCTATTTTAAGTAAAAAATAGAGTAATACATTAAAGATGCCCTTAAAGATGTCCTTAGATCAATCAACTTCGTCTCAACTTCGTGCCTTTGCTTCATCATCTACAACATCAAACAGTAAAACCAGTCAACAATGAGATAACATGGTACCAAACGGAATCCGAACCGAGATATAAAAATAACTGAATTGGCCTATATCGAGCCAACGTTACCTGCGCGCTGGCATAAAATCACTTTTGTTAAATTAGAGGCCAATTTGTTATTGGGCCAGAGAAGGCTAAAGGCCCATTATGAATCAAACTCTTAAGCATTACGTATTAAAAAAAAAGAAAAAAAAGAAGGAAAAAGACATATACTCAAATCCATCACCATTTTCCTGTACAGCAGAACCTCGAACACAAACTCTTCTTTCTTACACGACCACTGCTTGGCTTTCGAAAAAGAAGGAGAAATCTCGAAGATCAATATGGATCCTGAAGCTAGGAGCATAATTTTTGAGGTTAGTGTATTACATGGAATCTCATTCCCAAATAGGATCAATTAGGTTAAAATTTTGGAACGCAAAAAATAGTTTATGATTTAGGCTATTTTAACTTGATATTTTAACGCAATTGTGGGATTAGTACTATTTTGTGATTTAGAAAGTGGTTTTAGAGTTAAAGAAGAACACATTTCAAATAGTTGATGGTCAGCAGCTACAACTATCCCAACTTTTTCGGAATGGTTATGAAGTTGTGTTCTTGTTAAACTAGGATATTGTCGATGTTCACGATCTCTGCAGGGGAAAAGTTGCTTTTGATTTTATGGTAAAAATGCTTTGATTTGATAAAATTTATATACGTAGTTGCGTTTGAAGTAGAGTCATAAATATTATATGGTAACTACGTTTTTTTTAGCAAAATATAATTCTGATATATTACAGTTTTTTCTGTATTTAAGAAAGGTGGATCCACAAAACTTTGTTTGTAGTTTGGTTTAGGGTACAACAAAATCTTTGAGGTCTTGAATATTATTTTATAGTTTCAAAATTAATAAAACCAAAAATAGTTTTAAGTCTAATATTTTAAAAGAAACTCAGTATTTTTTTTGGTTTAAGATAAGTTTGAGTTAAATAAAGTCAGTTATCATTGATTTATTTTGAGTTAAAGATGTATTTCATTGATTAATGCATCATGAGTCAAATATTAAAAAGGTAATTCGGCCTACTAGTTCAGTTTTAGATTTTGGATTCAAAATCATGATGAACCATTTCTTAATACAATCTATTTCACTCTTAAATTTTCTTCGAAATAGAGATAGCTCAAAGCTCTCCCCGTTACCTATAAGTTTTCTCAATCCCTTCATGTTAACTTCCACATGTTCATGTTTCACAGCTCTGTGTCCATTATCGCCATGGCTCTTCTTGCCGTAGACCTTGAAGAGAAAATAGATATGTTCACTTTAGTCTAACCTATATATCATAGACATTAGTCTAAGTATAGTATATGTAGACAACTTTCAAATGAAATCTAAGTTCTTTTTTTTCTTCTAAATCAGAGGTTTTCTAATTATAACTGTAAATAGTATTCGGTACTATATAATTGTATATAGTATGATGTATTATGATTATTTAATTTATTAGTTTTTATAGATTGATTATAGAAGTCTAAATCAGAAATTTATAGAAGTCTTTTTTTTAATTTTTTTTATTGAAGTATTGGAAAAGTTTATAGATCTTCGGTCATTTATTATATGGAGAATAGTGATGAGGTGGTACTCTATATGGAGAGTGTTCATATGATTAGTTTTTTTGGGTTAGGTTTGGTTTATTTGCAAAAGTTAATGTGACTAATTTAGTATTAAATATCTTTTATTTTCTTGAGAGTTACCTATATCTCCCTCTGTCTTAGCTTGTTGATTCTCTATTTTTTTAATGTTCAAACGAAGATTTTATTTTTTAACAGATTGTGGAGCTACTTCGGGTTCTTCTTGCCCTGATGGAGATACCACCAGTTGGGCCAGCAGTTACGAGCTATGTAGTGAGTGAAGAAAACGATGAACCGAAAGATAAACATGTTATGCACGAGGAGGTGGATACAATCAGGTCTTTTGACAGAGTTGAATTTGAATCTGATGACTCGACAGGTGCAGCTGATGGAGATAGCGATTCACCTCTATTTGATGATTCATCCGAGGATGAGTTTTTTACGCCGTCGTCTACTCCTGATGAGAGTGGATATGATGGTGGTGATGAAATGTGAGGACTAATTCGAATGTTGAAGAAGAAAGACACTCTTGCTTGCATCTACATTTCTGATGCTATTTATTTACGTCTTAAATAAATGGGACGTCAAAAAAGAACGATTATTTCTCCCTTTCATTTGAGTTATAAGGATATTCTTAGAAAAACAACAATCTTTTGTTGTTGTTGTTGTTTGTTGTTTCTAGTGGCAATATCGAAGAAAATGAGAGTATGATCTTCTGTTTTGTTAAGGGAAAACGATTGGTTTATGATTATTTGTTTTAGAAACACAACTACCTTTTTGTGTTTGTGTTTGCGTTTACATGTGAAGAATTTCATTTTTTTTTTGGAATTAACAGGAGGTTCTTAACAAGTAACCCCTTTTCTCATGCCGACTCGGAAGAATCTTCAACGCCAACGAAACAAGAAAATCGTTGCTTTACGAGAAGCGTTGTTCGATTTCCAACAAGATCTATGTGGTGCTATTCAACAAGCCGTACGATGAATGTATCAAGCGCAACGTCAACCACCGGATTTTTCCCTAGCCCTAGGTGACGACGAGAATCTGCTTGCGGTTGATGATGGTCAACACTATCACCACATCAACGATGTAGATCCGATCTTTGATGACTTCCATGATGAATATCCGTTTATCTCGAGTGAAGAGAAATGATGGTTGGGCAAAGGAGTTAGCAGAGATGGCCGAAAAACGCGGTGAAGGAAGGAGAATCTTCAAATATTGCAAAGAGAAGGAGAGGAAAGTTGCTTGTATTGCAAGTTATCGGAAGAGCTTAGTTTTTTTTTTTGTTATTGTGTTATTTTGAATTTTTCGAATCACTTTTGCTTTCAAAGTGTTTACGTGGGAAAATTAGGTGACTTAGAAGTTAAAATAAACACACACACACACACACAAAGAATAAGAACAGTATCGATGGAAAGCTATGGAAAGCAGCATATAATATATTTTAATGTAGAAATAAACGAGTTATTAAAACAAAACTTTAAAGTAAAAAATAATCATAAGAAGTGTAAGGAGAAAAGGTTTCTACACAAATTTTAAATTACTAAAACGGTAAAAGAAAATACAAATCATGAAAATATTAAAGACAGCAAATCTCAGATTCATTGCTAGTCGACTCATCAAAAACAAGATCCGGTTTGATGGTAATCAGATTCATGATAAACAGATTCAACCACTTCTTGAAAAGAACGCAGCCGATTCAACCACAATTTTTTTAAATGTAAAATATATTAGAACAAAAAAAAAACTGTTTTACGATGTATTCAACTTTTAATTGAGTTTAAGAAAATGAAAATAAAAATAAAGTAGACTGATCAGTTTCAAAGAAAAAGAACTTACTTCACATGCCGACGTGAAGGCGATGAAGCTGAAATCCAGAAAACATCGCAAATCGCGCATATGCAGAAACAAGAAAACTGAAGGGAAATGTGAAAAGAACTGTTATTGAAATGAGAGAGAAAATAGAGGAAGACATCTTTGGAGAACTTTTGAATTTTATTTTGATTAGTGTTGCTGCTTTTTGTTTGATAAAAAATTATTCTTTTTGATTTAATGATTTAGCTGTAATCAGCCGCCGTCGCCAATAGCAGCCTTGGGCTTACACAATTCACAGTTATGTAAAGTTGGGCTCTGTAAATTAGGCCCGTTTTTCTTTTACGTTCATACTTCTCATTTCGTACTTTCATGTTTTAACCGTCTTACACAAGAAACGTTTTACGTTATTCAATTACCAATCAAGGCTTGTTTTTTTTTTAATCACAACAGAAACTCTCATTTCTCAACTGATATGGTTTTTATTGTGTGGAACTTTCAGTCTTTTTTTTTTTTCTTTTTCATAAATCACAAAAAGTTGAATATATTGAGAATATCGGTCTTTTTCAGTTTTGTTCTCTCGTAGATTGCATCCTAATGATCAATCTTTTCTGATTCCATATTCCAACTTCCTAACAGACTTAAGAACAATCAGTCTTTGTTGATTCCATATTATTATCATGCCAGATTTTAATTCTGATATTTTATATTTATCTTCATTGTTGTAAATAATAAGAATTTCCTGATACGGGAAGTGATTGGCAGCGCCAATACTCTATCTACGATATCCACAAAACTCTCTCCATTCTCAATGGACTTATCGTAAAGAAGTTCGAGTACAATGCATGGTAAACAGATTCCTCCCCCTCTTTGAGAGAACCATTGCAAACGCAGCTTCCTTCGCCGAAAATATTCGTGACAAAAAAAAGAAAAAGAATTAGACAAATATTGTGTTGCACACAGTAAAATAAAAACAAGAGTATAGAACATGGGAAATAGACATATACAAACTAATTGCACACGTAAAATAAAAACATTAGACAAATATTGTAAGAATATTTTCTTAGTCTTTCAAAGTATTTTCTTTTGCTTTCGCCGAATTCATATTTCTAGACAAAGTAGCATTAACCTGAAGCTTCAGATTTCTTCATATTTCTAGACAAAGTTAGTATTTATTTATTATTTGTTTTCTAGAAATTATATTTCCACTTTTTTGATGCATTTCAAATATTCTTGAGTGCGCAAGAGTTTAGCCGTTTACTATTCCCATATTGTTATAACGTTTTGCTCGAGAATAGGAACAGTAAAAAATTATACGTTGTGCAACGGTAACTTTTTCTCGATCGTTTAAATTTTTAATTTTTTATTTGAAAAAATTGTGAAACGGTAACTTGTTCTCGACCGTTTGAATTTTAATTTTTTTAATTTGAAAAAATCAGATTATCAACTCTATAAATACTCCTTGTATTCTGTCAAAAATCTGAATCCTCCTCTTTCTCAGTTTATTTTATTTACATATGTTTTTTTTTGTTAAGGCACATATGTTAAGAAAACTCTGTTTATTTATTCTCTGAGTTTTGGTCTTCTACTTAGCTCTCGTTCCATCGTCGTACAAGGTAAATACTTTGGTCTAACTAACTCTTTTAGCTTCTTTCCCATTTAGAGATTAGTCACTGTTAATTGCTGTGTTTTTGTCATCTTTCAAACATTTTTATGGAGTTTCAACAAACATTTCAGATGCTTTTTAATAAATATATCTTGTTGTCTTCGAATGATGTCTTAGTTACTATAAACTGGTTTTTTAGCTATATGTGTTTTGATATTTTTTAAAAAAACGTAAGAAATTTGATGAGATCAGTTATATATTTATCGACCTGTGGTATTTTGAGTTGTATATAATTTTCTTTTGCTTTTTTCTTGATAGAGCAAAACATATATAACTGGTGTTTTTTTGTGAAAAAATGAAGAAAAATGGGGTTTGTCTACAATAATTTTATATATTAATTAATATATTATTGCGTGTAAAAAAGTTGTTGAAATGTATGTAACGGAAATTGATTGGATTTAATTTTGCAGATGGTATAGTGAAGGAGACAAAGGCTTTGGGAGTTTTCATTAAACTTCTTCATCTTGACGAGATGGTATAGTGAAGGGGATCATGTATATTGTAGATGCATGTATAGATGGTGTATAGGGTGTATGTAAAAGGATGATGTATGTGTATGCGTGAATGTATATAAGCATATATGTAGATGTATGTATAGGGTGAATGTATATGCATAGATCATAGATGTATAAATAGGACGAACGTAAATAGATGTATGTATTGTAGATGCATGTATAGATGGTGTATAGGGTGTATGTAAAAGGATGATGTATGTGTATGCGTGAATGTATATAAGCATATATGTAGATGTATGTATAGGGTGAATGTATATGCATAGATCATAGATGTATAAATAGGACGAACGTAAATAGATGTATGTATAGGGGGATGTATGTATAGGGACAACGTAAATGCATAGATGTACGTGTATAGAGTATATGTGTAGATTTATGTGTATGCGTGAATGTATATATATGCATATATGTAGATGTACGTATAGGGTGAAAGTATATGCATAGATCATAGATGTATGAATATGATGAACGTAAATGCATAGATGGGGGGGGGGGAATGTACATGCATAGATGCATGTGTAGATATAATAAGTACATAGGTGTATGTATAGGGTGAATAATAGATGTGTGTGGTTAAAAATGTGTTAAAGACATGTATAGGATGAACATAGATCGCGAACCTTGAAATGTGTTAAAGAATGACCACTTAGACGACACGCGCAAAATATAACTAATGACTAAAAGGGCTTTTGTTTTTCAACGACATTTCACTATTTAGTTTTTTTCAAAATAAATATATATTTAAAAATATCCGGTGGATGTCAAATTACGGAATGAGAAATCTTATAGAATGGGAAAAATATTATTGAATTGGTTAAGAAATACATAAACAAGGTTTATAAGAAACCTAGTTTCCTAATTTAATATGGAAAAGATAAACTTCAATTTCCTAAATTAATCTTCATAATCTTCTAGATGTTTCTTCAATTTTTCATAATACAACACCGTTGATCTCGGTTCTTTAACACATTTCATTGATCTTCTAATACCCCGTCAAACTCATACGTGATAACACGTGTGAGATTGGACACATCTTCAAAAGATAACAGCATTATACCCGACCATCGGGTTAAGGCAGCGGCGTTATATCCGGCCGTCGGGTCAAGGATGCGGTGTTATAACCTGGCTCTGATACCATGAGAAATCTTATAAAATGGAAAAAATATTATTGAATTGGTTAAGAAATATGTTACATAAAGATTGGTTTATATAACAAACCATAAACCTAATTTCCTAATTTAATATGAAAAAGATAAACTTAAACTTCCTAAATTAATATGGAGATAAATGTTAATATTCTTAATCTAAGATATTGTCATATCTTCGTAATCTTCTAGATGCTTCTTCAATTTTCTATAATCTTAATCTTCATCAACACCGTTGATCTCTGTTCTTGATTCGGTTTGGGTCGATCTTATTAATACGGAACTAATACAAATCACAAATTGTCCAATTTTCGGAACCATCAGCAGTGTCATGTTGTTATATTTACGTACTGGAAATTCGACACTTAAACACCAATTTGATATATTTTTACTATTTCCATTATGTATCCTACTAGAATTTGTGACCCGCTTTTTTTTCTTTCTTTAGAAGCTAAACTATATTTTATTTAATATGAATTTGTGTATTTTAAAAAGTATCCATAACAATAATTTGTCGTAACATATTTTTTTAGTTAAATAATAGATCAAAATATATATCAAAATTTTATTCTATTAATATTGCACGATTAATTCTGAAAGAGTGGTTTTTAGCTTCATCCAAAAATGAGGTGAAATTTGTGCAACACTATATAATACCGTTAAAAGAAAAATTGGGATTGTTGCATAAAATCCAAATCCTTTTCGCTATAAAGGCAACTAATCCAGATAGATACATACCCGCTTATTAGTTCGTCGATTTTGGCTTTATCGTACCGTTCAATACCTCAGATAATCTCTTCAACACTTCATAACCTTATAAGACAGATTCAACAGAGTTATCAAGAGCATTTACTAGTTTTTTCTTACCTTTGAAATCGTGGACTTAAGCTTGCCGAGTGGTAATTTGTTAGCGTTATATCCTTTAAAGTTTAAAATTTTTGAAAAATATGTGAAGTGGATTGATGAAAAATCTAGAGAAACCGAAAAATTTACAACCAGGACAAAAAATAGGAAATACAAACTAAGATATCTCACGAACCACTCAAATGAAGTAAGAAAAGAGACTAACCTATTTCCATCATGCTTACATTGCATATAAGAAAAATGATACGAAGGCGTTTTTCAGGGTTTTAACATACTCTGTGACAAAACATAGACGCTTCTTCAATGAAATAGCCACGAAAGATCTCAAAATATGAAAAAGGTTATGTTTGCTTGTCAAAACTTTCAAGCTTCAGAAGCATTGGCACTTGACTTTGTTTGATCAAATTTTATGGCTTCTCTGAATCCATGGAGAAACAAGAACACAGAAGCAAAAAATCCATAAGATTCAATGAAAGAAACCTAAGAAATTATCATCAAGTGTGCTTCAATTTCTTGGCCTGAATTAGTTTGGATTCATATTCAACAAATCAAATTAAGGCAAACAAAGTATTGAAAAGAAAGTACATATCATTACTAAACCGGGTTAATGAGTACAAAAGAACTGCGGTTTATGAAGAAGTGATCATTTCACAACATATCAAAACCAAACCGGCTTAATGAGAGTACAAAACAATTTAACTCCGCAATAATTCGTGTTATCCGGCGAAGACGTCTCCTGCAACGTTCTCTTTTTCCGGCGAACAAGTCTTCTTCTCCTTATTATGTTGCCAACACCATTTGCTTCCTTTCTCACTACTTCTTTTGCAACGAAGATCTTTCTTTGGTATGATAGCTTCACATCGCTCACTCTTAGCCTCTTCTTCTTCTTTAGCAAAACTAGTAACAACCTGGATTTGGAATTTTGATGAACCTCTACGAAGTTTTAGCAGATGCTTCTTGATCTTCTGCTCTCTATCTCTATCCTATTCGAATACTTTTGTTATATGAATTTCCAAAAGCTTAAGATACGGCAACTTCTCCAAGATCTGCTTTAAATGCGACATTTCTCCGGTATCTTCTCTGAACCCGGTTATTTTTAAGACCTCAATACGACTGGTCAACAAGAACGAATATCCCAACAAGCATTCACAAAGAGGTTGAAAACAAGAACCTTCTTCATTTCGATGCAAAGTACCCTGGCAAAAACCAAGACTGAAGATTTTAGTTAGTGTAGTTATTTCTTGTTTTGTCTAATGAACTTTTTAGAATGTCATTACATTACCTGAATGGTGAGAGTCTTAAGTTTTGGAGATTTCTGAAGCAAAACTCGCAGACCAAACCAGCAGCATTCTTCTGTATCCACAAGTGTTAAATGAGACAGGTTTTAAAACATTGGGACTGCTTCCCGGAATTCATGAATCAACTGAAAATATAGTAAAATCAAAACGCAAAGTTATCAATCAATCAATTGCAACCTATATGGATCAAAAGCTTAAAGAGAAAGAACACTTACCTCCAAAGTGTCACCAGTCACGCTCAGAATCTCAACATTTTTTAACCCGTAAAACAGATTTACTGGATCGGATAGGGTACCTTCTTCCTTATAGATATCAAGCTTAGCTTCTACGAGAGAGTTGAGATTAACAATTGGATACTCTTTTGGAGCAAAATCTGAGTAGTCTAAGTAAGTAAGAGCAGGAGTATCAAAACTAAAGCTCTCATATTCATGTTCATTGTAATATTCCAAATCTTCAAAGCCATTATTATCAAGAGTAAGTCTTTTCATGGTCGGACTAGACACACTGCGAGACCCTTTCCATCTTTTGAAGTTATATATCGCTAATTCCTCAAGGACAGGGCACGCAGAGAGAAGCGTATCTAACTCATAGATCTGAACAAAACGAAGAATGAGACTCTTGAGAGATGGAAGATAAGCTTTCCCAGGGATAAAGTCAATAACCAAATTACCCCCTAGGTTCAGTTTAGCAACAGTCTTGCAAGTTAAAACTTCTAAAGGTAGTGAATATTTGTCTTCCTCTTCTTGTGTTTGTTCAACAGCGAGTTCGAGATCCACAACAACATGCCTAAGGGCATGAGATAAGCAACAGTCGATATCATCATGCTCAATATCCTTAAACCTCCACATTATAGAGAATTTCCTTATAATGGTATTCACTGGTAGAGCAATTACTTCTTTGGTAAATTCTGTGAAACTCTCTTTATTCATGTAACTAGAACGAAGTTCAGGTACAATGGTATAGAGATTCCTCCATCTCCTTGAAAGAACCTTTGCGCATGTAGCATCCTTTGCGGAAAGATAAGATCCGATGTGGCAAATGAGTTCGTCTGGAAGATTGCTTATTCGATCCATCACCTTTCTCAAACCCTAGAGAATCCAAATTCCACTTCTCAGAGAATCGAGATTCCACTATACTCAAAATCAATCAATCAAATACTAGATAATCACTAAAACCTAGATTCGATTAATCCACACCAATAATCAAGCAGGAATCCAGAAATCTTTCACAAAACGCATGCAGAGACGGGAAACTTGAAGTGAAATACCAGATTCACGAAATTTTACAACAACAACTAAAACTTTTTTTTTTTTTTGTTAAAACAACAACTAAAACTTACTGAAACCGAATCATCGATAGCGAATTTTGACAAGGAAGAAGAGCAAGAGTCAGAGAGAAGAAATGCTTCGCGGTTCTAAACTTTTTTAAAAAAACCTACCCTAGCTTCACTGATCGGGAGAAATCTTCTGTGTGGAAGACCACACCGAGTTATATGGATTCATCCATTGTAAACGCGCCACGCCCGTGATTTCATTTTTCCGTTTCAGCCTTCTTAGCCGCCACGTCGAAATTAAAATTCCGGTAATTTCCGATTCTTGAAGCGTGTTCCGGTAATTTCCGATTTGTCATTAGTTTGATCAAATCGTAAATATCTCCATATTCAATAATCCTTTCCCGCCCATTTCTTCGAGACTCAAAACCATTTTAACAAAAATTCAAACCGGAACTTAACCCAAAAACAAGCTGGACAAAGTGAAATTGCATCACACCAAATCGAAACTAAAATCACACCTAAGAAAAACCGTAAGCCAAATAATTGTCTTCATTTTTTTACTAGATTGCAATCATTATAATTCCAAAACCCATAAACGCAGCGTTTTCACACACAAAGAAACGACACATAAGCCAGTTTAGAGATAACAAAAAAACGACAAGATGTTCAATGCAGAACAATGCCAAAAGACATGAAAAGATGCAAAGAACAAAAACAAAACCAGTTTCCATGTCAAAACAAAAAGTTTCGATCTTCTAAGATTACAATATTCATTCATGCTGCATCATAAGTTCATAACCAAAAGAAAACTCGATTTTGCATTTAGACGAAGCTTTAGGGATCATTAGCACAAGGTTCTTGAAATCCATCTTCATCTCTTCATCATAATTTGAAAAAACACAAAGTTTCAAAACCTCAAGATACGGCAAGTTCTCCAAGATGTGCTTTAAATGCAACATCTCTCCGGGATCGCTATCGATAACGGACATCTCTAAGACCTCGATACGACAAGTCAAGAGGAAAGAATATCCTAACAAGCATTCACAAGGTGGTTCTAAACGACCATCTTCTTCATTACAATAAAAATTACCCTTCAAATGCAAACCACCCTGAAAAAACAAAGATTTTAGTGAGTGTACTTTTTTTTTGGTTACTCTAATGAAGTTTTCGAGTCATTACCGCAATGTCAAGAGTCTTAAGTTTTGGAGTTTTCTGAAGCATAACTCGCAGACCAAACCAGCAGCATCCGTTTATAGTCACAAGTGATAAATAAGACAAGTTTTCAAATATTGGAACTGCTTCACGAAAGGCTTGAATCAGCTGAAAAAATAGTAAAATCGATCAAAAACTAAAAAAAAAAACATCTTAATGGTTCCAATAAACATATTATCAAACACTTACTTCGATAGTTTCATCACTCAAGGTCAGAGACTCAACATTTTTTAACCCGTTAAAGAGACTTATTGGATCGGATAGAAGATCTTTGTAATAACAAAAATCGATCGTAGCTTGTACGAGAGAGTTGAGATTCAGAAGAATTGGATAACCTTTTTGAGCATAATCTGAGTAGTTTAAGTAGGTAAGAGACGGAGTATCGAAACTAGTGCTCTCATATTCAGATTCATCACAATATCCACACTCTCGAGGGTTGTGAATAGATACTCTTTTAAGTGTTGGACTAGAGACAATGCGAGACCATTTCCATTCTTTGAAGTCAAATATCTCTAACTCCTCAAGAACAGGACACGCAGAGAGAAGCGTATCGAACTCATAGATCATTACAGAATGTAGAATGAGACTCTTGAGAGCTGGAAGATAAGCTTTCCCAGGGATTAAGTCAATAACCAAACCAAAACCTAGTTTCAGTTTAGAAACTGTCTTGCAAGACAAAACTTCCAAAGGCAGTGAATATCTGTCTTCTTCTTTTAATTCTTCATCTTCTTCTTCTTCTTCTTCTTCTTCTTCTTCTTCTTCTTCTTCTCTTTTGACACATACCCTGAGCTCGAGATCAACAACACCACGCTTAAGCGCATGAGAAAGACAACGGTTTATATGAGCAGGTTCAATATCATCCTCAAGCTCCCATTCTAGAAAGAATTTTCTTATATGAGAATTGACTGGTAGAGCGAATACGCGGTCTGAAAAATCCTTGAAACTCTCGCCATCCTTAACCGTGCTAGCGAAATGAAGTTCCGGTACAATGGTAAACAGATTCCTCCACCTCTTTGAGAGAACCGTTGCAAACACAGCTTCCTTCGCCGAAAGGAAAGATCCAATGTGGCGAATAATCTCGTTCGGTAGATTACTGATCATATCCATTACTAATGGGAGCTAACCGAAGAAACTAGATAATCACCTAACAAGTTTCAAAGCGGATCAGCTTTAGTCTACATGGAAGATAACCAAACCAGAAATTTTAGAATTTAGAAAAAGATAAAAGTCAACCAATTTTGCAGAAATGGTGGTAAAGCAGAGGCAGAACCCGATCAATTCGTAACTCATACCATAACTTGCGAAACCTTACTGAAGCCGAAATGCCATCATCGAAATCGGATTTTACGATGAAGATGACAAGACTTTGACGTTCGAAATCGAATTTGACAATGAAGAAGAGGAGACTTTGAATAAATTATTAAGTCTTCTTAACCGCCTCGTAAAATCAAAATTCCTTAGCTTTGGACCGGTTTTTATAAATCAATAAAATCAAACCGAACACTCGAACCAAAGTCAGATTTAAAAATACGACAACGTTTTGGGATTTTAACACTGTTGTTCCCTTTCACAGAGAAATAAGAACACAGAAGCAAGCAAACAAAAGTTCTCATTAATTTCACTTGCAAAATGTAGAATATTTGAAAACATATTTACATGAATCTCTCTTTAAATTTCCTTCTAGTTATTTCCCCCCACCGCGCAAAGATCTCCGCCGCAACAAACTTACCGGAAAACTTAGCTCTCTTCGACAATTCCTCGAAAATTTCCGGTTGTCCTCCTCTACTAAAATCCGCAGCAAATTTATTATAATCAATCACAGGAGTTTTCATTCCTTTATCAATCATCTCTTCTAAATACCTACACGCTTCTCTCGAATTCCCTTCACCAATAAGTCCACGAATCAAAACCGTATACGAATTATCATCAGGACAAATCCCTCTCTTAATCATCTCCTCCCAAACCGATCTCCCCATTTCATAATTCCTATCATTAAAATAACCTTTCATTATCATATTGAAAGTATGTATCGACGGTTCGATTCCGTTCTGTATCATCTTCTTGTACACTCTCATCGCATGTTCCGGTAATCTCCGATTCGCCATTAGTTTAATCAAAGCATTATACGTCTTCCCATCAGGTGGATGACCCTTCTCTTGCATTTCTTGAAGCAATTCATAAACCGTATCGATCTTCTTCCGATTCCCGAAACCGGTTATCAAACAAGTGTAAACCGCAGCATCCGGTTTTAAACCGGAATCAACCATCTCGTCGAAATACTCAACCGCGGTTTCCATACTCGACTGTTTACAAAAATCACGTATCATTATCGTATAACTACGCACATTCGGATACGGTCCTTTAGATTTCATAACATAAAACAATTTAATCGCATCAGATTTCTTCCTACTCCGTAACAAACCTTCAAGCATAACGTTATGCGTAACAATATCCGGTTTAAACCCTAAATCAATCATACCGTTCCAAATCTTCGCAGCTTCCATCAAATTCCTAACTCTACACCAACCATTAAGCAACACAGTGTAAGTCATTAGATTCGGTGTAAACCGTTCTTTCAACTTATCAAACAAAACTTGAGCTTCTTTACCAAGTTTAGCTCTTCCAAGAGAATCAAGCAAACAATTTATCGTATCAACACCGATCTTGAACTTATACTTCTTCATTAACTCGAAGATTCCAACAGCTTTCTTTCTTTCCTTCGCAGCAGCGAAAGCTTTCATTGCGATTGTGAATGTTTCCATATTCAATAAACCTTTCTTCCCCATTTCTTCGAGAATCGAAACCATTGTTTCGAATTGTCGAGTTTTTGCTAATATACTCATCATTGCATTATATGTTCTTGAATCATGAACGTATCTTTGTTTCTCTGAACACCAGTTGAAGAATCTAAACGCAGGTTTTCTCGCGTGTTTGAATCGTTCTAAAACCGATATGATTATATCGGAAGATAAATCGAGCTTCATTTCATCAAGAACAGCTTCCATGTTTCTATCTAGTGCGAATAGTTCGTCGATTACTTTGCAGATTCGATCTACTTCTTCTGAATCAACAGAATTTACTCCAACTTCATCGTCTTCTTCTTCTTCGTTATCGCATTCAGATTCAAATCTTCCATTACCATTGGAGCTGCTAAAAACTGAATTGACATCAAGCGATTCAACACAATTGAGTCCAATTTCATCATCGTCTTCATTACTATCCCTTTCAGATCCAGTTTCTTCATCATTGCCCTCAGTACTACTAGAGAAACCTCTAAAACCTAGATTCGCATCAAGCAATTCTACAGAGGAGTGTGGTAATGGACTTTGACAGTGAGAATAGTGAATCAAACGAGAGAAAGGCAAAGAGATACCACCGGAAAATCGTATTTGCTCTTTTTCTCCTCTGCTTTTGCTGCTGCGTGTCTCGGTTCCTCCGATTACACGATTTTGACCGGAAATGAATTTATCGGAATTTGATGAAGAAGTGCGAATGAAGAGGTTGTGAATATTGTAAGAGGTGAGAGGTGTTTTAGTGGAGCTTCTTCTCGTTAAGAGGTAAAGCCATGGAGTAGCAGCCATCGAAGCTTTGGCGGCGGTTAGAAATGGCCGGTATGGTGAGAAAGCGAGTGATTAACGGCGGAGCTAAAACAGAGCTTCTTTGTTTTTTGGGCCCATTGGGCCTTCTTATCCAATATAATTCTTCACTGATTTGGTTTGCCCAAACCGGTATGGATCGGGCATTGGTTATAGGTTAATCACTGTGCCCATCGATAGCATTAAAGCGCAAACGCATAAAAATCATAGAGGTGTCAATTTCTTAGTTGGAAGGTATATGTGTACATCTTCTTATCTTCATTTTAAGGTCATGATAATATCTCAAGTCTTTTTTCTTTTGTTAAATATTTGATTTATTCATCAGTCACGGCAAAAACAAATTTTGAGGGGACCAAATTATTTTTTAGATTTTAATTTGCATCAATCATACAGTTCTCTTACGTTACCCAATCGTCATACACGTTTATGGATATTACAAATCTGAAAATCATGATCACTCAATCACTGTAACTATCAAGAACTTTTTTTTTTTTCTAGAAAGTTCAGAATCTATGAGTTTATAATTTATAACTATCATTTTTAAATGTCATAAACAAATTTAAAAAATTTATGGTTAAAAATTGTTAATACTAATTAATTAGTGGTGTTTTATCTGAAATAATTAGGTTTGGATTCGGATTTTTCGTTTTTCAACATATAGAAATAATAGTATCCAAAATAAAACATAATTTTATATCGTTGATTTAATTTGTAATTTTTTTTATATTGGTTCATATTCGAACTTTACTCAAATATATCTTTTACTTTTAAAATAAAAGTTAGGTTTTACATCAGTTTTTTTTATTTGATTCAAATTTTCTAGAAATGTACAAATGCTCTAGTTCAAAAGCATGTGATACTTATACAAAACATAAACTATCGATCTATACAACATATTGTAGTTAGATTCACATATTTTTTTTTTCATATAATTGTTATCACATCATTGTATAAATATTATCTTAACAAAAAAATTTAGCACACCAAAGAAATTTCAACTTCTAAAATTAGACACGATATATAACTACTTTTTGGATAATTGACACATAACTTCTTTACAAAACCCAAAACTATATCTAAAATTATAACACTTACTCCAAAAACCAGAAACCAAGTGGGTTTTGCCTATTGCCTTACCCTTCTCCTATAAATTTTTTTTTGATAAGACCCTTCTCCTATAAATTGCAAACACAAATCACACTCTCTTTCCATCTTAGATATTTTCTTCTCTAATAATTGAAAGCAAAAAGAAAACATTTTATTATTAAAAATAAAATAAAATGGAGGAAACAAAAGAGAGAAAGATTGTTGTAGCAGTAGATGAAAGTGAAGAAAGCATGGAAGCTCTTTCATGGAGTCTTGAAAATCTTTTTCCTTATCATTCCAATAATACCCTCATCCTTCTCTACGTTAAGCCTCCTCTTCCTGTTTACTCTTCCCTTGATGCAGCAGGTTAGTTTTGTCATTTCCACGATATTAATGTTGGTTAATTTACCTTTAATTTTTTTAAGGTTATTGATTTTGTTTGGTTTGATTTTTATAGGGTTTATAGTAACTGGAGATCCGGTTGCAGCGTTGGAGAAATATGAATACGAGCTCGTGACATCGGTTATGGCTCGGGCTCGAACCGTATACCGAGATTTTGAGTCTGCGGTAAGCATATATGTTGTTTCTCTTGGTTTATTCGTATGGTTAAAATTATTTTAAGATTTGAGAAATTGTTGTTAGAAATGTAAATTGAATGAAATAATTAGAAAATAATTAAATGTCATTAATCTACTATAACTAGTTCTTTTAGTGTTTTATGATTATTATTATACGAAAACTCTGCTAAGTTCAATCGTTCAAAAATTTGTCATTTAGTTATTCCGTTATTTTTTAGCTGGCATAAGCAAAATTGTTTAGAGATTCAACAGAAAAATGAAGTAGAAGTGATTAGCGTTAATCATAATGTGCAGATTAATATAGAGAGACGAGTTGGAAGAGGAGATGCTAAAGAAGTCATTTGCAACTCTGTTCAAAAACTTAAAGCTGATATGTTAGTAATTGGCACACATGATTACGGCTTCTTCAAAAGGTAGATAATGCTTTCAAAAATATTTTAATTATCAATAATACACGAAATATTATTTGATTTAATAGTTATTAATTGATATTGTTTTGTGTTTGTTTTTATTTTTAGGGCTTTGTTAGGAAGTGTAAGCGAGTATTGTGCTAAACGAGTGAAATGTCCTGTGATCATCGTGAAGAAACAAACCCAATTAAAGTAAATAAACTCATAATTTCAAAGTATTTGATGTAACAATTGAATAATCTTCGTATGTAATCGTATGATTCAATCTTCGTATGTAATCGTATAAACATGTACGGGTTAAAATCGTAATGACACAATATGATGGATAAATCAAATGATTATCGTGACGAAAATACTTCTCTCTATTCTTTACATGAGTTTCTATCTCTTGTAAGATGAGTTTAAATGAAGCTTTGTGCATATATATTCACGTTATAGTTATTGGACCATATAAATTAAGGACTAATTCCTTTCGAGTTCTAACCATAAGAACTCGCAATGTGTGTATATTGAGTAGGTTAATTATTTGATTGTATGAATTTGGGTCGCAAAAGCTATACTTAAGGATGTTAAAAATGGGTAAAAGGTGTGCTTATGGGCGGTCTCATTTTACATGTGGGCTCGAACGGACTTACCCTATTGGGATCGAAAGATAATAAACATGGAAGATCGAAAATTGGATCCTCTCTCTAACTCTCTCTCCCCCCCTCTCATATATATTGATGGTTCAGTATGATCCGTCATTCTCTATAGCACGTGGTTGCAAACTAACTTTCCGACCCACCATCCCAAGTTCTTTGATATCTCCTTAATGTAGTTAGATCCGGCCTAACAAAGAGAGCACCTTTGAGCGAAGCACTATTAAAAACAATTGGACAATTTTGAGGTTTTTAATTAGAAGAGAATACTATTTCTACAAAGTTTTGACATTCTCTTTAAAAGACAAGTGCTTTTGATACATATATTTTAAAGTTTGGGGCTTATTCTATTGCTTTGTAAATATGGGCTTTTAAACATTTTTGTGGCCAAGTTCTTTGAATAAGCGTAAATCTTGGCAAAAATTTCTTGTATTGATAACATGATTTAAACATGTGACCTCATTACCTTTCCTTTGGCTAGGAATAAATAGTCGAAGACAAGATGATTCCTCTTCTTCTCTGTGACGACTCATTCAATTTATCTACAAAATGTTGAGAAATCGCATCAGTTCAATTCATTTATCCGGTGACAACCGCTATGAAGATGGTCATTTTGGGTTCTTCGCTTCACACAGAATGTAACAACTAAGCCACATTCTTAAAGTGTAATTTGTTTTTTTACTTAGTTTCCCTTTCAAACTCTAAACATACATAATCATTTTACGTAAAAACGTTTTTTATTTCTGAATAAATATTACATTCAAATGGACTAAGGTCCGAGATGAAATTGAATGACGAAATCCCACACCAACAAATAAAACAAGATTTCTATTTTTGATATATATATAGAGAGAGAGATCAAACTAAAATCCCATGAAGTATGTGAACCCAATTTTGTCCTCTGGCTTGTGTGGGTCTAAGACAATGGCTGTCTCTGAGCTTTTCTTTTGAATGAAGACTTTAATAATGTAATGTAGAAAAACCCATGTGAATCAAGTTTGACATTTAACAATCACAACGTCCTACACTAAACGACCAATCAATTTTTGAGATATTAGAAGTACTATAATGTGTGTACGTATATATTGTTTTTACATGTGATATGTCTATTTCTGAGCTTATCATTTGGTTTTTCTCTTTATGTATTGGGAAATGAAATTGTGGATAACCATGTATATTTTTTTTAATAATATATGAAAAAGAATAGTTCAAAAATTTAAAGTGTTAACGCGTCTTTAATCTCAATAGTTTGGAGCGTGTAAAACTATTTTAAGTCGTAATGATTTTGTGATTAATCATAAATATTTTTGTGGTTTGTAGTGCGTAAATTATTATCATCACTAATCTCAACAGTTTTTTTTGTTTAAGACATTAATCTCAACAGTTTGGTACGTAAAACGTTCTAGTTGTAAGTAATTAACCGTATTATAAATTTTTGCGGTTTGTATTAGTGCCAAAACTTTTATAATGCATGTAATTGACAAACAGGTTTTGCGGTTTCAGTTTTTTTTGTTACTTTTCAAGAGTTTACGACTCTAAGTATATTTCTAAAACAAACATTTCTTTGTATACAAATTATCCAATTATTTGTGCACTTTTACTTTTTATTACTTTTTCAGAATTTTTCCTTTGGATCGATTCTTTTCTACGTTAACCAAAGTTAAGATAATTATTTTTGTAATAAAAAGGTATTATTACTACTGTTTTCTATACCGATTCGAATTATTGTAGTTATAATATAAGGATTAAAGTGAAAAAAATATCAAGATTCGAATTAATCGTAGTTGAGTTCCTTTTCTTTCTTACAATTTGTTTTACGCTTTATTTAGCTGTCTTTTTATTCTTCGTAACTTTTCGGCAAAGCACAGCCGAACTGGAAACTGGTCCTATTTTCCCCTTTTTTCATGTTCTCTTCTTATAAATAATTTCCTTATTCTTATATATTAATATGTTCGTACCTAATGATTTTAATGTTAGCAATGTCAATAGATATTAAATGTATGTTGACCAAAAAACAAAAGATGTTTATGTATATGCTGCTATGAAATTTAATAATATGGTAAACTAAGGTGTTTGACTAGTATATGAGATAAGTAGTGGAATAATGAAATGATCTAGTTTTAGTTGAATAGGTATGATTTAATAACGAGAATATTTTAGTTGGAACATACATTTCCACAGATTAATCATAAAAAAATTTAGTATATTAATGATATTTCGTTTCTTTTAAAATATAAACAAAATCATTTTTCAAAATCAAATACATGAAAATCTGAAATTTGATAAATTTTTTGTATAAATATATTGATATACCTCTATTTTTGTTGTGACTATGGATATGATTCAAACGAATCCAACTAATTTTATGAGTGTACAAGTTCATTAAAGACAAACAAATCATGTTAAACACTTAGGTCAAAGTTTAGATTCAAATTTTCGATTCAACTTGTCAATGCGTAATATTTTTGTTGTTAGTGAGAGTTGAACTCAATGAGGACAAACAACACATTTCCAAGTCCCTACTACTAATCCGCTGGATTCAAAATAATATACAACTCAATACTCATCAGCATTTATCTAAAACAGGAAGAAGAACAAAAAAATACTTACTAAGCATACAAATTGAATGGAGATACCAGAGAAAATTAAATTTACAAAAGAATAACTATTGAGTTGGTTTTTGGGGTTATGGGAAGCACATGTCTCACTCATTCCCACGTGATGTCTAAGCCAAGAACACGTGCCACCCTCTGAATTCTCTCTGACTTTTATTTGATAGGTTTCAGTTTATGTTCAAAACCCAAAGCTTTTGGATCAAAAAGAGGTCTCTATTGTATGAATTTGAGCAAAACTAGATGATTGGTTTGAAACCCAACGCAATATTCTCTATTTTTTACTCCATAACCATCTTTTAAAATTAAAATAATGAAGTTAATCATACCACTAGTATTTTATAATTGATTCTTATCCTTAATATTTGTGTGAATTTTGACACTTATGTGGTTTTTTATATCAGACCTATGTTTTGGTAAAAGTCTCCAATAGACAATGCACCCATCATGTTGGTGTAATATAATGATTTGAAGTAAATTATTTGTTTGGACGTCCACTTGAAGATATTGTGAAAATCTAAAAATATTTAAATATTTTTGTGTGAATCTATTATTTTATGTTTCTTTGTTTTAATGGACTATAAATGCATTGCTATATATATATATATAACCAAAGTAGATCTTGAACCGTAATTTTATTTTGTTAATAAAATCCGAAAAAATCTTATATTTTGTCATTCAAAATGTCAATAGTGGCAATGTAAAAAAAAAACTAATATTGAAAATCCGTAGTAAGTGAGATTGGAATCCTGGCTATATGCATAGAAAAAAATCTTTCACCACTCTAAAACAACTATTGGACCAACACTACTTTGTTGCTTTTTTACATATTGATAAAGATAAAATTTAGCATGATTATACCAAATTAATCCTCTACGAAAATAGAAACTTTTTACCAACAAAAGTTAAAAGACGTTTAAATATTTACAACGACATGCGAGTTTGGAGTTTAGATAGAAACACATCGATCACATTAATACTGTACAGACCATATAACTATATCTTACGGTAGACTCACATACGTATTGCTTTTTAAAAACAATAGATATTAAGTATATGTACATATTATATATACCTATATATATGTTATCGTATGCCTCTTAAGATGCTAACATGTTTATAGAATGGGGACCGTCATATCCTTAACTAGACCCCATTTTTTAAATCAGATATTTAACTTAATCATACTCACTAGTTAACACGTAATTGTCTTTTTTCTAGTGTTTGTTAATTATAATAACAGAGATTCGATAGGTTGCTAAACTCAAACCATCCTGGCATAATCGTCTCAGCCAATAGCATTGTGTGTTGTGTATATATTTATGTATGATTATCCCTAATTATCTCATCAATTATTCAGTGTTCTAGACTACTAAAAACTTAATAGTATATAGAAATATGTGTGACATTTATTTCTACTTCTCAACTAAGTTCAATTTCATAAGAATATTCATACAAAACATCGTCAGGCTATATTGTATGTTAATTGTCAAAAAATATAGGCTGATCAACAAATTATACATTTATCTTTATTATGATTTGTTTACTTATATATGAAAATATATATTTGATTAAAACTTTAACTTTGAAACCTTTTCTATTTATACGATTGTAAATATAGAAATATGCATTATTAAATATCAATATTGTATATCTGAATGATTAACATAATACGGCGATAATTTCTTGGATAACACACACATTTTGCCTATAAGTCCAAAATTTTGTTGAAGGAAGTTGTACCTATAATATAATCATGTTTTAGCTAAATTATTATTGTTGTTGTTATACATATTTATTTAGGAAAATACAGTTCCTAATCATAAGGCTAACATTCCCTGGCTAAAAAGACAAGAATCCTATGAACATAAAATCAAAGTTGATATTTATTTGACATTGCATATTGTTTTTATATCATATTTGTTGCTACATATATTTGACATTTAACTTTTTTTTGTCTTGTTAAAAGCTGCGTTAGCAAATTCAAGATCCTTTTACATCATCCTTAAAAATTTTAAACCTGTTTTCGCCAATCCATCTGCATAAATAAAACTAATATATTCCAACTTGATTGCCATCTCGACATCATGTAAAATCCTATGAAGATATTTTAGTTAGGCTTTTGATTTGATTGTCCGAATCAGGTTGGATGAATCTAAGACCATATATACCTTGCTTCGGTTGAGTTCTTTGCTTTGTTTTATCGCTTCGAAGATCGCATGTGCTTCAGCCAATAATGGCGTCTTAACATTACTCAACCCAAGTGTTGCTCTTTGAATCACTGTTAGCATGTGTAATCCTTTATCCCAAGCCTCTGTTTAGAAATTTAAGTTTTTTGATGTAAATTTGATAAATTAGACATTCACATAACAAAATAACATGTTACGAAAATAAACTAAACCACCAAACGTCATAAAAGTTTTTTCTTAAAAAAAAACCGTCAAAACCAAACTGTTGCCTCCTTATAATTACTATTTGGCTAACTTACCTTCAAAGTATTGTCATTTTACAAATTAACTTAACTTAATTAATAACCTAAATTCACGATAATTTAAAATCAGAAAAGCAAAATATACATTGAAGTATAACATGTATCGAGAAAATAATCGAAATTCGTGTATGAATTCATCAAAGTTCTAACATGCACAAATATGAAAATTCTTGGCATGGCCAACATCTCATTATGGACAAGTATTAAATATAGGTTCCTTTTCTAAATTTTACTTTTGGCAAACAATATTAGCCAGAGAATCTAGTGAAGAAAATAAAACGTGAAGTTTATAGTAAGAAATAATTGAACATGATTACTCAAGAGACGGGTAAAGAAATAATGCAATCATTCGTCACATTACGTGACGATTTCATAGAGAGATAATATGACAAATTACAATGATGTAGTTACAAAATTTGTTGGCAAGAAAAGTTAAAAAAAAAAAAATGATGTAAATAAATTACAATGTATACTGTTCTTTTGTCAACAATATTAATTTAATTAAAATGGTTCGAACAATTAAATTGAGGAAACACAATTTATATAAATAATAGTACTAAATTATCCAGATTTGAATTCAAAAAGTGTGAAACTAAACAAAGATCGAATTATAAAAAACACTATTTAAGCCTTTGGAAATCTTTTAGATATAATTAAAAAGCTGGTTAGGATTATAGTTTTTTTTTGTTATCTCAGGGTAAATCCCAAATCCAATGGACTCACTTCTAATCCGGTATAAAAAAGGAGAGACTTCAAATAACTTCTCTAATACCTGGTAAAGACTATGAGTTTTATCAGATCATAATTTTTTAATTTTATGAATTAAAAGAAAGTTATAGTTCCTACATGATTAAGATTACCATTGAAAAATGAAAATTTAGGGATAGTATAAAATTTACTCATTAGAAAGATAAAGAGGATTTGGCGAGTCCATCCGTTAAAAGACACTAATCCTAATTTATCTCACAATCTGATTAGGACTTTTCCAAAACGACTTCTGAGATTTTAAAACAAATTTCATATCTTTTTCTCTAAAAAAATAGAAAAATATTTTACATGCAAATATGATAGTTCAAAATTATTTAAAAATAAGTATTCCATTTACAAAACTTAACATCTATATTTTAAAAATAAATATCAAATTTTTAAATCAAATATGATATATGTGAACTATATTTTTACCTTTATCTCGAGTTTATCTTATTTGAAACCGCTTGTTGTCATCAATAGGCTAATCCATAAAGTTTGATATTTTTTCTACAAATGAAGTTATAGTTCTAATCTGCCATATGATTAAACAGTTTATGTCCAATAAGTAAATTACCGACCCTAATTAATACCTTTATATGAAAAAGATAACGATCAATAACTGTTGCGATAAGAGATATACCGTTTCAATAGTTATCAATCATGTCGTAAAATAGTTGGTAGTTAATCAGACTAGTTGGTGAGGTAAAATAGTGATTGCAATAGATATGATTAGAAATGTTACACATTTTAACCAATATCAAAAGAATATATACTTAAAAAAAGAGAATGGTGCCAGCTATTATAAAGAAAAACTTTTCTCTCAGGTCAAAGCTGTCATCTCTCTTTCTCTTCTCTGTATTTTTTTTTTTCTCTCTCGGTTTCTTTATAAACACTTATCTTTCTTTTTCTCTCAAAATCTTAGAAGAAGCAAAGAATCAAAAAACCTCTGCAACAACAATGGCGATTCATCAACATTGGTGGTTCACTCACAAAAAGGTAAAAACTAATCAAACTTTTCTTCAATTTCTTGATAATTCGTTCAAAAAACAAATCAGTACTTATATTTATTTTTTACAGATTATCGAGAAGTACATTAAAGATGCAAGATCTTTACTCGAGAGTGAAGACCAAAACGACGCAGCTTCAGCGATTCAACTACTAAACGCAGCGTTATCGATATCGCCGCGTTTGGAAATCGCGTTGGAGCTTAAAGCTAGAGCTTTGCTTTCTCTTCGTCGTTTTAAAGAAGTAGCTAATATGCTTCAAGATTACATTCCAAGTCTCAAGGTTGCTTCTACTGATGAAGATGGTTCTGTTTCCTCTGATTCTTCTTCTTCTTCCGGTCAACTCTCTCGGAAACTTCTCTCTCCTCGCCGTGATGGAGAGGAGGAAGAGTCTTCGTCTTCGTTTAAGTGTTTCTCTGTTTCTGAGTTGAAGAAGAAAGTAATGGCAGGGATTTGTAAAAACTTTGATAAACAAGGACAATGGAGGTAATTTCATTTTCTTCACCCTTTATTAATTTTTACTAAATTAAATATTTGATTAGTATATCTTTGAAATTGTAAAATGGTATACGCAATAAATAGTCTATTTGGACATTCATTTGTGAAAATGATATAATAGCAAAATTATAGAAATATTTAAAAATTAATTGTACGTTTATTTCTACAAATAAAATGTTTTTGGATATGTTCTAAACAAAGAAATGCTATTTTTTTACTTGATATTACATATTTAGTATGTAATTTAAATAAATGGTATGTTATTTTGTCTGATTATTACATGATAATTTACATATTATTATTATACTATCTTAAATGTGTTTTAAACAAATATTAACAAGTTATTTTATCCGATTACATGATAACTTATATAAAATTATGTCATTTGATTAAATACACGAAAAACATTATTTATACGATTTCTCATTACGTCATTTTGACAATTAATTTTTTTTTGGTCTATCTTACGGACCAATGGAGAGTGTAATACTAAAAATAATTAATCAGTTATTCCTTTTTGGGAATGTAATTTTGAAAATAATAATAATAAAAAATTGTAAACTTTTCAGATACGTAGTTTTGGGACAAGCTTGCTGCCACTTAGGATTAATGGAAGACGCAATGGCTCTTCTTCAAACCGGAAAACGCCTCGCCACCGCCGAGTTCCGCCGTCAAAGTAATTCCCGCTCTGACGACAGCTTTACTCTCCTCCTCACCGACTCATCATCATCTTCTCCGCCACGCAAAATGTCGGAATGCGAAACCATCACACACCTTCTCGCCACAACGAAACTCCTTCTCCGCCGTCGCGCCGCCGCCTTCGCAGCGTTAAACGCCGGACATTACTCCGACTCGATCCGTCACTTCACCAAAATTATCGAAACTCGTCGTCGTCCCGCGCCGCAAGGATTTCTCGCCGATTGCTATTTAAATCGCGCCGCCGCTTACAGATCTGCCGGAAGAATCGCGGAAGCGATTGCTGATTGTAACAAAACCTTAGCTCTTAATCCGTCGTGTATTCAAGCTTTAGAGACCAGAGCTTCGCTTTTGGAAACTGTTCGGTGTTTTCCAGATTCACTTCACGATTTGGAACACCTGAAGCTATTATACAACACGATTTTACGAGATCGGAAACTTCCGGGACCGCCGTGGAAACCGCATAACGATGTGAAATACAGAGAGATTCCGGGGAGATTGTGTGTTTTAACGACGAGATCTCAGAAATTGAAGAGCAAAATCGCGAATGGTGAGATCGGGAATGTTGATTATCACGGATTGATCGGAGTTAGACGCGGATGTACGAGATCGGAGCTTGATCGAGCTAATCTGTTGCTCTGTCTCCGGCATAAACCTGATAAAGCTTTATCGTTCATCGAACGTTGCGATTTCTCTGATCAGAATGATATCGATTCCGCTAAAGATCGAGCGAAGATGTCTTCGTTGTTGCTTTACCGATTAATTCAGAGAGGCTATTCAGTTTTGACGGCGACGATAACAGAGGAGGAACAGAGGAAAAAGAAGACGATGGTAGTGTTGACTCAAAAGTCAACGAAAACGGCTGAAGAACAAGAACCGGTCGAAATTAAAAGAATCGGTTTATCAGAAATTAAACCGGGAAATTCAAATTCAAGCGCGTATCAAGGAGTTTTCTGTCGAGATCTTGCCGCTGTTGGGAGTTTATTATCTCGAACCGGTTTTAACCAACCGATTACTGTTAAATACGAAGCCCTCAGTTGCTAACCGGGGAATTTAAATCCAATGACGGAAAACGGCGCCAAGTGAAAATGATGATTGTATGTATTAGTGTATGTAATTTAAATAATTTTAATTCTACTGCAGAATTTTTTTTTGTCACTTTAAATATTCGTTTCTCATACTTTCTCTTTATTTCTCAAATTAAAAAAATAAAATAAATCAAAGTAGTGTCAGAATAAAATTACAATTCCATTAGAAATGTGACACATATGAATTATAATCGGATAATTTAGTATTTCTAAATGAGACTGACACAACAAGATTAATATTCCGAGGAATCCTTATCTACAAAGTTTGGCTATTGGTTTAAAATTTTAATTTAAATTTTTATAGATTTTTGACCAAGTTTAGGAATTTAGTGCGATTTGAAAAATAGTCAAATATTCTCCTCTACTAAATTTTATAAAATATGAGAGACAGAGATTGAAATCTGCCATGCAATTATTTATCTGCCATTTCACATTTAGATTTCAGGATTATCGCTGCACGCCACAGGGAATACAATGCAAACCTAATTATTATAATTAACAATCATCACCACTCTTTTATAGGCATACACAGATATTTTGACTATGACAAGTCCATATACATATTTGATTATTTTTCTAATTTCTAAAATTAGTGTAATATGTAAAAATCGAGGAATCTTTGTTGTTGTTCTAGTCTCTAATGAATATTATAGTTCGGTTTAAACTGGTTACGAAAACCGCATTAACAGCTCCACATAAATACTTTGGCGAAAGAAGTTTTCGGAATGAAAATGATGCAGTTTTATTATGGCAGAGTATAAGAGATGAATTCAAAGGAATTTTCAGTTGAAAGGATATTTAGAACTTAACTCATGAAAGGATATAGTCCTTAAGAGATTGCTATAGAGGCATTTGGTTTTCATACAAATACTTTTTTCTCTTCTGGCTAGTAATTCACAGTCCACTTACTACTATCGATTGGGTATAATATTGGAATGTAAGGACAAATTTTTTTGTATTTTTTCAAGTTTTTTTACTAGACACAAAACCATATGTTTTAATTATATATTTCCGAATGAAGTTTAAACTGATCTGACTATGAGACATTTTGAAAAAAAAATCATGACATTTTGGAATCACATTTTAGAACTACTAAACGACATTATCAGATAAACTTCATATATTTCTCTTGCAATGTTCATTTCATATTTTTGTCCATTTTATTTGGTGAGAAATAAATGGAATAAAGTATGACGAACCTGATACTATCACAACGTAATTAGTTTGAAAATAATTTCATAATAAATTCTCATATATTTGTGAGTTAGGTGATAGTAGATACGAAGATGGAATGGAGATTCAGTTTTGTCTCCGTCAGAAACCTAATGTAAATATATTGTCGATTTATTTTTATCAAAAACTCTAAACATGTTGCACTTATATTGTTAACCTGATGAATACTCTCTTTGGAGCAATAGCTTGTCATGTCTTTGATAATTTAGTCGTAAACGAATTGGTTCATTGAGTTTTGAGTTGGGTGAAAAGCTCCAATTTACATATATTTTGGGACAGATGAGAAAAGTAAGAAAATATAGGGGCAAAATTTTTTTTTTAAAAGCACGTGATGTATAGGATGTTGGAGACATTGAAAAGAGGATCAATCGTGGCCAGAGGTATATGAATATGATGATGTCAGTGTGTATCCATGTGAGCCTATTATCATGTGTACTTATTAGCTACTATTTTATAAAAAAAACTGTGCCATACACATAAAATAATCGTATTTGAATTTTTTTGAAAGAAATATATTTTTAAAATATATGGAAAAAAGTCAGAATAATATAAAGGACAATAAGGTATTCGGGCTACTATATTATTAAAAAAAAAAACTGTATTGAAAATTGTGAAATAAATACTATATAATTATTAAAAATAGTTGAAAAAGTAAGAGTAATGTAAAGGATGTTAAGGTACTCGACTTTGGTCAGAAGAACAGAGTTGGATTTTTTTGTTGTTTATGATAAATAAGGAATCTCGAGCCAGCAAAAATAACTAATAATACTATTATGTTTTAGTGCATGACAGAAACTAGATCGAGTTTTGCGATCTGAAGTATGATAAAAGTTACAAGTAAACATGTTTGAGTTATCCAACAACATTGAATATATATCCAATATATTTAAAATGCAAACGTTGCTAAACTTTTGATATGTGTTGATCTTTCCTTAACTTAAAGTGCTAATACGTGACCAACCTTCAACATTTTGATATTAAGTTTGTTTGTTACTTTGTCAAATTCTATAATTTTCAGAAACCTAAAAATGTACAACAACAAAACAATAAAATAAAAGGAAACAAAAACATCAAAGTATCGCATTGGAACAAGAACAAGACCTTTAACCAAACCATCGCCGCATAGACTACAATTATGACCACCGCTCCAACAGCAACCACTAACACCGCCTTGAATTCAAGAAGCAAAGACGCTATAAGAATAACCAGATACAACCATGGCCTATCAATCACCATTACAACAGCGATGATGTTAGAAGATTTATGTTATTTGTATTACGGTTTTTTAAAGTTGAATAAAATTTACATTTAATTAGAAAAAATGATCATGTAAGAAATATAGAAATAAGGAAAACTAAATCAGCTCTGTGAGAGAATGCATGGTGGAAAAAACTTAATAGAAATTATAGTGATGCAATTGCATGTGTATGATTTAATCGTTTTGGGCATGCCTACAAAGCACCAACTTACTTCATATGTTGCAGAATGTTATTTATGAGTAACGAGATTCTTTTTTGAAGTCCAAACTATTCAATAGAGTAAACACACATCAAATTTATACTAATTAATTAATTAATTAATCTGCACCATGCATTGGACAAATATTTTACTTTTTTAATATATTTTAGGATTGTATTACATCCCACATTTATTTCGAAAATTATAAATATCTCATACTTATTTCATATCGACGATGCAAGATTTTTTTTTGTATTCGAATAAAAAATGCTGACATTTATACAATCAAAACTCAAATTTGATGAAATAACATAAAACCAAAACTAAAAAATTGTAGTATTCAACAAAATTGCCATACAGTAAAATTTTAGTTGGGTTTGGGTTTAGACTGAAAATCTAAAGGCAAAAGCCCAACTATGCGAGAAACTGTAAATTGACTAAGCCCCAAGAAGTTTATAAAAAGCGAGAAAGAGTGTTTACTGTAAAGACTCCGAAACGGCGTCGTATCTAGTACTCGGTTTGGAACGCCAAAAATTTCCCTAACTTTGGTCTTCTTTCTCGTCGAACTTGCTTCGATGATGGAATTTAGGTTTCCGTAGCTATGGTATGACTGATGTATTGATCGAATTCTTCGTCTACGTCGTCCATTATTTCTACGAATTTCGTGAATTTGGTCTTCGCTCGAGCTTTTCCTGTGTTCTTCATGTAAGCGTTTTGTGTTGATTTCTGGGTTTCTACTTTGTCATCTTCGTTTCGACATCTGGATTAAGCTGCTCTGCGTTGAAACTAGGTAGTGATTATCTAGTTCGCGGTTGATTTTGGAATCTAAGTCGCTGAAGTCTCCATTGGAAGCTAAGTTTTTCCGAGTAGTGAAATTGTGTTTTCTAGGGTTTGAGAAAGTAATGGATATAATCAGTAATCTACCGAAAGAGATTATTAGTCACATTGGGTCTTTCCTTTCTGCAAAAGAAGCTGTATTCACAACTGTTCTCTCAAAGAGATGGCGAAATCTCTTTACCATCGTACCAGAACTCCATTTTCACAGGTCGTTTGGAAATTCATTTGATGGGTCGATTGAAAATGGAGGGATGTTTAAGGATTTCGTGGATGGAGTATTGGCTTTACCAGTCACTACACGTATCAAGAAGTTTTCTCTAAAATGGATTTTAGAGAAATCTGAGTCTCCTCCATATGATCACATCAATCGTTGTCTTACTCATGTGTTAAAGCTTGGTGTCATGGATCTCGAACTCGGTCTATATAGCTTTCATAGCAATGAAGGATATTCAAATGCCTTTGGAAGTTTTTACTTGCAAGACAGTTGCTAGATTGAAACTAGAGCGAGGTTTTGGTATTATTGACTTTCTTCCTGCAGATGCTTATCTTCCTTCTCTCAAGACTCTTTCTCTCGATTCAATCAAGTTTTATGAGTTTGGTCATTGTTGTGCATTCAATTCACTTCTCTCTGCATCTCCTGTTCTTGAGGAATTAGTCATAGAAGGTATTGACTGGGAACGTTGGAAATGGTCTTTCACGATTTCAAGTCAAACTCTTCGAAGACTTACTATGAAACGTACACAGTGGGAATTTTACTACGATGAATATCCTTCTTTCGATCGTGTTCATTTGGATTCTCGTGGTCTTGCTCATGAGTTTAACAGCCTTGTTTTGGATACTCCGTCTCTTACTTACTTAGATTACGCTGATTTCGTTCCAAAGGAGTATCCAATAGTTAATCTAAACTCTCTTGTTGAAGCTAAACTCGGTCTTCGTGCGGATTATTATCGAGTATGGGAAAAAAATCATCAAGATGAGTTTGATCCTATGAAACTGATGAATGGTTTGAAACATGTTGAGATCTCGGACTTAAATAACGACACTATGGAGGTAAAGTCTCTGCTCTATTGCTTTATTGTATATGAGATGATATGAATCAAACTCTTTTGTGTTTTTTTGCTCAGATGATTTATCTCTACGATGAAGCAATACCAGAGTTTGAAAACCTGGTTTGTGTATCTGTTCATATTGAAAACTTCTGCTGGAATTCGCTAACTTATTTGGTAAAGAAATGTCCGAAGCTAAAGACTCTTATCATCGAGGTATGTTTGGAAAAAAACTCACAGAATATTCCAAACTTATAAATTCTTGATTTCTCAAATGCTTTTTTTTTTCAGAATCGTTGTCGAGGTGTACCTGGATCTGTTTGTGAGTGTGTAAAAGAGAATTCTGTACTATCTTCATGTCCTTTAGAGGTTTTAAAGATAACTCCTTACAATGGTTCACAAGAAGAATTGATACAAATGGAGTTTATCTTGGGGAAATTGTCGTGTCTTGAGTTAGTGGAAGTTCAATCTTGGGAAAGAGATGAAGAAAAGATGAAGAAGATGGAGGCGGATCTGTTAATGGTTCCGAGAACTTCGTCCAAATGCGAAATCCAGATCAAGTTTTCTTAAGAAAAAGCTTTTTTTTTTTGTTTAAGTCTTTTTAGATGTTGAGATTTAGCTAAGAGTTTATCATTATGATACAATCTAGTTTATGGTTTAGTATTGAGAGATTATCGAATCTTAAAAACGATCAAACTTTTGTTGACATTAGAGTAATTATCTGGTTTGTTTTGTTCTGTCTGTATCTTTCATGTTCTGAATCAAACAGCTTTTGACGTTTTTTATTTTGTCATCTATAATATAATTTGCTTGCTGTGTCGTTTCTTTGCAAAATATTTGCTGTGTTTAGTTGTTTACTGCAAAGCAGAGTTTACTGTTAAACCCCTAAGGACTTTAAGTCTGTTTGGAGAGGTTAAGGACTTTGATCATTAGGATAATACAATCTTTGTCTTTCTTACTTTTAAGTTTGGATTTGGAATCAGCTAAGACTGATCATTAGGATGTAAAGTTAAGTCTATGGTTAGTATATTAGAAAACAAAGCTTTTGTTGAAACTCGTTTGTTTTTGTTGTGTATCTTTCATGTTCTTTAATCAAACAGCTTTGGAGTAGGATTAAGTGAAAAATATTCTACAGTTTTAGCATATGAAGCAGAAGCAGCATTTTACAAGTCTGAAAAAAAATCTAAAGATTTTACAAAAATATTCAATCTATGATGAGAAATGATGCTTCTTGTAACATTTGATTATCCTTGGAACAAAGGTATTTTTTATTTTACTTAAAGAAACTCGAAGATCGGAAGAGAAACTCTTCGAAACCATGTTGGTATAAGAATCAAAGATAAGAACTGCTTTTGTTGACATAAGAACTGCTTTTGAAGATTTAGCATCTTTTTCAAACAGCTCAATGCAATGGTAAACAATAAACGTTGTCGTACTCGTATCTTTAGTTTGACTTTGGTTTGGTTTAAAAGCAGTGCAAGCCAAACTAATTCAAGCCAAAACAAACTGAACCAAAGAAATTTGAACCATAACCAAACCAGCCAAGATAATTAGTTATGTCATATCCTCAATTTGACTTTGGTCCGGTTTGCTTTACAACCAGTGCAAACCAAACCAATTCCAGCCAAGAAATTAGAGCCAAAACCAAACCAACCCAGAAAATTATTTTGTAGTATCTAATTACGTTGTATCTTCAATTTGACTTTGGTCCGGTTAAGTATGGAAAGAAAGTCACGCAAAAGATTTCAATCCTATGAATCTGATTAATGGGTTAAAAATGTTAATATTCTGGACTACGGAGGTACCCGTATCCATAGGTCACAATTGATTGATCTTCAATCCCAAATAAATAATTGAGAAAATATCATGACCCTAAAATGAAGATAAGATATAGACTAGCTTCCAACTATAAGAAAATGACACCTTTGGAGGAGCTTTAATGGTACTTGTAGGGCCATAATACATTCGGAGCTTTGATTGAGGATATCCCTTCTTATCCGATTAAATTCTTAGGGATAATAGATTTTTAGTGATTGTATTCAGTTCCACAAAAACGAATACTTAGACAAACATATCTTTCTATTACTATTATTATTTCGTAAGTACAAATCAAAGAGTAACTTTTCTTTTGTTTTTTCATATTTTGAGATCTTTCGATTTGAATTTGATCCTGTGAAGATGGGAGATGCGATAGCACGGTTCATCGTGGAAAGGATGAGAAACTATCTCATCGAAAATGCGTCTATGTTGATGGGTGTGAGAGAAGAGCTAGAGGCGCTGCAGACAGAGTTGCTGCTCATACAAGGTTATCTCAAGGATGTTGAAACTCATGAAAAAGAAAACAATGTCTCAAAAGAGTGGACAAAACTGGTTTTAAATATTGCTTACGCTATCGAAGATGTTTTAGACATGTATAAGCCTAAAGCCGAAGAAAGATCACAAAGGCGAGGCTTTATGAGGTTGACCAACAAAATAGAGGAGAAGATGGATGCATACAAAATACTTGATCATATCAAAACCCTCAAGACAAGAATCTTGGGTGTTACTTGCCAGCGGGCAACTTATGGCATAGGCAACTCCAAAGAGTCTCCATCAATAGGGAATACTTCAAGTTTTAAGGCAAGGCAGCTTCGACGTCCTTCACCTGTTGATCAGGAAGAGCGTGTAGTTGGTTTGGAAGATGATGTTAAATTTCTTTTAGCAAAGCTTCTCAAAGATGATGATGATGGGGATAATAAGCAATATATGATCTCCATATACGGCATGGGAGGTCTTGGAAAGACTGCTCTTGCTAGGAAGCTTTATAACTCTAGCGATGTGAAGACGAGATTTCAATACCGTGCATGGACTTATGTTTCCGAAGAGTATAAAACAAGTGATATGCTTATGAGAATCATTAGATCTTTGGGAGTTGATCCCGCGGAAGAAATTGAAAAGATGAAGATGTTCGGACAGGAGGAGTTAGAAGATCACCTTTACAAGCTTTTAAGAGGAAAACAATATTTGTTGGTGGTAGATGATATTTGGGAGAGAGAAGCGTGGGATAGCCTGCAGAGAGCTTTATCTGGAAATCATAATGGAAGTAGAGTCATCATCACTACACGTATAAGAGCCGTGGCTGAAGGAGTGGACCAAAGAGTCTACGCCCATAAATTAAGGTTTTTAACACCTGACGAAAGTTGGAACTTGTTCGAGCAGAAAGCATTTAGGAATATTAAACCGCGTGATCAAGAACTAGATAGAATTGGAAGAGATTTGGTTGAAAAGTGTGCCGGCTTACCGCTTGCTATAGTCGTTCTTGCTGGGGTTATGGTTTGGAAGGAACCAAACGAGTGGAATGATGTGGGTGCCAATTTATGGCGACGTTTAAAGGATAACAACATTCTCATATCCACTGTGTTTAATCTAAGCTTCAAGGAGCTGCAACATGAATCTAAACTTTGTTTTCTTTACCTCAGTGTCTTCCCAGAGGACTATGAGATCGATGTAGAAATGTTGATACGCTTACTCATAGCAGAAGGATTTGTACCAGAGGATAGAAAGATGTTGATGGAAGATCAGGCTCGGGATTACATCGAAGAACTGATAGATAGGAGCTTAGTGGAAGCAGTGAGAATAGACAGAGGAAAAGTGATGTCTTGTAGAATCCATGATCTTTTGAGAGACGAGGCCGTAAAGAAAGCCAAAGAGCTCAACTTTGTAAATGTTTACAACGAGAAGCATGCTTCTACTCAGTGTAGAAGGGAAGTGTTTCATCATATTATGGATAAGAACTACTTGTGCAGCAGACGTGTGAACCAACAAATGCGATCTTTCTTATTGCTCCGAGAACAAAAAGAGGTGGAGTATGTTGAAACCATTACCTGGAAATTGAAGTTACTTCGAGTACTTAATCTCAGTGGGGTTTGGTTTGTCCGTAAAGGAAAAAAGTGCAACAGTTTACCAGATGTGATTGGGGAGTTAATCCACTTGAGGTACCTTGGGATCGCTGATACTTTTACCGAAAAGTTACCAGCTTTTATCTCCAACTTACGGTTGCTACAAACACTAGATGCATCGGGAAACTCTTTCTACCGAATGACCGATCTACGTAAACTCACATCGCTAAGGCATGTAATGGGAAGTTTCTACAGAGGATTGCTATTAGGCGACACAGTTAACCTTCGTACCTTGAGATCTATCTCCTTTGACAACTGGAGCAAACTAGAAAACCACGAGTTACTCAAAAATCTTCGATACTTGAAGATCTTTGACGAAGCTGTGAGAAGAGTTCCCGTGGATTTTGATTCTTTTTCTAAACTGAAAAATCTTCGCATCCTGGAGCTGAGGGTGAAAACCTTGAAGTTACCGGTTGAGTCAGAAAATGCAGTTGTCATCTTTCCTAGTCTTGAATCTCTGACACTTTTCGGAACAAATCTCGATGAAGACGCAATGCCTTTTTTGCAGAAATTCCCAAGACTGGAAGAACTTGTCATGTTGCGTTGCGATTACTCTGGAGCGAAGATGAGCATCAGCGCACAAGGTTTTGCTCGACTAATGATTCTTAGACTGTTTAACTTAATATTAGATGAGTTGCAGATTGAGGAAGAGGCCATGCCCAGTTTGAAGCAGCTGGAAGTGTCGACAAAATCAAGAGAACTAACAGAGTTAATTCCAGATCGATTGCGAGCATTGGTCGAAATTAATGACGACATTACCCGCTGGTTGTGAAGTTCTATAGTTACAAGCGAAAGAATCGGATCACACGAGGAGGACTATTTGGTTTGAAAAAAAACAATGATTGTTTATGATTGCAAAGAAATGTTTCCGTGGTGTGTTTTTCTTATTTGTAATTTTTTTGTGGTGTGTTTTTGTTATTTGTATTGCATAAATCTACTATTTCACTGTAACCCTAGTTTTTTTTTGGTCTTGGATCACTGTATCCCTCTGAATTCATTTTTTCCGTTGTGTGTTTTTTTTGTTATTTGGTTTTTATAATGTTTGAAAATCGGTCCAAAGTAAATTAATTTTAGTAAACGGTTAAAGAAGGCCGTAAAAATGAAATTGGGGACACGCACGTGGCTCGTTAAGAATGGGAGAATCCATGTAAAAAGGAGTGGTCTTGAGCACATTGGCAAGATTTATTGCCTCCTAGTCGAGCTTCAACCAATTGCAAAATCTACGTCAAGTTTTCTTGAAAAAAAAACGTAACTACGAAAAAAAACTCTAATCTTTTCTACTTTTGCTCAAGTCTGTTAGGAAGTTGGAATTTGGAATCAGCAAAGACTGTTCATTAGGATGCAATCTACTCTATGGTTAGTATATGAGAGAGCGACGCTTTTGTTAAAATGCGTTTGTTTTGTTCTCTATCTTTCATGTTTTTTTTTTCTTCTTTCTATGTGTATTTTGGTTTTGTGTTTATTTTTTAAACCGATGTCAGATTTAGCTAAAAATAAACTTTGTTAAGAATTCGACAATAATATTTCGTCTTAGTTCTCTAGAAGCAATTATGATACAACGATCTTTTAACTGTTAAAAAATCGGTTCTTAATACATCCGATTTTTTATGGTTAATGAAAAAAATTTAAGATTTCCACAAAAAAAAGAGAGAGTCATATGTGTAGTTGTCAAATGAGAGTTTAGGTTGGTATCACGTTTACTTCAAAGAGTTGAAACAAATGAAACAAATCTTGGAGTAATCATACTAAAATCAAAATCTTTGCTAGATATTAGATTTGCAAATTGATGAGTGATTACCTCAATTTTTGTGTTTTTTTTTCAGGGTGATTTGTATTATAATGATAGAGGTGATTTGAAATTTCTTTGCCATTGCTTGTGTGGGGTATTCTTTCTTATTGACCTGCCCTATTGTGCTTTGGTCCGGTCTGGTTTAAAACAAGTGAAATCCGAACTAATTCAAACCAAGCAATTAGAGCCTAAATCAAACAACCCCGGAAATTAGTAGTTAGTAGCAGCATCTAATTATATTGTATCCTCAATCTGACTTAGGTCCCAATTTGGTTTAAAACCAGGGCAAACCAAACTAATATAGGGCAATATACTTCTTGATCAGCTAGCTCTTATATCTATTAAGATTTTTGTTTGAATCCAAGATAGAAAAAAAACAAATATTTTTGGTTTGGGTTTCAAATTTTCGAATATTGAAAATTAGACCCTTATAAAATTTTTTTATTTCCGTTGAGTCCCATTTAATTTCAATAATAATAACTAATTTGATTTAATTAAGAATCGTTAATATAATTTGTTTTTTTGTATATTTATAAGTTTTTAGCTAAACATCCTTACCTTGATAATACGAATTGCAACCGTTCATGAAATGGGCTAAGCCGTCCGATTTAAAATGAAAGAACTACGTGACATGTTTTTAATGGAATAATCCATAAAATTAGATGTGGTCCTACGCACACGAGATTACCTACTCGAGGAACTGAAACGTCTTTGACTCATCGGTGGTTTCCAAATTTAACTAAGCATAGGGCTTTGAAGAAGAATGCTACAACTCTCTCCTATAGACTCCCTCATAGATTTCGCTTTGAAAATGGATTTCTCGATTCAGTAACGTATGGAAAATTATGGTGTACGTGCTAGTGAAGTATTGATGGATTTTCCTTATCGTCTACCATAATTTCTTCAAATTTCGTGAAAATGGTGTTTGCTTCAGCTTTTTCCGTGTTCTGGATGTAAGGGTTTATGTTTATTTCTGGATTTCTGCTTTGGTACTTTGTTGATTAAGCTAATATGCTTTGAAACTGGTTTTTGATTATCTAGTTTGCAGTTGATTTCGGAGTCTAGTCGTTGAATGCTCTCTAGGGTTTTGTGAAAGTAATGGATAGAATTAGTAGTTTACCAGACGAGATTATTTGCCACATCGGGTCTTTTCTTTCGGCAAAGGAAGCTGCGTTCACAATGGTTCTCTCAAAGAGGTGGAGGAATATGTTTAACATTGTGCCGGAAACCATTTTTATAGGTCGCTTAACAATAAAAAAAGTTTTGAGGACCGAGTATTGGCTGTACCAATTAATTCCCATGTTAGGAAGTTCTCTCTAGGGGTGTTTAAGGATTCTGACCATGCTTATATCAACCGATGTCTATGTCATGTGCTGAAGCTTGGTGTTCTGATTCTTGAACTCCAGATATGTGTCGGAGAACATGAAGTATATTCACTGCCTTTGGAAGTTTTCACTTGCAAGACACTTTCTGAATTAAAGCTAGGGTCTCGTTTTGTTATCGACTTTGTCCCCGCAGATGCTTATCTTCCGTCTCTCAAGACTCTTTCTCTTGATTCAATCCGCTTCTATGAGTTTGGTCGTTGTGCTTTCAATACGCTTCTCTCTGCGTGTCCTGTGCTTGAGGAATTAATTATAAATGGTGCTGAATTTGAACATTGGAAATGGTCTTCCACTGTGTCTAGTCCGTCTCTAGAGAGACTTACTATTCGACGTGAAGAGTGGGAACCTGATAATAATCATGATATTTTGGATAGTCGATGTCTTGCTCATGAGTTTAACAGCCTCAGTTTCGATACTCCAGGTCTTACTTACTTGGAGTACGATGATTATGTTCAATAAGAGTATCCGTTCGGTAATCTCAACTCCCTTGTTGAAGCTAAGCTCACTCTTCATGCGGACTTTGATAGAGTATGGAAAGAAGAACTACATGCAGATATTTTCAATCCAATGAATCTGATTAATGGGTTAAAAGATGTTGAGATTCTTGACTTAGATAGCGACACTATGTATGTAAGTGTCCTCTATTGTTTTCTTCTTTCTCTTTTATGTTTACTGCTACTTCAGAAATAATAAAAGAACTTTATATTTAGGAACCATTAATCAAACGTCTTTTGAGGTTTTGAACCATTGGTTTCAATTGACTTTTTGTTTTTTGTTATGTTTTCAGATGATTGGTGTCTTCCACGAAAAAATCCCAGTGTTTGAAAACCTGCTTAGTCTATCTGTTGACCTTTGTGACGCATGTTGGGATTCTCTGATAATTCTGATAAAGAAATCTCCAAACCTAAAGACTCTCGTAATCAAGGTATGACCGAAACCCTAGAAAACACTGTAAATAAATCTTGAATCTCAAATCCTCTCCTCTTATTTTCAGAATCGCTTGCACACTTCTATAGACAAGACGACAGATATGTTTGTGATTGTGCGTCAGATTATTCTTTCCTATTATCATGTCCTTTGGAGGTCCTAAAGATTACTTCCTACGATGGTTGTATCGACGAGCTGGAGCAAATGAAGGGTATTTTGGAGAAATTGCCATGTCTTGAGCTCATGAAAATTCGTTCTCAGGCAGAAGGTAAAAGAAAGCTGCAAGTTATGGCGGATTTGTTAATGCTTCCAAGAGCTTCGACCAAATGCAAAATCGAGGTCAAGTTTTCTTGAAAACGTAACTACTTTTGCTTATATCTCTTTTATAAAGTTGGAAATATGATCATTGATTCAGCTTGGATCGTTAAATTCGCTGGTTTATTTTGTAGCTCTTGTGGTTTTATAATATGGTTCTGAATCAAACATCTTGTTGTTTTTGTAATCTCTAAGTGGTTGTTGTGTGTAAACTGATGTGTTCTTACGAGGTGTTAAGACTTTGGTTGTTTTATATTTAAGCATCTATTAATGTTTATGGATTGTGTGTTTGAAATATTTATTTTCTTGCGAAAATATTCAGAACATCAGAAGAATTCATTAAGTGATATTCTTGCATTAGACCTAGCAATATCTATACCAAGAAAGAATCAAGGAGAACCAGGATCTCTTAACTCTAAAGATGAATTGAGCTGAGTCTTCAAGTCAACTACAACGACATCACTAATACTAGCTATCAAGATGTCATCTACATACACGAGAACCACTAAGAATTGTCCATAAGCTTCTTTGACAAACAGAGTGTTATCTCCATGACATTTCTCAAATCCAGAATCTGTGTATCCTCTCCTTTCTTGTGTTCAGAGTCCTTGCACTATGACGTCCATACATAAAAAATCTTGTGAGTGCGTTTCAAAGTATTCTTGCATGTGGTCATGTCCTGTGGAGGCTCTAAATATAAGTAGGTACGAAGGAACTATTGAAGAGTTGGAGCAAATGAAGCTTTTTTGGAAAAATTGTCATTTCTTGAGCTAGTGGAAGTTCGTGCTCAGATAAAAGCCGATGAAAAGCTACATGTTATTGAGGATCTGCAAATGCTTCGTAAAGCTTCGACCAAATGGAAAAACAAGGTCCAATTTTCTTGAGAAAAGCTTACCTAGGAGCTCACTTTGATATTTTGTACTTTTGCCCAAGTCTTTTTAGATGTTGGATAAATAGATTCAATCATTCAATGGTCTCTTAGAGAATTGACACAGCTAAAGTGTATGCTGATGAATTTGTCATCTCTCGAGCTAGTGGAAATTCATGTTAATAAAACAATTGCAAGAATAATGAACGTCGAGGAGGAACTCTACTAAAGCTACTACGAGCTTCTTCTAAGTGCAAATTCAAGGTTGTTTCTAGATTTTCTTAAAAGATGGATCATTTAGTTTATGCAGATGGAACTTTGTATCTTTCTCTAAACTGGCTTGTATGTCGTTTTTTTGTTTGCGTGAAAACATCTTGTCGTTCAATGCGAAACTGTAAATTGTCTATAAAATGACTTACCACTTTAGTCAACAAACCAGAAACCGTTTCAGTTATCAGCGAGAGCGACGAATAACACGTGGCAGGAAATCATTGGATTTAGAAATAAGGATTTTAATTTTTATTTCGATGTATAAAACAGAAAAGCGGAGAAAAAAATTAATTCAAAATTTCTCTAATCGTCTCCCTTTCTCTTCTCTCTGGTTCCAAGAACAGTGTTACGAATCTGCTCCAAGTTCTTCGTCATATTTGTTTGCAAAGATGGAATTTCGCTTCAGTGATCTCTCGAATTGAAGGTAAGAGTGAAGAATTGATCGGATATGTCATCGTTTTCCCTGATTTCTGCTCATTTCTTTGTATTGGCTTTTGTTTTCTTTTTTCTTCATATTCGCGATTGTGATGAAGAAATCTGGATTTCTAGATTTCATCTTCATCACGACGAGTTTCGAAACTTCTCAGTGATTTATCTAATTTTGTTCGTTGTGTTCCGCAATGTCTGCAGATTTCGCGCTGAAAGATGGATTTTCGCTTCAGGTTTCTTGTTTCGCGATTTACGATGATTTCTGGGTTTTTGCTTCATCTCGAAATTTGAAGTAAGCTCTTCGTCTTGTTTGAAACGGATCATCGATTATCTACTCTGTGAATTGTGGTGGTTGATGATTGAGTCTAGTAGCTGAAGAAATTGGGAATTTCTGGGCAGTGTGAAAAGGTTTTTTCTAGGGTTTGCGAAGAGAATGGATAGGATTAGCGATCTTCCAGACGATATTATCTGCATCATCGTCTCCTTCCTTTCAGCCAAATTAGCTGCGTCCACAGCGATTCTCTCCAAGAAATGGCTGAATCTGTTCACCACGAATCTGATTACTATCGAACCGAATCTTTTCTTTGATCAGTCGGATAATAACAACGGAAAGACTTTCCAGAGTTTCGTTGATGGATTATTGAATCGACCTGCTAGTGACCGTATACGAAGATTCTCTCTGAAATTGCAGAATCTGGATAAGTCTCAGTTTAAACTTGTCAACGAGTGTCTATGCAATGTATTGAAGCGTGGTATAATGGATCTTGAACTGGACATCAATGTCAACGAAGAAGATGAATACTCACTCCCTGATGAGATTTTTACTTGCAAGACTATTGAGAAAATGAAGCTAGGTTCTGGTTTTGTTATCGACGTGATCCCGAGCAATGCTTTGCTTCCTGCTTTGAAGACTCTCATCCTCGATACAGTTCAGTTCGATGATCTTGGCAGTGATTGTGCGTTCCAGAAGCTTCTCTCGGCTTGTCCTGTGATTGATGAATTAGTCATAGAGGGTTTCAACTGGGAACATTGGAAATGGTCTCGCATTGTCTGTAGTGAGAAACTTAAGAGACTTACTATAAAGCGTGGAGAATATGACTCTGACATTTGGTCTTTTTTTGATACTATGAGTTTCAATACTCAGAATCTTACGTACTTAGAATACGAAGATATTCTTTTATACGAGTATCCGATTGTTAATCTCGACTCCATTGTTGAAGCTAAGCTTGGTCTTACTCTGAGGTACTTTGGGAATGACTACAATCTAACGAATCTGATTAAAGGGCTCAAAAATGTTCAGACTCTTCGCTTAGATGCTGTTGATACGATGCAGGTAAGTGTTTCCTTCTTCTTTACTGAAACTATATATTGGAACCATTGAGATATAAGAATCAAGAAATCTTGCTTCCAATAGATTCCAATTTTGATGACTGACTAGCTGTGTTATATTCTGTTCCAGACGCTTTTCTATGATTTCAGTGAAGAAGTGCCAGTTTTCGAAAACCTGATTCATATATCAGTTGTAACTGAAGCAGAAGACTATTGTTGGGATGGTCTGCGAGTACTGCTTGAGAAATCTCCAAAACTAGAGTCTCTCACCATTAAGGTATGACTGATAAACTCCACAAAAGTTTCATTGGACAAGAAGAAACAAAAGAGTCTCATGAAATCTTAAAATTTTTACAGGGAAGTTTGCACTATTTTGATGATGAGGAGTATTGTGAATTTGTTTGCGATTGCTTGGGGGATTATTCTTTCTTATCGACATGTCGTATTAAAGTCTTGAAGATAACAGAGTTCAGGGGAGATTACGGAGAGATAGTGCAATTAGAACATATCCTAAAGAAATTGCTGCATCTTGAGGTCTTGGAGCTTCATGTTCAGGCAAGAGATGACGAACTGGTGTTAATGATTCCAAGAGCTTCGTCTAAATGCAAAATCCTGGTACACTTTTATTGAAAAGAAAAAACACAAAGAACGAACTCTGATCTTAGTTTTTGCTTTACTCTGTTGATGATCATTAGGATAATACAATCTTAGTTTTGTGATATAGAGTATACAAGAGAACCAATCTTGTAAATGATGGTGATTTTTGTTGATATAAAGAACTGCTTTTGAGGATTTAACATCTATAGTTCTTTTGGTGCCAAGTACTTTGCTTTTGATGGATTCTTTTCAAAAATGTCTCAAGGAAATGCTATATAATGAAAACGTTGCCGTTTCCTGAATTTGACTTTGGTTTGAATTTATATTCTTACTTCGATTAATGATATTCTTTTATTTTTTAACAATAAAGCCAAAACACAACGAAACATCAAAAAAACAAAGTTGTACTGTACTAAACTGTGTGAAATTAAACCGATATAAATATGAATATATGATTCTATTTTAGTAATTCAAACCTAAACCAAACGGTTCATCAGCTAAAACATCACCCAACGTTATTCCAAAAAATACTAACAAATACAACCAAAACTCAAATGGAAAATCCAAATTTTAATATTTAACACCAAAGTTGTAATAACAATTTTCTTTTTGCAATTATTTATTTTTACCAATTTAAAATCCTAAATAGATATAAATATGATTTAAATTTTGTTGCTATTTATTTTTACCAATTGAAAATCCTAAATAGATAGAAATATGATTTAAATTTTGTTGCTATTTATTTTTACCAATTGAAAATCCCAATAGTTCAATCAAACTCAAACGAATCAAGATTTAGTGAAAAGAGAAAGATGAGCCTAATTAAGGTCCAAAACGACTACTCCTAGTCAACAAACCAGAAACCAATCAGTTATTATCGAGTGTGGTCACTACACGTGGCACAAAAGTCAGTGGATTAAAAATTAGGATTTTTTTAATTTAAAAATCCTAGTATAAATTAGAACGCAGAGAAAAGATTAATTAGAAATCAAAATTCAAATATCTCCAATCATCTTCTTTCTTTTTCTCTCTGCTTCCAAGAACACTGCTACGAATCTTCTCCAAGTTCTTTGTCAAATTTGCTTTCAAAGCTGGAATTTCGCATCAGCCATCTATCGAATTTGAAGGTAAGAGTGACGAATTGATTGGATTTGTCATCGTTTTCCCTGATTTCTGCTCATTTCCTAGTACTGGCTTTAGTTTATTGTTTCTGCGTATCCGCGATTGCGATAAAATCTGGATTTATAGATTTCTTCTTCATCACGAAGAGTTTTGAAACTTATCTTCTTCCACTATATCTGCAGATTTCGCGTTGAAAGATGGATTTTCACTTCAGGTTTCTTGTTTCGCGATTTACGATGATTTCTGGGTTTCTGCTTCGTCACTTTCATCTAGAAATTTGAAGTAAGCTCTTCGTCTTGTTTGAAAAGGATCATCGATTATCTACTCTGTGAATTGTGGTGGTTGATGATTGAGTCTAGTCGCTGAAGAAATTGGGAATTTCTGGGTAGTGTGAAAAGGGTTTTATCTAGGGCTTGAGAAAAGTATGGCTAAGCTTAGCGATCTTCCAGACGAGCTTATTTCAATCATCATCTCCTACCTTTCGGCAAAATCTGCTGCGTTCACAACACTTCAATCCAAGAATTTGCTGAAACTGATTACTATCGAACCGAATCTTGTCTTTGATCAGTCGAAAAAAAACAACGGAAAGTCTTTCCAGAATTTCTTTGATGGATTATTGGCACGCCCTGCTAGTGACCGTATAAAAAGGTTCTCTCTGAAATTGCAGACTCTGGATAAGTCTCAGTTTAAACTTGTCAACGAGTGTCTATGCAATGTATTGAAGCGTGGTATAATGGATCTTGAACTGGACATCAATGTCAACGAAGAAGATGATTACTCACTCCCTCATGAGGTTTTTACTTGCAAGACTATTGAGAAACTGAAATTAGGGTCTGGTTTTGCTATCAACATGATCCCAACGAATGCTTTTCTTCCTGCTTTGAAGACTCTTATCCTCGTTACAGTTCGGTTCGATGATGTTGGCAGTGATTGTGCGTTCCAGAAGCTTCTTTCTGCTTGTCCTTTGATTGATGAATTGGTCGTAAATGGCTTCAACTGGGAACAGTGGAAATGGTCTCGGATTGTCTCTAGTCTGACACTTAAGAGACTTACTCTACGGCGTACAGATTGGGAGTTTAGAAATTGGTCTGAAACTTATAATATGAGTTTCGATACTCCGAATCTTACCTACTTAGAATACGAAGATCATCTTCAATATGAGTATCCAATTGTTCATCTCAACTCCCTTGTTGAAGCTAAGCTCATACTTTCTCAGATGGACTTTGGGAGTGACTACAATGTAATGAATCTGGTTAAAGGGTTAAAGAATGTTGAGATTCTTCGCTTATCTGCAATTGACACGATGAATGTAAGTGTTCTCTGTTGTTTTCCTATTCTTTCTCTTTGATGATATGTTACTAAGACTGACTAGCTATGTTATATTCTGTTCCAGGAGCTTTTTTATGAAAGTGAAGTAGTCCCAGTTTTTGAAAACTTGATTCATTTATCACTTACAACTCAAGCGACAGATTTCTGTTGGCATCCTCTGATATCTCTGTTAGATAAATCTCCAAATCTACAGACTCTCACCATTCAGGTATGACTGAAAACTCATTGGACAAAGCAAAAGAGTAAAAAAAAGAACTCTAAATCTCAATCTTTTTTATTTTCTTTTCAGGGTGCTTTGCACTATGATGGTTATGTACAGGATTCAGAAGAGGTTTGCGAATGCTTGGAGGAATATTCTTTCTTATTGACCTGTACTATTACGGTCTTGAAGATAACCGAGTTCACGGGAGTTATTGGAGAGCTGGTGCAATTAGAACATTTCTTGGCGAATTTGCTGCATCTTGAGGTTTTGGAGCTTCATGTTCAGGCAAGAGATGATGAAAAGGTGGAGATACTGACAGATCTGCTATTGATTCCGAGAAGTTCGTCTAAATGCAAAGTCCTGGTACACTTTTCTTGAAAAGAAAAACACAAAGAACGTTACTCTGATATTAGTTTTTGCTTAGTTGTGTTGGAAGTTGGTATAGGATCTTGATGATCATTAGGATAATACAATCATATTAGTTTTATGATATAGAGTATATGAGAGAACCAGTCTTGTAAATGATCGAGATTTTTGTTGATATAAAGAACTGCTTTTGAGGATTTAACATCCATAGTTTTGGTGCCAAGTACTTTGATGGATTCTTTTCAAAAATGTCTCAACGAAATGCTATATAATGAAAACGTTGCCGTTTCCTGAAACTCTGGTTTGGTTTGGTTAAGACAATTTGTAAACCAAATCAATTCAGGCTAAAACCAAACCAACCGAGAAATTTAGTTGCATCTAATTATGTCGTGTCCTCCATTTGACTTCGGTTCGATCTGGTTTGGTTTCACATCGTAAATGTTGAGCTGGTAAATATAAAGTGGATACAATACAAAGACAAACATATTGCAAATCAAACCAATTCAGGCCAAGAAAATTAGAGCTAAAACCAAACAAACCGGTAAAATTAGTAGCATACTCTTTTATTTATGTTGTATCCTCCTCAATTTCGATTTTGGTTCGGTTTGCTTTCTAAATTATTAAGGGACAGGTATGAATATTTGATTTTAATTAATTGCTATTTTTTTCTCTACCAAATAAATCCGAGTAATTCAAACCAAAACCAATTTGGATTAAGCAAAACTCTTCGTAATCTTCGCGACAATTCAAAATCTGACTAATTAATTTGGTTCGAAATCTTCTTCTTTAATGTCGTCGCCGTACTACCAAATCTGACTTTTGTTTGATTGGTCGGTTTTGGTTTTATCATTTTGAAAACTGGTCCAAAGTTAATACATTTCAAAACAAGGAATTTAATCTCACGAGGCTGTTAATTAAGAAGGCTGTAGCGGGAAAATAAAATGAAGGAAAACGCACGTGGCATGTTTACAATGGAAGATTCTACGTAATAAGACGTGGTCCTGAGCACAGAAGATTTGTTTTCTCTCGAGCTACGTATGCTTTTAAGTAGTGCTATGAACTGAAAGGGTTTTAAAGAATGCATACAACTCTCATCTCTCGAGTTTCTCGTCAAATTCTAATTTCGAAGATGGAAGCTTGATTCAGTAAGGTACGATTGATGAATTTAACGATTCAGTTTTTGTAAATCTCTCTCTTTCTTTAAAAAAAATCTGAGCTTTTTTGATTCTACATATATACATGGAATGTGACTGAGATGATTTATGGATTTATGTTTTTTTTTTTTTTTTTAATCTTCTATATCGACTAAGTTGGTTCTAATTTGAAAATGGTTAGGTAATTATTACACTGGTGTTGCGTCGCTGAAGGGATCCCATTGAAGTTGAGTTTTGGATATCTTTGAGTAGTGAAATTTGGGTTCTCTAGGGTTTGGGAAAGTAATGAATAGGATCAGTAATCTGCTTTCGCAAGGCTTCTCTCAAGGAGATAGGGGAACATGTTTACCATTGTACCGAGACTTTCTTCTTATTACATGGATGAAAAGAGATTCATACATTTCGAGGACACAGTATTTACTCTACCATCAGATTCCCTTCTAGGGAGATTCTCTATATCTTGGGAGTTTGAGGATATTGAGCCAGCTCATATCAGCCGTTGCCTTTCTCATGCGCTTAAGCATGGTGTCGCGGATCTGGATCTTGATACAAATTGGGATTTTGATCTGCCATTGGAATTTTTCACTAGCAAGACGATTGCTAAATTGAAACTAGGGCCTGGTTTGCATATTGACTTTCTCCCTGCGAATGTTAATCTTCCATCTCTCAAGAGTCTCACTCTTAATTCTGTTCGGATTCATGAGTTCGAAAAGCTTCTATCCGCGTGCCTTTTCCTTGAGGAATTAGACATCTACGACTGCAAAGAATGGGAATGGTCTCGCACCGTGTCCGACCATTAAAAGACTCACTATTTACAATGACTCTGAAGATTGGGGATATTATGATGAATCTGAATTTGAGAGCATTAGTTTTGATACTCCGGCTCTTACCTACTTAAATTACAAAGATTTTGCTCGTAAAAAGTATCCGATTGTGAATCTCAACTCTCTCGTAGAAGCTGAGCTTGGTATCTACAAGGAAGAAGGTATTCCATCAGATCCAACAAATCTGTTTAACGGGTTTAAAAATGTTAAGATTCTGAGCGTGACTGATGAAACGATCGAGATAAGGTTTCTTTATCTTCAATATGCTGAGATATATTAATCAAACTCTTGAGTTGTTGATCCTTATAGGTTGCAATTGATTGATTATATTTTTAGCTGATTCATGACTTTCGCGAAGCAGTCCCAGTGTTTGAAAACCTATCTCATTTAACACTCGTGAATGAAGAAAAATTATGCTGCTTTGGTCTGCGAATTCTGATTCAGAAATCTCCAAAACTTAAGACTCTCACCATTCAGGTATTATGACTCACCATCATTTGACAAACAAAAAAAAAGTATATTCATTAGAATCTTCAATCTAATATTTGTTTCAGGGTCCTCTGCATTGTGTTGGATATATTTTCTATCAGTTTAAATTGGAACATCTATGTGAATGCTTGTTGGGATATTCGTATCTCTCGACCTGTCGTCTTGAGGTGTTAGAGTTAACCGACTTCCAAGGACGTACCGGGGAGATGTCGCACCTACAGCAAGTCTTGGAGAAGTTGCCGTATCTTGAGCTTTTGGAAATTCATATCATGGCAAGCAATGCTGATCAAGAGATGAAGATCAAGAAGGATCTGCTAACAATTCCTAGAGCTTCGTCTAAATGCAAAATTCAGGTTGTTACTAGATTTGCTAAAGCCTGCGATGAGAAAGAAGAAGAAAAAGAAGCTGTGAGTGGGCGATGTCAAGCCATAGCAAAGAAGGGTTTACGTTGCAAAAAAAGTGTTGCGAAAGGAAGTAAATGGTGTTGGGAACATAAGGAGAAGACGACTTCGCCGGAAAACGCGATGAAGCTTGTTGCGGAGTGAAATTATGTAATGGATTGATATGTGAGAGATGAGAAGAGTATAAGGGGATGATAATCACTTCTTCTTAAACCGGATTGTTATTGATATATGTTAGCCATTTTCTTTTCAATACTGTGTTTGCCTAATTAATTAAGTTCATTTGGTTTGCTTCTGATGAAATGATTTTCAAGCGTCTCAGGTCAAGAAATTAAAGAGATTCTCTCTAAGTTTACGGTCGCTGGAGTTTGAGTATAATCTTGTCAATGATTGTCTACGCAATGTGTTGAAGCACGGTGTCATGGATCTTGAATTGAATTTCGATGTCAAAGAAGAAGATAATTACTCATTACCTCATGAGGTTTTTACTTGCAAAACAGTTAAGAAACTGAAATTAGGGTTTGGTTTTTGTTATCGACATTTTACCAAAGAATGTTTTTCTTCATAAACTTAAAATTGTCGTCCTTGATTCAGTCTGGTTCTATGGTTATGACAACGTTTGTGTGTTTACAAGGCTTCTTTATGCTTGCCCTCAACTTGAGGAATTGATCATAGATGGTTTCAAATAATAACAATGGAAATGGTCTCGTGTTGTGTCGTGTCAAACTCTTAAGAGACTTAGACATAGGAACGTTCAAGAAGATAATTGGAACGTTAGTTTCGATACTCCGAATCTTACATACTTAGAATACGATGATATTTTTCTACGCGAGTATCCGATTGTTAATCACGTTGAAGCAAAGCTAAGTTTTTATTTGAGGCAGAATAGGAATGATTACAATGTTAAGAATTTGGTTAAAGGGTTAAAAAAATGTTCAGATTCTTTGTTTAAACTGTATTGAAGCAATGTGGGTAAGTGTTTCTCTATTGTTTTCTTATAGACATTAGAATGTATTTTTTTCATAGTTTCCCAAAGCTTCGTCTAAAATGCAAAGTCAAGGTCAAGTTTTCTCGAGAAAACGAAGAAGAAACTCTGATCTTTCTTTAGTTTTTTAATTTTCATGTTTGTTTGAAGAATTTGGATTAAGCTATATGACTTAGACCATTCAAATACAATCTTGTGTGAATTGTTTTGTTTTGTATTGTCTCGTATTGTTTTAAACTGAAACAGCTTGCCGTTTCTCTCAGTTTTAGTGAGTTGGTGTGTCGTTTTTTTTAAGTGAAACAGCTTAACAAACGAGAAACCAATTCAGTTACTAGTGGGAGTGGCTGATTACAGCTGGCGTAAAATCATTGGATGAAAAATAAGGACTTATTTATTTATCCGAGTATAAAAGAGTAAACATCGCCAAAAATTAATTGAAAAAAAAATTCAAAAAATTTCTCCATTCGTCTTCTTCCTTTCTTTTCTCTCTACTTCCAAGAACACAGCTACGAATCTTCTCCAAGTTCTTCGTCAAATTCACTTCCAAAGATGTAATTTCGCATCATTCACCTCTCGAATTTGAAGGTAAGAGTGAAGATTTCTCATCGTTTTCCTCAATTTTTACTCGCTTCTTAGTATTGTCTTTAGTTTCTTGTTTCTGCATCTGCGCGATTCTGATGAAATCTGGATTTCTTATTCATCACACCAACCTTCGAAACTTATCAGTGATTTATCTAATTTCTTCCGTCGTCTTCCACAATTTCTGCAGATTTTGCTTTGAAGATCGATTTTCGCTTCAGTTTTATCGTTTCTCCATACACGCGATTTATGATGATTTCTGGGATTTTGCTTCATCTCCTTCGTTTCGACAAGTGAATTAAGCTCGTATTCTTTCCAACGGATCATCGATTAATCTAGTTTGTGAATTGAATCTAGTCGCTGAAGAAATTGGGAATTTCTGGGTTTTATCTAGGGTTTCGCGAAGAGAATGGCTAAGATCACCGATCTACCAGACGATATCATTTACATGATCATCTCCTACCTTTCAGCAAAATCCGCAGCGTACACAAAGATTCTCTCCAAGAAATGGCAGGATCGAGTTCTCATCTTTCCGGATATTGTTTTTGATCAGTCTATTAACGACATACCAAGTTTCCAACTTATCGTTTATCTAGTACTGGCTTCACATATCAAGAATCGTATAAGAAGATTGTCTCTGAAATTCCAGTCTCTGGATGATTCTCAATCTAAACTCGTCAACGATTGTCTTCGTGATGTGGTGAAGCGTAGTGTTATGGATCTTGAATTGAAGATCAATGTCAAAGTCAAAGATGCTTATACACTTCCACTTGAGATATTCGCTTGTAGAACAGTTGTGAAATTGGAATTAGGATCTGGCTTCGTTATCGACATGATCCCTAAGAATGCTTTGCTTCAATCTCTCAAGACTCTTATTCTCGATTCGGTTAAGTTCGATGATCTTAATGGTTGTGCATTCCAAAGGCTTCTCTCTGTGTGTCCTGTGATTACGGAGTTAGTCATCGATGGAGTTAATTGGGAATATTGGAAATGGTCTCGTGTTGTCTCAAGTCTTACTCTTGAGAGACTTACTATTCGTCGTAAAGAATGGAGTCATTATGATGAGTCTGCTTTCGAGTCCATTAGTTTCGATACTCCGAGTCTTACTTACTTAGACTACGCTGATTTTATACCATACGAGTATCTAATCGTTAATCTCAGTTCCCTCATTGAAGCTAAGCTTAAGCTTCCTCGGGGAATAGAGTACTATGGAGTTGACAGATCAATCGATCCAACGAATCTGCTTAAAGGGTTAAGAAATATTGAGAGTTTGAGCATAGACGCTCTTAACTCGTCTTGGGTAAGTTTTTGTGTTTCTCTATAAAGAATCAATGATTCCATGGATTGAAAATTTGATGATTGGTTTCTTGTTCTCTAGAGGCTTTTTGGGGAGTTTCGTATTCCAATGTTTGAAAACCTGAATCATTTATCAGTTATAAGTGAACCAGAATCTTGCTGGGACGTTCTACAAATTCTTCTTGAGAAATCTCCAAAGCTTAAGACTCTCACAATTCAGGTAATGTAAAGGTTTTCATTAAACAAACAAGAAGTAGTTTAATCTTATACCTTTTTTTGTGCTTTTGTTTTCTCAGGGTGCTTTGCATTTTAGTTCAGAGGATGGTACGGATATCGAACCTGTTTGTTCATTCTTTTCTATCGACTTGTCGTATTGAAGTCTTAAAGATAACCGAGTACGAAGGAGGAATCGGAGAAACCAGAGAGTACGAGGTGTTGCAATTAAAGCTTATCTTGAAGAACTTGCCCTGTCTTGAGCTTTTGGAACTTGATATTCAGGTAAATGATGTTGATGAAGAGTTGAAGATCTTGAATGATCTGCTAATGATTCCTAGAGCTTCGACTAAATGCAAAATCCAGGTCATATAGTAAAAAACAACATACTCTGAATCTTTTCTTAGTTTTTCTGGTTTAAGTCTGTTTGGGATTTGAGGATTTAGCTAGGAACTTGATGATCATTAGTATAATACTGTATATAGTCTATGATATAGAGTAATGAGTAGAACCAAATCTTTGTAAAAATCAGAACTTTTGTTGACATAAGTACTACTTTTGAGATTTAGCATCTACAGTTTTGGTTGCTTTGACTTATTTCGGTTTAGTGTACAATCAGTCAAACCAAACCAATTCAGGCCAAGACATTAAAGTCAAAACCAAACCAACCAGAACAATCTTTTCTTTAGTGTTTGCTTTAAGTCTCTGTTTGGAATTTGGATTCATCTAAGACTTTGATCAAAACAGCTTGACGTGTCTCTTATCTGTAATTGGTTGCTGTGTCGTTTTCTCGTGAGTAAAACAGCCGAATTTGTAAGAGCTAAGCCCATTAGAAAGCCCACGAAGCTAATGGCGTATCAAATGATGTAATCATTTTGTCATCATTTAACCAAAACAGCGCCACTTATAGATAAAAGGCAAAATTATATTATGGACTTTCGTGATAATTAAGGATCGTTTTGCTCTATATTTAATCTCAAGTTAATGTTTAAGAATTGTGTTTGTGTGTTTGATATTGCTTTCGTATGGAAACATTCAGAATATATAAGAAAACTCAATTTAATAATATCTACCATTAGCAAGTCCATATACGTTTTTGAAAATTTCCTTTTACAAAAAGGCATCTTCGTGGAATATTCAATCCGTGAAGAGACGGTGAAACAAAAAAAACGTGGTTACCTTATAAAATTTCCAGCTGGTGGCGTGACAGCGAATATTCAGTTTCCAAAATTCTGCTATTTTAGTAATAAAAAGGAAAATTGCAAAAAAGAACTTTAAACTTTTCATGCTCTACAAATCAATCCACTATTTAGAAAAATATACAAGACAACCATTCAATTCACAACTTATTGACACCTATATTATTGTATACTCTTGAAGAAAACTGAAATTCTCCGATTTGATTGAGAAAATAACACGCTTTGTATAATAAATTCGGGTCGTTTCTTTATTTTTTTAACAACAAATCGACAATTAATTTTTCAATAGATCAAGAATAAATTAGCATAAATAAAAAGATTGAAGGTTTTATTGCAATTTCCCAAAATTAAGTAGACTTTCCAAAAGTTTCGTTATCTTCAAGATTTTTTAATTATTACAATAATATTGAAAAAGCCTTTGACAGCTCATCATCTTCTCCTTTATAATGATCTCTTAGGACAACTTAATCGCCTTCTTTCGTTTGCCTTCTGCTTTATACCTAATTTGCGTCTTATCATTTTCTCGATTTCCAGAATTTTCTCGCGTGTTTGAGGTTTTTCTCATCTCCTTTTCCTTTGATTCGCTTCCTTTTATTCTCTTCTCAGATCTTATCCTCTGTTGTTATAGATCTAGATCTAACATTTTGGTCGAAGCTATTCCGATCTAGAGAGATTTCTGGGGAAAATAGAATGATTCTAGATTTTCTATGAACTACTCAATTCTGTTTCGTCGGATTCGAATTCTACACTCTTTCTCCGTCGTTTATCTCTACTATTCTTACGTTTTCTCATGAAGTAATCGCTCCCGAATCTGATCTGCTTCATTCTCGATTAAGGTTTATTTTTTTCAATTCGATATTACAAAATTCTTTGATAGATTTAGAGAATCGAGGAAATTTAGATTCGCGTTTAGAAATTTTGGAAAAAAGTCAACGAAATGGGGTCAACAAGTCCTGAATCGGATAACGATCGATACGCGACGGTGACGGACGAGAGGAAACGGAAGAGAATGATTTCGAATCGTGAATCAGCTCGAAGATCAAGGATGAGGAAACAGAAGCAACTCGGTGATTTGATTAATGAAGTAACGGTTTTGAAGAATGATATCGCGAAGATCACTGAGCAAGTTGATGTAGCTACAGGGAAGTATGTGGAGATGGAATCGAAGAATAATGTTTTGAAAGCACAAGCTTTGGAGTTAACTGATAGGTTAAGATCTTTGAACTCTGTTCTTGAAATGGTTGAAGAAATTAGTGGTCAGGTTTTGGATATTCCTGAGATTCCAGAATCTATTATGCAGAATCCTTGGAAGATTCCTTGTTCTAGCTTCTGCTGATGTGTTTGGTTGCAGAGGATTGTGTCCGAATTTCGTAATTCATGTTTTTTTTTTTTTTTTTGCAATTTCAATTTGTCTCGAGTCTTGTTTGGTTTTTTTTAGCTTATAAGTGATCTTTAGTATTTGTGTCATTTTCTTAATATAAGATATTGTTTTTTATGTAATTTGGTGTTTTCTAATGTGTTTCTTAAGCTTTTTGTTATTGTCTGTGTAATTATTTCGTTTATGAATTAGCTAATTGAGCGTAAAGACATATGCATGAAATAACATAAACCCATATATCACATAAACATGGTATAATCAAAACACAAAAAACAAGAATTGGTATAATCATTACATAATCTGAAACCAAACTTGTAATTAATTATCATAAGTACGACACTCATCAGTCTCAGGATTATCTTTACAATACTCTTCCAATGGATCCGAGCCACTAGCTTTCTTCTTGTCTCTAGCGTGACTAGCCGCAGCACTAAGCTCTTCGACCTCGTCCCAAGCCGCTACACATTCACCGCTCACTGGATCGTCCGCACAAGTCTCCGTTGCTTCTTTAATACTCTTCTCCACGTTTGATTCCGGTGTTGTTGCCTTAACCGGTCGAAATTGCACCATCCGGTTTGATTTTGAGCTGAGATTCCATGGATTGGATATACGGACCGGACCGGCAAGACGAACTGGTTGATTCTTGACCACTCGTGGTGTTGCTATGCTAAGACTAGTAGCTATACTTGCCATTTTGCTTTGAAAATTTTGTTTGATATTTTTGATAAAATTGGAGTGAAGAAGGTTATTTAAAGTGCTTGTGAATTTTAATTATGTGAACTGTATTTCTTATCCTTTTTTTAACCAATCATTGAGTTACACGTACATGAATATTCTTTTAAGATATTTTTATATTATTGGTCGAACTATGAGATATTTTTTCCTTTGATAAACATTTTTTGTGTTAGTACGATATTGAAAATTTGTAGCCATTCAAGCCGTTTTTTAGATATTTAATTTTAAAAATATATAGACACTAAAGTAAAGAATAAGAAATGACCAGAAATTGAAAAATTCTAAGGTAAATGACTAAATATCGATCTTAATTTTTTACAAATAAAAATGATCAATTTATTATTTACCAAATATTCTGAAATAAGTGAAAATATGTGTAACCTTCATATTTCATTTTTTTTTTTTGTTTTATATAACGCTATTTAAAAAAATATAATAAGTAATTTTTACATTATCACCCCGCTAAGATATGATTTTACAACTAATTTTCTCATTTTTTCTGCAAATTTTAAGCCAAAATTTGACTTTGTAGCTAACTAATCCCTATTATCAAATTAATTACAGAAACAGACAAAATAAAGATAATGAAAAAGCAAGGAAAATTCAAAAAGACATCTGAAATTCAACCATGGAACAGTAATAAGTACATTGTCTCTAGAAAACAATATGAAGAACAAATTCCCCAAAATCCAATCTCAGATTTTTTTTATTTTCTTAATCCAAAACCTCTTTTTCTCAGATTTAACATCTCAAGAATCCATAAACAAACATATTTGATAATGAAGAGAGGCTTAAGCTTTTACTCTTCAGAGGCAACAACACTAATCTCACCTCTTTCAAGCAAATCATAGAAAGCTCTTGTTTTCCTCTGCTCATTCCAATGATGCATCTTCCATAAACCACCTGCTGCTAAACCGAGCACTAAACCGATAACCAATTCCTTCACAACACTCGGTCCTTTCAATGTCACGTGCGCAACCTTGTGTCCTGCCATTGATCTCTTCTTCTTCTCAAAAAAACCTAAACCACACAATCGAACACTTATCATAAGAATCTCTGATGGATCAAATATGTTTTGAATGCAAATTTCTTCTCTTGGTAATGCAAATATGTTCATATAAGCTCATAAATGTTTCTTTATATATAAACACACAAATGTCAATGTATAGATCCACAATTACCAAATTGGATCTTAATTTCTGTAGTAATTAGGGTTTAGCTATCGAAAAGCTACGAGAATTTATTACCAAAAAGGACCAAAACTATCACAGAACACAGAAACTGAAAACAGGAAATGAAATTCGGTTCCGAAGAAAATGAGAATCAAAACTCTTTAGAGAAATCAATTGAAATCTCGGATAGCTAAACGAGAGATTTTCGATCCTAATCACACCGATAGGAATCGATTCCGAATCCGATAGAAAATCAATCGTGAATTCAATTCCCTTACATATCTAGAACGCAAATCAAAACATAAAGATAAATTTAAAGCGAGAGATATAGATAAAGAGAAGAATCTGGAATTCACCGAATCGGATTTTGGCGTAGATGATGAACGAGAGAGAAGAACCACGACGAACGAAAATGGATTTTGATACTGTGGAAAGCAGAGAGAAACAATTACTCAGTTATTCCACTCGTCACTTAGTGGGCTTATGGGCTTGAGAAAACCATGGGCTTGTATTATTATTATGGATAATTAGACTATTATTGTATAAATAATCACGGTTTAATTTTTTCTGAAACATTCAACTAATGTTTATTTGGGGATTTTGATAATTTAATATCTTAAGTTACAATATTTACGTTATTATTTTTTTTTTCTATCAAACTAAAGTTTCAAACGCGCTAATTTATGATACAACGACAACATTATTTGTTTTAAGATTTGTATGATTCGGATTTCTTTGTCCTTAGGTTTTGAAAGGCTTTATAATACATGAAAATTAAGAGAAGACTATACAATTGGAAATAGATGATTTTATACCTAAAATATTAAGACAAGGCTCCATAATCGAAATAACAAGTTTGTTCAAACAAAAGACGAAGAGGAATCATCCTTAAACATTGGTCTGGCAGAAAATTAAGGAAACAAAAGGCAGAACTTAAAGTAAATTGATGTAATATACTGTCCATTTACATAGAGAAAACTGACAATTAGTATTGGGGAGGTTATTGAGACTGATTTTATGAATTTTTTGATGATTAAGATCTATGTTGATGAATTCTTGATGTCGCTCGCTAGTCCATTGTCGTGATACAAAAAATTAACATGTTATTACTCATGTAATGTTAGTAGTAATGTGATATTTGTGGAGTTTATGGGTTTGTTATATCTTGAGACATTTTTTCTGATCAAATCTTTATTATTGTATTGTTAATTAGATGTAAATGACTGTATAATTAGAGAAATAAATCTAGTGAAAAATGATATTTTTCTACAAAATTATCATATGAAAGTAAAGATAGTTGAAAAAGATTTTACTTATTTTATTGAAAAAAATTGAATTTGAAACTTGTTTTTTAAATATTTAGAAGAGGAATAAAATTATTTTTCTATCAATTTTATTACACTTATTTCTATTCCACTAATCTTTATTTTATCTATTCCTCTAATAACAACCATTATGTTCTCCCATCTTTCTTTTTTTTGTATTTTCTCACATATTTTTATTTTCCAACAACCTTATATGAAAAATTAGTTCATTTTGTATTGGAGAAATGCAATTTTACAACAAGAAAAAGCAGAAATGTTAGTGTCTCACATAAACCAACAAACACTAACATACTTTCCTCTATACTTATAATTTTAGAACTTGGCTAGAGTCATTTTTCCATTTCTAAAATTGTAATGGTCCACTTCCATTCTTCCCATAGGTTTACAATGGCGTTTAACATACAATATTTGTTAAATCAACCCAAACCATTTCATATCTAAGTGGGTTGAATGTTAAATCATTTAACCATATTGACACCTCTACATGAACCATCATGATTCAATGTTGCACAAAGTGAGTACAATTTGATTTCTAAATTTATTTTTGTAGAATGTATTATCAAACAATGATTCTTCTCATGTTTTCATAACAACATATCCGACGACCAATACCACACTTAACACAAACAAGCCGTCAATAAATATCCCCCAAATCTCCATTAGTCGTGTCATAATGTTTCTCTTCATCGCTTCAACGTAGTAGATTTCTATGCATCCCAAAATCAAACATACTCAATGTTTCCATCTTAATTTTTACTGTCTTTTATCTGTCTTTTTTTTTTTTTTGTTAATGTTAATTTTCAACTTTTTACATACATACTCACGAAGAAATTGTTACTGCTAAATAGTGGAATAACTAATTAGTCGTATAATTCAATTGCGGAAAGTACTTGCATTGAATTTGAATTTTTTTGAATGATCATAAAACACTAAATATTTGAATTTAGTAGGTTAATGACATTTTATTAGTGTCGTATACTCACAATGAACAATTAATGATTTTAGTAATTATTTTAAGCATCTTTTATAGTGGCCTGATTTGGAAATTGTGTGACATTTTTGATTATATGTGTTGTTGAGTTTATTTTATAGGTTTAATGCTACAAAAATGTTGGAAATGATAAGAGGGAAGAGATTAGTGTTCGTTGGAGATTCAAGACGAATCTACCAAAACTCAAAACGGTTTCGATCCCCTTTAACTTCAAGGCATATATATTGATCGTAATCGACTCTTTCTAGCTTTTTCTATGAGAGTCGGAATTCAAGACTTTATGAAAGTATAATACAGAAAATTAAAATAGAATCTCAACCGGAAAAATATGCAAAACCATAAAATCAAAACATTGAACCGCAAAACAAAACCTAAACGAAACTAAAAAAAGAAAAGACAAAAAGAATCAACAAACTAAATAGCAGAAGAAAGCAATAGCTAAAACAGTATACTTGTTCATAGGAATCTCGATCACATCAGCATCTCTTCTACTTCTTCCATCTTGTTCCTTTTCACCAGCTCTATCAATGTTTTTCGACTTCTCGGATTCCAACGGTTTGAAGCGAATGGCGCAAATGAGTGTATCTATACACGAGCCAATGGCCCAGCAAATATAGATCACAAAAGCCTTCAAAAGACCAGTTTTGGTTTGCTCTTTATACAAAGAGCGTATTATAACTGCTAGTGGACAAAGGACCAACACGCCGCGAAAGAATCGTTCCTTTTCTGCGGCAAAGAGCTTGATTCCATAGTGTTGTTTACCACGCCTTAAAGAACACTTCACATAAGGGAAACATGAAGTTATAATCCGTACATCAAACAATAAGCAAAAGGAGCTGATCACGTTTGAGATGATGATAATTTGAAGTAGAATTTCATTTGCCACACTTTCAGGCTTAATAATTGACTCCATTGACACTTGGTATAGAGACATCATGCGGTGGAAACCTGTCATTGATAGAGAGAAAAAAACTTTGTTATTAATTATCACGAAAAACCTTTAAAAAAAAAGTCGGGAAAAAACTGAGAGAAGGTCAAGAACAAAACCTTGGTAATCGTTAGGTCATAAGAAAGACGGTTTAACGTCGCCATATATATAACTAGTAAGGTATTTCTATACAATTTCGAGTGAATCTTTAATAAATAAAAAACAGAGACTAAAAAACAAAGGAAATATTCCAGATTTATGTCGTGATTTTGTTTACATTATAGTGATGTGAAAAAAAAATGGAAAACTTAACGACCAATATCTAAGGTATATAGCTAATTATATATATATATATATATATATATATATATATATAAGCTAGCACTGATATGGAAACAATTTATATATATGCACATATGAGTTTTTTCTTAACATATTTACGACAAGTTTACATTTTCTTAACATACACGTTAACAAACAAACAAACAAACAAAAATGTCACAATCATATACATATATGTATTGTATTTTCAATTTACCTTCCGTAATTTGTAGAGTCACATAGTTAAATGATTTTACGTAAGAATAAAATAAATCATTTATACCCTACCAGATCTTATGAAAAGAAGTCCAATACAATATTCATAATATATATTTACATTGATTTCTCTAAAAGCACCTTTTCAAAGGGACAAAAGTTTCAAATGATAAATTGATTAAGCGACTTGATGCATGATTATCATCATGATAATAGGATCATCATGATCAGTATTTAGGATAGCTGGAGCAGCCTTGTGACTGGTGAAGAATATGTCTGGTTTATTATGGGTAGCTTGGATGAGATCGAAGTATTTCTCTAAATCGCAAGAAGAATTGCGGGTACTCTTGGATGTTGCGAAAATTGCTGAAGATTAGACACAAGTCAACTTCTTTTTATTCGCATTATCATAGGAAACGGCGATGATATTTTCTACTAGTGGGATTCATGGTCTCCTTGTGGGACTCTAATTCATTTATTGGGATCGGATGGTCTGTCTCTTCTTGGTATCCCACTGTTCCAAACGGTGGGCGAGGTAATTGCTTCTTCCGGTTGGAATCTTCCTCATCCGAGAACATAAAGATAACACTACTAGAAAAATGGGTAATTACCAACGGAACCATTTCCAACGGATTTCCGTTGGAATTAAATTTCGTTGGAATTCCGTTGGAAATTTGCAACGGATATGTTTGTTGGAAATCCGTTGGAAATTTCCAACCGAATTCCAACGAATATATCAGTTGCAAATTTCCCAACAGATTTCCAACGGAATACCAACGTGCAATTTCCAACGGAAATCCGTTGAAAAATTCTCTCTATATAAGAAACCCAAGAATTTCCCTCATTTGCATCCATCATTAAGCTCTCTCCTCCTCTTTATAAATTCCGGCGAAAATTTTTCATCGACGTCGAACCGGGATAAACAATTGTTTCTGGGAAATGTCCCGACATCGGTTTCCGAGATAGATTATTATTTCCTAATATATTACAATGAATTTATTTTTCCGGAAAAATTTAAATTTTAATAAACAAATAATCGAATTAATTAAAATTGAAAAAATTGAAATAATTAAAATTTTTAAAAATCGAATTAATAAAATTAATTATAAAAAGATCCATTGGAAATTTCCAACGGATAAAGTTGGTTGGAAATCTGTTGAAAATTTTCCAACGGATCAGATTTCCAACGCCCAGATCCCAACGGTTAATTTTCCAACGATTTTTCAACTGAAATGGCTATTGGTATTTGATGATTTTTCTAATAGTGTAAATTCTACTTCATGCATTCATTACCTGTAATCTTTTGTATAACGGTGACAAGCCATTATGGATGATAGATGGAGTGATTATGAAAAGTTTTTCATCAAAATTGATGGGGAATGTAATCCGATCTCCGAGAGTCTAGAAAATGAATGGCATTCTATTGTGTGGCATAGAACAAAGATCCCAAAGCATACCTTCATAACTTGGCTATTCGTTCTTAATCGCATCCCGACTCTAGACAGAATGGAAAGATGGGGCTGCGAAATCCAACGAGAGTAGAAATCATCTATTTTGTACCTTCTCTACTTGTGTGTGGCTGAAGCTAGTGGTAAAGATTATCAAAAAAATTGTTCCTACTTTTTGGGATTTGTTGATGGATTGAAGACCTAGTGTTTCCACAAACATATATAATACTTTGGCTTTGCTACATGTTAGCTTGGCATGGAGCAATATACGAGCGGAGAGAAATAGGAGGTTCCATAACGAGACCACCTTTCCCTTGACGTCGATATACTAAATGGTTAGGGAAGCGGTTCGGAATAGAGCTCATAGCCTATTTTATAGAAATAGTGACCATTTTCCTCTCTTGAAACTTTGTTGACTAATAGCATTATGGAAATGTCTCACGATGTTATGAAGAATGACTCATACAATATTGATTCACATCATTAACATTTTACCTAATTAATCACCTTGATTACTATCTAAATTCTTCTGGGAGGCATTTATGGAAATTCAAAAGATAAAATAAACCAATTTAGAGCTCGTGTGTTCCTTAAAAACCTCATCAAGTGTCCCACCACGTTAAAATCCAAAAAATCCAATCTGTCACTAATTAACAACAATCTAACAACTATTTCCAAATCTATACTTTTAAATTCATCATTTTTTCATTATCTTTCCCTTTTTTGCTCTTTTAAATTATTGAAAGCTCTAAAAATGTCATTATCATTCATTTACCGAATCTCTCCTCACTAATATACCCCACAAAACTCAACAACTACCATTATCGTCTCCAATTTCAAGCTCTAATCCACAGATTATGAGACTGTTTCTTCTCCATTTTTTTCTTCACTAAGTTCGATTTCAGTTACAGAAAAGAGAGAGAGACAAAATGGAGAGACAATGGAGTTTCTCTGTGAAATCCACAAGAATCTTAGCAATAATCATCACAACAATCTCATCCGCCATTGTTTTCTTAACTTTCTTCTCCATTTCCTTACTCAAATCGAATTCAGACACTAATTTCCAGATCGATTTAAGCCCTACACCATCTTCAGTTTCTCCTCAATCAAACCCGATTCTGAATCCTAACCATTTCAAACCGCCCGAAAACACTTCCGGGTCCGAGATAACTCCAGGTTTTGAACAGAAGCTTCGCGGCGAATCTAGTTCAATCTCCGATTCTTCAGTTTCTACTCAATCAAACCCGATTCTGAATCCGACCCATTTCAATTCGCCGGAAAACACTTCCGGGTCCGAGAAAACTCCGGGGTTTGAGGTCAAGCTTCACGACGAGAGTAATAACCAAAACCTCCATAGCTCAGTCTCCGATTCATCTCTTTCTCCTCAATCAAACCCGATTCCGAATCCGACCCGTTTCAATTCTCCCGAAAACACTTCCGGGTCCGAGAAGGTGATTGCTAATTTGACTTCGATTAAAGTAATTGAGCTTCCGAGCAACAACAATGGTGAAGTGAAGAAGAAAAAGAGATTCAGAGATTGTGATGTTACGAAAGGAAAATGGGTTTACGATAGTGAGTATCGATTGTACATGAATTCGACTTGTCCGTTTATCGATGAAGGATTTGGTTGTCAAAGTAATGGAAGATTGGATCTTAATTACATGAATTGGAGATGGGAGTTTCAAGATTGCGATGATGCTTCGAGGTTAGCTTCTTCTTCCTCTTTATTTTGTTGTTTTTTTTTCCTAATTAGTGATTTAGTGACGTATTAATGGTAAATACGATTCCTTAAGTCAATTGTGTGTGATTGTTGAATTTATTTATAGGTTTAATGCTACAAAAATGTTGGAAATGATTAGAGGGAAGAGATTAGTGTTCGTTGGAGATTCAATAAACAGAAACCAATGGGAATCAATGCTTTGTATGTTGTTTCAAGTTGTGAAAGATCCTAAGAAAGTCTACGAAACGCATAATCGAAGAATCACTAAAGAGAAAGGAAACTACAGCTTCCGGTTCGCGGTAAATTATCTCAATAAACTTAAACCGAAACCAAACCGAACCGGACTTTTGCTAATTTGTGTTATTACTCAAAATTAGGATTACAAATGCACTGTCGAGTTCTACGTTACACATTTCTTGGTTCGTGAAGGTAAAGCAAGAATCGGTAAGAAGCGAAAAGAAACGCTTCGAATCGACGCAATGGATCGAACCGCTTCGAGATGGAAAAACGCTAATATCTTAGTGTTTAATACCGCACATTGGTGGTCTCATTACAAAACCAAATCCGGGTTAGTATATTTTTTTCTTTCTATTTTTAGAAAAATAATGGAAATAAAGATTTGATTAGTTTTTTTTTTTAAATTTACAGGATCAATTATTATCAAGAAGGAGATCAGATTCATCCAAAGCTTGATGTATCCATCGCTTTCAAGAAAGCTTTACAAACTTGGTCATCATGGGTTGATAAAAACGTGGATCCAAAGAAAACGCGCGTTTTCTTTAGAAGCGTTGCGCCTTCACATTTCAGTGGAGGAGAATGGAACTCGGGAGGACATTGTAGAGAAGCTAACAAACCGTTAAACCAAACGGTTTTTAAACCGAGTAATTCGGCGAAAAACGTTATCGTTGAGGAAGTTTTGAAGGAGATGAAAACGCCTGTAACGCTCTTGAACGTTAGCGGTTTATCTCAGTACAGAATTGATGCTCATCCTTCGATTTATGGTACGAAACCTGAAAATCGGCGTTTCAAAGCGGTTCAAGATTGTAGTCATTGGTGTCTTCCTGGTGTTCCTGATACTTGGAATCATTTTCTTTATCTTCATTTGCTTCATAAACGATAATTACAGTTTGTTTTATTGTAGGAATGCTTAATCCGGTTTAACCAAAACCGTATCAGCTATAAAAGAACAAAAAAAATGAAAAGAAAAAGAATTTTGGTTCAATGTTTTTCATATCCGTAACTTAAACCGTACCGGAGAAAATATAGAGTGGCTAAAACCAAATTTTATTTGGAAAATTATTAAAAATTAAAAATGTATACCATAAACCGAAAGCAATCCAAAGTGAATTTCTTTATGCCGTGTAAATTCAGATTAATCACTGTTCTAAGTCTTAACACTTACGATTGAATTCAAAATTAACCTCTATCAAAGGCCATACCAAGATAGGCCTTATAATCTTGAAAGCCCATTTATGTTGCTGTTTTTAGTCAATGTCCATATTATAGATTCAATCTATAGTAGTAAAATTATAACTTTAGGTGTCAATACTCAAAATCACACCAAAAAATCTAGATATTAATTATATATAGGTATTTTTTAAATAAAATAAATACTAATAAAGGTTTAATAGACTTTCGGAAACTGCTAAGATCAAAAAATTCATACTCACTTATTTTGAATATTATTCAATTATATATGAGAGAAATAGAGGATAGAAATAGAGAGACGCGTGAGAAGATCAAAATTCCTTCTAAGAATATCACTTGATACAGTCTCGATAAACCGTTTTGATGATAATGTAGTGTAATAGGGACACGTGTATTTATTTGATTGGTGTTATGTATCAATGACAAATCATTCAATTTCTTGTTTTTCTCAATTTATTACTTTGGTTTTCTAGTAATGAAAATTCATAACAAAATCAAAACACTATTCAAGCATAAAACTTCTATTTATTTCATGATTTTGTTATTATCAAAATGTTTTAGCACCTTCAATGATGACTTAGTAACGATGTATTTTCTTGAAGTTAACTTGTACTCAAAGTAAAACATTTTCTTCCAAAATCTAAAACCTTTTTAATAATTAGCTAGTGTTATTTATAGATTCCCTAGATCCCATCCTTTTTGTTTTGGTCCTGGTCCTAGATCCAATCCATAGTAGTAAAATCAGAACCTTAGGTGCCAAGACTTAAAATCAAAAAAATAATAATCTAGATATGGATTATGGATACGTAAGCACAATTACACTTCTAGAGGTTATACTTATTTTGGATAAAAAAAATTTAGATCGAAATGAGAGAAATAGATTAAAAAATGCATCATAATTTCTCTAATTTTTTTTTTATATAAAAGGGTTTTGCATTTCTCTCAATTTTTCATATTGCTTTTTCAAATAAAACTAAGATGGTGAAGTTAGATAAAAATTACATTCATCCTACAACATAAAAATTACATTCATCCCTACAACATAAAAAAACTCCAGTAAAACATTAAAGTTATATGTTTTTTTTTTTTGTTGCTTATATATTTGCATTAAAACTGATTTTAACTTTTGATAAATCAATTTACGACTAAGCTATGCTTTTAGTAATTCCCATCTAGTTGGGAGTATTCGACACTAAGAGAAATGGAACAAAAGAATTCATAAACACGACTTCGGCCATGGTCACACAACACTTTAGAGTCGCTACGGATCAAAACCACATTGCTCATAGTCAAATCATGATTCTTACCTTCCAAAACGTCAGTAAGTCTTGCATCACCCTCACAGATGGCTGTCACACATCCCATGATGTTCTCGGGTATGTCACCATTTGTATAGCTTATGTATTGAGTATCAGCTTTAGTCATTCATGAAGCATAATTAGAATTTAAATTGTAATCCTTTTAGTGCATATGTGACAATAAATTTTAACAATGTCTTGAATTTTGTTGCTCTAGTTAGCGTAGATGACTTCGATAGTGTCTTTTTGTGTTGCAAATTCAAAAAATGCAGAGTTTTTGCCAGGCATGTTAGCAACCTGACTTATGTAAGTTTTGATGCCGCTTATTGTAAATGGGTTGAAGTGAATGAAAATGAGTGTCTTTGTAGGTATCCTATTTGAAAAAACCTGAAAACCATAAGAAAAGAAAACAAATTTCCTATGGTATCATGGAGGAGTTTTCGAAGCTTTTGTTGGAGGTTAAAGCCTTATGGAGACAAGTGTCTACCGTCTTTCTCCTAATGTAGTGACGTCAACGAGGCTTTAGTGGAGATTTCAAAGGCACTCACTACTCTCATAAGGAGGCTACAAGTGTTTTAAGATATCTAAGTCCAATGTTGGCCAAGTGAAAGCCGATGCGTTCAAGTATTTGGTTGAGATGATGATGTTGTACAAGACCTAGATGATCATGAAGTGCATGACATCAATTCGTGACGCTGAGATTAAGCTTAAAGGTCTTTTGGATAAAGCAAAAGGTGATGATGGTCTGGTTGAATTTCTTTGCAAAGCATAGGAAGAGTTTCCATCAATTCGTAAAACTCTTCTTGTCGATGGATCTCTAAATCTTAGCCAAGTTGAATTCAATAGGAAGTGGAACAATGAATTGGCGTATCCTTGGTATCATGCCGAGATCAATGTGCATACAAAAGGAGGTTTCGATTTCTTTCATGGAGTTGCTATGCCACTACCTAAACTTTAGCACCATGGGTTTTGTTTTTGTTGCTTTTTATAGAAAATTTTAATTTACAAAACAAAAACAAAAAGAAAACATATCATGTGGATCTCAACTTTACAATTCTGAGGTTTAAGTGGTTAGGTTGGTGTTTGATAATATATATGTATGGTATAAGTTAGAGATTCCTCCTCATGTGCATGTTCTCTAAGCCATTTCTCCATCTTCCTTTTTGCATGAAGAAAACAACTAAAAATAATTTCAAACAAATCTTGAGAAAATAAAATAAAATAACAAATTAATTTACCAAAAAAATAAAGAGATGAATTCTCCACGTATCACAATATATATATATATATATCTAAAATCCAAAACACTTTCTCCAAACCGATCGACTAGCCGAATTTACAACCTTAAATAATTCGATATCACTTCATCTTGGATATAATTGAAGGTTCTGATCAATGGGATATTCTCTCCGGTATAACTTTGTTCTTGGTTCGTTATGTTTTTCAATGTTCTATTCATACCATATGGTTGGAATGGAACAGAAGACGTCATGGCGAGGCTCCTACTACTACGACACAATTGGTCCAAGGAGTTGATCGATCAGTACGGAATAAGCTTTCTCTTTTAGCTTTTCCTGGGTCCAAACTTGAGGACTCTCTTCGGACTTAGTTTGACACTAGATGAGGAGAGTAGTTTCTGATTTATAGTTAGTAATCTAATGTATTTCTCTTTTGAATTTGTTTTTTTTATGCAGTAAGTTGTTAAACTGAATTTTTTTTTTCAGTCAATAAATTTAACATTGATACGAAAAAAATAATTCGATATCATTGCATTGATTGGTTACAGGTTAAGGTTAAGGAACTAAAAGCTTTAACTGTGGGGGTTAGTATTTAAGAATTATATTAATGATGAGCTGTTTTGAAATATACTAAAATACTGACCATAGGAAACAATTGAGTCACGAGACATAAGAAGACAAAGAGTCACAGGCTATTCGTTTTCTTCTTCTCCTTTGTCATTTTAATTGCACCAAAAACTAAAAGATATATTCTTCTCACTTTCCGAGCTTTTTTCTTTTCAACAATGGCGGCTCCGATCATACTTTTCTTCGTATTCTTCTCTGTCTCAGTCTCTGCACTTAACATCGGCGTTGAGCTCACTCATCCTTCCATTTCCCTGGTGAGAATCATTTCCTCTTTCATTTTTTTGAAGTAATTTGATCTACTAGAAGTAATAATCTAATTCAATATTTCTGTAATTTGAGAAAAATTGTGATAAAATATCTTTAGGAAACACTAGAAAATATTCTTGTGTTTGTTTTTATTTTAACTTCTTCATAATATAGAATTTTTTCGTTATTTTGAAAAAAATTATTACATTTGTGTACCAACTACAATAATATTTTTCCAAAAAGTCGAAGAAAAAACATCAATTAGGTAACCTGCTATTTCTCTTTTTAAACACTCTAATTATGATGTTTTGATGAATTTTTTTTTCGTTTACACACATTATATTTTTAAAAAAGTTTCTTGATAATCTAGAATTTTTTTTTGATATTTTGAAGAAAACATTAACATTTTTATAGCAACTATAATAATATTTGTCCAAACAAATTAGAATAAAAACTTTAAATCCGATAACATGCTATTTTTCTTTTAAACACATTAATTATTGGTTTGATGAGTCGACCGAAATTCTACATTGTACTTTATCAAAAAAAAAGAAATTCTATATTGTATATATGAGGATCTATGTAACATGAAAAATCCTTCTTTCTCGATTTCACTTGACTAAAAATCTTTTTTACAAACCAGGAATTAGTACTTGGTATTTCCTTCGATTTAGATCGGGTTTGATTAGAATTGTTTTGACACAAATACAAAAATGATCCAAATTTTACCGTTGATTTGAATTGTTTTGGCAGAGCAAAGAATGTAGCCGGAAATGTGAATCAGAGTTCTGTTCAGGTGCATATATAATCTCTAAGCTGGTTAAATTTTCACACACACATTTATTTATAAAAAATGATATGACAAGAAAATTAATGTGTAAAATTGGACAGTGCCTCCACTTCTGAGGTATGGCAAGTATTGTGGACTATTGTACAGTGGATGTCCTGGAGAAAAACCATGTGATGGTCTTGATTTATGTTGCATGAAGCATGATACTTGTGTCCAATCCAAGAATAGTAATTAGTCTCACTCTCTCTATATATTTCTATTCCAAGTTATTTTTATTAGATTGTAACAATTTCTAACATAATCATTATATTTGATTGAGCAGATGATTATCTAAGCCAAGAATGCAGTCAGAATTTTATAAATTGCATGAACAATTTCAGTAGTATGAAGCAACCGACGTTCAAAGGTAACAAATGCGACGCCGATGAAGTCATTGATGTCATCTCCATTGTCATGGATGCTGCTCTTATCGCCGGCAGAGTCTTTCGGAAACCCTGAATAATTGTTTTTTCTTCTCTTCGAGAGATTTGTATTTTATTTACATAATAATTTGACAAGCTTGATTCGACGAACTTACGTAGAAAGAGAATGTTTCGAGCTTATTGTATGTTTCGCAAAGGAAATCGCAAAGACACTAGTGCAATGAGAGTTAAAATGAAAAATTAAATAAGGTAAAAATGATTTAAGGGTTCTAAAAGTTATTAAGTTCTAGTGTGAGATAAGCTATAGTCTTCCGGATTGTGGGATAACTCCTTAAATATTATTCGGTGTATATATTCCTTGCACGTGGAAAAATATTTGAGGCTTTATACTTTGTAAAACTTTACTATTTGATTTGATCTTCTTAGATTCGTTTTAAGAAGTGAAAAGAAATACCGCATCGCCTTAGTATTTGTTTAGGAGCCCTGCTTGAGGATCCATAATTCACTTTCCTTTCCCGAGCTAACTCGAGACCCGAGTATGTAATATACCTTAACCTTTAATTGACTTTTTCAGAGTATTCTTTTCTTCCGAATATATTCTTGACAAAAAGGAAAACTATTTAACGTTGACAGAATAAATAATCCCCTTATATTACATATTCATAAAATTAACTTGCATAAGAGAATTTCTAAGGGGGAAATTTACCATTAATCACGATATATTTCATTTCATTACATATCTATACGTATTTTGGACATATTTCCTTATAGTAAAACCGTTTTATTCTCTCTATCTTTTTTCTTTAGTACCACGTTATCAATTCGTTTTTCTTATGAATCAATTATTTATAATTCCATGTCTACTCTTTCTTAATCTTGGACAGAAAATATATGGAGAGGCTGAAGAGGATATTTCCCTGATTCGTCTATGATTTTTTGTTTAAAAAAGGAAGTAAGAGACTCACAAAATATACAATATATATAGAGATACAGAGGCGATATCGATTTTTATCAAAAAAGAAAAAAATGGAGAAGAAAGACATATCAACTTGTCAAGTTGTTATACCGGATGATATACTAGAAGAAGAGATACTCTGGCGTCTTCCGCAGAAATCACTTGCTAGATTCAAATCCGTATCGAAACAATGGAGATCAGTGATCGTCCGATTCGCAACTCCGAAACTCCTTGTTTTTCGGTCGCAAGTATCTAGCGATTACAGCTCAAGAGCCCTTTTCTTGGAGACTATCTCAAAAGATGACGACGATGATGATAATCACAACAACAAGTTCTTTCTTCATTCTTACCAATTTCCAGGTCCAGATCCACATCCCCCATTTTATTATTTCCGTTATAAGGTTGGTCGAATAATGGGGTATTGCAACGGTTTAGTCTGTATCTACGATCTTGGATACATTTTTATCGTTAATCCTACGACCAGAAATTTCCGTATTCTTTCTCCAGCTCTTTTGCAACAGTATACGACCCGACCAGGTACGTAACGTACTCTTTTTATTTGACGATATTTTTCATGTGCAAATCATTTCTTTTAAAGTATATAGATAAATATTTTCTAAATAAGAAACCCTAGATGTGATTTCATTCATCTATCTTACGTACGTTAAGAAGAATCAAGTATTATTTCTTTAAACAATGTCTTCTTTTTTTTCTTACTTTTCTTAGGTTGGACGGGTGCATTGCCAATAAATGTGGGATTTGGAAAAGACATTGTTACAGGAACATAAAAATTAGTTTTGATGTACTTGTTCGATCGTTTTCTTGTCAAATCCGAAGTATTTGACCTCAACAATGGCGAACGAAGATACATCTTTTCCCCCATTTTTTACGATGAACTCATCGAAGAAAAAACATCAATCTTTGCAAACGGATCGCTTTTTTGGTTGACAAAGGGAAATTCAGATTCCTCTCCTTATTTTAAGAATAATAAACCCAAGAAGCTTGCAGCAATCGATCTTCACACTGAAAAATTTCGTGATGTCTTGTTACCAAGTTAGTACACGAAGTATTCCAAGAGTCTACTTATGGAGTCTAAAAGATGTTCGGTTGTGTCTATCTGATGCGTTACAATATCCATTCGTGGACGTATGGAGTTTGCGTGAAGAAGTTCCGAGTGTGAAGTGGGAAAAGATTTTTTCACTTGATATTTCAAACATGGATTGTTTAGACCCAAGTTTTTGGAAGCTTGGTCTTGCGGCTTATTCTTTAAGACCTAGTGCACTTAAGCCATCTAAGAGTAATCTTTTAAAGAATGTCCTCGAAGAACATTGTAGAACCGTATTGTATACGGAGAACTTTGTCTCGCCGGTCTAAAGTTTCTAGGTTTCTTTATTTCTTGAATTAATCAATGTTTTTTTTATCGGTTTAGGGTTTATCTACTTGTTAGTTGTTACACTTTCTTTTATGGCTAATATTTTAAATTTCCTTACGTGTCTTTTTAACGACCATGATAATATTTTACGTGTGTTTGTTTGTAATACGTAACCACAAAAACCAAAAACAAGAACACCTCTCTTTTCAACGTGGTAACAAAAAAATCCAAATCAACAATGTGAACCAATTGAGACTAAACCGTGTAAAACCTATTTTTCTTCTTAAAGATTCTCCATTGGTGTGAATGGAATGTTCTTAGGACTAAATAACCTATACGCGATAAAACCCGAGACACCGAGAGAAATTATGGAGATCACAATCGCGGAAATGCTAGTTCCGTCGCTGGAGCCTTTAGCGGTTGAAGCGGTTAGACCGGAAGAAGATGAAGAGCCTGAGGAGATGTCTAAAGGGATCCAATCGCAGTTGATCGTGTAGTGAGCTGAACCGTGCCATGGTTTGTTATCTGTTGGATACCAAAATGCGACCGACATTTTGGCTGGTGAACCAATCGTGAACTGAACGTCCTGTAAACAATCATATAAACTTATGCTTTAACCAATTTGCGCTTAAAAATTGAACTAAACCGGATTCAATTCATCCAAAACCAGATTCAATTGGATCTAAACCGAATCAAATTGAGTCTAAACCTGTTTCGATTGAATCACACCAGGTTCAATTGGGTCTATTCAATTTCTTAAACTAAACCTGTTTAGAAATCAATTTTGGTTCCGGTTTAACCTATTTAAATCCGATTCTCAACCTAAACTATGTCAAATCAAAATCAAAACGGTAATCAGAGTTAATTAATAAAGAACTGAACCGAAAATGACCTGACTGAACTTAGCCAAACTGGTTATTGACCGGTTTTAGAAATCAACTATTGAATTTGTTCTAGTAGAACCAAATCAAATGGGTTCTCAACCTAAACCAATGTCAAATCAAACTAGACCGCTAACTAGAGTTAACTAACCAAGAGTTGAACCAGAATTGAACTTGACAAAACTGATTAATGACCGGTTTAGGAAAAATCATACTTTCCATTTGACTCGGTTAACAGGTGTAGAGAACTTTACTGACCTGTTGGAGACGATCCATAGTTCTCAAAGGCCTTGAGAACTCAAAATAGTAAGTTCCTGTTTCGCCATCTTTAGTGTAAGGACTGTCTTCTTCTACATAACCTGTTTGGAAATTGGAATAACCATAAAGATCAATAATCAGTAGAGAAGAAGCCTAAGGCTAAAGAGATTGTGGTTATAAAACACCGAGCTTTTCAACTCAAAGCATGATCATATATCTCTGTTTCTTGAACTGATTATGTAAATATATAAAAACTGACCTGATTGAGTAGTGAAGCTGCTATGCCACCACGCTCCATGCCAATCGTTTTGTGCACTCGAATCATTTCCTGCGATAATAATATCCATTGAGATCACATATTTGTAATTTTCTATGCAATTAATTTGCTTTTTTTGAGTTTTGAGAAGTACCTGAGGGTCCAAGACCATCAAGGTATCGACAATGTGGATTCCAAGAATAAATATCAACCAAATGACCAAATCTGTTCATATGAAAAGGAAACAGAGACATTCAATAAAAAAAATAAAACAAATAAAGATACAACAAATTGTATTGCAACTACAATATTTTACCTGTCACCTCCATTTCCTTCACTGTTATCAATTGGATTACCACCGTAAAGGCGTCCTGGAATGGCGTTTCCGATGGAGAAATGCATTATATCAACTTCAAAGCCTTTGCAAGACTTACTAGTACATGAATCTGTTCCTTCTTTACAACCACCCATCTTATAAAAAAGCAAAACAAAAGTTTGACATCAGTTTACTTCATATATAAAACAATTCAAGGATCTTAAAATGAAAGTATTTGAAGAAAATACTCTTACATTGTGATAAGTCGCTTGATCACCAATTTGGAACATAAGAGCCACTGAAGGACACTTCTTGTTTTCACTGAATTTAAAATCAAGAAATTGTTTCAATATTATCTCAAGGAGTACATAAACGTATATTGACAACTTCTGTTAGAAACTAATGACTAAATTCTAAGTTTCAAGAATCATTGGACATAACCAAATACTATTTTCACATAGAAAACATCAAATCTTTCAGTAAAATCAAGCATGATATAAGTAGAAATGCGTTGAATCAAACCCAAACTTGCATTGGATTATTTTTTTCATCACATGACTCATATTCTCAAAAGGTTAGAAGCAGAGACATCTACTAAAACTTGAAGGAACAGTTACTATAGCTCAAAGATACTGTATAGTTCTGATTACTAGTTCTTGAATCTTGCAGAGTTCAAAATGGTGATTGTGATACTCAAATTTCAGAACAAACACACTTACCCTTTATCATAAGCGTAATTTCCATCAATTTCCAGCATAAAATACATATCTCGACCATCATGCAATGCCTACACAGAGAGAGATTCATCCATTAACATCAATTCATCGAGCTCAAAGCCCATAAAATCCAGATTTATCAAATCGAAATCAAAAAACGTCGCAATGAAGTCTTGCATCTCATCAATCTATACAAAAATCGATTCGTCGAACTCAAAATTCCACAAAATCCACAATTATCAAATCGAAATTAAAACGTCGAAGTGAAGTCAAAGTAACCAAATAGATCTTAAGCAACATTCGGAATTTCAGCTCAAATTTTTCATCAATCTATACAAATTTCGCAACCAAATATTCAATGCATTTCCGATTTACCTTGACCGTCATCTTCCCGGCGTCATACTCATGGTCAGCGTCTGGATCAAGTGCAGGTCTCAGTGAGAATTCGGAACCGTCAATGTCTTTCCAATCATCGCTGTGACCATCGAGAGTGATGAGTCCCGGTTTAAAATCCGCTAAGACTTGGATCTCTGAGTCCGATTCACAACTCCATTCGCCGGATTCCTGATGCGATACGACCGTCTCGATTCCAACGATCAAGAGAAATGATACTACCAAGAGTTTAAGCATTTTTCTTTCTCCGATATTCCAACTTCGGAGGATTTGTGTTTCCACCGTTGACTGATGATTTTTACTTATCGACAAATTTCTCGCCTTCATAAAGGCTTTTTGATCTTGCTTGACTCTTCAAACGGTAAGCAAATCTTGACATGTGTATTAATAAAAAAACATTTTAATTAATTAAATAATAAATGATTCACGGGTGGGGAAATAATGAAATTTATTATTTCTATGTACTTTCTTTAAAAAAAAAAAAAAGTTTACAACAACAAAAATCAAGTTAACACAAACTTATACAAAGCACACGATATTCATTTTAGGTAGTAGGTTCTCATTTTTAGGTGAATATCACAGAGTTGTTGGTATGTGTGTTATGTACATAGTGTATGAAAGCTATTTTTATTTGTATCTGCCTAATTAACATTCAATTAAAAGTATATTAAGTTTTACAAAATTCTGTTATTGATAGTCTAAAGGCATATTTTTTGACCAAACGAAAAAAAAAAATCTAAAGGCACAGTTCAAACGTAAATATTTGTGTATGTCTTTATTTGTTATTATGTTTATATTTTAAAAAGAGGCAATACATGTCGACAACGACAACAACACAAGACCAAACGGTATTTTAATAATTATTATTATTATTAAATTGGCTAATAACATAAATCTGATTTTTTCTTTATGAAACATTCCAGAATTCTCAAAACAATAGAAGATATATGTTTAACGATATCAGTTCTTGCCATCAAGAACTTTGCTATCTGTTTCATTCTCGATAATTCGTCATTACACGTATCTATGTTGGTTATCGGACCACCGACCATAACGTTTAAGGTGAAATAGTCTTTGGCTGCCAAAGCTTTGAGAGCATCTTCATTAGCCAAAAGAGAAGTTTCATATAGTTTTTCGCATAATTTAATTGTCTCCAAATCCGTTGTGTTGGTCTCTAACAACTTCATTTGTTTCAACGTTTTCGAAATGTTTCCGAAATATTTCGAGTTTGATAATTGATTAAAAACTTGGCGATACAAGAAAAATTCAATGTTGCAATTTCAGAAGTTAGTTTTAGAATCTCAAAACAAAGTGAAGAATCGATATCTTTTTTCTTACAAAGATTGTCGATTTCACCTTTTGTAACCATAATGCTAAATCTTATATACGTCGATACTACAAGAAAAAGTAAAGCTACTATGAAAACACAAAAAAATTGTTTTTAACGTATGCATCCATTTTTTTTTTTCCCAAATGTTTGAGAACTTATGTGAGATTTATAGGAAATTTTATATAGGCTGAAGCATATCTTTAAATGTAAATGTTAACAGATTTTGTACCATATCAAATTATTTAAATGAATAGCAGTAATCACAGCAGTCAATATTAACAGATTTTGTACCATATGAATAGCAATAATCACAGCAGTCAATGTTACCAAATTTAAATAAAAAAGCAATAATCACAGCAATCAATGGTCCTGATTTATTGTAGTGGATTTTTATATTAAGTAAATTACATGATTGAATAATGAAGAAGTTGAATTTATGGATTGCAGTTCCTAAAGTCAAGGCCCAAGCTGAGTGTTTTTGGTATGTTTATGGTAGTATTATTTTTTATACTCGAGGCCCAAATTGCTTAATCCCTGCCTTGAAAATATGACCTTGCAAAATGTGTATTCGTTCAATTCAACATCTAAGGGTTCAGAAGAAATGCTGTTTACAAATTATTAAATACTAAAAATAAGTAAAACTAAAAATAAGCATAAAATAAGTAAAACAAATACAAAACATAAATAAAAAAATTTCGTAAACATAAGGAAAACTGGAAACTATAGGTTTAAAATTTGAGATATTAATTTAAAAGTCTAAAACATAAATTAATTATTATTATTTATCGATTCTACCAAATAATCATCATTTATATAAATATTTGATTTCTTTTTCAAATGTCATCTCGTCGGTTAATACTTTAAATTTTATCACATCACCAAATCTATTATTGGTTTCAAATTAATTATTTTATTTCATATTAGATTTTATTAATTACACTTTAACTTTTATGAGAATTATCATAGGTGTATACAATACTTGTACCTAAAATTTATAAAGACACTAAAAATTATTATTTAAATATTTTATAATTCAGAATTAAAATTTCAAAAACATAAAAGTAAAAAGATTAAATAAAATATAATTAAAATTTAAATGTAAAACTGCCTACAAAGAAGTATAACAACTATATCTTTATTTTGATTGTGTTATTTATTTTTAATTAAATTTTATCATATGTTTTAAATAAATATTTTTTTATTCCTATTTCAATTACATAGATTCTTGATCTTGAAAGGCACACTCTAGTGTCGTTGATGGAGATCTTTTGATTCCGTTGAGAACCTAATATTCCGACATCTCTAGATGTACATGTACCACACGTATGTGGTTATAGTCATGGGCTAGTCATATCGTCATTAATAATTAATTATTGAATAAGAAGTTTACAACAACAAAAACCAAGTTAACACAAACTTATACAAAGCACACGATATTCATTTTAGGTAGTAGGTTCCCATTATTAGGTGAATATCACAGAATTGTTGGTATGTGTGTTATGTACATAGTGTATGAAAGCTATTTTTATTTGTATCTGCCTAAACATTCAATCAAAAATATATTAAGTTGGACAAAATTCTGTTATTGATGGTCTAAAGGCATATTTTTTGACCAAACGAAAAAAAAATCTAAAGGCACAGTACAAACGTAAATATTTGTGTATACCTTTATTTGTTATTATATTTACATTTTAAAAAGAGACAATACATGTCGATAATTCGATAATTACTCGAGGCCCAAATTGTTTAACCACTACCTTGAAAATATGACTTTGCAAAATGTGTATTCCTTAAACATGTCTAATGGGAAATCTTTATCTCGAATCCTTAAAAAAAAAAAAAAAATATTACGGATCTTATGTGAATAGTTAAGAAACATGTCCTAAAATCATTAAATAAAAACCGATTACACTGTTCACGCTACGTGGCGACACATGGTTAGTTCGGTTTTAATTTTTTTTTTTTTTTTTCGACTGACAAAATAGAATCCATAACAAAAAAAAAGTCAAAAATCTTAAAAACCCCTTTTTAAAAAGACTAGCATTAGACATGCTCTAAGAGTTTAGAAGATCTTAGAGCATGTCTGTTTATAAATTATTAGATACTAGTATTAAGGTTCATGCTTTGCATGGGCTAGACCATATGTATAATTCTTAATAAGGAAGATTTTAACTATGTAATACAAATGTAATTTTTGATACACATTTTTAAATTTTATGCAACATTATTTTTTAGTAGAAAATTTTAGGATCGTGATATGAACCACAAAGCATATACAATACGTTGATTGCATACAAAAAAAATATAATAAATTCTCTCTGTAAAATCATATAGAAAGTAAGTTAGATGATATCTTGACAGTATTTATCAAAACTTGAGATACGAACTACAAATAGGAAACATAAAGCAAAAAATTGGGGTTTCTACGATATGAAAAAAAACATAATTAAGTTAGTTTTATAATTTATTTAATGAAACAACATCAATAATTGGCATATAAAAACATATGGCTCTCTCATTTTTGTTCTCATATAAAAACAACTCAAAAAGAATTATTATGAACATAAATTGTGGCAGGGGAAGAGATATAACAGAGAGTATATCCTCATTAAAAGTTAGAATCCAAAAAATGAATAAGATTAGATATAAAGAGGGGATTAGGGGTAGAGCATTAATTCTTCATCTTCCTATGAACCAAAATCCGATAAAATGAAATAGATTGTATATGTGAGGAATGGATGAAGAAGAGGAATGAATGAAGAAACGGTTACATCAAAGACTAAACTTGAAGAATGAGTCGTTGTCTTTATTGCTCTCTTCTATCGCTGAGCCCCCACTTTCTCTTGAAACTCAGTCCAACAATTAAGGAATTCTCACCATCCATTTCAACCAAACACACAGAAGGAGGACTACATAATACAATTCCTCCACCTTTATAAGAAACTAATAGTAGCAAACTTGAAAAATTAGAGGATCGCAATAGGTTAATTTAAAAAGAGATTTTATTTGTAATCGTCTTTTTCGTTGGTCTGAAATGGAGAAGGGCTGAAATTGAAATGCGAGTTTGTCAAGAGTGGTTTCAACCGAGAAAGAAGTTTTTAAGGAGAATTTGGAGAATAGATTATGGAAAACGAATCTGTAATTCAAAGAAAACGTAATTGAGTAGACTGTATTAAAATTGAAATCGTTCAGGACTTATCGACAAAATTATGAGTACCTTGAACTTTTGTACGTAGTTGTTGTTCCATATTGTTGTCGATGCAAAGATCAGATCTAGGGGAGAAATTTTTTTTTAATTTTTTTTGCTTGATAGGAGAGATGGGCAAGAGAGATAAAGAGAAAGAAGACAGAGATATTGGAAAAAAGATTGCAGTTCATTATTTGAAGAAATCTCGGGTAGAATTGTAGTGATCGTGGGAAAAGAAGTTTGAACAGAGAGGCTTCAAATTTTCGTAGAAAAAGATAAAAGGAAATTTGCTGAAGAAAATATAATAGGTTTTTTATTTAAAAGCCAAAAACTTGAGAAAATGACACGATAGCAAAAGACACGTGTCTAATTAAGAAGGCTGCAGTTATTAGTAGATTTGCTAGTGAATTATATTATAAAGGATTATTCTTCAAATATTTTACCTAATATCATTAATTATTTTAGTTTATGTGTTTATACATTATCAAAGCCCTATTTCGTAAGGTACTCCGGTGAACTTCAGCCACAAATCACCATACAGTAGGTTTCTCACCGTGAAATTGCATGTCTCCTTTGGATCCGTTATTGATTTGAATCCTTTCCACGTTACTCTCTTGCTAATATCTGCTCCCGCGCCTTTATTTTTGTATTCCCTGTAATACAAAGTCGATAGAGTTTGAATATCGGTTTTGTTCCACGGGGACCAACCTGCCGGATCAATCACATCATCGATTAAAGACTCCATTATCACAACCCTCGAGTACACATTCCAGGGACGTCCTAGAAAAGTCTTCACGCTTCCTTTGAACGGGGCAAGATCCGAACTCGCGGTTATGTGGCATCTCTGAATGGAAAACCCTGACTTCTTTGTTTTGTCTGATCGTGACTGAGCTGTTAACACGTTATTTTGTCCTTTACGTGGCTTTCGTGCCACAATCTGGCAATACTGAAAAACTGCTGCCGCGTCGCCACAAATAAAATCGACAGTACCGGTGATATAACAACCACGGTAAAACTGACGATAGCTGTGAGCATACAAGGTGTCTTGATACCCTTCAATACGGCAGCGGTAAATGACGGAGAAATCAGCGCTGACGCGGAGAGCGACGGCTTGTCCCTTCCAAGGCCCGGCTGTGTTTCGAATGCATATGTCTTGTGCCATAAAACCCTTTCCATCCACGGCTGAAAGTAATTGTATAAAACGTATCATTAGAGACTTGAGAATATAATGATTTGGACTAATAGAAAACAAACTATACAATATTCACATTTGATCAAATGAGAACATAATGAGTTGTAACTTAAATAGGTTTTTATCTTTTTGGCCTAATTAAGTTTTTTGCTTAAAAGCATATATGTATTTAAACGGAAGTAAAGTTGGTTATATTCATATTTTATATAAAAAAAAAACTATACTATATTCTAGAGGAGAAACAAATCATTACCAAGGGTTGCGGTGTGATAGGTTTTTATACCATCTTGGAAGTTTAAATTGCCGGTGAGAATAGTTGAGTCGCTCCCGTCACCGACAATAATTAAATTTGTTTTTTTACTCCCAATGCGAACAATTTCATCATAGGTTCCCTTTTTGACATGGATGATAAACCTTTTCTCACTAGATTCCGGAGCTGCGCGGATAGCATCATTCACCTTCGTGAAATTCCCTGAGCCGTCCTTGGCAACGATCAAGTTAGCATTACTCTTGACATCCTACAATAGAAACAAAGAAATCCATAAGATGCAAAACATTTTAGGTTATTGGTATCTTCACACATTAAAAAAGAGTAAATGTAGCTTCGGATGTTTTATATATCTCAATTATTGGTATCTTCTAGTCAATATAGGGCTACATTTGCTCTTTTTAAATATGATGCAAAAACATTTGTTTTATTTTTTAAAAAGGTACCAATTTTTAAGAACACGCATCTAAATAAAATGATAGTAAATTATTTTTATCGATATAATTTTTCACTACGGAAAATATACATCTCCATTAATTAGAAGAAATCGATTTTTTGACAAAACTGAACGTAATTATTAATATATAGTATATAAACGCCGGCATAGAAAGTCTAAAAGAGTGGAGTTATAGCCAAGAGAAAAGGATATTACTTCAATCCGAAAACGTTAGTAAATATTATATGAAATGTATATACATATATGTCTTTTTGAAAGATGGATATCGGCTTATCCTTATATATTATATGAATAAATCTTTTTTGTTTAAGCATCAAATGATGACAGAAACAAAAATAAGTGTTGGGTTATTATGCTTACCTCGGCATTGGAAGCTAGAAGCTTTCTATCGAGTTCGGATAGCCAAGACGGGAAGCCATTGGGAACCACCATTTTGGATTCGAAGTCCCTCACCATAGAAATGGAGATAAAGAGTGACAACATTGTCACTACGAGAAGGAAGAAAGTTGAGGGTTTTGTTCCAAACACCATTGACACACAATTTGAAAGATCTCTCTCTTCAGTGAGTTTGAAATTGACGATTTAGGATGTTTTGGCTCAATCTCTCATATGGGATGGACTTCTTATATAGGGATAAAAGAACACTAACTTTTTGTTTGATTATTTTAAAACATTATTATATTTTTCTAATAGAGCTTTCTTCTTGGTATTACTACCTTAATTATTCTTTCAGTCTTTTCATTCGTTTAATTAGAGTATAAGATAAAAAAAAAAATATCAAAATAATATGAAAAGAAGAAAATATTTACAAAACAATAACATTCGTTTATTTATCTTAAATCATTTGCTTATATTATATAAGTTTAACCTATATTGGTTTCTAAAAGGGGAAAGAACAAAATAAAGGTTTCTAAAAGGGGAAATGTGTCTTTAATCCCCGAAAAAAAAGATGGAGAAATGTGAAAAAGTGATTTTGATCTTTTGATGTCACCAATTGCATTAAAGGTTTTAAAGACGCGTTTTGTGTATTTAAAGATAAAGACTATTTCACTAAAAAAATTACCACTTAAAGACACGTTTTGTGTATTTTATATAGTCTATCTTGTCTTTTATCCATGCATAGTGTCTGCATGCATAACATAGTATAGGTCCTGGATATAAGCATTTGAGAATAGGTAGTTGGATTAACGATAAAAAATATTAATTGACTAAAAGACAACGTAATTTCGTAAAAGAGCAATGTAAATTTTGTAAAACGCCTTCAAAAACCTACATATATTTCATGCATTTTGTAAAATAAATCTTTGTTATTTCTTTTTTTTAACAAGGCTGTAGTTGCGTCCTCAATTTCATTTAACATATCACGATTTTTTTTTCTTGCAAATATATTCTCCAGTAAATTCTTATTTAAAACAATTGGTACGTCAGAGTGCACTGAATAAGTGGTTCATAATCCTCATTTGATTAATACATAACAATTATCAAATGTATGAAAAAAAGATGCCATATATAGGATAAATATTCTATCTCTGTGACTTCACTAACTGTGATGTTAGTGGGATTGTGGTGTCTAGATTTAAATTTTCGCTGAAGTTTAAGTTTTAGAAATTATATATATAATTATGGTGTCTATTTTTATTTACCAAAAATATCTTTTTTTTTCTTCTGAAATTTAGGATGATGAAAATTTTGTTAATATTTTGTTTTAAATAGTTGTTTCATAACATTTATATAATTAAATTAGAGTCTTTTATTTTATTAGTTCAGATAGTTTTATCATGCATGTCTTGTTTTCTAATTGAGCTTTCTTTGTTTGGTAATTATTACGACCTTTCTGTATTCTTTCAATCTTTTTATTTATATTTAGGATACATATACTAAGACAAAATATCACCAATATATGAAAATGAGAAATATATACGCGACAACATCAACTACAACATTACTTTATTAATCTTAAATCATTTATATGTTTAACGTAGGCCTGACTTTTAAAACGGGAAATGTGAACTACTGGTTGTTGATCTTTTCGGATGTCATCACCAACTGCATTAAAGATTTTAATTTAAGGTTGCGTCTCTTTGACAGTTAAAAATTGTACACCACTAAAAAATTTACCATTTAGAGAGACATTTGTGTATAGTTTTAACTTTTATGTAGTCTCTATTGTCTATTAAGCTCCATTTGTGGTCTCTATATTCCTCTTGCATCACATAAAAATTGTATTCCACTAAAAAAGTACTATTTAGAGAGACTATTAAGTATAGTTTTATATACTCTATAGTCTAATAAATTCCATGCATAGTTTCTCTCTCTCATATTGTATCACATGGTATCTTTAGCTAATATGGTCTAGCAATTAGGTCATGGAGGTAATCATTTGAAACTAGGTAGTTGGATAAATAATAATTTATAATAATTTGACTAAAGAACAATGTAGATTTTGTAAAGGAACAAACCTTAGTTCTCAATTTTTTTGATTCATCACATGCAATATTTATACAAAACGAAAAGTTGTTCTCCATATTAAAATACTTTTTTCTGTGGTTTCTGTTTTTCATCCAGATAGTAAAAATCACACAGTAATGTTATATCGATAATTTTATCATTAACGCATAATTGTAGACTTCGTAGTCTGTAACTCTTTAATAGATTGTTATGCCATATGATTAGATATATATATATATCGATTACTCGTAGACGTAGGCCATATAGTTTTATCATGCATTTTAAGCCTATCTACACCTCACTATGCTTGATTATTTTGTTTCAGCGGCACAATACGTAGTTTCATATATGAGGAAAGATGGTTTTTATATATAAAGGTCAATTATTTTTAAGAAAAAGAGAGATTTGATTGGTAAAGTGGAAGAATTAATGGTGAGACCAGTAAAAGCCGATACGGATACGTTCGTTGGTTTTACCTGCAATCACATCTTCGTATCATCGGTTCTAGAATAGCGAAATGGTCTAGAAAAGCATAATAAACGATGATACGTTGATACGTTGTAATACACGATGATACGTACGTATTGTAATACTCATATTAATTGATGATATAGAAATTATTATCTTTAGAAGCTATAATATGTTAATGTCCAAAAAAAAAAGAAGCTATAATATGTGAATAATAAACAAGCAATATGTATACCTAAAAACTATTTTCTTTCATCGTATTATTTACATTTTAATTGACATATTTACGTAATCCAGTTATGAACGAACTAGAAGCCTCAAGACATAAATAGTATACTAAGGAATCATAGATTTTAGCATTGTAGTAGGTGTGTGGGTGGAAAAAGAAGTAGATTCTGACATATAGAGTGATAGAATCATTATCTTGTACGTGTCCACTAGAATGTATATAGATCGATCAAACGCATAAAAATGAATTTTTCTTACCCTTTAAATCAAAGTTCGCACTGACCCTTAACAACCTTTGTTTAGACTTTTTGAAAACCAACCTTTTTAAAAAGACATCATTTCCCTGCATTACCCACACATAATACAAATTAAACATAAAAATCATACATGAAACAAAATGTTTTTGTTACATAGAAATAATAATAATAAAATGTTTGTATTACATAGAAAAAGTTGATTTCAGCACTTTGTGCTTTGCATGGTTGTGAGAAATAAGAAAAATTTAGGACCCATCGTACTTACAAATTTTTGCTTCTGTTCCGGTTCGGTTTATGTGGGTTCCGGATCGGTTCAGGTATAATATTTGAGGAACCAGAAAATATTCGAAAAATTCGGTTCTTAAGTGGTTCCGGGTATCCGAAACCGAAATAATAAAAAATTATACCCGAATTTTAAAAAGTACCTGCAATAAAACTAAAAATACCAAAAATCCAAACCCGAAATGTCAATAAATTACCCAAAATGAAAATAAAAAATCTGAAATAACAAAAAATCCTGAGAACTAATGTCTCAAAAGTCAAGAAATTACCTGAATGCCAATAAATATCTGAAATACCAAGAAATTACCCGAAATGTCGATAACTCTAATATTATATGGATAAATGTATATATATGTTCGAGTATTCGGTTCCTATCCATGGTTCTCAGGTAAGAACGGAACCCAACCGATACCACTGGTTCTCCAACATTTGGATCTATCGAGTATTTTTGCCAGAACCGGAACTGAACCGAAAATTTTGGTCGGTTCCGGTTCGGTTTTTCCGTTCCGGGTTTTTATTAAAAGTATAGGAACGCGATCAAATGGGCCTCATAAATTTTAAAACCAGATTTGAGATCGGATTTGACTAAATATAGGTTATAATGATGTTGGTGGGCCTGATAAATTTTACAAGCCTATTAGACTCGAGTCGAGAACCTTATTAAAATCCAACGTCGATATACAGATCGGAGTCGATCGGTTCCGATATTTTGGATCCGTGCTCCATTGACGAACACTCTCCTTTCTAACTTCAACCATTAAGCTCCTTCACCGGAGCTGGAACAATGGCGTCCACCAATACAACGATTCTTCATTCTCTCGTCATTTTCCTCATAGCGATTTCTACAATCTATAGTGTTTCCGCGGATTTGATAAAAGGCTGCGGTGGTTTTGTCGAGGTTTATCTCTTTAACTTTTCCGATTCGTTTCCTGATCGATATCTAGAGAGTCTAGAGAGTTTGTGGTATTGAGTATCGAATGATGTTTGCTTAGAAGTTAGATTTAGTTTTAGTTGAACCTTCTTCGTACTTCTACGCATTTCTATCTGAGATTTTGCAATTTGGGACATGGTTAAGTACTGGGGAAGTACGATCGGATCTGGATTCGTCGGGAAACGATGTTGAAATTTACTAAAACGTGCAGGCGAGTTCGTCTTTGGTCAGGTCTCGGAAAGGAGACGATGGGAAATTGGATTATTCTCACATCACGGTAAGCTTTCAATTTGTTGACCTTTACTGTTTCTTTTTTTTCTCTCTGAGGTTTTAGTGATTTGATTTTTCTTTCTTTAAATTACAAGGTTGAGCTAAGAACAGTAGATGGATTGGTAAAAGACAGTACACAGTGTGCACCAAATGGTTACTATTTCATTCCAGTATATGACAAGGTATTCATCAAACATTATCTTTCTTTTTCTTGTGTGTGTTAAATATGTAATTGATATGTGAATGATTTCTACGTTCTCTTCTCACAGGGCTCATTCATTCTCAAGATTAATGGACCTGAGGGATGGTCATGGAATCCAGATAAGGTGTTTATCTTTTCTTTAATTAATTTCTCTCTTGAGGACTAGACTAGGCTTTGTAGTTAGTTTTGACATCAAATTTTGGGTGTGGCAGGTCCCTGTTGTCGTTGATGACTCTAGTTGCAACAACAATGAGGATATCAACTTCCACTTCACCGGGTTCGTTTTAGTTCATCTTGATATAGTAGGTGGTTAGGTCTTTTATTTTCCTTTTAGAGTTCTCTTGTTTTACTCTTTTCATATATTGCAGGTTTACATTATCTGGTAAAGTTCTTGGAGCTGTTGGTGGGGAGAGTTGTGCGATTAAGAATGGTGGACCAGCTGGTGTCAATGTTGAACTGTTGTCTTCTGATGGAGATTCTATTGCTTCTGTTCTCACGTCGTCAGATGGGAGCTACTTATTCAAGAATATTATTCCAGGTAAGAAGTTTCTCATATAGTAACATCAAATGAGTAAGTACATGTGTTTCCAAGTATCTTGTATTAATCATATTACGGGTCTGACTGATTGGTTGCAGGAAAATACAGTATCCGTGCATCTCATCCAGAGCTGCAAGTTGAAGTTCGCGGTTCCACAGAGGTCTCGGATCTTTTTCTTTTTTTTTCCGTTGTTTCAATACATTTGCTTTGAGAATTTTAATGCTGTGTGCTAATATATGAAATTCTCTCTGTTAACGTGTAGGTGGAACTTGGATTTGCAAATGGCTTAGTGGATGACATATTCTTTGTCCTTGGTTATAATCTCAAGGGATCTGTTGTTGCTCAGGTAATTACTCTAATTGCTCTGTTTTCGTTTCTTTTTTGATGTTAAATTTTAGTTTCAATATTTATTGGATTTAACGTTTGGTTTTACAATTAAGTTGGTTCTGTTGCTGTCTTTCTTGCACTTCTAGAGTATTCTTAGTTCTGAGCGTTTGATAGAAACTATTTCGTTTCTTTTTGTAGGGAAATCCAATCGTTGGCGTTCATATATATTTGCATTCAGATGATGTTGCCTCGGTAGATTGTCCCCAAGGACTTGGTGATGCTTCTGGAGAGAGGAAGCCTCTCTGCCATGCTGTATCCGATGCCGAAGGAGTTTTCAGTTTCAAATCCATTCCTTGTGGTAAATTAATATTGAATTATCCACGATCAATTATAAAATTGTTCATTCAACATTAGTTTTAAGCTTTAGCCTGATGAATTATGTATTGTACAACACCTGCTAAATAACGATTGAACATGTTGAACTTTAAAATGTACACTTGAGATTCTGGTTGCATGGTTCAAGTTTTAGATTGAGGTCTTAATTTCTATTTTTCTACTGAGCTATTTTTTTTTGTCCTCAGGAAAATACGAACTGGTACCGCAATACAAGGGCGAGAACACAGTCTTTGATGTTTCACCTCCTGTAATGCCTGTTTCTGTAGAGCATCAACATGTCACTGTTCCCAGAAAATTTCAGGTCAGATAGAATAACTACAAACTTTATTACTGTTCTTTATTTCCTTAATCGTACTCTGCTTACATGTTTCTTCCTCTAATTATTGACCTGAATGCTGCTTTAGGTAACTGGATTCTCCATCGGGGGTCGCGTAGTTGACAGTAACTCCATGGGAGTTGAAGGCGTTAAAGTCTTAGTAGATGGTAGTCTAAGATCTGTCACGGACAAGGAAGGTTATTACAAGCTTGACAAGGTATACTTAATGCTATATTCAAGTTTATACGTCATTTTCTAATGCTTTTGACAGCAGAGGATGTAATATAATGTTGGTTAAAAAACTCCTAGGTTACATCAAATCGGTATACAATAGATGCAGTCAAGGAGCATTACAAGTTTGACAAACTGAAGAGCTTCATGGTATCAGTCCTCACTTATTCTTTTTTTATCCGGTTGCGTGCTAGATTAGTTGCTCTATAACTTGTTAAACTTGTTTGCTTTAGGTTTTACCAAATATGGCTTCACTTCCAGATATCACTGCTGTATCCTATGATATCTGTGGTGTGGTGCGAATTGTTGGTTCTGGTGACAAAGCCAAGGTAGTAGACTCTTAATTCATATTTGTACATGTGTTTCTCTGTTGTTACTTCTATCTTTCATGTTTAACGTTTTTAACATTTTAAATCTAGGTAGCTTTGACTCATGGACCTGCAAATGTCAAACCCCAAAAAAAGATTACCGATGAAAGTGGAGCTTTCTGCTTTGAGGTTTGTTGATACAAACATACTAGTAAATCGACTAGACAAAAGTTAACTCTATCGTGTTTACCCCGTTTGAATCGTTGTAGAGTTTTATCTTGCTTACGTGAATACTTATTGCTTTTCTTTTTATGGATAGGTTCTCTGTTTTTTACTCTTTTCTTACAAGATTCTTGTTATCATATATATTCCAGGTTTCACCAGGCGAGTATAGATTGTCTGCAATGGCTGCTACACCAAAGAGTACTTCTGAGCTTCTGTTTTTGCCTGCTTATGTGGATGTTGCCGTCAAAAGTCCTTTGTTGAACATAGAATTTTCTCAGGTGATTTGCTTTGATACCACTCCCAATAATTCATATTCATGTCAAGAGACAACTTCTTGTTGTTATCTGCCACTAAGCTCAAAAGCATGAGACTGGAAATGTTAATGTTATCGAATATTGGTCTTTTGATGTAGGCCCGAGTCAATTTGCATGGTTCTGTTACTTGCAAGGAGAAATGTGGTCCGTCTGTCTCAGTGGCGCTTGTGGGAGTAGCTAGCAATAGTGACAAGAAGACAGTTATTTCACTCGATGAGAGCAGTCAATTTCACTTTTCAGATGTATTGCCTGGAAAATATAGAGTTGAGGTGAGCTTCATGGTTTATTTCTCAAAATAGCTAAATACATTTTACTAATTAGCTTGACATGGTTGATTTATTTTTTAGGTCAAAAGCATTTCATCAGAAGCTGCATCTAAAGAAGACAGTTGGTGCTGGGAGCAAAGTTCCATTGATGTGAACATCGGAACCGAAGATATCAAAGGAATCGACTTTGTCCAGAAAGGTTACTGGATTAACATTATCTCCACCCATGAGGTTGATGCTAAAATTATTCATCCTAATGGATCACCTACTAATTTGAAAATCAAGGTATTCATCATCCACTAGATTCTCCGGGCTGCTTTATTTAAACTCTATGCAAAACTAATTGTTTTGTTCATTTGTGGTAAACTACAGAAAGGCTCACAGAAAATGTGCGTCGAGTCATCTGGAGAACATGAGCTTCAACTTTCTGACTCATGTATATCCTTCGGAAGCAATTCAATAAAGATCGATGTCTCAAATCCACAGGTTTTTATTTTTCTAATCTCGTCTCTTTTATTATTTATTCAACATCCTTTAGCTAGTCTTTATTTCTTTTCTTTTCTGTATATAGCCTATTCATCTGAAAGCAGAGAAGTACCTCCTCAAAGGTCTGATAAATGTGGAGTCCGAGATTGAGTCTGAGTTACCAGAGAACTTCATTGTTGATATTCAAGACAAGGAAGGAAATCTTATCAACAGTATTGCTGCGAAACTTGGATCTGATGGGCGTGGCGTTTACGAATACGATACCTGGGCAAATCTCGGTGAAAAGATTCGCTTTGTTCCTCGGGATTCTAGGTATGATCTACGAACAAGACTTCAAAGTTTAGAATAAAATGTATCTTTGAAGCTATTATTCTTTTTCAAGTTAACTTCAGCTTTAAGCGTTATTCTGTTTCAGGGATAATGCGGAGAAGAAGATGTTGTTTTATCCTAAAGAGCTTCATGTAAGTATGAATTAAAAGTAATAAAAAGATTCTATTATGGTCACACATCAAACTTAATTTTATGTTTTGTTTCTTAATAGGCTATAGTGTCAAACGATGGATGCCAAGCTTCAGTTTCCCCATTTACGGGTCGACTTGGTCTTTACATACAAGGATCAGTTTCTCCTCCTCTTCCCGGTGTTCACATTAAAGTCACCGCTTCTAAAGACAGTCTTATTTCTACACTTAAGAAAAGTCAAGTAGCTGTTGAAACAAGCACATCACAGGATGGTTCATTTATTGCTGGTCCTTTGTATGATGATATACAATACAACACTGAAGCTTCAAAGGTTCGTTAGTAGATCTCATTCATTTGTTATCATTTGTTTTGAAATAATATTGTGATCCTGATCTTGGCTTATCATATGCAGTCTGGTTACCATATTAAAAGACTAGGACCAAACTCTTTCTCATGCCAAAAGCTTGGTCAGATCTCTGTTCGTGTAAATGCCGAGACATCAATCCCTCCGCTTCTGTTATCGTTAAGTGGCGATCACGGTTACAGAAACAATTCTATATCTGGCGATGGCGGAAACTTTGTATTCGATAGCTTATTTCCTGGAAATTTCTACTTGCGTCCTCTTCTTAAGGTAAATAGAATCCTGCATTCGTATTAGTAATAATACACTTTGAAAAAGATGATTTATTTGATGTCTTGTTTAGGAATATTCTTTCAAACCTTCGACATTGGCTATAGAACTTGGTTCTGGAGAGTCTAGTGAAGCTGTCTTTGAAGCTACACGTGTTGCTTACAGGTTTTTCATCTCTATTCTCTATAAATTTTATAAAAATTACATTTTAATTTAAATCTTTTATCATTTCTTTGTTACAGTGCAATGGGTAGAGTATCTCTGTTATCTGGTCAGCCACAAGAAGGCGTATCCATCGAAGCTCGCTCTGATTCAAAAGGATACTATGAAGAAACTACAAGTGATGTTAATGGAAATTATCGCTTGAGAGGATTACATCCAGAGGCAACATACGTAATCAAAGTATCGAAGAAGAATGGTTCAGGCAATAACAAAATCGAACGTGCTTCTCCAGATTCAGTTTCTATTCAGGTTTGAATTTTCTGTTTCATTCTTATTAACCGCAGTTTCAAGTAGGTGTGGGAAATTCGGTTTACTGTTTGGTTTTGGTACGGTTTTTAAAAAAACTGAAACCGCATAAATCCATTTGTGAATCGGTTAGGATATTGGTTCGGTTTGATTGTAAAATGATTTATTTAGTGTTCATATGTTTTATTTATCTATTTTTAGTGCATATATAGTTAAAAATAGAACTTCTTATGATTTACGGTTTATTCGTTTTCATTTTGGTTCTCATTTTTACTCAGTAAGCTGTGGATCAATTCCGGTTCGGTTTGCTTGGTTAAGTTGCGGTTTTTTCCTATTTCTGGCCTGACCATTCTTCTTTTGTGCTTATAGATTGGTTATGAAGATATCAACGGGCTGGACTTTTTGGTCTTTGAACAACCAGAAACAACGATACTAACATGCCACGTGGAAACCAAACAAACAGACGAAGAACTACAAAACATGAATCTACTAGTGGAGATCAAATCAGCCAATGATGAATCGAAAATCGAAAACGTGTTTCCATTACCACTCTCAAATTTCTTCCAAGTGAAAGGCTTATCAAGAGGTAAACACTTGGTGCAGCTTAAAGCAAGTCGTCCTTCTTCAAGCGCACATCATAAAGTAGTATCAGAGATTCTCGAAGTCGATTTCGAGACGAAGACTCAAATCCATGTCGGTCCTCTTCGGTTTAGTATTGTAGCTGATCATCAAAGTCAGGTAAAACAAACAATCTCTTCTCACAATACTATCAATAGATCATTATGTCTTGTCCTGGTTTAGACCGTAGGTTATGCATGGTCCGACCTGTGGTTAACCGGTCTGAACCGGCTAAGCCTCAAAATGGGCTATGAAAATACGGTCTGGAATTTTATTTCGGTTTATGTTTCAAAATTTTGGTTCGAGTCTTGGGTTTAGTTTGGGTACGGTTTGGTTTTGGATAAATAAAGTATAAGAAAAATATTAATTAATTAGTTTTAGCTCTTTAGTATAAATAAATGTATTTTTTCTATAGGTTTTATTAAAAATGTTGATTTTTGAATGAATTCTGCTTAGTTCAATCATTCGGTTCTGTTCTACAAATTTTCGTATTGATTCGGGTTTGGTTTTGGATAAGCAGGTATTGTAAATTAATTAATTAAAATACTAAATGTGTTATAGGTTTTCATTATATTTAAATGTGTTTTTCCTAATGAATTTTGGTTAATTCGGTTCTGTTGCACATAATTTGAGTTCATTTTGGGTTCGATTTGTGTAATTTTGGTATAAAATTCGGTTTGGGTTCGTTTTGATAAAATCCGGTTTGTTTTTTTGGTTAACCCATTTAACCTTACAATTTGATTTTGTATTCGGTTTTTTCAGGAAGTAACACCTGCAGCTATATTACCACTAGTTACTGGACTTTTAGCAATTGCTCTGTTCCTCAGCATTCCAAGGTAATATAAATTATAACTTTCCTCTTTTGAAACCTTTTCCATAATTAGTAATATTCACATACTTTGACATTTTTATTAAGGTTGAAAGATTTTTACCAAGCTACGGTTGGTAGTTCTTCCTCTGCTGGATTCACTTCATCATCATCCAAGAGAGAACCTCGAAAAGCTGTTGCAAGAAAAAAGACTTTTTGAAGAAACTTGGTTTTTTTCTTCAATTTCTTTTTTGTTATATATTGTTAGAGTGAATTATTTAAAACTTGCAGAACTCTGAAACTCTAATCTCACACACATTTCATATTTTTGAGATCCTGTTGGCTTAACTGTTAATTTAGTCTTTTTTTTTTACTCGTATTAAATTTTTTTCCTATATAAGAACACCATTTAAATTGAAAAAACATTTGTAAAAAATGAAAACTCTTAGCCATTTTTTTCCACACCTTTTTCAAAAAGTAATCTAAACATTGTACTAAAAGACTGCACTTGCAAGCGAATTAACAGAGAGTGGGTCAGTCTTGCCATTTTTTTCTACGTTACACTTAAAAAAAAAGTGTATATACAATAATCGAAGGAATCATGAAAGAAAAAAAGACCATAAAGAAACAAAAAGAAGTGGAAATTAAAATTGCAGCTTTTACTTACTTTTTTGTTCATCGGGATCACCATTGTTTATAAAGAGAGGTAATTCAGGAGCATGCAAGGGTCCACAATGTTTCTTTATATAACCAACTTTTTTTCTTTTCGATAATTATTGTTTCTGTTTCTGAAAATAATGATTTTATAGAATTTTAAATTTCATACGAACTTAACAACCACTGTGGATCCACTATTTTCCTACACAAAAACATTTTCTTAACAAATAACCCATAATAATTCAATGAGTTTATATATTATTTTTTTGTTAAAGTAGTTTATATATTATTAGTTAATATATTTTGAATTTAACAATTTTTCATTTTCTTAGGAACGGAGGTATACTTTATGTGAATGTTTATCCCAAAACACAATGTAATCAGAACATATCTAACAATGCTTTGTGAATAAAGACTCTCATGCTTGCGGTTAAATAAGAAATCGGCACATTTAAAGTGATCGCTTTTAAACAATTCTCAAAACTTCAAAATACTTAATTTTTTTAACAAAGCGATCCATTTTATTCTATATAGCTCGTGGTAGCACTGGGCATTTGTGTATTTGGATATATAAATGTAATATTTTGGTTATATCAAATCTAAATATAACTAATATATTTATAATTAGGTATATAATTATATTCTGGATACCCAATCAATTCTTGATTCGATTCCAATTCTTTAGATGTAATTAGGATTCATCGAGTATTTTCTAGGTTTTGATTCGGATTTGATACTTCCTAGTTCGGTTCGGTTTTTCAGTTTTAGGTATTTTGTCCGGACTTAGCGATCTTTTAAAATTCAAATATACTCTACTTTAATGTAAACTGTTTCTCAACAAAAGCACTTCTTCATTGATTATGAGTAAAAACCAAACATGCAAGGAAAATATCAACAGACGAAAAACCATAGTTACCATATATGTGGAATCTATAATAAAACAAGAACATAATTAATTATCCCTTGGCAATGTAGTTTAAAAATTCAAAATACAATTACTTTCTATGTCTAACACTCACGGAAACCTCGTTCACACGAGGAGAAACCCGGTTAACTGCTGAACCGGTAAAAATCATACGTATGAAAGCATTGTCTACCTACAAGTGCCAGTCACCAATTCAAGCCATTTATTTAAATCAAGAAATCCACAATTACTTTACTTCCTCACTTTCTCTCTAGCTAAATCTCACTCTCTCTCTTCTCTAACCCTAAAATCTCTTTCTTTTCCGATCTTTTGATTAATTTCCCCTTAAAATGAAGAATATCGGTGTTGAAACCTCGTTTTCTGATTTAGGCGGTTCATCGACGAATAGATATCCATTAGGGTTTATGGATTTACTCGGTGTTCATCAAGATCACACCACTGGTTATAATTCTTTGATCCATATACCGCCGTTGTATTTAGCGGCTACTCATAACTCATCCTCAATCTCATCGACTTCGAGCGAAGCTGTGTCTAGAAAAGAAAAGAAATTACATAACGAGAAAGAAGAACAAGAAGATGGAGAAGACGAGCAACCACAACAAGATAAAAGAAAGAAAAGGTGAGATTTAGTTTTTGTCATTCTTCAAAGTTTATGTTTTAACTTTTTTGGATCGAAGCGTGTTAATTAAACTAAAACACTCAGAACAAAAGATTACAAACTGTTGTATGTTTTGGGTTTAATGTTAAGGCAGCTATACTTATTTTAATGTAAAAATTAATTAAGCAATAAAAGAAATCTTTTATAAAGATTTGTTTTAGAAAGCTAATTTAGAGTGGGGAGATTTTCAAGGATATAGACAAAAAAGCTCAAAGTTTATAAAGGAACCAAAATATTTTAAATTAAAAGATAGCATTTTTTTACAAATGATGTTTGGTAAATTTTTTGGATTATATAGGTTCAAATCAACGAAGAGCATAACTAACCAGATGAAGATTAGTGTGCCAAGAGTGTCATTCATCACAAAGAGTGACGTTGATCATTTAGATGATGGTTATAAATGGAGAAAATATGGTCAAAAACCTGTCAGAAACAGCCCTTTTCCAAGGTAAATTAAGATTAGTTTTCATTAGTGTTACCTAAATAACATTTATTTTATTTAGTTTCATGAATTAAGCATATACGAATTTCCATAAGTACTTTGATTTTTATTTCTCAAAAAATATTATAATTAATATCTATGTGTAAATAACAATAGTACTATTATTTATCAACATTTACCTAAATATCATTGATTCTATTTAATTCCATATATATATATATATATATATATTAATTTTTTATGAATATTTTATGAGTTTTATTTCTCTTAACAATATAGTAATTACTATTTTATGTGTAGTTGTGTAAATAACATATAACTCATTGAAATTTACCTAAATATCATTTATTCGAATTAATTTCATGAAATAACCATATGTGCATATTTTTTTCTATTATTATTTCTGAAAATTTAATAATGAATCTAATTAATGGCTTTTTTCTCTTTCTTTGACAAAGGAACTATTACCGTTGCACAGTATCTTGGTGTGGCGTGAAGAAGAGAGTGGAGAGATCATTTAGTGATCCAAGCAATGTTATTACCACTTATGAAGGTCAACACACGCATCCTAGTCCACACATGATCATTTCTAAAAATAGCAACTTTGGAGGATCCAATATTGGCTCACCTTCTTCTCAGGCCCACCATTTCTTTGATCTTCCTACACTCCCTCCTCAGCTTCATCAGCTTTACCATCACAACAACCATCAACAACAACAACATCAAGAACTATCTTTTTTCAGAACCGAGTACCTTAAGAAGCAAGCAAACCAAGAACAAGAACTGTCTTTTTCCGGAACCAAGTACCTTAAGAAGCAAGGAAATGGTTTTTGTGATGATGGTGATAATGATGATAATCATGTGATGAAGAAGAGTCGAACTCGGGACGTTCTTGATGGAGCTGGTTTAGTGAAAGATCATGGTCTTCTTCAAGATGTTGTTTCGTCTCATATGGTTAAGGAAAATTGTTAGTTCATGACGAAGTAGCTAGCTAGGTTTTATTTTTCTACTAGTTGTCAACCCAAAAAAAGTGATCTTTACTATGCAATCTTGAATGGATCGTGTAGATGTTAAAATTTTCAAAATATTTTAATGGTTAGGTCATTAATGTTTAAGTTGTCACATGTATTTGATCATGATGAGTTTAGGATTATTTTTTTTCAAACACCATTTAATTTCTGATTTGAAGCAAGAGGAACATAAATAATTGATGGGTTAACTTAAAAGGAATATGGATGTGAAAAGAAGACTAAACTTATGTTTTATAGTGTAATGGAAATTAAAGGAAATGGGAAGGATTAATATTATACAATAATTAAGGAATAAAAGTTTATTATATAGTTTTTTTTTTCACCACTTGTGTTTGCGTTGAAAAAGTATTTTCCACTGTCCCAATCGTTTTTGCTATTTTCATGAATGTTTTCCTTTTTGATTTTTATTTTATTTTATTGGTTCCTTTTTAATCCCCAAAGCGAACAAATTAAAATTTAACCTAATCTATATAATGAATTACGATTAATTAAGAAGAATATGTGATAATGTGAATCTTAAATTTGTTAAAATTTGAGTTTTTTTTTTGTCTTCAAGCGGTTTGGAAGCAGAATTTAGATGCTATTTGAAATGAGTCAAATTATTACAAAGACTGTGACATTTTTCTATTTAAAGAAATGTTTGGTTTCATCATCACTCTTTGTCCAAAATTTTATCTCTGTCGATCATATCACACATCACATGGTATTGGTTCCAAACAGCAAAAGGCAAATGAGTTGATCAAGTCATCAAGTTTAATGCACACATGGCATTTTTGTAGTTGTTCAATTTTTGATATGCCTGTATAAAAAGAGATCGGTAAAGTTTTTAGAGCATATTATTATTATAGAGCAAAATATATGAAATTTTTTTCCAAAAATTTAAAATAGTTCTATATGATAAAAAGAAAAAGAGAGAGAATAAAGGAAGATACTAAAGAATATAGGAAACTATTGTTTGTTACTTATTTTATTTTACTTTAAGATTCGATAAAGAAGTTATAATAGTTATAGAGATTTTGAAAGACGTGCATTAAAATTGAATAAGTAATTTAATTTCATATGCTGTTATTATGTAAAAGAAAAAAAATCTGTATAAATATTAAATATATAGCAAACTAGGAAACTAAAACCCTAATTTGAGAATACTTTGGAGATCGATACGATGGAAAAAGAGGGGAAAAGTCCTAAGAGCATTGTCCTCATACCTAAGGAATTAAAAGAAGAGATCCTTCAATACCTTCCTGTGAAATCTCTAATTAGGTTCAAGTCCGTATCGAAACAATGGAGATCGGTGATCAAATCCAATTATTTCGTTGAGAAACATCGTCTTTGTCCTTCCTTAAAACCGAACCTTGTTGTTGTTGGACCGAAGGAGACATATGCATATCAAAAGTCTCAAGATTGTGAGAACTCATGAACTAATTTTGTTTTAGATTCTTTTGCAAGAGATGATCATCGAGGCGAAAACGACACACAAATCACTCATTTTACTTGCTCTTACAGTTTTACTTGCTCTAATAAGTTTCCATATCCGTTAACAAAGCATACACTTACAATCTCAATTAAAGTTGTAGGATCTTGTGACGGTTTGGTATGCATTCAAGAATCAAGGTAAAATCTAATTTCTCAAAATTTATTTCAATATTTTTTTTTTTGTCAATTATTAATATTTAGAACCTATAGGCAGCAAGATTGTTGGTATTTTGCAAGGCAAGTATACATAATCAACCCCGCGACAAGAAAGCATCGAAAACTTTATTCAGAACAGTTGCAAAATGATCGAGGTATAAACCGTATTCTCAGTTTGTCTCAACTTTATATAATAAGATTAATAATTTGATATTAAATGTTTGTTGTATTTCTACAGATCCTATTTCTTCATTGCCGGTTTACATGGGATTTGGAAAAGACATGGTTACAAGAACATACAAAACGATGTTTTTGTATAATAACTCCGAACGTATCGATGACCATTATTCTCCGTTTTTCTACAAGACCTCGGTTTTAACACTAGGAAATGGCGACAAACAAAGACAGATTGGTCATTTCTCGTTTTCCAACGTCAGAATTTGCTCGAAGCAAGCATCAATCTTTGCAAATGGATCGGTTTTTTGTTTGACAGAATCTTTCTACAGGTCAAGTTCAGAAACAAGTATAAAGTTAGTAGCTTTGGATCTTCACACTGAAAAATTTCGTTTAGTATCATGGCCTAGTTGGTATCCTAAACATTGTGACAATATGAGAATATGGAGTTTTAAAGATCGTTTATGTTTATCGAACGTGAGACAATACCCGAATGTGGATGTATGGTCTTTGAAGACAATGGAAGATTCAAATGAGCAATGGGAGAAGATTATTGCTATAAATGTTTCGAATATTGGTCAATTAGATACAAAGTTTTGGATGCTATGTTTAGAAGCTGCATATGGTAGGGTTAAAGGAGAAATAAATATTGGCCAAATCCCTATAGCTAAAGGGAACACCACTTTGTATAGAGAGACTTTGGTTTCTCCATATCCTTAAGTATCTAAATTTAATTTTGAATGTTTTTTTTTCTTTTTGGTCTTTAAATCATTTATATATGGTTTTCTTATATATACCAGTGATGATCTCATATAACAACATAAAGGTTTCTTCTTCTTTTTCAATGTATGATAAGAAGAACAATCTCCTTTTTGAGATTTTCAAAGTATTGCTTTGGCGTTAATTTAGCCTCTAAACCTAGTAATCACTAGAACGACATTTAATATAATATAAAACTTCGTTTCTTCATTTCGAGTATTGTAATGATAATAGTGGTTTGGAAGCATAATTTAGATGCTATTTGAAATGAGTCAAATCATTATAAAGATCATATAGTGTGACATTTTTCTATTTGTAGAATTGTTTGGTTTCATCATCACTCTTTGTTCAAAATTTTAGCTTTGACGACCGTATCACACATCACATGGTCTTGCTTCCAAACAGCAAAAATCAAATGAGTTGATCAAGTCACATGACATTTTTGTTATTGTTCAAATTTTGATATGCATGTATAAAAAAGATCGAAAAAGTTTTAGAGCATATTATTATAGAGCAGAAAAAAATAATTTTTTTTTCAAGAATTTTAAAAATAGTCTTCCTATATGGTAAACCAGAGAGCATAAAAGCAAGATATTGGTGAAAAGAAAATAAAGATTATGGGAAAATTATTGTTTGTTAATTTATTCGAGGGTTATAATATAAGATTTGATAATGAAGTTACAAAGATTTTTAAAAGATGTGGCTGAGGTAATAAAAAAAAGTTTTATTTTGCATTTTTTGGTAAAATAAAATTTGGAACTGGAATTTAAACCATTATATATGTATTTTATTTTTATTAAGCTAATCGGATATATAAGATTTGGGCTGTAAAGGCCCAAAATGAAGCCCAGAAATAAACCCGTCGTGGTGAAGAAACTATCATCAGCCGCTTGCTTCCACCAAAACCTAAATCGATCGAACAAGAAGAAGCTTGAAGATTAGGAGAGAAAATATGAGTACTCTGTTGCAAAGTAAAGAAGATGCGGAAAAACGTTTTCGTGATCGACAGAAAGATTATTGGCTTAAAGTATTGAAATACGATGTAAGTCTTTGTTAGATTGTGTTCGTTCGAAATTATCCATAATTGTCATCTTTCGTTGGAATTGTGTTCTTAATTACACACTATTTGCATGTTTAAACCTAAACCACAAGTTAATTTTGGTAATTGGGTCTGTATTTAGAGGTTCGATGTCGGGAAAATTCCAGTACCATACGGTATGAATGGACTGAGGCAATTCGACTGTAAAGGCATGTTTCCTTATCGTGCTTTGGTCACTCTTTACTCTAAGGTTGGACTTCATCGTTACAATATGTCGCAGGTAACTTTGATACTCTGTTTCTTTTATACTCTGTTTTTTTTGATAATCTGTTTTTTGATACTCTGTTTTTATTTTGTTTAATCAGATGAAAAACTTACAGTTCAGTGGGTTAAAGAAATTCAATATGGAAATGGGGGCTTTTGCGTCAACTTACTGTATAACTTTGGATGCAAAGGAAATAGCTTCTAGCTCGAATCAAACTTTTCAAGTTCTTGTTGCTGAAGAATCTTTAGGGAGATTGGATTTGAGGTGTTACATTGCTAGACCTGAAGCGACGACGACCACCGAGACTGAGTTATCAAACGAAGAAGATTGGTATCAAGTTTTCCGCTTGCCTCACTGGCCCTTGTCACAAAATGCTTTCAATGATATAAACCGATTTTACTTGGTGAAGAAATCAGATTTGAGAGAGCATGATTGGATTCGTCTATATTTGGAACTTGCAGTTTGTACAAAGAATAAGTCGCTTACAGATGTAAGTTGTTTCTTTTTCTACTTATTCTTTTTATGCATAAGAAATAAGTAATAGTTGGTTTGTTTCTTGCACAGGAAGATCTATCCAAGTTGGAGATTATGGGAGTGGCGATAGAAACTAATAAGGAAGACGTAGATCCGCCACTCATTGCCAAAACTGCAAATGTTTACCTAAGGTTTAAGGACTTATTAGGCAAAGATCGTGTGGCTATATTCAGAAGAATCATGGATGAGACTAGGGGATTCTTAAGTCTCATGGGTGATATTATGAGTGAAGATAAAGCTCCTTGTTCCTTAAGTTTCATTCATAATTCAGAAAGAAAAGGTTCATCTGTGAGGCGTCGTTTAGGCCTCCACAGGGTATGGCGATTATCTAGTCCGAGGCCTTCACATGTATACAGAAAAAAGCATGGTGTTCGCTCTCCGGTTCGTCGTCTCTCTGCTTCCGTTTATTGACTAGTGGTGTTCACTACTTGGATCATGAGACGATAGACTTTTTAATGGTTCGGCTATGTTATTATGTGCGTCTAGATCCCAAGTCCTACAGGTTCGACTTTTTGTTGAAGATGTGGAATTGTGGATCAATAGACAATAGACTTTTTTATGGTTCGGCTAATTTAAGGTCATATTCATATTTCTTTCATGAAATCTATGGGATTTTATTTTATTTTATAATCCATTGTACACACAACGAACAATATTAAGTGAATTTACCCCCATGATGATGTAACTTTTTGTTTTTGTTACCAATACGCATATACCAAAACAAAGAAACTATTGTCCAAACTTGATACAGACCCCTACAACCTTACCTATCAACAACCAAGTCAAAATCTTGGTTTTTTCGATGATCCTCCGCGATCCTGGTTCTTCTGCTCATGTTGGCGCTTGAGATTCCGTGGAGCTTGGTCCATGTCCACGTAGTAGAAGCCGGAGAGAAGATGCTGTGGTCTCGGAGTAGCCCGATGGCGGTCTTCTTCTTCGGCGTCCGCGGCAATGACCATATACACCGTAGAGACTGAGACGTAGGCGTAGGCTCCATCAGCTGCTTCGTTTCCATTACTCAGCTTGCACACCACGACCAACTCTCCATCCATTTCTTCTACACCAATCATCACCACCGAGTGAAATCCCTGAAACTGTGCACCTTTTGTTTTTGGACCATAGTATATTCTCTGCACATACCAAAACATAAACTATTTATAGAAAACATATAAATATTATGAAAAAGAAAGAATAAATGTGAACTTTACCTTTCCAGGATGTAGCAATTCCGGAAACATGATTAGTGATGCTCCGATGGCTTGAAATTTAAGCTCTTCCAAAGCTTCTTCAAATGTTTCAATATTGACCACCGATTTTATCTTGAATTTTGGCTGATCAGAGCTTGGAGGTCTCTTCTTACAATCGAAAACCTTATGTTCGGGAATCTCTTCCGGAACACCTTCCCTTTGAATGTACTCTAGACAATCTTTGAGGCTAGTGTTACAGCACTTGTGTCCTATTCTAAATGTAGGGTCATCGCTGGGCACGGAGTAACTAAGGAACCAAGGGCAAAGCGGAACATATTCATTCTTCCACCCACGGATTACTCGCTTTATTGCTACTAAGTCCGACCCAACGTAACCCCAACATATCCGATGTCCATGTTGGTTGCGAACATGACCAGCCACTTTTCTCCATTCTTTTCTATGTGAAACAGTCTGAAAAAATAAGACATAGAGACAAAAGCATATTACAAACAGAGAAACGTTTTAACTTTAACATGAGAAATTTTGAAAAAGAGTTCTCAGTTTGAAACCATACCGGTTCTTCTACTTGCCAACACAAGTGACTGAATATTCCATCATCGGATAAGTAAACATTTCCAACTTTATCTGATCGTTTCACTTCTTCCCATACCCAAGATTCCAAGTAGCTTTTAACTTTATTCACAGCTAACTTGTTGTATGAATTATGAAACTTCTGTGGAAGGTTTTTCAAAGCACTAGCTCTATCGGGAATCGTCACGTGGTCAAACTCCATTCCATCCCTATAAAATATTCGATTGTCACTCAGTATATATATATACCCATAATTGGAAAGAGAAACCAAATGTAAAATTTTACTTACATCGCTCGTGACTTCCGGCTTCTCAGCAAGGATTCTTCCTTTTTCCCAAGTTGTTTCTCCAATGCATGAAGGTATTCTCTTTGCTTGTGGAGGATCGCTTCTTGTGATTCTCGTCTGTGGTCCAATAACAAAACACACATAAGATTAACAAAGAGAATCGATTTTTCTGGTCGTATAACTAATTAACACCTATATTTGTTTACTTACTCTTTGGCAAATGAAAGCCGCTCTTGTTGCAAGCGAGTCTCCAATTCCTTCAATCTCGTTTCCAGCTCGGAGGTCTTTCTAATTTCCTCTGCGAGTTTGCTTTCAGCAGAATATATCTCGTTTTCAACACCTTTAGATCCTTCCCCGTTAATACTAGCAACCAGAGGACTTGCTTCAGCGGATTTCGTTTCAGAGTTGAGCTTTATCTCGATGTTATTCTCTTCTGGAATTTCAGTGATTGCTTTTTCAAGCTGCAAGCAAAGAAAGAAAGAGCATAGTTCTAAGGAAATTAGCAAAAGAGGATCCAAAGAAGAATGAATATAACTGCACAAGAGAGTAATCAAAGCATTCATTCCAATTTCAGGATTAGGACAGCTAAAGGTCTCTCATATCTCAACACATGAGAGCTCTCTCATATCTCAACACATGAGAGCTCTCTCATATCTCAACACATGAAATTTCAGTAATTGCCTTTTCAAGCTGCAAGCAAAGAAAGAAAAAGCATAGTTCTAAGGAAATCAGCAAAAGAGGTGCACAAGAAAGCAACTGTGAACCAATTCTACTAAAGTATTCAAAGCATTCATTCCAATTTTAGGATCAAAACAGCTAAAGGTCTCTCATAGGCACATGAGAGCTTACACCGAAAAATTAGATTGCTATTCTCTTCTGGAATTTCAGTAATTCACAGTATCAGTTTTTACACAAATGATCTCTGGCAACTATGGATTCACAAAGAAACAAACGCAACCCCAAACAAACCACTAGGAAAATCTCTGAACCAATATATCCAAAACCAAGGAACAAGGAAAAATGAGAAGTGTAATTTTCGATATTCTTCATAAAACACCAAAGTTTTTATGACGCAAAACACACGGACGCGATCACATTTCCAGATCTTTCTGATCAGGAATTGGTTCTTCAATACTATTCCATTCATGTGAAATTTCCAAAAAAAAAAAATCGAGCGAAACTATCATGATTCTTCTGCTAATTTTCCCGAGGAACGACTTAAATCAGAGAGAATCGGATACATTAAACAAGTATAGAGCTCGCAAATTAAATCCGCATGATTATAGAGAACTTCGATAGAATCTTAAAGCACAGTAGAAACGCCGAAATGGATTAACAAATTCGGCGACGGAGAAGAAAATCGAGAGAGATCAGACCTTGAAGGACGATGAGGAATCATGCGCTTGATTAGTTGCCTGAGAAGGCAGGAAACCGCCGCCGGCGAAAACCTGAGAAGACATGAAAACGCCGCCGGCGAACGCGACGTTGCCGTCAAATTCTCCGGTATTTAGTTTCGCTCTCTCCTTTTTGCTGTCGATCGAAACCCTAAATGGAACGCTCTTCGCTTAAACGGAAGTAAATTCAGTCTCAGAGCTTGAAGATCCTGCAAATTCCCGCAAAAACACTCAAATAGGTTTCTCGTTCCCTCCCACGCGACACTCAGCCCGCACGTGAGAGTATTTTACAGTAATATTTTTGGAATTATTTTACATAGTTTATTAGCGTATTATTATCCTCTAAATTCAACCTTGACACGTCACACGTCCAGTCAAAGTCAAACCAGTTCAACAACGATCACAAACAATTTTGTGTTGCACAACATACGGATCAGAATAGTTAAAATTTTAGTTTCCAAAAATTAAACTAAAAGTTTATTACAAACTATTTAAATATAAAAATAGATTAATTTTAAAGTGAAAAAGACAAGGGAGTAAAGGATAATTCCTAATTGATTAGCTGACCCAAAAGGAAATAAACATAATTAGGTTTTTGATTGTTTTCAGTTTTTAAAATAGTTTTTGGTTTTTGTTTTTGAAAAAATTCATAAATCATCCAATCAAGTTTTTTAAAAACTAGATTTTCTAAAATTTAGAAAAACTCTTTCACGATTCTTCTCCGATCAAGATTTTAGATTTTAGATTCTCCTAAAAACTAGGAAAATCTTCACTATTTTTCTTCAAAAACCGAAATCTAATAAAATCATGTTTTTGAAACCAAAATGTCCACGACAAAAACTAAAACCAAAATCAAAAACTAAAAACCAAATTCCAAAAATCCAAAGTGTAAATCAAAAACTAAAAATCTAAAATCTAAAATTTAGAAACCAAAAACTAAAAACTAAAACTAATTTTAAAATCTAGAAACAATCATAGCCTTAATTAATTAAGGATAATTCTTCTCACTTGTACGTAAAAAGAGACACACAGAGTTTCGTATTTGGATTTCTTTGTCTCGTTTCTATCCTTGACACTTGATCTGCTTTAGATTCTCCATTTTCTTCTGAATATTCTTCAACCTTTTCTTGCATTTTCCATTAACCTCCCGAACGAATATAGGCCACTATATATGGCTTAAAAGTTAAAAGCAGTTAAGGGGGAGAGATATGTCATCTGTGGCAAGCAAGAAGCCATGCAGAACGAAAAACAAATACGTTATAGAATCCTAGATTTACGAAACTGAAAAATAAAACCAAGGTGTAGCGTAATATTCAAAAGAGACAATGGCTAGATACTCTACGTGCGCACGTATCGAAAAATACATTACTATTATATAGTTAGCTAGAAAACACCTAATAATACGTAGCAAGCTTAATATTATGGTTGTGAATGATTGTTCCATATACTCCGGATCGTACTAAATACGGAGTAGTATACACTTTTTCAACTATTCGCGTCCGATTTAGTTCGTATTAAATGCATACCAAAAAAATATAATTAGTACGTAGTTTCATACCAAGTGTGGACCAAAAAATAAAGCAATTATCTAGTACATATTTATTTTTAGTCCACCACAAAAGTCTAACAGACTAACCTCGTACTAGTATAATTGGTCCGATCAATTTCGTACCAGAACAACCATTCGAAACCTATGTCTCTTAAGTTTATAACATGTTTGTATGTAACAAAATCTCGTAATTTATGAAAGAGATAATGGGCTAGGAAAGATAACTCCACATGCGGACGTGACTAAAAGCACATTACTTACCATTATATAGAAAACATATAATAAACTTACATTCCAAAATTGATTTTATGTTTATTACATGTTTGCATGTGACGAAGTATCGTAATTCTTTAACAAAAAAACAAAGACAAAGTATCGTAATTTCTAAAAGAGAAAAGGGCTATAAAAGTTAACCTATTCATGCGGACGCGTGTTTTAAAAGCACATTACTTAACATTATATAGAAAACATGTCATAAATTTACATACCAAACTTAATATTATATTTATTAAGTTTATTACATGTTTGCATGTAGCAAAGTATCGTATTTACTAAAAAAAAAAGGCTAGAAAAGACAACTTTACATGGAGCCGTGTCTAACAAGTACATTATATAGAAAACATGTAATAATAAATTTATATACCAGACACTACACATCACAAAAAGTAACATGCCATGAAAAAAACGTATATGCATGCATTTCATAAATACTTTTTTATATATATATTTTTGATGATTTTTTATTTCTCATGAAAATATATTATAATATTACTCATCAACATTGACCTGAATATCATTTATTCTATTTAAATTTATGAAATAAACATATATGCTTTCGGTAAGTTTAATGAATACTTTATAAGTTTTTATTTCTCAGAAAGATATAATAACTGAAAATTTTCATACAAATAACAATATTAATTATTCATCAACATTTTCTAAATATCGTTTATTCTAAATAATTTCAGGAAATAACATGCACTTTTATAAATTTCTATTACTATTTATAATGAACATTTAATTAGGAATTTTTACGCGTTGCACAATTTCTTGGTGTGACGTGAAGAAGAGACTGGAAATTAAGATCAATTAGACAATTAGTGATCAAAGCAATGTTATTACAACTTACGAAGCTCAACACACGCATCCTATAGTCCACACATGATCATTTCTAAAAATAGCAACTTTGGAGGATCCAATGAATTATTGGATACATATAGCTTAATTTTAATGAAAGTGAAAATGGGTAACTGTATTATGAGATGAGGATTGCTTATTGGAAGAGACCTTCTGAAAAAAAGGGCTAGGGAAAGTAATTGGGATTGGGGAAGACACATATGTCTGAAGAGACCCGTGCCTAGACTCAATCCACCCAAGAATCACCACAGGACCACCAAGCGAACAGAGCTCGAAGTTAAAAGTCTCAGACCTAATCAGAGAGTACTCAAAGGAATGGGATTTGGAGATGCTGAAAGAACTTTTCCCTGAGATTTGGAAGGATATAGAGTCTATAAGACCAAACATATCAGAAGCAACTGATAAATAAATCTGGAACTTCACAAAAGATGGGAGCTAGCCTGCCTACACCACAAAATCGGGCTACTATATTGCTTTGTAGAGTAAAACAGTGAGGGAACAAAACAACCGGGTTAACTCTTTTAAATGGAAGAAGTCAGTGTGGAATATCAAAACATCGCCAAAAGCCCAAATGTTGATATGGGGAGCAGCAAGAGATTCATTATTAGTAGGGCACAATCTGAAAAAAGGAAAGTTACATACAATGCAAAATGCATCAGATGCGGAGAAGAGGAAAACGAAACGCATTTGTTCTTCTACTGCTAATATGCTTGGAAAATCTGGTCTGCAGCACCTTTTCATAACAGCCTGAATGTGAATGGCATCAGGGGTGGAGCTAGTATAGAAGTAGGGGGGTCAGCTGACCCCATGAAAATTATAAAATTTCGTTTTTATAGTTGATATTTTAGTATTCTAGAGGTAATTTGGTGTGAAGCACAAAGGGTTTGAGTCCCTCGCCGCCAGTTCTATCACATCCCTGCACCCATTTCTAATTTTATTTTCTTAATTAATCTGTTTCTTTAATTTTTTTCTTCTTAATTAATCAATAAAGAGATCTGTGTTTTTTGCTTTCTTAAATAATTAATATAGAGATATGTTTTTTTTCCTATTCAAATCTAACCGATCGTCATCATTAATCCTTTCCATAAATTCTTAAGCTTTTTTTCTTCTCGTTTACTTTATTATCTTGACATGAAACTATACATTTTATATACATAAATATCACACTATATTTTAACCAATATTTCACAAAGAAACCAAAAATAGGAATAGAAGAACAATTTCAGTTTGTTCAATCATCTATATAAAATTCTAATATTTTTTAGGTAAAAGAATTATAATAAAAAAATGAAATTTATATATATATATATACTTTTGAGGTTTATAACTGAAAAAGTAATTTTTTAGTTCTATTTTTATTTTAAAAAACTAACAATAATATCAAAAAATGTTTTATAAAAGAAAATTTATTTCTTTTATAATTATCTTAAAATTGACCCCAGTGAAAAATAATTCTGAATGGCATCTCAACCATGATGGAAGGGTTACAAGCTTTTCAGAACCGCATAACCACACGAAACACAAAACCAAGAACGGGAACGGGACCATTGTACCCTTGGATCCTGTATGCGCTATGGACGTCGATTAACAAAAAAAAAATTTTGAAAATAGAGTCATCTCTGAAAAAGAAACGCTATCAACAGCCATAGAAAGCGTCAATGAATGGAACTCAGCACAACATACCATGGCAAAAGAAGATGGAGCAGCGAAAGAGAGGAACAACCAAAAAGAGAATCCAGGAGAACACCAGATAGATGAGGATCCAATAACAATTGTTTGCTCCACTGATGCACCGTGGGTAGGAAGAAACGCTGAATTGGAATTGGTTGGGTAATCCAAGACAAACAAGGAAGGATCATAACACAAGGTTCAAATACGATCGCCCCAACTTCATCACCGATGGAAGCAGAAGCTGAAGCAATTTACGAAGGACTTACACAATCCAAAGCTGTCCAAAACTAGCTCATCAGAGTTTCTTCGGATGCAAGAAACGTCATATCGTCAATTCATTCTCGAAAACCAAAAAAAATCATTGGAGTCGTCTCCAACATCTCTAGTCTCACCTAGCGACTTCGTCTAGCATTGTCTTTTTTTTTTTTTTTATTATTCCTAGAGTTGGGAACATGATTGCTGACTCACTAGCTAAATCGGCAATAAGGCCTCGAGCCTCATCCCCAATGTATCGTTTCTAAATCATGAATTAATTTATTTCCAAGCAAAAAAAATTATTATAAAACGATGACGTGATAAACTTACCTTTTATTGTATATAACATGTTAGTCAATAAAGTGTCCTTGTATTACCTATATGTAATATATAACTGTTCTCGTTTCTATAAGAGGCCTACATGCATTGAAAAATAAAAGTATTTATAATTTATCATGATTAAGGATGTGCTAAAATGACATCAAAGTTTTTGAGATATATCAAATCCATGTTTTGGAATTCTGAGAACATTTTTGTAGTCCTCAAACAAATACCATTCTAATCCTTTAGAAAGAAATGGACAAAAAGACGTTTAAATGTCAACATAATTGAAAATAAACTTATTTGGCGAGGTAATTAAGTTTGTTGTTCTTTAAGTTATGTCACAATTCTAAATAGGCCTCCTTTGAATGTCTACATAGAGGTACATACAATTTAATCATGAAATAGTTATACATATTGCACCAATTAAAGCAATAAACGAAAAAGAAGTACTCACAAACCAATTTTGGTACTTGAATTCTTAAACAGTGGAAGAAGTAATTAATCTATAAACTACAATTTACTTTTCATGCCCGATTTTATAGGTTTTGTCAACACATTGATTGTCAGTGTTGCTTAAAATCATGCAATATAAAATTGTTATAAATAGATGTGTTACATACAGAAGCTTCCAACAAACATTTATCTCTAAGATTATATACCATAACCTTAGATTCCAAGAATAGTCGACATACTTACGCGGTCTGTCTTAGATAGAAGATAATTTTTGTTCAACTTGAAAACAATAAAAAAATAGTCGTAGAATATATCTAAGAAGACATTTAAATTGAGAATTAGAAAAAGTAAAGAACCTGGGATAAGATCAATATGCCCCATAGTTCTATTTTCATAGTCACCATCACGTACAAGATATGTTCATCTACCAATTTTAATTGAGTCAATAAAATGAAAGCGATATCAATTTGGTTTCTTTCTAAAATTCTTTAATTGTGTGAGCTAACAATCCAACATCAATTTTGTAATGAATCAACTCATCGAACATTAATAACCGATTTTTTTATCCAATAGTTTTGTTGAATCGGATTGAAAAGATATTGTGGGCAATAATAAGAAACAGCATGGCTGTGGATATTTCTATCCGGTTCACCAAATTTTAAAATCTAGGATAATTATTAGGAAATTCGAATACTTTTGTGAAATTTTGGTTAAATCAGACATAAACCAAGAATTAAATCAGACATAAACCAAGAATGCCCACCTTCCATTTTCTGATGTTGCAAAATTGAACACTCTCCTTTGTCTGATATTGCAAAATTGAAAACCCAACGTTTAGTGTCTGCTCTAATTAATTTAATATTAGTAACAAGGTACATATATTATTTATAGAAATCAAGTGTCCCAAAACGGGGATTTAAAATTTGGATTTTTTGCAAGATAAGTTTCGATTTCATTTCCCCATAGATACCGAACCCTAACTACTTATCACGTTGTCTTGTTATCTATGAGATTAATATACAATATTTCATCGTTATAATTTTTTTAGATAAATCTAAACCTTAATCTCTCAGTTATAAATCCAAACATATTAATATATATAATATTTTATTATTAAATTTTATTTCTCAAGACAAACCATTTTTTATAGTTTCTCATATTGTTCATATTAGTATAAATATAATTTAAATACAATGTTTAAGAAAATGTTATTTGAGATTATCTTGGATTTGAGAAATTTGAGATTATGATCCATATATAATAACGTAAGAAATGAAAAAAAAAAAAAAAAAGCATTACCTTTTTTATTTATTTATGTTAAAGAGCTTTCAAATTAAAAAAGTTTTTACAAGCATAATGCATATTGTTTTTCAGTTTAGCTGATGATTAACCTTATAAAAAGGCTGGAGCAGTCGTTACCCAATGTAGTAAGAGAGCCCAAATTGAAAAGGCCAGTGGCAATAACGTAAACTCCTAATAACGAGGGCATATCGCATATGAGATTAAAATCCCCTCTTCGAGAAAATTGGATTCGCCATTGATTCGCACTTTGCAAGGTAAGGATAAACCCTAACTCCTAAATCTCTTACATACTCTTCTTTCGCTTTATTTGCTGCTCTTTTAATCGCATTGAGCTATATACTTACATCGTGAGAAAATCGGCGAATTTGATAACAGAGTCATTCGAATTCTCCTGCAAATTTTGTCTATTTTCTGGAAAATCTCCATTTTTGTTTGGGATTTAATCTTAATCGAGTGACGAATATAACTTCTCATCCTTTTTATCATCTGTCTGATTGAAAATTATGACTTCTTTCTGGAAATTGAAATTGAACTATCCGATAAACCCTAACTCCAGATCTCTAGGTTACACTCTTTCTCGCTTTCTTAGCTACTCAATCGGGGAATTTGGTTATAGGGTCATTCGAATTTGTGATTAAAACTGAAACTTTATGATTCGTGTTTTGTGTTTCAGATGGAGAGTACTAAATCAGACCCAGAGCTTGATGATGACTTCAGTGAAATCTACAAAGAGTATACAGGTCCTGTGAGTAACGTTGTGACTAACAATGTCCAAGAAAAGAACAAACCAATCAACAAGGAAGAAAAAAGTGGTAATGATGAAGACGAAGAGCAACAATTACCTGATCCTAACTCTGTACCAACAGATTTCACTAGCCGGGAAGCTAAAGTATGGGAAGCTAAATCAAAAGCTACTGAAAGAAATTGGAAAAAACGAAAAGAAGAAGAAATGATTTGTAAAATCTGCGGCGAGTCTGGTCATTTCACTCAGGTATAATACAATTACTCGAAACTTTTCGTAGTTTTAATACATTCGTATTCTGATTTTGTCGCATTTCGAATATGTTTAGGGTTGTCCAACGACACTTGGAAAGTCACAAGAGTTTTTTGAAAGAGTACCAGCTAGAGACAAGAGTGTAAGAGTTTTGTTTAGTGAGAAAGTTATGGAGAAGATCGAAAGAGAAACTGGTTGCAAGATTAAAATGGATGAGAAGTTCTTAATCGTTAGTGGTAAAGATAGATTGATCTTGAGGAAAGGTGTAGATGCTGTTCACAAAGTTAAGGACGAAAATTCTTCTTCAGCTGTATCTCATAGGAGCAGATCAAGATCACCTAGACGAAATTCTGTTGGTCCACAACGTAGTAGAAACTCTGAACCTCAAAGACCACATTTTCCATCATCACATGGTGGTGGTTCATCGAGTTTTGGAAGACAAGATAATAAGTTTGTTGAGAATAATCGTCTTCTTCGTGAGAATCAACGTAATGCTTCCAGAGGATCTCCACAAGGTAGGGATTAGGATAGGATTAGTTTTTTTTGTTTCAGTTTTTGTTATTTTGCAGCCAAAAGGTAAGTCCATTATGTACATTAACTTAAAGTAAATAAAGTTGAATTCTTGCGTTGTCTCTGTGTTTGTAACGTTTATTATTATTCGTTTTGATGAAGCTTATGGTAGTGAAAGAGCAAGGAGTCGTTCGACACATTCGAAATCTCCGGGAAGACAACGGTATAGTGGATGGGATAAACCATACGATAGGCAACAAAAGCCTGAGGTAAGTGGTGGTTATAGGAGTGAAAGATGGGATCAAGAGAGAATGAGTAGTGGTCAAGTCGGTGGATCTAACGAGATTCAGGTAAGTCATCATCATCAGTTTGAGAAACGTCCTGTTTTCTCACAGTCGTTAGAAGAAGTAGAATTGGAATATACGAGAGATGGTATGGAGCTTGAAAAGAAACGTGATAAGGAACAAGATGAAGAGAACAACAAACATCGTGAGGTAAGATATTCCAGCGAAACTGAATGTGCCTCTTTAGATTCAAAAACAGAGTTTTTAGGTCATGTGGCCACAAAAATGGCGATTCCTAGGGTTTTCGATGATGAGAGTTTTGTGCTTGATGAACTTTTAAGTCCCTAGTGTCCTTGTGAATGCTTACTGAATCAATCTGCTTCTCTTTAGATTCGAAAAACAGAAAAACGAAAACAGAGTCTTTAGGTTCTTTAGCTGATTCGAAAAACTCTGTTTCTCGATACGAAAACAGAGTCTTTAGGTTCTTTAGCATCAGAAATTGCGATTCATAGTGATTTCAACTATGAAAGTTTCGTACTTGATGGAGTTTTGGTGTCCTTGTGAAGTGAATGTGTTCCTCTTTAGTTTAAAACCCGAGTTTTAAGGTCTTGTCGCTTCAGAAATGGCGATTCCTAAGTGTTTCAACTATGACAGTTTCGTACTTGATGTTAGTGTTGTTGTGGAAATACAACTTTCAAGCTTCTGATATGGATTTGTGCGGGTTTTTAGACAATGCGGGAACTGAGAGAGAGTTACATGAAGAAACTAGCTGGTTTAAGAGGTATGAATGCGAAACAATGGGAAGATTTTCTTCAAATCGATGCACAGAGACGTCAACAACAAGAAGCGCGGCAACAACAACACCAAATCTCTTATGGTGGTGGTAATAGTAACTATAGACAGTTTCCTCCTTATGCTGAGTTTGATGATGGTTACTCTACAAATCCTCCTCCTCCTTATGGTGGAAACAATGTTCCAATGGAATCTGAAGGAGGAAGATATCCGAATCATGTTAAAAACTATCCTTCAAGACATCATCAAGACAACAGTTATGGTTCTAGTACTGGGTTTCAACGACAGAGACGTGAAGACTATGGAAAGAACAATTACAATCGGTATTAAGTAAAACCGTTTGTAGTCAAGAACTTGTTTCTCGGTAAGTTGTTTCTTCCCTCTTTGAAAGAAACAAGTTAGTGCCTCTGCTTGTGTATGACCTAAAAGATTTCTGAAAATTTTCAGGGTTTTTGGTGGAGTTAAGAACAAGTGTGAAGAAGAACGTGCATTGAAGGGTTTGGTTCGTTATCGTTGTTTAAAATCCATTCTTTGTAATCTGCTAAATGTTGAATACCTTTCTTCTTCTTCAGTGCAATGAGCACATGTAATGGCTATAGCTATCTGTTTCTGTTTTTTTGGGTTTGTTGTTTTACATTCTTTACATGATAAAACCTTCTTCGTTGTCTCTCTCATCAGTCTCTTAAACTTAGTGGATTTTACATTCGTTGGGCATTGAAAATGCTGGAGATTGACTTACAAGAATCCTGTTGAGTTCGTTGTGGGATTTGATTGGGAAGATGAGTGATGAGAAATGTTTTGATGTTGATCGGTTTGTTTTGATCCAGAAACCGGTAAGATCGGTTTTTCGAGGATTGGGAGGATGTTTGTCTTAATGAGAATCAGATTGTAAATTTTGGTAAATTTATGTTTTAGGTGCTACTTGGTTATGTTTTAGGTAAATTTTGAGTCGGTTTTTGTATTTAAGTGTTTTGGATTATTAATAAAGGAAAGTCTATATGGATAATTAATCTCATATATCATATTTTTACCAAAAACAAAAACAAATCTCATATCATATCAAAACCCAAAAAAAAAAACAAATCCCATATCAAATATTTATTTTTTATTTTATAACAACAAATCTTGAAAAATTTTGAGTCGGTTTTGTTTTCAAGCTTATATGGATGATTAACTCATATATTTTTTATTTTATAACAACAAATCTTGAAAAATTTTGAGTCGGTTTTGTTTTCAAGCTTATATGGATGATTAACTCATATATATATATCATATCCGAACTACCTTATAGGAAGTAGAAAATTTGTTACTATATAAGTAACGTAAGCCCTAAGTTACTCGTTCTCTCAAACATCATCATGTTTCTTAATATCTTGTCCCGTCGATGGAGAAAAGCTTCCGAATACAAGAAAGTGTTACAGCAGCTTCAATATCATCTCCAGCAGCTCAAAAATAAGAAACAATCAGTTTCAAGAATTTTACGTGATGACATAACTCAACTCATCGAAAACAACGATCCAACACGTGCTCTTGTCCGAACCAAAGAGCTTCTCATCGTCGAAAGCTTGATTTCGTTTTACGGTCTCATGCTTCAATTCACCGACGTGATTCTTCTCAAGTTTGATCACTGCATCAAAAACCAACGGTTCGGTAAAGAATTGCTTGATGACAAGATCAACGAAGCGGTTTCAAGTCTCGTCTTTGCCTCTACGAGATGTGGTGAAGAGCTATTACAACCTTTGTTATTTAGCATGAGAGGAAGATTTTTGGTCAACGTTACGGCCAACTCTATGTTTCAACCGCTCTTGAGCTTCGACATGGAAATTTTGTTAACCTTAAGATCAAAGAGAAACTATCCAAAGAGTCCGGTTTGGAGACCGTTTTACAAGATATGTTGACGGTGGAATATAATTCACATGAAATCGAAAAACATGTGATTTACGTGGAAGGAAAGAGGAGCGAGCTCGAGGAGGAAGAATCAATGGAAGATGAAAACATAGAGGATGCTCAAAAGGAGGAAGAAGAAGAGGAAAAAAAGAAAAGACCAAAACATGTTCATCCTAAACTCCCTGATTATGATCAAATTGTTGCTGAGTTGATTAGAGCCAAAAACCAAGATGAAGAAGAGAGAAGACGAAGACTATTACCAAAACATGTTCATCCTAAACTCCCTGATTGTGACCAAATTTTTGATATGTTTAAAGCCCTTAGGGCATAATGCATCTTCATACCTTTGTTTGGAATACTGTTATTTTTTGTAGCTTAACATAATAAGAAAACTTTTTTTTTTTTTTGGTAAATCGGTTGAGTTACATAATATGCTCTTTCTTTGTTACCATTCTCAACTTCAAAGAAAAAAGGTCAGACAAAGCCAGGACTTGTTGGTGACCACTTATCGATGTTTGACCAATTAGTAACTTGTGCTTATCGACACTACTAACCTTTGGAAGGCTAGGCAGCACGTTTAGCTTGTTCTGTGCAGTGCATGTATAGCTTATTCAATAGATACTAAAGAAAATAGAAGCTTAAGAAGCACTACCTCAATGAAGTTTTTATACAGCTAGATACAAACGATATCGAGATGTTAATTGTTTTTGATCAAGTTCAAGTTAATTTTTGATTAAGTTCAAGCTCCTTAGCAATGATCTCCAAGCCATAGTGCTATAAGGCAGAAGCATCAACACTCTCGTTTTTGAAGACTGGAAATATGTTCTCAAAAAAAGTTTATAATTCTTACTTTGCTTTTGGCATTGAGAACGTTTTGTTGGAAGGGTTTTGAGTTTTAAGGTTATGAATCTAGACTTCTTTTTGTCCTCTGATTTTTTTTGTTATGTTTTTCATTATGCTCTCTATCGTCATTATGGATTCCAAAGACAACACACAATACGGTGGAGTGTTGAGACCCCAACTTCTCAGTATTGACTTTTGACTTAAATGGCAATATGGAAGCAAAAAAAAGAAAGGCATGCTTTGGAACATGCGATTAATACCACGCAGCCTTAGGAATTGCCATGTAATTAATATTAACGCCTCGTTAATCTTAAAAGGTTTATATTCATCACTTATTTTCATATTATTTCAGAGATGTCTCCTTACACTTGCGAAATTGGTTCCACAACCATCAAAACGTCTGTTGCATCTGGAGACTGCGACATTGATCTTTCCGTGAGGAAATTCATCTCCAACATAAATAATAAGCACAAAATCATTGGTCTTGACACAGAACTAGCGTTAAAGTCAAGCAACCGAATCACTCCCCTGAGAAGTAGAACGCCGTGCTAGAGCTCTGCGATGGAGAACATTGCTTAATAATTCAACTTCCTTTAGCTAAAGACAACACTCTTCCTCTCTCTCTTCAATTTCTTAAACTTAATCGAGTTCACATTCGTTGGAATTGGTATTCACAAGACTTGCAAGAATGCAGTTGAGATCAGACCATCCACGTGGAACATGAACAGTTTTACGGATCGTGAGAAGTCTAATATCCGTAATGTTGTTTTGACTCAGAAGAAACATGTAGATGCTGTCTGTGATGACTGGAATAATCTCGTTCTTAACAATAATCAGATTTATGTCGCAACATTGAATGCTTATTTAGCTTTTGAAATTGGTAACGTTTTTTAGGGTTATGAAATCTTAGACGTGTTTGTTTTCTTTTGCTATGTTTCCTGTTGTTTCTTTTTTGTCATTGTTCTTAATCAGTCTTTTATTTCTAAGTTTGTATCTCAACGTTTTTACTGTCGCTACCTAGGGTATATCATGAGGACCTAAATCTTATCGGTAACATGGTGAACTATTTAGAAACCTTTGGATCTGATTATTAAATATAGAAATTTCGTTTGTGTGTGTTTATGTTCTTGTTGCTTTTATTTCGTTTGAGGCCCCGGAATAATAACGAACCCAATGTGCCAAACCGAACAAACAAAAAATAGAAAGCCACAATCCCAAGCCCTTTCCACTAATTTTTTACATTATCCAAACCAGATTTTTTTAGTTTATAAGTGGTTCTAACTCTCATATCAAATCTTAATTCGATTTTCAAAAAAAAAAATCCCATATAAATATTTCCTTTTTCAAAACAATTATGAATAATCAATCTGTTTCCTTACAGAAAAAGTATAAACTTTGTATAAGTACGCAACTCATCACGTTAGGTGTCGATCAACAAACCCTATTTCTCTCTTACTCGCTAAACAAATTCAAGTGTCGATCATCATCATGTTCCTTAATATCTTGTCCCGTCAATGGAGAAAAGCTTCCGAGTACAAAAAAGTGTTACAACAGCTTCAGTCTCAACTCAAGCAGCTCAAGAACAAGAAACAAGCGGTTTCAAGGATTTTACGTGACGACATAACGCAACTCATCGGAAACAACGATCAAACACGTGCTCTCGTCCGAACCAAAGAGCTTCTCATCGTCGAAAACTCGATCTCGGTTTACGGTCTCATGCTTCAATTCACCGACGTGATTCTTCTCAAGTTTGATCACTGCATCAAAAACCAACGGTTCGGTAAAGAATTGCTTGATGACAAGATCAACGAAGCGGTTTCAAGTCTTGTCTTTGCCTCTACGAGATGTGGTGAAGAGCTATTACAACCTTTGTTATTTAGCATCAGGAAGATATTTGGTCAACGTTACGGGCAACTCTATGTTTCAACCGCTCTTGAGCTTGGACGTGGAAATTTTGTTAACCTCAAGATCAAAGAGAAACTATCCAAAGAGTCCGGTTTACAAGATATGGTGACGGTGGAATATAATTCACATGAAATCGAAAAACATGTGATTTACGTGGAAGAAGAGAGGAGCAAGCTCGAGGAGGAAAAATCAATGGAAGATGAAAACATAGAGGATGCTCAAAAGGAGGAAGAAGAAGAGGAAAAAAAGAAAAGACCAAATCATGTTCATCCTAAACTTCCTGATTACGATCAAATTGTTGCTGAGTTGATTAGAGGCAAAAACGAAGATGAAGGAGAGAGGAGACGAAGATTATTACCAAAACATATTCATCCTAAACTCCCTGATTGTGACCAAGTTTTTGAGATGTTTAAAGCTCTAAGGACTTAATTACTTGATACTTTGTATAGAATATTGATATTTTATTTTGTATACGATATGAACATATATGGGAAAACAGTTTCTTTTGAAATTCACTTGATATCGCATATTTTCGGTTCAATCGGTTGATATCGGATTTTTTCTGTTATTCAATTTGTGTTTTTTTAAAAAAGAAAAGTAATTCGGTATTGTGTGTCTTCTTAAGAACCAACAACTCGTGTTTTTGAAGACTGTTCTTAACAAGGACCAAATTAAGCTCGCAACTTCGAATGCTTACGTCACTTTTGTCATCGGGACGTCTCTGTTTTTGGATCTCAGTTCAATTACATAGTATAGTCAACAACACTCTCTTTAAAAACTGTGGACATGGTTATAGATTGCATCAATTGATTGATAACTTATAAGACTGGAACAAATATGTTCTCAAAAAAAAAGATCAGATCGATCAAGCTCGCGGTTTATAATTCTTACTGTGCCTTTGGCATCGGGAACGTTTTGTTTGGAAGGGTTTTAAGTTTTAAGGTTATGAATCTAGACTTCTTTTTGTCCTCTGATTCTTTTGTTATGTTTTTCATTATGCTCTCTATCTTCATTATGCTCACGGCTTCGAATGCTTACTTCGCTTTTTGCATCGGGAACGTTTTGTTGAATGGTCTTTGAGTTTTTAAGGTCTATGAATCTATATCTACTATTTCTTGATTGTTTCCTTTCGTTCTTGTTGTTGTTTCATGTCTTGTTTAAGTTTGTTTCATGGGACTTTTTTGTCACTATCAAAATCTTCGAGGCCATAATATCTAATATTTGAATGTTTGGGGTTTAAGTAGAATATGTCGTCCGTTTTGTTAACTACTTAGGGTCGATATTATCACCAGCTGAATCTTTTTGGCCGGTAGGTATGATATTCTTGAACATCTGGATCTGAATGTAAATATGTCAAAAACATATTGGACTTGGCTGATATCAAAAGGCCCAGATAACGGACTTTTGAGTTATATCCTAAAACTTTTGGCGGATAAAGAAAGTTTGTTAAGATATTGGGGTTAAATCGAAAATCCTATAAAACTTTTCGCCGCCTCTCTTCCTCTTCTTCCCTAAATCACTCTCACAAACCCTAGCCTTCATAATTTCAATTCATCGTTCTCCTTCGGCTCCTCTGCTTCCTCAATCTTTCTCTTTTTCCATCGTTCGTCCAGAAGCAATTCCGCGATGGGTACAGAGAGAAAGAGGAAAGTTAGCTTATTCGATGTCATGGACGATCCATCAGCTCAATCGAAAATCACCAAAATAAATGGTCTCGGCGACGGAGGAATCAACAGTCTAATCAATAAGTGGAACGGAAAGCCTTATTCGCAGAAGTATTACGATATATTGGAGAAACGAAGAACTCTCCCTGTTTGGCTACAGAAAGAGGAATTTCTCCGAACTTTGAATAGCAATCAAACCCTAATTCTTGTCGGTGAAACCGGTAGTGGTAAAACCACCCAGGTAAATTCATCTTCTCTCTTCCATTACATCGAATTCAACCAATAATTTGATATCTCGAAAAGGATTTAGGTTGATTTTATCGGAAATTTTGTTTTGTTGTTGCAGATTCCACAGTTTGTGTTAGATGCTGTTAATGCCGAAGCTTCGGGTAATCGTAAAAAGTGGTTAGTTGGATGCACACAGCCACGTAGAGTTGCAGCAATGTCTGTGTCTCGTCGTGTTGCTGAAGAGATGGATGTAGCTATCGGAGAAGAAGTTGGTTACAGTATTCGTTTCGAGGATTGTAGTAGCTCAAGAACAGTTCTTAAGTAAGCTTATTTTCTCTCTTTAAGCTTCTCAGTCTGTATAATTAATGGAATTCGATCTAATCATGTGTTAATTTTCATTACTAGGTATTTAACTGATGGTATGTTGCTAAGAGAAGCAATGGCGGATCCGCTTTTAGAGAGATACAAAGTGATTATTCTCGATGAAGCTCACGAAAGAACATTAGCAACAGATGTGTTATTCGGTCTTTTGAAAGAAGTTTTAAAAAACAGACCTGATCTTAAGTTAGTTGTGATGAGTGCAACACTAGAAGCCGAAAAGTTTCAGGAATATTTCAGTGGTGCTCCATTAATGAAAGTTCCTGGTAGGCTTCATCCAGTGGAGATCTTCTACACTCAAGAGCCTGAAAGAGATTATCTCGAAGCTGCGATTAGAACCGTTATACAGATTCACACGTGCGAACCACCTGGTGATATTCTTGTTTTCTTAACTGGTGAAGAAGAGATTGAAGATGCGTGTAGGAAAATCAATAAAGAAGTTGGTAATCTCGGTGATACAGTGGGACCTATTAAAGTTGTGCCGTTGTATTCTACTCTTCCTCCTGCGATGCAACAGAAGATATTCGATGCTGCTCCTGAACCGGTAACGGAAGGTGGACCTCCGGGAAGAAAGATTGTTGTGTCGACTAATATTGCTGAGACTTCTTTGACTATTGATGGGATTGTTTACGTTATTGATCCTGGTTTCGCTAAGCAAAAGGTTTACAACCCGAGAATCCGTGTTGAGTCTTTGTTAGTGTCACCAATCTCGAAAGCAAGTGCTCATCAGAGATCAGGTCGTGCTGGTAGAACAAGACCTGGTAAATGTTTCAGGCTATACACAGAGAAGAGTTTCAATAATGACTTGCAGCCACAGACGTATCCTGAGATTCTGAGATCGAATCTTGCAAATACTGTTCTGACATTGAAGAAACTCGGTATTGATGATCTTGTACACTTTGATTTCATGGATCCTCCTGCTCCAGAGACACTTATGCGAGCTTTAGAGGTTTTGAACTACTTGGGAGCGTTGGATGATGAAGGTAACTTGACAAAGACTGGTGAGATAATGAGCGAGTTCCCGTTAGATCCACAAATGGCGAAGATGCTTATAGTCAGTCCTGAATTCAACTGTTCAAACGAGATTCTCTCTGTTTCCGCAATGCTCTCAGGTACACTCTCTTTTGCTTTTACTTATTAAATAGCTATGTAGGTGCATTGTAGACTTAAGCTTGCTTTATGAACTCATCTTTATGCATATAATGTGAATGATTTAAGAGTTAGGTTAAATTCTGCATACCAATGGTCTAAGCGAAATGCATCTAGTCTTGTGTGCTATAGAAGTCATTGTTAATCGTACAAATGCTTAAGATTAGTCATTAAGAGTCAGGCATGTGCTATTGTTTAGTGCCTGATGAAGATACTTGTAGTTTGTCAGTTATTCTGTATCATGAAGCACATCGTCTTCTCATCAATCGCAATCTGCTGACCTCTTGCAATGGAATTATATTATTATAAAAAAACGAATCTTTCTCTAGTACCGAATTGCTTTATTCGGCCTAGAGAGGCTCAAAAAGCAGCAGATGAAGCTAAAGCTAAGTTTGGACACATTGATGGAGATCACCTCACGTTGCTCAACGTCTATCACGCCTATAAACAAAACAGTAAGTTTCATTATTATCATCACTCTCTTTTTTCGTTTTCTCGGTTTTGATTATCGATAGTGAATTGGTTTCTTTTTCTTTTGACAGATGAAGATCCGAATTGGTGTTACGAAAACTTCATCAACAATAGAGCGATGAAATCCGCGGATAACGTTAGACAACAGCTGGTTCGGATTATGTCGAGGTTTAACTTAAGGATGTGTAGTACGGATTTCAATAGCAGAGAGTATTACATCAACATAAGGAAAGCTATGCTTGCTGGTTACTTCATGCAAGTTGGTCATTTAGAACGTACTGGTCATTACTTGACTGTCAAAGATAATCAAGTAAGTCATTAAAACATTTGCTTTTTGAAACAGTTAAAGAAACTCAAGAAATCACATGGTTATAAACTCTGTTTTTTACTCGCAGGTGGTTCATTTGCATCCATCAAATTGTTTGGATCATAAACCGGAATGGGTTATCTACAACGAATATGTTTTGACTACTCGGAATTTCATCAGAACCGTGACTGATATTCGTGGTGAATGGTAAATGTTTTTTACATTAACTTGTTCTTGTTTTTACTTTGGTTTTATTTGGAGTTTTGTGGTTTTCTAATTCGATTTTGGAATCGCAGGCTTGTAGATGTTGCTCCGCATTATTACGATCTTACCAACTTCCCTAACTGTGAAGCTAAACGTGTTCTTGAGAAGCTTTATAAGAAGAGAGAAAGGGAAAAGGATGAGAGCAAGAACCGCAAGTGAAACAAGAATCATCATATTTTGCATTTTACTCCAAAAGTTTGTTCTTTTTTTTTTTAAAGAAGTTTTGTTACTTTTTAAGACTCACATTGTTGAATTCTCTAATTCACAGACTAATTGGTTTCTTCTATTTATTTAAATATATGAAGAGCATGCATTAGACTGATAGTTAAATTTAGTTTTTATTCACAAAAATTATGATTGGTGACAGTTGAAACTAAATTATTTATTGCATGTTTTTTTTTTTGAGTAGTTTTATTCTGTTTTAGTCATATTGCAAATGAGCCCCAATATATATATGCTTATGAAAATTAGCAATAACAAATTTAATTCTCAAATGGGATTAGACAAGAAACTGTCAAGACACAGACACATCGTGGCTTTTAACGACTCAAAGTTAATGTTCTACAAAACATAACACAAACAAACTAAACTCAAATAGTCTTTTTTAAACTTATTTTCAAATACAACACATAATTAGACCTAAACCATACCTTTTTTTGTTCTTATCTTTACAACGGAGAAGCAACAGCAGCACGAAACTCCATCTCAACATTCAAATTCTTCTGATCAATAACCGCAACACGTGTCTGCATCTTCACAACCTCTTTCTCAACCGCAACTTTCGCTTCTCTCTTTACCTTCTCTTCTCTCTGTAACTCAACAATCTTCCTCGAAATCTCATCAATATCTTCATCAATCTTCATTTTCTCATTATCTTTCTCACTAATCTCTCTTTCAACACCTTTTAACTCTTCCAATACCAAACTCTGTCTTTCTTTAATCTCTAATAACTTCTTAATCTTAGCTTGTGCCGGTTTGATATCGAATCCGTGTTTCTCGATATCGATGAAACAATCATTGATTCTCTTTATCGTTTTTATCGTATCTTCGACTTGTAAAGTGTTGAGTCTTTCTATAAGTCCTGTGAACATTACCATTGTACCAATCGCATCTCCTTCACGAAACTCTTCTTCACTTGAGAGTAATGGACTGAAATGTGGTCGTTGTGGTATTGTCTTGAAAGCTTCCATTGACTCTAACACTTTCCATAGCGGTGACTTTTTCTCAAACGGTAAAACAATCGCCGTCGATGCTTCTTCTTTCGCTGTTGGAGTTTCTAGTACCACATCGATTTGTTTCTCCACAATAACAGGTTCAGGAGTTTTAGGAACTGATTGTTGTTGCTCTGTGGAAAATTAAATCCAAACAATGAGAATCAAAAGAGTAAAGAAAAAAGAGAGAATCGATTTTGTTGTGTATATTTACTTGAACCATTGTTTGAACCGAGGATCCATGAAGCAAGAGGCTTATCATCATCATCAGCCATATCAGCAAGGTCAGTTATAAGCGAAGTCGTCTTTAAACCGTTACTAGACACACCTACAAAAGTTATTTAACGCTAAATTAAGAAACTCTGCTTTAGAATTTAGTTGTGTTCATTAAAGTTTTAAGAAGAGAAGATACATTACCTGTCTTTGGCTTAGGCTCTGAGCAAACGAACTTGCGTGGTTGTCCTCTTTTTCTCTTATTAACACTCTCTCTGGTTTTTGGTTCTTCAGGTGGCTGTGTAGAAATCAATACGATCAAACATAAGCGTGATGTTTTTAACAATATGACTAAATAAGTAAGTTTTTGCACCTTCTCTACAACGGTTTCATTAGCAGAGCCTTTTTGATTCTTCATTGGTTGAAGTTTCTTCCTTGGAGATGTTTTTCCTTGTGTTTTCTGAATCGTTGGTTTATTCGCTGAACTTGCAGTTACACCGAGAACCACCATTGGCGATGAAGGAACCTCTGAAAAAAAAACAGTATTGTATAAGATTCTCATTTCGTGAACACCAAAAAAGAGAAACATAATCACTTACTTATTGTTTTCTCCGTTGTGTTTGTGACTTGAGTGTTTTTCCCATTCATCATCACAACATTATCATCAACCTTCTTATTATTACTTCCTAATTCTCCATTTAACTTCTACAGATTCACAAACATAGTAAGTTTTCAACTGTTGAAGTAAACATGCAAGTAGAAAGAACGAAATAACGAAACTCACAGTTGCGGTTTCTTGTGTTTGACTAGCTTTTTCAACATCAACTCCATTAGAGGACACAGGAGGAGGAAGAGGAGAAGGATTCTGAATACCAGAAGAAGAAGAGCGAGTAGCTCTAGGGCTTTTACCAGAATTCAAAGCTTTATAATCTCTAGCTCCAGCTCTAATGCTTACTCTTATACGCTTTGAAGAAGGAGTTATTTTTTCTTCAGTCTCCTCTCCCGTTTGCCAAACTCCATCTTTCCATTCCATTAAAGGTCTAAGCTCCAATTGATTAAACTCATAAACCACTTTCTTTTTCCCCAATGTCACAGCGTATTTCTTCCCGGAAAGTACTCTATTAACTTTACCTGAACACCATTTACATTCGAAAAGCGCTTCGACTTTTTCCATCAATTCGTAAGCTCTTGAATCGGAATCTGGTGGTGAAGGACGGATTTTGCTGTAAGGAAAACTTATCTTAACGTATTCATAATCTTCTTCATCGCCATTATTCAGAGACTTATACTTCACTGTTAATGTATCATCTTCAACATTCTGCTTAATAGCTATACCCGGAGCCCAGACTTCACCTAATTCTTCATCATCGATTTTCACTTCGACATTCTTCCCAGAACTGAAATCTGACTCTTCTAATTCCTTCAATAAACAGTAAAAACCGAATTTTAAAATCCTAAATCGAGAGATTGAATCGAAATCCCAAAGAAGAGAAGAGAGACTTACTCGTTTTTCGAGACGATACCATTCATCATCTTTCCAAACCAGATGTAGCCGTAAATCTTTCCGATCGAATTCAACAACGTCAGGTTCGAATCTGAGATAAATTAAGTAACGTTGATTCTTCTCCAGAACTTTAATCACATCACCAGACCACCACCCACCTTTATACGCAGCGTCGATGACATCACCTATTTCGAATTCAATTTCTGGAAACAGATCTTGCGTCGGAGGAGGAATCGGACGAATCAAACGATGTAAAGCAGATTTAATCAACGGAGGCTTATAATCTTCTTCAACCAACGGATTCAATTGACGAACAGATAGCTTCTTCCGCTTCGATTTCCCTAGATTCTCTTTCAGAATCGCTCGATACCATACATTTCCTGTACCGACTTCGTATTCGTCGGAAGAAACTTCGATTTCAGAGCCTTTTGATACAGAGAGACTCTCTTTTCTTCCCGTAGTTAACAACATGATTTTTTCTCTCTTCCTCACTCAGAAACACCAAAGAAGCTACTCTATACTCTCTCTTCTTCCTCACTGTAACCCTAGAAATGGAAGATAAGTGTGTAGCTGCTTTTCGTGAATGGCCTTTTGAAACATGCCGCTAAAAGATTTTTAGTTTTTGGTTTAATTACTAATTACTTAATTTTATTCCTTTTTTTACTTAATTAAATCGGGAATTGTACTTAGCTTTTGTATTAGCGCCGCCTAGTGTTCACGATAAGCCAATAACGTCGTATTAAGTGTCCAAATCCGGTTTATGGATTAGTACTTACAATTCGCATTTTTATTTATTACATGTCTTTTTTTGCGATTGGTTAAATTTAATACGTTCTCGTTTTTAACGACATGCAAATTTGTTTGTTTTTTGGTCTGTAATAAAAAAAATTATGCATATTTATTTTTAAGTTCCAATTTTTTAACAAATTTAGGAATATCGGCCGAAGTAGGGTCCATTTTATATCCTTGTGAAAGGATTATTATAGAAAAAAAGTTATAAATTTTACCCAAAAAGAAGGAAACAAAAAAACTTAATGAAATTATTAGAATTTAGAATGAAGAACATAACAAAAGTATTAAATCATAACAAAAAAAGTTTAAGACGAAATAAGAACAAAACAGACAAATACGAAGAAAACAAGAACCTCTCCAAACAGAAATTGGTCTCCTAAGCCTGCATTTTAATCACATTAAAAACAATTAGATTAATACTAAAAACAATATAAATAAGTTAATTATATTATATTACATTAATTATATTAGATTACATTTAAATTACCTTGTTTGCAATGTTGTTGGAGAGCCAGTCAAGTCCCTCGTAAAGTCCTTCTCCGGAAGTAGCACAAGTACTCTGTATGTACCTGAAGAACCAAAAACGAATTTAAAACATCAGTTTCTTCCCGGTTTAGATGGTTCCGGTTTAGGAAATTCCGGTTTCGGTTTACTCACCAGTGTCGTTGACGGAGAGAGTGAAGTCCAAGTTTGTCAGTAATCTCAGCGGCGTTCATCGCATTTGGAAGATCTTGCTTGTTAGCAAAAACAAGAAGCACAGCATCTCTTAACTCATCCTGTAAACAGTTAACCAATGTCAAATAACCGAAATTGATTATTCCGGTTTAGGTAATCCGGTTTAATTTTTATACCTCGTTCAACATTCTGTGAAGCTCGTCTCTAGCTTCCACAACACGGTCACGATCATTACTGTCAACCACAAAGATCAATCCTTGTGTGTTCTGGAAGTAATGTCTCCACAATGGACGGATCTAGATTCGAAATCGGAGAAAAACAACATTGTTATATCGGAATCTTGAAAATGCCGGTTGATTAATCAGATTTTCGAAATTGTAAATGAAGATTTTTACCTTGTCTTGACCCCCGACATCCCACACGGTGAAGCTAATGTTCTTGTATTCAACAGTCTCAACATTGAAACCTAACCGGAAAACAAAGAAATTATCAAATTCCACTGAACCAAAACCACTACGAAGAATTTGTCAAATGAGGTTACAATACTTACCGATGGTTGGAATGGTAGTGACGATCTCACCGAGTTTGAGCTTGTACAAGATCGTTGTCTTACCAGCAGCATCGAGACCAACCATAAGAATACGCATCTCCTTCTTAGCAAAGAGTCTGCTGAACAATTTTCCAAAGGACAATCCCATTTTTGCTCAAGCCTGTTTCCAAAATGCACCATTCACATAAGATTCAGTATTCATCGCTTGAAATCAGAAAACAAATGCTCATATGGTTACAAATTCTCAGGGATCTCATTGTATCAACAAGTATTGATCAAATCAACATCATGATTAACAACACTAAGAGATCTAATCTAACTTCGGATTTTGATGCTTAGAGAATTACAATTTCATACTCATTTTCAGCATTTATTTGAGATCACAAAAACAAAGCAATGTGTTGATGAATCCTACGAATTGTTCATACGATTACAAGTTTTCTCGGATCTCATCCGTATACGTGAGTTTCGATCGAATCAACGTAACAATTAACAGGAAGAGATCTAAATTCTGATCCGATCTGGAAAAAAAACAAACCTAGATAACTTTGAATCATAACCAAGCAGATACAGATCTATGATCACAAACAAATCATGTCGAATCAGTAAAGAAATTCGAAGGATACACACAGATCTGGAAATGACGGATCCGGATCGCGCGATTGTTAATTGATCAATCGAGGAAAGAGAGAAAGAGAAACAGAGAGATGGATTCAGCGAAGAACAGAGATACTTACCGGGAAAAAAACTTCGCCGAAGAAAGGACCTAGACTTTCACTGTCGCCGATGTGTGTCGTTCAAAGAACAAAAAAATGGTCTTCGAACGTAAAGAGGAGAATTGTGGAACGCAACAATTCTCTACTTATGCCAAAAAGGAGATTTTCGCGTCCTTGGCTTTTCAATTTTATAGTGAATTATTATTAAGTTTGGTTAATAGAGCAACTTGCGGGGATAGCTCAGTAGGGAGAGCTTCAAACTACAGTTATGAAGATCACGTGTTCGATCAACGCTTATTGCTTTTGTATTTTTTTCAGTGAATAGAGTAATGGGCCTGGGCTAAAATCAATCAAACCCGTTTTAATAGATACGTATTACTGGAACGTGGAGATGTAATCAAGAAAACAAAGTTATTACTTATCAAAGCCATTGAAAGATAGGATATGGTTTCACAATATTTTGTCTTGTTAAGAGATAAATCACGCAGACATTACGAATTCCAGAATTGTGAGCTATACACTTAAACCTTAAACAAGCAGATTCACACACCAATCCAGAAGAAGAGTTCCAAAGTTTTATGTAAGCACTAATTGGCAAAAACATTGAGTAAAAAAACCAGTGATTCTTCTACTGGAGATAACAAAACAGTGATTTTCGGTTGGCTAAGTATTTTTTCGAAGTCGCCGCCTAACATAACTAATGGGACTGGGCCTCTTCGTAGGCTAGTTCATTATTATTGGTTCTTTAATATGGAATTCTAAACCATTGGGTGAGGCCCCTCTTGTTTTGCTTTCTTTTTGTTTTAAACAAAAAAATCATAACAAAAACAAACATAAAAAAAAAAAAACCTACGAGATTAGGCTTTTTTCTTTTCTTTTCTAAAATCACGTTTCAGTACATCATATATTTTGTTCCGATTTTTATTAATAATTTCTACAAAATAAAAAATGGATATATACCTAAAGAATGAAATACATAGTCCAAAAGAGAGATGCCGTAAGATAGTCGAAATCTTCAGTACATCATATAGTTTGATTAATCGATATCAACCAAACTAAACTAAGTTAACCACATCAAGTTTGAACTTACCGATTAAAGTCTTATTTTATTTTTATTTTTTCATAAATTCTAATCCAAATCTTAAGTAATTCAATAAAAGTAGTTAACAAAAAAAATTCAACAAAAGTAATTAAAAATTTTGACAAAAAAAAATTCAACAAATCGAACAGAATGAAAATTAGAACTAAGATTAAAAATTATAGATTCTTTCAATGATGAATCTAAATCCAACAAAACATATATTTTAAAAAAAATGAGTATTTACATCAAATAAACTAACTAACCGAATTCATAACTTATCTATAACTAAAAATCAGTTCGCTGATTCGTTCCGACAATTTGATTTGTTGGTTCGGTTATCGGTTCGGAAAAATTCCTTTAACTAATGCGATTGGGTATTTGATTTTTTTTTTAAATCGAATTATGCCTAATTGTCCAATTTTTTAAAAAATATATTAGATATTTGAATCGGATTATCAAACCGAATAACCGATTTAATTTTATTTTAAAAAGTGAAAAATGTAAAAAAAATAAAATAAAATAAATGCATTCCATATTCCACAAATGCAACAGGTGTAGAAGTTGAAGAATTTTTTTTCTTCAAAAGCAATTCCACAATATTGCTGTCACCATTTTCTACCATAGGTTCAAATCAACGAAAAGTATTTCGCGTTCCGTTTCTGTAAGTCAATTTCTTGCTTTATTTCAGTTTAAGTCTCGAAACATGAAAATGATAATCATATTTGATATGCCTCTGATGCTCTGTTATCAATCTTCTGCTTTGTTTGTGTCAAAATGGTGATTTGTGCCTTCCAGCAATGGAAAATCATCATCATCATGATAATCTGGAACTACCCGTTGATTCGAGTCTTGAGTTGGCGATTGGACAAGCGTTTCCGGATGTTGAGACTTGTCGTAAAACTTTGAAAGATATGGTGGCTGCGCATCATTTCAAGTTATACGATAAAATCGGAGCCTAAACGTTACACTGTCAAATGTTCAAGCCACGGATTTCCGTGGAGAGTTCACGCAGCGAAGGTTCCGGATTTCAGACTTTCACGATCAGAACCCTCCATGCAAGGCATAGCTGTGGAGTAGGTATGGATTTAGGTCATCATCAAGCTTGGGATATGCTCATTTCTTTGGGATATGTGTTTCAAATTGTTTTAGATATAAGATAATTATATAAAAGTACTTGTGTTTAAAGGCTCAAGTATGATTACAATGAAAATAGTTTTAACTTTTAAAACTACTCTCAAGCAAGAAATCTCCCGAATGTAGATACTATAAAAAAATTATATTGCTTATAATTTGCTAATATTTTATATATATTTTACTTATTTTTTGACAATATACTTATTTGTCTTCTTATTTTTAAAAAAAATTAAATGAGAACATTGTACTGATAGAATTTTAGTAAAGAAATAATTCGACTAAATCTATTAAAAACCAATTTACTATTTTGGAAAAGATTTGATACGTAATTATATTGGTTATATTAAAACTTAATGACATTTGACATTTGATTCCTGATTATGCGAGAGGTGAATTACTAGATCAAAAACTATACACGAGCTTGTGTTCATCCCATTGGTATTAACACGTTTTGCATAATATAGACCAACTCCAAATTCATATGACAATCACTATACCTACAATATCTTTTACATAGACAATATATTTCAATACATTATTTCTCAATGTTTGTTTCACGTAGACAACATTTTTAAGAGATAATCAAGATATATGACTTATTTTATGCATCTTATCTATATTTTACTAAATCTTATTTATATGTATAGACGAGTTGGTTCTAGGCCGGACCCCTAAAACTACTGCCTCCATAATCATGGTGCTGATACCTACCCCTCCTCTGTCCATAAACAAAATAGGGTCAAATATATATATATATATATATATATATATATATATATTTAATTGTCCATTGTTTTTGAATCTGACCTTTACTATATTTCGACCTAGCTGGTCGAGGTCTTCAATCTTGTTTTGAATTTGAAAACGACGGTGTTCTATCTTCACCGTCTCCTCTACCATTGCCTTTAGCTTCGCTTCCATAACCTTCTTCTCGTCTTCCATAACCTTCTGCTTCTGTTCCAAGAGTTTGTCTTCCTCGTCCAACTTCTTTATATCATCTTGAATCTTTGATGGAAACTGTTTTTGAACACTATCCATTTTCTATGAATTAGAGTTTGTGGTGGATGATAATGCAATGATTGATGATATATGGTTATATATAACAACGGGAGTTCCCATAAGTGGAAGATATTCCTTAAACATTTATGTTAAAGAATCGAAAAAAAAGTTGAAAACAAAATACACAAGTGAATGAATACCCTTAAACACTTGTCGATTACGTATTTATTTACTTTACTTTATTACAAATCTTAGATGACCATTAACCCCAGATCAAATATTCCTGAAACATTTACGTTAAGAATTAATCAAAAAAAATGTTGAAAACAAAATGTACAATTGACACAAGTGAATGAATACCCTTGAACACTTGTCGATTATGTATTTGTTTACGTTATTACAAATCTTAATGACCATTAACCACTGAATCAGATATTTTTTAGCATTTTGATTCCTTAACGAACGGACCTGGCTCAGTTGCTTAAACCGGAGCACAAGTGTCCCTATCTATGGACAAGTGATGTGCATACAAACGAGTTCTTCTTCAACATTCCAAATCTTATCAAGCCACTTTCCAGTGATAAAAGTCGTGTAAGAAACAACGCTTTTCTATTTATACTTTTGTTCGGTTACACAATCAAAATGCGGGGATAGCTCAGTTGGGAGAGCGTCAGACTGAAGATCTGAAGGTCGCGTGTTCGATCCACGCTCACCGCATTGTTTTATTTTATTTGACAATGATAGATTAATGGGCCTGTTTTTGGGCTCTATGTTTTTTGAAAATATGCAGAAGGAAATAATTGGATTCTATTTTGGTTTAGTTGGTTTGAATTTTTTGTTTGGTTGAACTTTAATACTCAGAACAAAAGTAAATTAATTACTATTTCAGGTTTTCAGTATATTGATTAGAAAAATTATGGATCCATTTGTATTGAATTTCAGTTACGTAATTCGCTATCTACATTTTCTTATAGCTCTTCAAGTTACAATAAGATTTCGTTTGTGTTTGGGTTGATATATTTTGGTTTGGTTCGGTTCGGTTTAGTTTTTTTTTTCTTACTAATCCAAATTCAAAAGCAAAAGTCATACCAATAATATAATATCTCAACAAGTTCTGACAATCTAAAGAAAATATATCCTCGATCGGATCTAACAATTGCTTTAGGAATATGAAACATAAATAAAATGCAACTTGAAATAATATTAACGAATACTTATTGACCTATAATTTAAAATCCCGACTTTTCAAACGTATATATATAAAACCACCGATCTTGAATCTTGTTAAATATTTTTCTTATTGACAATAAATTTAACAAACGAAAATGGTTCACACTGTTTCCTCGTCTTCTCTTCAATGCTTCTTCTTGATTTTATGTTTATCTCTTTTGGTTCGTTCCAACTCATCAGAAAGTAATTCCAAATCAAGAAACAAACCGATTTTGATCAACTTCGGCGACTCAAACTCTGATACCGGAGGAGTTCTCGCCGGTGTCGGACTTCCCATTGGGCTTCCACATGGCATTACTTTCTTCCGTAGAGGGACTGGTCGTCTCGGCGATGGTCGTCTCATCGTTGACTTTTTCTGTGAGTCCCTTTTTTTTTATAAATATACACTATTATGTGTTTTCATGTAAATTTACTAAGTTCTGTTCTAGGTGAACACTTAAAGATGAAATATTTGAGTCCATATTTGGATTCACTTTCTCCAAATTTCAAAAGAGGAGTCAATTTCGCGGTTTCTGGCGCCACCGCGCTTCCCGTGTTTTCCTTCCCTCTTGCGATTCAAATCCGTCAATTTATTCGTTTTAAAAACCGTTCTCGAGAACTTATCTCTTTCGGTAAGTCATTTCTAGACCCTTGCATCTTGAGTTGGAATACTTCTAATACCTATAGAATTATCCGTTTTGATTAAGAAAATCTTATAATCGATATAGTAGTATATATCGTGTAATTATCTAAGATATTCAAATCACCTATTTTGATGATTAAAATTTTAGTAATGATTTATTATAAGTCTTTTAATTTACTTAATTATCTAAACTCTTTATTCAAGATTTCTTGAAATTGTTCACAATTACCCATATCTTAAATACTCAAACTCATGTCTCACATCAGTTCATTTGAGAAGACCCCAAACTTTATATATTGATCTTAACTCCGATAACAAGCGGTATCTTATTCATCCATATTACCCGATCTACCTTTTTAATGATACATTTCGGATAGTATTTTTTATTTTTTAATTCCTTAATTACATGTATTTGTTCCAATATTACCATCATGAAATAAATAATTAACCTAATAACACCTACCAAATAATTTATATTTTTTTCATGTTAACTACTTATAAACTCTCCATTTTTTGTTTAACAGGGAGAAAAGATCTTATCGATGAAAATGGATTTAAAAACGCATTATACATGATTGATATTGGACAAAATGATCTTCTAATTGCTCTATACGAATCAAATTTAACTTATACATCCGTTGTTGAAAAAATTCCTTCAATGCTTCTTGAAATAAAAAAGGCCATACAGGTACTTTGTTCTACCTCAGATCTTTTTAATTATCACTTTCTTTATATTGATATATTATAAGATAACATGGATGGTTAATAAATATAACAAAACTTGAAGACATTGTTCTAATTAATATTTACAACGTTTCGGTTTTATTGTAAAACGTATCTCACGACTTGCTTGTAATTTTGGTTTTGTGATGAAGACCGTATATTTATACGGAGGGAGAAAATTTTGGGTACATAGTACAGGCCCGTTGGGTTGTGCACCCAAAGAATTAGCCATTAATCCGCATAATGAGTCGGATCTTGACCCGATTGGTTGTTTTCGGGTACACAACGACGTCGCGAAAGCTTTTAACAAAGGACTATTTGATCTCTGCAACGAAATGAGATCTCAATTCAAAGATGCTACTATGGTTTATGTCGATATTTACTCCATCAAATACAAACTCTCTGCCGAATCCAAACGATATGGTATGTGTTGATCATATTAATAAATGTTATATGTTATTAACCTGTATCAAAATTTGGTTTTGTCTTAGAATTTTGGTATTTCGGATTTCGGTTTATGAATAGTAATATCCAAAATGAAACCTAACTTAATATTGATATTTATTCATCGAATATATCTTTAATTTCTACATAAATTTAGGTTTTGGACCGTTTTTTTGTCTTGTTCATTTCGATTTTAGATTCTGGTTTATAGATATAGAGAAGTTAATCTGTTTTAATCATTTGAAATATCATTTATTTTCAGATATATTATTTCGGTTTTTTCAAATTGATTTATGTAAATGGAACATTCCATTCAATAGTTTTTTTCTTTAGTCAAACCGGTTTTGATTCGGTTCAAATTCGATCTATCGGTTTCAGGATTTGTGGATCCTTTAATGGCTTGTTGCGGTTATGGAGGAAAACCTAACAACTACGATCGAAAAGCGACGTGTGGTCAACCCGGTTCAACTATCTGCAATGACGTAACCAAAGCAATTGTATGGGATGGGGTTCACTATACCGAAGCTGCTAACCGTTTTGTCGTTGATGCAGTTCTGTCTAACCGGTACTCTTATCCAAAAATTCCTCTAGACCGCTTTTGGTAGATTTAGAAGACTAAAAAAGATCGACTTGGTTATATAATTTTATCTACTCACTATAACAATAAAAATACTGATTATATAAATAAAAATAAAAACATGTCTATTCTATATATTTATTTTTTTGGCAACTCTTTACTAAATTTAAATTTGCATGGCACTAAATAAAATCATATATACAATAACGACCATTGTATTTTTTAAAACGGCATGTGCTTTTTTATATGGATGAATTTTAATCGTTCATTAGTCATGTCGGTCCAACTATTTAATGGTATTGATGACTAATGATTACGTTACGAAGTGAATGTGTCAAGTCAAACTATGAGCCATGATCACATTATGGGAGGCTTATATATTGTTATTTTAAGTTTCGATTTCCATTTATTGTAATTTGGAAAAATAAATAGTTTTTCTTCTGTTATCATTCATTTGTAACCATGCTTTACGTTGAACCTAGACTACTATATGAAGTTATGATGAAAAATAAATTAAATATGGAGTATATTCCTGTACATTGTGTTATATATAAACTAATGCGAAAGTGTCATTGTTGGAGTGAAGGGTGTAAAGAGAAAATGAGAAATGATGAGAAAAATGACCTACCACTTTTAGTTATGTTTTTTTTTTTGGCTTATATATAAATAAATTAAGAAAACTAAATAAAGGTTCATTTTTAATTATACACTTTTTTATTTTTGGCTTACATTTTTATGTTTCTACCTCAATTATTATCTCACCCTTCATGATAGAAACAAAAAAAAGTCGTCTCCTAGAAATCATTATTGTCGGGATAAATTTGACTGCGCCTCATATATTTACCTTGTATAATTAAATTGTTGTTCGACTTTTGTGATGTCATCAAATCATCAATGTATTATTCGTATGTATTCTTGTTGAACTAACAAAAAAAAAAAAAACGTTTTTAGCATACATACGAATTTAACGTGGTAGTATTTGATGGTTCAACAAGCAAGAACCTCGTATTAATGGAAATGAAACATGAAAGTAAAGATTCCGCCTTGTATATAATATATATTAGGTAGATGAAAATTATATATAAAAAGTATAACTTTGTGAGAAAAAACAAAATACATAAAATGAGTGAAATGCATGATTGAATCTTTAATAATGTAGTTCTCTTTTTTTTGGGCGATTAAAATGTAATGTTGAAACAAACTAGACGATATTCGAAAAGGAATATATATGTGTGAGTTTGGTGGACAACTTTTACAGAAAAACTTTTTTCTTACAGAATCTGATGAATAATTAATATGAAAGTTGTTTCAAATTAAAAATATTTAGAAACTAAGCAATTTTGGATATACATGCTGCATTGCCATCAAATCCATTCATGCATCATGAGGACTCTCATGGATACTTGCTTCTTTTTCACTTTGTCATCAATAAATTTTCCAATCAACGTTAATTTCTAAAAATCACTTGTTTTGGCTATCTGTTTATTCCGTATTACTTTATTTAGTTAAAAAAATTCAGGCTATTTCACTTATTTAGCTGATATAGTAATTGTAAGAGGTTTACTAAAAGAATAAATATAACGATATAAAGCACCGACACGGATGATTTTATTGAAACTTATTGTTATCAAACTCTTCAACTTTTTACCAAAAAAATAACTCTTAAAACGCCACCCCATATTGTACGTTTTAACTTGATAAAATATATTGATAACCAATTCAGTGCATCAATTGCGATATTGATTTTCATATTGTTGGCTTTCTTTGTGTGTTATTTTAATCGTGCAAAGCATAGAGACAAAATCGAACTCAATTGTCATAGACTAGGCGGGTGATTTGTATTTATTAGGTTACATGATAACTTAAATAAAAATTCGTGTAGTATATAACTATTGAGTGATGAGAGATATAATAAATAACTCAATGTTATGTCATGTCCCTTCCTCGATCCTAATAATTTAATCGGGGGAAAATATCTACGGTGTTAGTAGTTGACCTTTTCTCATATTAAACAGAAAATGATTTGACATGAAATGTTTAGGATATTACATTTAAATGATCTAAATATGTTTTCATGTAAAATTGTAAGCTGATAAAATAATTAACTAATTCAAAGATATGATTTAAATACATTTCTATTTGTATGGTCTCTAGATTTGTTCATGCCATATCGCATCGAACCAAAAAAAATATCGACGATCTTCAATGTATGTAAAGACAGCGATACCATATTCACCAAGAGAAATTAGCAAGTTGAGAGAGATAGATTCGACAAAATTTATGTCAAATTAAAAGAATAGAGAATAAAATTTCAGAAAAAAAATAGATTTGTTTGGAATAGTAATGAGATTTCAAGATCGAAAACTAAAATTATACCTCTAATTCTATGATAAACTCATAACTTTCATAGATTTTCCTTGTTTATATTGATGATCGGCCAATAATGCCTTTTACATCTAATTACAAACCTAAAACTAATTATACACCAGTATAGATTAGGCTAACTACAACTCAATATAAACCAGACCAATACGGTCCAATAAATATCAAAACAAAAGAGAATGAATTTGAATAGGTTGGTTTCGTGTGAAGAGTTACAACTACAAGTGACTATATTTGTGAATTTATTAAACTTGTCATATAGCCAAAAAGAAACCAACTCATATAAATTATGCTTTTCTATTTTGTTTTCATATACAAATTTATAATAATTTATTAGAAAAGTTAGTTGAGAAATACGGCTGTGAAATGTAATATTATTGTATTTGTGATTGTGAGATTGCGTTTAGAGCTAGGAAATGAGTTGTACATAGCACATGGGCTTCATCAACCTCTCTTCATATATAAATATGGTTTCTTAATAAGCATTTTAATTAATTCATATTAATTACTCTTTATGGAAAGGATTAAAGGAACCCATTAATAATCTACAGTGTACGTACAATCCGCAGCTCACAACTTACGTGTCAAAACCCAATAGTGTAACTAACAATAATTAAATAAGTGAAACTATAACGTGATTGGATACTTAGGTCAAATTCGAATGTGTTAGGTTACTAATACTATTACAACGTCAGTGTATTGATTAGATGTATATTATCTACACCACCTCCAAAACAGTGTCGCATTTTCTTATTGTTTCGCCTCTAAAAAAGGAAAACATCGTACGGTAATGTTTTAAGTGGTTTCCTTGTGTAAAGGGTAACAAGAATTTGATTTTTATTTGGATATAACTGTGACGAATGTTGATGTTTTTACGTTATGAAAACTTGATTCTCTCTTTTTTTTTTTTTTTTTTATCATTTATTACATATATCAAATTTTCTACATTTTTATATTTTTATTCGAAAGATTTAAACATCATTAATCTACTAAATCTAATTTTTCAGCGCTTGTAATTTTTCTTTGAAAATAGGTAAATTTTGATCTCGAATATTGGCCATAATACGTAGAGCACCAAAAATTAAATGATTAACAAAGTCTAACCTTTAGACTAAAAATTACTTAAACTTAACAAAGAAGTGGTTATAGGTAAACCGAGCATCTAACTAATCAAGATTTACCAACCTTCATGACCATTGAGAAAGATCTAGATCGGAGAGATGATAGAGTTCCTAAACTCTTTTAATTTTCTTTACATCTAATAAATTACTTATGTTGTTTTCTGCAATAGTTATTGTTTTCTTTTTGATATCGCCGTTATTGTTCTTCTTCGGTTATATTTTTATCATTGGAAAAACCACTACATCCACATTTAATAACAAATCATGTATTAAAAATATTAAAATCTAAGAAGATATCGTTCTTTTCAATATAATTTTAAATGTCGTTTTGATTTTTTTGATGTGAATTAAAATAAGTTGATTCTATTATATATATTGTCATTAAGTTATGAGGTTATACAATTCTGCATTAAAATTAATTTTAAATATATTAAAATTACTTTTCTTAATCCAAAACTTACATAAAAATCACAAAATAATACTTATTAAAAAAACACTTAGTTGATGAAATGAAAGCAATTTATAACTATATTACAAGTCAATAAATAACATATAGTAAATCGCTCTAAATCAATTATTCCTTCCGTTTCTAGAATTATTGATTTTTTTTAATATCGTTTTACATATGCTAACATTTGCAATGTGAATTTTCATACCCCCAATTTAAATTTAAATGAATCTAATTAATTACAGATATATAAAATAAGAGCATATTTAAAACGATTCATTTTTTTATAAATACGTGTAAAATGTTTTAGAAAAACCAAAATGTTAAAATTGTTTTTACAACTTCTGTAATTATGTGATCAATAATAATTAAAACAATATAAAAGGTCAAAGGTATACTGGGACGCATTAATAATAATGATTATACAAAATAAAAAGTATTTTTCTAATTATAACGGTCCAACGAAATTTCACGCGCTTCGTTAAAATTCCCTCTCATAATTATTTTAGTTAACTTTAATTTAATTTTTCCGTCACTTATTAATAACGATGCTTCGTCTTTCTTCTTCCTTGCCACTTTCTTGCAATCCAAACAACACAGAGCCCCTTTTTCTCTCCTCATTATTGCTTCTCAATTTCTTCTCAATCATGTAAATTCGTTCCATGAATCATTCCCAAAATTCTTCAACGAGATTCATTGTTGTTACGAGCGTCGTAATATTGGGATCTCTTCTTCTGACTCTTCTCATCTGGATTTTTCTCCATTTCTCTTCTATCCCTTAAACTCTTAAAAATGTTCAGTAAAATGGGTTTCTTCGATTTCAAGTAGCTTCCCTCTAAATCTCTCCTCCATAATCGGAGGCTTGAAGCTCAATTTCCACTTATCCTTCTTAAAGAGTATTCAACGAAAAGAAGCACTCCAAGTATTCGACGATTTGCCTGAGAGAGAAAAACAGAGTAAATTTTGAAAACAGAGTCACCATGGAAGAGACTTTCGTACCTTTTGAAGGTATTAAGAATGATCTTAAAGGAAGATTAATGTGCTATAAACAAGATTGGACTGGTGGATTCAAAGCTGGATACAGGTAAACCAAATTTGCTCACTTTCTTCAGTTTTTGCAAAGTTCCTCTGTTTTCTTACAGATTGTTGTTTTTGCAGGATTCTGGCTCCGACCACATACATATTCTTCGCGTCTGCGATTCCTGTTATTTCATTCGGTGAACAATTGGAACGAAGCACTGGTATTGAATCTCAATCTTTCTCTCTTTATATGAATCTATAATCAAAAGATTTTGAAACTTTAATATGATTTTGTTAGATGGAGTTCTTACGGCTGTTCAAACACTAGCATCAACAGCGATTTGCGGAATCATTCACTCCATTATCGGAGGTCAACCTCTACTTATACTCGGAGTTGCAGAGCCAACTGTAATTATGTACACATTCATGTTTAACTTTGCTAAAGGAAGACCTGAATTAGGACGCAATTTGTTCTTAGCTTGGTCTGGATGGTATAAACTTCTTCTTTTGTCCTAATTCGATCGTTAATCTTGTTTAATATCGACGTTAATTTCAATCCATTTTTGCAGGGTTTGTGTTTGGACATCTTTGATTCTGTTTGTGTTAGCTATATGTGGAGCTTGTTCAATAATCAACAGATTCACTAGAGTAGCTGGTGAATTGTTTGGACTACTTATCGCTATGCTCTTCATGCAAGAAGCCATCAAAGTAAGTAAAGAAGATTTGTTTTTTTTTAGAATTTTCAGTTTGCTTATTACTAATGGTTTTTGATTATATATATTCAGGGACTAGTTGATGAATTTCGTTCTCCCGAGAGAGAAGATCTGAAACTTCTCGAGTTTTTACCTTCATGGAGATTTGCAAATGGGATGTTTGCTTTAGTTCTTTCTTTTGGTCTTCTTATAACTGCACTTAGAAGCAGAAAAGCAAGATCATGGAGATATGGAACTGGTAAATAATAATGAAAAGTAGTTTAGTTTTTTTTTAGTCAACTCTCTCATGAAAAGCTGGAATCTTCTCCTTATTCTATGGATCTTGACTAATCATTATTATTGAAATACACAGGTTGGCTTAGAAGCTTAGTAGCTGACTATGGTGTACCACTTATGGTTCTTGTGTGGACCGGTGTCTCCTATATCCCCACAGGAGATGTTCCGAAAGGTATCCCTCGGCGCCTTTTTAGCCCTAATCCTTGGTCCCCTGGTGCTTATGAGAATTGGACCGTCGTTAAGGTGTGTACCAAACATACTAAATCTTGATTCTTGAAATTTTGATTCTCAATTCTTGATTCTCCAAATGTTGGTTCTTGAAATCTTGATTCTTGATTTATCTTTGAATCTTGATTCTTAAGTCTTTGAATCTTGAATCATCTTGATTCTTGATTCTTGAATTGACACACATACTCTCCACATGAACATTTTTTGCAGCAAATGGTTGAAGTTCCGATAGTATACATAATCGGAGCATTCATTCCGGCAACAATGATCGCAGTTCTTTACTACTTCGACCATAGCGTAGCTTCACAGCTCGCACAACAGAAAGAATTCAATCTAAGAAAACCATCTTCGTACCACTACGATCTCCTTCTTCTCGGGTTCTTGGTAAGCAAAAGAATTCGTAAACCGCTTCATCTTCTTGTTCTTGATTCTTGATTTAATCGTGATTACTTTATTTTACAGACATTAATGTGTGGTTTACTTGGAATCCCACCATCAAACGGAGTCATACCACAATCACCAATGCATACAAAAAGCTTAGCAACACTCAAATATCAAATGCTAAGAAACAGATTAGTCGCAACCGCAAGAAGAAGCATCAAGCAAAACGCGAGTTTAGGACAATTATACGGAAACATGCAAGAAGTTTATAACCAAATGCAAACTCCATTAGTATACCAACAACCTCAAGGTCTAAAAGAGCTTAGAGAGTCAACCATTCAGTCAACGACGTTCACAGGAAACCTCGACGCACCTATCGATGAAACGCTATTCGATATCGAGAAAGAAATCGACGATTTGTTACCGATTGAAGTTAAAGAACAGAGAGTGAGTAATCTGCTTCAAGCGTTAATGGTTGGTGCTTGTGTTGCAGCTATGCCGTTGTTGAAAATGATTCCTACTTCTGTTCTTTGGGGTTATTTCGCTTTCATGGCTATCGAAAGCTTACCTGGAAACCAATTCTGGGAACGTATCTTGCTTCTCTTCACTGCTCCAAGTCGACGTTTCAAGTAATTACTCTCAAACTTGATTCTTGATTCTTGATTCTTGATTCTTGAATTCTTGATTCTTGATTCTTGATTCTTGATTCTTGAATTCTTGATTCTTGAATCTTGATTCTTGATTCTTGAATGTTTACTCACTTGACCAAATTTTTTTTGCAGGGTTCTTGAAGATAATCATGCGACGTTCGTGGAGACTGTTCCGTTCAAGACGATTGCGATGTTTACGATATTCCAAACGACTTATCTTTTAATATGTTTTGGTCTCACATGGGTACCAATAGCTGGAGTTATGTTTCCATTAATGATCATGTTCTTAGTACCAGTGAGACAATATATACTTCCAACATTTTTCAAAAGTGCTCATCTTCAAGATTTAGATGCAGCTGAGTATGAAGAAGCTCCTGCTTTACCATTCAATCTTGCAGTTGCGGTAAATTTTCAAAATCCACAATATTCGGTTTAATTCGGTTTGATGAAATTCGGTTTGGTTTTGATATTTTGTTTAATGAATTTTTGCAGGAAGCTGAGATAGGATCAACAGCTTCGTTTCCATGTGATTCAGAGATTCTTGATGAGGTTATGACAAGAAGCAGAGGAGAATTTAGACACACATGTAGTCCTAAAGTCACTAGTTCGACTTCAACTCCGGTTTATAATCGGAATCTTTCTCAAGTTTTTAGTCCTCGAGTTAATGAAATGATGAGTCCTAGACTCGCCGGAAAAGGGCAAAATAGTACAAAACCGAGTCCTTTAAATCCGTCGTCGTCGGAGAAGTGATGAGATTAACGATTATGGAAAGCTTAATAAAAAATTAAAAAGCTATTATGAGTTTTTCTTTCTGCTTAATGTTATTGTGTTTACATTTTCTGATCTCGATCTTGAATCAATGTAAAATCTCTTATATAACCTATTAATGCCGGTAAATGATACTTACTTACGTAGTAATAAAGGGGCATATTTGTCTTTAGTGAAGGTTGTTAATGGTAAAAACATTTTTTTTTTGGAATTTAATTTATGCTAAGTAGTAATTGAAAATAAATGTCTAGTGATAAAATTATGACATTGTTTTGGTGGTTTTTAGATATAGTCATTTGTATCAATATTCAGATTTAAATTCACTCAATATATGTTTATAGAAAAAAAAAAAACTTAAAAAAAAACGAGCAAATATATCAAAAAACACATGATAAAAAAAAAGGCAAGAAAATCCAGAGCGTGTGGTCTTATAAAAAAATGATAATGTTTTAGTATATTATTTCGGAGATTAATTTCAGTATAGACTCTGGTTATAACAATAAAAAATTGATAAGAATAGTTAGAAGTAAAGCAATTCTCTTTTTGTTTATTTGGTTTGAGCAAGTACCCACTTGCAAGTGCTAGAAAACAAGACAAGAGTCGACTTCTAGTAAAAGAAAGAGCATCGAACCAAGAAAGGATAATTAAAGTAGAACACGAGTGTTTGATGTTTTTAAGTAAAAAACACTATTAGATGGTGATTGATGTTGAGGTTTTCATTATTAGAACACAAAGTAAAAGGAGTGGTCTCAATTCATATTTCGTTTTAGTAAAATTTGTAGTGAGCATTCATGAGATAAGAGACCGATTTTCTAGAGATAAAGAAAAATATATTAAAAGGTGTTTATATGCTAAATAGCTAAAAAAAATATCAGAATTAGTAAAAAAGAAATATACACGTGCCATTTTCGTAACAAAAATTTGGTTTATATTATAACATGCGATGGACGAACCACCGTATTTAAACAAATGTCATCTACAGATTTCACAGATAAAATAGTGAAACTTAGCTATTTTGTACATATTCTCTTTAAAATGATGAGACATGCTAAATTGGTGGTGTAATAAAAAAAAATCATCATGATCATTTGTTCAACAAAACTCAAAAACATCATAGATAATATTTAATATTTCAAATATAGACCCTATTGTATTTAGATAATTTTGTTACAAGAAATGCAACCCTAATTATAGATAAATTTTGTTAATTTTTAATAGATGTTGTCCTAATACACATGTGCATATATCCTCCAAACTGCCATATTTGAGGTATAAAAAATCTATACTCAACCCTAATAAATAGTTTTTTTGCCAAAAAATAAAATAATTTGAGTTAGTGGCCAACAAAAGGTCTAGTAAATGGAAAATTCTTGCTCATCTATTATTATATTTTACCATTGAGCTCGACAACAATAATGAACATATACAGAAGTCGACTTTAGGCTTATGTCAATGTCTTAATTATTGAAGAGATCTTTGTCCTAATTTGTGTTTGGTCTATTTCGACTCATAGACCAATAACAAATCGATGTTTAGAATTAGGACAAGTGGTTATACTATTGTATAAGAGGGTCTATGATATTGCTGAATATTTGGGAAAAGTTGAGCTGAATGGAAAGCCAATTCAACAGAACCATTTGCTAAATCAAAACCCACCTCTACACCATTCTCTCTTTATTTTCTCTTCTTTTAAGAGTTTATTATTCATTAGAACATAGTACCAATTAGGATCTCTCTCATATACCTTACTCTGGTTTCGACTATAAAAGAACCGCTAAAATTGAAAAACGATTTCCTTTTAGAAGTCACAAACCAAATGGTTGATCTGGCGGATCTCAGTTCTAATGCACTATGTCTATATCCTTCGTTAAATCACTAGACTATGTCTCTTATGTAACTTTCCAAAACAAACATTTATACAAGCATCAACTATTTGTTTTTCTTTCTAACCTTTGAAATCAATTGGAACATCGACCTCTTTATCGTAAATTAGATGGTAGACTAAATCATATGGCGATTAAATTGTGGTAAAATAATCGTGATGCGGTTTATGGATTCTAGAAGTAGACGGACTTGCAATTGCTAATCTATATTTTTTTTTAAAACACAGGTATAAGTCTAATTCCCAAGGTTTGTTGTATAATGAATGTTCATACTTATTACCATTCATTGTATGTATGTGATCTAAAGTTTAATGTAATAAGGGTACATGAGACTGTTTGAGACACTTTAAGGCTTTGTTGACCACTTTGGGGTTGTACTAGAATTCCACATTAAATATATGAAAAGATCAATAAGTAACTAAAATAGATGCAACATTTCGATCCATATTGCGGTATTAACCCACAAAGAGACTGAAAAATGTAGGCAATAAAAATATCAATTAGATCTTTAAATAAAACAAAAAAAAAAGAAAATCAAATTGGGAAAGCGCCACATAAATAGAGAATCATAATGTATATTTGAAAGAAACGGTAAGCCTTCCACCGATGAATCCAATACTAAAACTAAGCGAAAGTCAAATTATTTGAAAATGAAAAGGTAGATTATTCATCGAAATGATAATAAACTCCAAAGCATCTAAAATTTTCGATAGCCGAAGAGATATGATCACATTGTGCGAACAAATGACACAATTGCAACAAATTTAGTGAAGGACAACAATGGAGATAGGTCATATCATCGAATACGTCTCTTAGCCGATTAAGCAACATTCTCATCCATTAATATAGATCAATGAGCAAGTAAACCTATTTTTATTTTATTTTTTATTTTTGAAGAAATATGTAAAATTTATTCAAAAAACTTTTTGTTTACAAAATTTTGTAACTTTTCTTTAGCTTTGTTATAGCCTGCACTTTCCTACTCCTATTCTATACACAATAACTTTATCTAGTGTCAAACCATCTTATCATGTATTTTGAGTATTTCTCCTCATTCTCCTCTTTAAGCACCGATATTTTGTTTCTGACACCTTTCTCCACCAATTTTTCCAAGCACGAAACCACAATAGGTTGCTCACCATGTTTCCTGTAATTCTTTTCCCTCCAAATTGAGTATAGAGCCGCTTGAAACGCATACCTTAGAAGAAACCGATCAACAGAATTCCGCTGACCTAACTGGTTCAAAACCTGGTCCCATTCATCCGTATAACTACTTCCCATAAGCTTCACAACCAAGCTGTTCCATAAAGCCTTGGAATAAGAACACTGAAAAAACAAATGTGATCTCGACTCCATCGGATATTGACAAAAGATGCAGGTTGAGCTTGCTCCAACATTCCATAATAGCATGCGATCACCTGTTGCTAGTCTATTTAGAGTTGCCAGCCAACAGATGAATGCGGATTTTGGTGTACCTCCACTAAACCATATATCCTTAGACCATATCTGCAACTGTTGTGGATTCGAGATCATACTGCTGACCTCTTTAGAAATAAATCTCGACTTATATTCATGCTTTCCTTTCCAGAGAACAATATCCATACCATTCCTGGACCCCCGACTCCTCTCCATCTCAATTACCTCTTCAATTCTGGTATAGATTGCTATTCTGTGTCGCCTTGGCCTATGATGTTCCAACACCTCATACACCGTAGCATTCTTTGTGATACCAAGATCTAGCATTCCTCTTTCCCCAGTAATATCTATTATCTTACCCAACTCCGACCAATTGTCAAACCAAAAAGAGGTAGCCAAACCACTCTCAACTTTCACTTTCACAAATTGTGCTGCTAAATCTCGATACTTTAATATTTTCCTCCACATCCAGGATCCCAATGTTGTATTTTCCTTGACACTCCAGAAACTATCCTTCCGTAGCAGCCTGTGCTTAACCCAAGCGGACCAAAGAGAGCTTGCTGACAACAAACACCAAATTAATTTCAAACAAGAAACCTTGTTAACCTCCTTCAGTGACCGAAGCCCAAAACCTCCCTCTTCCTTCGGTTTACAAACCTCTAACCATGACACCTTTGCTTTGCTTGTCTTAAGATTCGGACCAGACCACAATAAAGCAGAGCAAAGCTGGTCTATCTCCTTTATACAAGCGTTTGGTAAACGATATGCTGACATCCAGAAATTAGTTAGACTGTGAATAACAGATCCAATGAGCTGCTTCCTTCCTACATATGAAAGATGCCTATATTTCCAGCTTCCAATTTTCTTTCTGACTCTCTCAATCAAAGGCAAATAATCCTGTGCACGCATTTGCTTTGTGAGTAAAGGCAGACCCATATATCGAACTGGTAACATACCTGCTTTAAAAAGAAACCTCTCGAAGTATCAACTTTTTGACTTCCTCTCTAACTCCAGCCATAAACAGTGTGGATTTCTCTATGCTAATATGCAGACCCGAGAAAGCAGCAAATATCCTGAAAACTGCCAACACTCCTTCCACAGACCGTCGACTTCCATCTGTTAAAACTAGCAGATCATCTGCGAAACACAAATGCATGAGCTGCAGAATCTTGCATTGCGGATGAAAACCAAAATACCCTTTATTCGCAGCTGAGTTAAGCATTTTCGCCAATACATTCATGCAAATGACAAATAGGTAAGGTGACAAAGAACAATCTTGCCTCAAACCTCGCTCACTCCTGAACAGACCAGCTAACTTCCCATTAATCTGCACTGAGAAGGAAGCAGTAGTGATGCAGAGCTCAATCCATTTGAGGAACTGTTCAAGTAGTTTTAAAGCTCTTAGAGTAGACATGAGAAATGGCCATTGCACTGAATCGAAAGCCTTAGAAATGTCAATTTGCATTGCACATCGGGGAGACACAGAGTCTTTGTGATAATCCTTCACAATCTCACTCGCTAACAACACATTCTCCATGAGTAAACGTTCCTTCACAAAAGCAGACTGCGTATTAGTGATGAAATCCGAGAGCAGTTTCTTCAATCTATTAGCAATGAGCTTTGAAATAATCTTGTAAACTACATTGCAGCAGGATATTGGCCTGTAATCCTTCATTTCTAAGGCATCTTTCTTTTTAGGAATCAATGCTAATATTGTAGCATTAAGACCTTTTGGCAGAAAATTTTTCAAGAAAAAAGATTGAACAACAGTCACTAAATCCTTTCCCACCACTGACCAAGCCTGCTTGAAAAACTCCACTGTATACCCGTCAGGACCCGGAGCTTTATCCGATGGCATATCAAATAAAACCTTCTTGATCTCATCCTCCGTAACAGCTTTGACAAGAGCCTCACTTTCCTCTTCCGAGCAAGAATATCCAATCAAATCCTTCAAATATTCAGAAACTTCCTTATAATTCGCAGGTTTAAAAGCCAAAAAATCATGAAAGAATCTTTATGCTTCTTGCTTTAACTCTTCCTGCGTATCTACTACCTCACCAGTTTCCTTCTTAACTTCCTTAATACAGTTTCTTGACTCCCTTTCCCTCACTGCCTTATGAAATACTTTATTATTTCCATCTCCCACCTTTAACCAGTGTAACTTGGCTTTTTGCTTCAAAAATCGCTCTTCTATATCTGCCAACCTTTGCCATTTTTGATAAGCTCGATCCTCCAATTCCATAGCAGAACTAGAAGGATTCCTACTCGTCTCTTCCTGCATCTTACACAACTCATCAAAAGCCTCCCTTGTTTTCTTTGATATATCTCCAACCAGCTTCCTCCCCATTGATTTCAAAGCACCTTTCAAACCCTTTAGTTTCTTTGAAAAACGGTACAAAGCAGAAGTTGAATGAAACAAAATCTATGTATCATCCCAATATTCTTTCACCCCCGGTAGAAAGTTAGTAATCTTGCGACTGCATTAATAAACTTGAAAGGTTTCCTCGGTTTGAAACTACCCTTCCTGATATTTATTCGACACCTTAGATGGTCAGAGCATCCGCCTGCTTCGAAAACTCCATACGATTGCTGATTCATAATCAACCATTCATCATTAACCAACACCATGTCCAGCTTCTTACATATAAGCCCCTCCTTTCGTTTGTTACTCCATGTGAACAAAGGCTCATGCGAATTTAAATCATTCAGCTCACAACACTGGATGACCTCCCAAAAATCCTTCATTCCTCTTGTAACCTGAGGTCTTTCATCTCCCCAGGAATGCTCCTCAATCTTCAGGATTTCATTAAAATCACCATATAACATCCATGCCTTTTTGCGGAACATAGGTGATTTATGATGATCTTGAATGTCTTCCCACAATTCTTTCCTTTCTTCTTCCTTATTCATCGCATAGACAAAGGAACAAAAAAACTCCTCTGCCATACCTTCCATCAAAATGGAGCATGTAATCATTTGTTTACTACTAAAAATTGGCATCAATCTGACTTTAGGATTCCAGATTACCCAAATTCTTCCCAATCTATCTTTATCATAGTTTGATAGATAAGACCAGTCCGGAAACACAGCTGAAACTATATCCAGACCCTTATGTTCCCTCACTCTTGTTTCTATTAGACAACCAAACTGCATATCATTTTTACTCACCCACTCCTTTACTACCTTATGTTTCTTCAATTCATTAAAACCCCTAATATTCCAAAAAAAGCTAGCCATTAAAGAATATTGGGGTTTTGCTTTTTCCTCAAAGTACCTTGTACCTCAGATGACTGAATTTTAAGAACTTTGTGCGCAGACTTTGAATTACGAGGAAGAAAGGGTCGCAGATCCCCTTTTTCAGCCCTCTGCATCACATCCTTCTTCTGATCCACAACTAAAAAATTCTGTTCCCTCGGTGCTTGTAGTATCTCCGTCAATCCCTTACCAACAACTTCAATAACAGATTCATTATGCAGCTCCTCACTTTCAACAATGTCAGTCTCCATTTCTATTACCTCCTCACCAGGCACCTCATTATCCAAAAGCGCATACGAGTTAGATAGCTCAGTAACTACTGGAGTATTAGCTTCCACTGAACCCCCTCGCTTAGGAGTACACCACACATCATCTTTCTCGTTTTCTGCTAACACAATAGCCTTCTCCATTTTTTCAAAATTTTCTCCTCTCTGCAAAATTCGAATCTGTTTTTGAGGACTATGCTCCTTCTTCTTCCCACTTACCCCCTGAGATTTCCCCTCAACTACATTTTTCTCCTGAGTTTTACTTTGACCAATATTTCTCCCCTTTGACAAACAATCAGCCTCTTTATGTCCCCATTTCGTGCAAGTGCTACACTTAAACGGCAACCACGGGTAAGAATACTGAACTGTAAACTCCATTTCACCTTCCTCAACCCCATCAAACTCAAATTCCTTTGGCAAATCCTTTGTGAGATCTGCTTCAACAAATATCTGTGCCTCCTTAAGATTTAAACAATTCTCCGTAGTTGGATGGAGCTTTACCAACTTACCAACTCCCTGCGCCAAAAATTTGAACCCCTTATCGGTGTATAAACTTGGAGGAACATTTTTCAAATGAACTCATAGTGGTACAGATGTCAAAGCTGGCTGAGTGTCTTCCTCAAATGATTTCCACGGATAAACAAACATCGGAACACCAAATATATTCCACATCTCCTTGTTCATCGCTCTCTTCTTCACCTCAGCATCTTTTATTTTGAATTTAACAGTCATCTCATCAACCACAAACACTTCAATGACACTGGTCTTCGATTTGTCTCCCAATCTCCAAATCTCATTCACCATACGAAATATCTTTGCCACATGAGGCGCAGTGTTGAGAAACTTACCGATTAGAAAGTCTTCCCAAAGCGGTTTCGCATCAACGAATACATCCTGCGGAATGGTTACCCTCTTCTTTCCGTTAACCTCAGTCACCACAAACTCCCTCACCTCTGCTTCTTCCTTCTCTACAATATTTGTTTTATTATCAGCAAGTAAACCTATTAAGCCCAATGGTCTTTGAACACTTAAAACTTAACGGGCTTTTCTTAATTCTAACCCCATCGAAAGCCCTGCGTCATCATTCATCATCAACATGACGATAGATTCATGTGTCATATTATTATAACCATGGCACTAGCAGCATTTAGCTGAGTCATATATGTTGATGAGTACTAAGCTGATTAATATTTAATTTTATTCGTTCAGAGATTTTTTGTTTGTTCTTAACAATAAAGTTTTTGGATCTATTTTTTTAAAAATTGGTTATCACTTATCAGACTTTCCACGAAACACGTTTCAATTTTTTAGCAACACGTTAGGTCTTTAGCATCTTGATTTAGTCTTTTTCTTTTTGGTTTTGTTTTGGTCACGCTTCTTGATTAAGTCTAAAAAGTCAACATTATTATTCACAAAGGCCAATAATAATAAATTTGACATAGATAGTTTTATTTGTTTCGTCAACAGTCCAATTTAATATTTTAATCAAACTAAATTCAGGCAAATAAAAACGATCATAAATCCAAAAAATCCTATAAATGAAACTTTATGAGTAATTCTTAAGCTAGGACTATGAATAACAAGTAGCACTTAACTTATAATTCATCATTTACGAAACACTAAACTCTTATCATCCACAACAAAATAATTGATCTATTGAAAATAGGTAAAACTTAATGCCAATTATTCAGTGCCACAAAAAGAAAAATACCAACCCAACAAAAAAGTATCTGTTGACGTGGGACAACCAGTTCGATAAAAACGTGGACCCCCAAGTCCACCTTGGCGATTTAAACGGACCAGATTCATCTATTTTCGAGGGTAATATCGTCAAATCAGAAAAAGCAGGTGTGGACAGGGAGATTCTAGTCGAGAAAGTCCTTTAATTTACTAAACGACCTCTTTATTTTTAATATAATTATATAAACCTCCCCGTTATTTCCGAGGAAAGTCTCCGGTAGTTGTTGCCTTGTTGGTAAAGTTCCAGAACCCGGCGTCGTTTTTAGGTACGCGTCAAAAAATCTGAAACTCAACAGTAATGACACGTGTCATTCAGAAGGGCTTAGTCTTAGCCGTGTGGAATCCACAAACCTAAACTACCGATAACAAAAAATACAGATCTCTGATTCGCCATAAAACCGCCACGTGTCCATTGTATTCACCGGTTACCCCTTAATCGAAAACCCATAATAATAAGCTGGGATATAAAATAAAAACCCCAAATTGAACCGAATTATACCGAACCGTAATTCATAAATCCGAATGAAATCTATTGTTATCCAAATGCTATAAATTCCTCTTGTAACGAATTACCAGAATCAAATCCAAATTTTATAAAACTAAACCAAATTAAATGCATATTCACCAAAGAATTAATTGCATATAAGAAATACATTTATATACTTTGAATATTAAACTAATCAAAATCGAATTTAACTGATCTGAAATCAAATAAAAAAACTGAAAACATTAAACCGAATTTAACCAGAAAACCGAACACCAAATCCACATTAGATCTTCGATGGTTACCGCCACGTGTGCATTGAATTCACCGGTTGATCCAATCACCGCCACAATTTGGAGTTTCTTTCTTATATATACACAAAAAGGAAAATTCGTTCGCGAGAGGAAGAAAAAATATTTACGCGAACTTCGAAATTGTCAAAAGATCTTTGAGTAACAAGACGAATTCGGGAAAGAAAAATCAAACCGGTGATTTGGAGTAAGAAGAATATTCTGGGTATATAAAGAAAAGGATCGATTTTGATTATCATCGTAGTGAGAATTGAAGAAAGAGATGGTAGCAGAAGCAGAGGTTGTGTTTCAACAGAGTTTATCGGTGGTTTTAGATGTTGAGTTGTTCGGTGTTGACGGAGTAGTTTCTTCCGCCGTTAAATCTCCCGTTACTTCTCCTAAATTGGGTATTCGTCGCTCGACGACGCCGTCGATTTCCGGCGGTTTATCTACTTCTCCGGCGGTAAGTTATTGTTTAATTTTTGATTTTTCTCTCTGGGTTTAGGGATTTGATCGAATTGAAAATTAGGGTTCCGAATCTGAATCCTTGAAGGTTTTATTTATGTATGTTTTCCTTGTCGTAGCAACTATTAGATGCTTGTTGTATGAAGCTATTTGAGAGAATTAAGCAACTTTAATGCTTATAACTTTGATAATTGAAGTGTTATAAGCCCTAATTGCCTTTTTTGGATCTGTTTTTGTGTTGATTGAAGAATTGATACTGTTTTGATTGTTTAAAGATTTGATTCTTCTGTTAGTTTCTATTTTTCATTTTATTGAATTCCAATTGAGTACGAATATTATCTTTTTTGGATCTAATTTGTTCCGTTGATTGAAGAATTGCTACTGTTTTGATTTTTACTATAGTTTCTATGTTTGATTGCTCTGTTGCTATTCCCAATTAGTGGTTTGAGTTTTAAGCTTTATTGGATCTCTTTTTGTAATGATTGAAGTATAGGGACTGTTTTGATTGTTAAAATTTGATTTATGATTTTCAATTATGTGTCTATAAGCAGGAAGATGATTCCGATGTGCCGGTTTATATTCCGACTATCCGGTCTGGAAGCTACGCTGATATCGGACCAAAGAGATCTATGGAAGATGAACACATTCGTATAGACGATTTATCTTCTCAAATCGGATCTCTTTTCGAATTGCCAAAGCCAAGTGCTTTCTACGCGGTTTTTGATGGTCATGGAGGACCAGAAGCAGCCGCTTATATAAGAGAAAACGCGATAAAGCTTTTCTTTGAAGATGAGAAGTTTCCGCAAACGTCGGAAGTGAATAGCGTTTACGTTGAAGAAGTTAAGAGTTCGTTAAGAAACGCGTTTCTTCAAGCTGATTTAGCTTTGGCTGAAGATTGTAGTATTAGTGCTTCTACTGGTACTACTGCTCTTACTGCTCTTATTTTCGGAAGGTATGGTTTAATTTGGTTTAAGAATTTCGGTTTGGTTTTGGTTCGGTTTGATTCTGATTGTTTTTTTTAATTGCAGACTCTTAATGGTTGCAAATTGCGGAGATTGCAGAGCGGTTTTATGCAGAAAAGGTGAAGCGATAGATTTGTCTGAAGATCATAGACCGAAGAATCTACCGGAGAGAATACGAGTAGAAGAAGCCGGCGGTTACATTGACGGCGATTACTTAAACGGAATGTTATCGGTAACACGAGCTCTCGGCGATTGGGATATGAAATCGCCGTGCGGTTCACAATCACCGTTAATCGCTGAACCGGAAATCAAACAGATTGATTTAACCGAAGACGACGAGTTTCTCGTTATCGGTTGCGACGGGATTTTTGACGTTTTAACGAGTCAAGACGCGGTTAATATTGTGAAACGCGGTTTGAATCGACATGATGATCCTGCGAAATGTGCTAGAGAGCTTGTGTGGGAAGCTGTGAGACGGAATACGTTTGATAACTTAACCGCGGTTGTGGTTTGTTTTGTGTCTGTGGACCGGAAAGATGAACCGGTGGTTCCGTTGGAGAGAAGACGGTGTTTTAGTCTTACTCCGGAAGCTTTCTCGTGCTTGCGAGATTTTATGGATGGTTGAAAACTTGAAACTAAGTTTGTGAAACCAATTGATAATGAAGAAAAAAATTGTGACTTAGTGATTGATTTTATTCAGCTGAGTAATTTTCTTGAGATAAAATTTGTGTAGATATGTGTGGTGTGTTTACATTTTTGCGTATAAAAACGATTAATTGTTTCACGCAAACGAATAAAACTATTAATTACGTTACAAAATTTTGTAAATCTATATATAAATACGTTAATTTATACATATAAATTCCATTTCTTCAAGCAAATCATCTAATTCAATTTCTAAACTTCATATAGTGAATTAACAAAATTCGGATGAAGAATATATGATTGCAGAAATTGCAAATGAAATGTATAAAGTACTGAACGAGCAAGCATAATTAATATCCATAAGAACCTAAATTGAAACCCAGAATAAAAGATGTTTAAACATCGAATCCATAACAACAAACCAAAATCGAAATGAAATTTTTAAAGATAAGAGAGAAAGAGAGAAATGGATCTATCGAAATTCAGAGATAATCATTCCTCGCCACCTTCTTTCTGGTAAACGTAAGTGAGACCACACTTACCACAGTAATGACGATCGAAATGACTCGCCATGAAAGTACCAGCACCACAAGTCGCGTTAGGGCACTCTTTCCTCAACCTTTGAACTTTTCCAGATCCATCGACTTTGTAAAACTGAAGAACAGCGAGCTTAACCTTCTTATGCTTGTGCTTGATCTTCTTCGGCTTGGTGTAAGTCTTCTTCTTCCTCTTCTTCGCACCACCACGGAGACGGAGAACCAGATGAAGAGTTGATTCCTTCTGGATGTTGTAGTCAGCGAGGGTTCGGCCGTCTTCGAGCTGTTTTCCGGCGAAAATCAATCGCTGCTGATCCGGTGGGATTCCTTCCTTGTCTTGGATCTTCGCTTTGACATTGTCGATGGTGTCAGATGATTCGACCTCGAGTGTGATTGTCTTCCCCGTTAGGGTTTTCACGAAGATCTGCATCTTTGCGGCTGTGAGAGGAAAAAAATCAGACTTAGGGCATTTGTAGAAGAGAAAGAGATATAGGAGACGACTGAGGAACGCTAGGGTTTTCGACGCTCAATTACGAAACCACCCTTATCGGCTTTGGGTCTCCTTATGGGCTAACGAATCTAGTGGGCCGACGGTGATTAAAAGGAAAAAGGCAAAAATAGTGGAGATGCAGGGAATTGAACCCTGTGCCTCTCGCATGCAAAGCGAGCGCTCTACCATATGAGCTACATCCCCGAATGAACAGTACTTTGTTCATTGATATTTATATTTGTAATAATGGCTATTTTCTAAAATTCTTTTCGTATTCTTTTGACTGGTCATTATATTCGTAGACGGCTTTCCTTATTCTTCATCTCTAGGCTTTAGCCCTTTTGTCTTCCCCTTTTCAGAACCCTAGATCTCTCTACTCATAATCGTCATCATCATCTCGCTATTGAAACGAATTTCTCAATCCGAAATCCCCAAATTCATTAAGAAACCATGGATGATAGCTGTGCCGTTTGCGCCGAAAATCTCGAATGGGTTGCTTATGGATCTTGTGGTCACCGTGAAGTTTGTTCAACATGCGTCGTTCGTCTCCGTTTGGTCCTTGGAGATCCTCGTTGCTGTATCTGCAAAACTGAATCTCCTATCGTCTTCGTCACCAAGGTAATTCCTCCTCTCATTCGTTAATCACTGTTTGCGCTTCGATTGAAACTCCAGTTTTGCTGGAATTTTGTGACTATCCCTTCTTCAATCGCACCACTATTGTATCTCATCTGATTTTGCTAAATTTTGTGATTATTCAACTTTAATTGCACTTTTTGTTGTTTCTATTTGATTTTGCTGCAATTTGTGACTATCCCTCTTCAGTTTTTCGCAGTCACTCTTCTTCATCGATTGATTTTGCTAAAAATTTGTGCTTATCCTCCTTCATTTGCGTTCTCTTAGAATTTATGATTGTCTTTCTATGACAGATTACTTAGCTCCTCTTTGTTGAATTGTGGTTCATGAATTTGTTTGCAGGCATTAGGTGATTATACTAGGACGATCAATGACTTTACGACATTTCCATCAGCACCAAACGAAGGTCGAATGGGAGCAGGGTTTTATTACCATGAAGACACACAAGCTTTCTTCGATGACTTAGATCAATACAGAATGATCAAAGCTATGTGTAGACTCTCCTGCAGTGTTTGTGACAAAACAGAGGAGCCTCCAAAAGAAGGAGGAAGGAATCATCATCGTATGCGGTTTAAGAGCGTTGAACAATTGAAAGGTCATTTATACCATAAGCATAAATTGCATATGTGTGGTTTATGTCTCGAAGGTCGTAAGGTAAATCTTGCTTCGTTGCTTGCTTTTTCAAAAACTTGATATTATTAGACAAGTTTTGACATCTTTGTTTTTGTTTCTCTCTATGTGATAGGTGTTTATATGTGAGCAAAAGTTGTATACTAGAGCACAACTTAACCAACATATACACACTGGTGATTCTGAAGTTGATGGAAGTGAGAGTGAAAGAGGAGGATTCACTGGTCATCCAATGTGTGAATTCTGTAAGAATCCGTTCTACGGTGATAATGAGTTATATACTCACATGTCTACAGAGCATTACACTTGTCATTTATGCCAAAGGTAAATTGCAATTTCATATTTGATTAAAAATCTTAATTTTGAGATTGTGTAGTAGTAACCTGAATTGGCTTAATATAGGTTGCATCCTGGACAATATGAATATTACAAGAACTATGATGACTTAGAGGTAAAACATCAACTGCGTTTTCGTTATTAGCTTTAAGGTTAAATTTGTGTTCTGAGTCTTTGTGGTTTTTATGCAACAGATTCATTTCCGGAGAGATCATTTTCTCTGTGAAGACGATTCCTGCCTTTCTAAAAAGTTCATTGTTTTCCAAAACGAATCAGAGTTGAAAGTAAGACACTTTTTTCAAGATTTTCTCATTGTTTTTTCTGCTCTATGGAGTTAATGTTTAAGTATTTGTTTTCACGTTTCTTCAGAGGCATAATGCTATCGAGCATGCAGGTAGAATGTCTCGTTCTCAACGTAGTGCTGCATTACAGGTATGTAATGTAAACCTCTCATGTGCTTTCGTGTTAATTTTTTTGGTTGCGTAGGTTTAATATTTGGTGTATTCTGCTTTAGATACCGACGAGTTTCAGATATCGTCGTACTGATCAAGAGAATCGTCGTGGAAGAGCTAGATCATTCCGTCGTGAGCCTGGTGATAATAATGATGATGAATATAATCAAGCGGTTCATAACGCTCTTCGTTTATCCGAAGCTGAGTATTCACGACAAGAACCTGTTCCTCCTCCTCCTCCACCTGCGAATCCTGCACCACCACCTGGATTCTCCGAGAACATTAACAACAACAACAACAACAGACGCGTTGATGTATCTGATCCTCTTGTTCAACCAATGGAATCTTTAGATCTCGAACCTTCTGCACGATATCTTCAAGCTGTTGGTAACACTGGTTCACGTCTCGGTGAATCTGCTTTTCCTCCTCTCTCTGGTCCACCGAGATCACAGAACTCGGAGAATTTGCCTACTAACACCATGGCTGCTCGTCTTAGACGCCAAACAAACCGAACTGCTAATGTGAATGTGACCCCTGCTGTTTCCGCTACTCCGTCTCAAGCCTGGCCAGTGGTTAACAGAGGTCAACCTCAAGCTTCGAATACAAGTGTCCGTGGCAATTCTACTCAGGGATGGCCAGCAATAGCTCGAAATCCTGTACAAGTCAGAGCTTCACAACCTAGGGTTCTTAATTCCGCAGTTCGTAATAATGCGAATAGGATTCCTCACTCTTCCTCAGCTCCTAATCTATCTGATTCAAGATCGATCCAGCCTTCTGATTCTGATTTTCCGCCGGTTTCTTCCGCGGTTGTGCAACACCGGCAACAAGCGCCTCCTCCTCCACCGGATGTACAGTCAGCGAACAAGTCATTGATAGAGAAAATGCGAGCCGCGCTTGGTTACGACGAAGAACTGTTCATGACCTTTAAAGATGTATCGGGACAGTATCGTCAAGGTTCAATCGACGCGAGTACTTACTTGGAGTATGTGAAAGGTTACGGTTTATCTCATTTGGTTATCGATCTCGCTAGACTCTGTCCTGACCCGAGAAGACAAAAGGAACTCATCGATACACATGAAGCAAGTTTAAAAGTCAATAATGGTCAGACTTCGAAGAAAAACAAAGGAAAAGCTGTGAAAGTTGTTGTTGATCCGAAAGAGACATTAGCAGATAATTTTATGGATACAGTGAGAAGGTTACAGAATAATAATCAACAGGTTGAAGATAAAGAAGAAGTGATATCGAAAGATAAGGAGTTGTATCGGTTAGATAAAGGTAAATCGAAAGATTCGTTGTTAACCGGAACCGGAAGTGGTAGTAGTAGTAGTAATAAGCAGCAAAGGAATAAGAAGACGTCAAAGTTTCATAGAGTAAGGCTTGGTGATGGATCAATGGCTGCATTGTTAGATGTTAATAACTCTAATATTCATGAGCCTGAACCGGAATTTAAAGATGGGAATTTTGATGGCAACCAGAGTCAAACCGGTGGTGTACCGGTTCGTGGTGTTTGGCGTAAAGGAGGTGCTAAGCTTTTCTCTTAAAAAAGGAAGTAAAGAGATTGGTGAAAATGGTAAAAGCATTTTGAGGATATTTTAATGTTGATTATCGGATTTTTGGTTTTTTCTTTCTTTTTTTTGTGTTTTTTTTTTTTGGATGTGTTTCCTACTTTAATTTCTCTTTTTATTGGAGGATTAAATGAGAAAGGAAACTGTAATAAACAAAAAAGGGTATCTTTTTGTTTTTTTTTTCTAAGTTTATCAAATATTCTCCAAGTGTGAATTACTTTTAATCTCATTTTTTGTACCAGAAATTAATTTAATAGCCCAAGTACAAATCCACCTTCTCCGACTCGAGTGTTGAATAATCGACATAGAATTTAGGGTTTTCGATGTCAATTTCGGTTAACCTGTTGTTGATTCCGGTTATCGCATTGAGACCGATGTTCAAGCAACGATGCAATTTTTTTGCACTAATATACTTTTCATCTTTCATCGCCTAAACTCACCTCTATCTTGCTAACATTTTTATGAGTACAATACTTTTATTTGTTTAATTAATAACTAATTAGTGGATAATAATCTGTAGATAATCAACAATAAAAATGTAGAAAAATATCTTAAACAATATTAGTAGTATAGACCAACAATAAGCAATGCAAAACAGAGCTAATTTCCAGTAGTCAAATTTGTTAGATAAACATTGGAGAAGAGTTATTCCGACCGTATTGATAGTTTTAGTAATTAACCTTTCTCGGAAATGAAAGATTGTAAGAATCCATCGAGAATTCCTGATGGAACGATCCGCTGGGAATTTCCGGGAGATTTCTAAAAGACTTCTCGGAAGACAATGTTTGATGAGTTTCCGATTACGGATTTTATAACATATTATTTTGTTACATAAATGTTTTTATAATAGACATGTATTTAAAAGAGGAAATTAATTGATAATCAAACATATTGTGTTTTCATTCATACTATTGAAAGTTTGAAACTGTTGGAGTTGTGGCTGCTACAAAGACAAGGAATTGAGACACTGTGGATGCAAAAGAGGGTTCCGAGTCTTGTTAAGTTCACACAACTAAAGAGAAGAGACTCTAGCTGATTCTGAAGGTTTTGAAGTGGCGAAGATAAGCTTAAATCAACAAGTTGGGATCTCTTCTATATAACTCTCTGATTAGTATTTCTAGGTTTAAGGCTAATGAGCGAGAAAAAGAGTGAATAAGGGAAATAGAGAAACTTGAGAGTGTGTTCTTAAGGGAAAATGAGTGTGTAGAGTGATTGTATTTTCTTGGTGAGAGTTAGATACAAACAGTGTAACTGTTTCAAAGTGATAGTGGATTCCTGGAAGGTTTATTCCCGGCGAGACGTCGCTACATTGGCGGCGTTGAACTCGTAAAACTGTTGTGTGCTCCCCTCTCTGTCTTTATTTCTCTTTGCTCAAAGTTCTTCTCTTTGGTATTCTAAATAGGGTAAACCGGTTCCGCAAGATAAGGCTAAGGTTGGTTTAGGTAGAAGGGAGTGTGATACATCGTCTAGGTTACAACAAAAACAAGATACATATATGTGAAATGAACTCGATATTTATTCTGACTAATTTTCTTATGATTAAAGTTTATGAAATGCAAAACAGTAAAAAATTACATAAAACATTAGTTAATTTAAGAAAACGTAAAAGCTCATTAAATAATCAACCATTCAACGAGCTTTCATGCTATCAATCCAGTCAAGGACTTTTCCCGGTGGCTTATTAATATCTCTTCTAGTGTAAATTCCATCAATTTTGGCAGTCCATGAGCGAAGCTGCCAACATCGGGTTTTCCTGGCTGCTCTATATACTTCAACATCATAAATATACCGCCGTAAAAACCCTCTAACCTTAAGCCCATGTTGTAGAAGACAATTCCATGTTGTCCTTTGATCACCAGAATCCAAAAAAGTATAAGTCTTCGTCTCCTTGAATTTTAAAGTGAACACAGCATCATGAACGGGTATGGAATTACAACGACACTAACAATCAAGAAGTTGACCTTCTCCAAGTTGATTATGAACTTCTATTTGATTCTTCTTGCAATAAGCGTCATTAAACCCAAAATGTGTAACAATAACTAACATAATAATTATGAAATGATTCATGTTGATGGATGTAAGGTAACCTTTTGGTGAAATAAGGATATAAATGTGTTATTATAATTGTTAAGTGTGTTAAACATTTTACCTATATTTATCAGTTAATCTATTTATGGTCTTTGCTTAATTTACACACTAATAGAAACTAGTTAATTTTATGTTTTTTTTTTTTTTTAAGGTTTTCAGTTAACTTTACGGTTGAATAGGCGAAAAGTATGGTTGACCAATACGATAAAATTATTTATAACTCGCCACTAAAATTAAATGATTAAATCCAAACTCTAAAATCTAAGAAAAATTGAGAGTGCCTCGACTACTAGGGAGTAAACTTATCAACTAGAACACAAGACAATTCTAACATAAAAAATTTTACAAACAACCCAAAAATATAGAGTGGTGAACTATGGAAATATATAAAAAATTTCTAGTAAATTACAATCTTAAGTGTAAGACGAAGAAAAATGATATTAGGTAAACATAAATGAAACGTTTTTTCAATCAGAAAGAAATTCTTTTTTATATAATATAACACATAACTATTCTAAACTAATTTATAATTCAAAAAGTTAACGTTAAAAGTTTAATACTCTAATAAATAATTACAAAATCGTTATTTTATAGATTTTGCAAATGTATGAATTACAAGGTTCTGCAGAGTATGCGGGTATAAACATTAAACCAACCACCGTTTTATTTATTGAACAAAATAAAATAAAAACAACAAAATAACCGGAAATAACCGGCCATCTTCAGAATTCACTGGTTTCTTCACCGTCGTGAACAAAAACCTTAACCCGATTCGAACCTTTGTAAAACCTTGTCCCAACTATTTCACCAGTTCCACGTGCTAAAATCTTTTGCTCATCTTCAAGTTCACTGTTCAAATACAAGTCAATTTTCTCCAACACACGACTGTATCCAATCAAATATTGCATAACTTGCGCCTCACGGAAGCTTCCTCTGAAACCCTTCACTTCAATAAACTTTAAGCTTTTCTTCAGACACGCGTGAGAGATTCTAGCCACCCAATACTTATCCGTATCAAACCGAGAACCTGAATCTGAAATAACCGACCTTGGCGGAATTATTTCGAATGTCAATTTTTCCAAAACCGGACAAGAATTTATCATGAGACGAATTCCGATGAACTCGCTCGGATTTAGAGATGTTTTAATAGCCAGATGAGTAGTCTCCATCGGTGCTTGTAGCTTAACCGGATCGTCGCTGTCTTGAATCAATTGAATCACGAAAGGACAAACCGTTAATTTCCTCGCCGATAAGAGATTGTAGAGTAAACCGGAAAGGTGAGTTCCGGTTAAATCGTTGTATTCGGTTGCGGCTTCGAAGTCTAAATACGCTTCTTGCATTTTCCGATTGACTCTGTCAAAATCGAAGAAATGAAATTCTCCGACGTATTTGAAGATTTGGATGTTTGGTAAGTCGACTGATGTGTAATCGATGGAGAAGATGGAGTTTTCAATAACCAAATCGGTTAATCGGTTATTGATTCCGGTTATCTCGGTGAGACCAACGTTGCAGCAATTCTGAATGGTTAGAGACTCGAGGAGAGGAGTGTTGGACAACAGAGACGTGATCTTCTCGAGTCGAGTAAAAGCGAAACATAGAGTCTTTACCGAACCGAGATTGGTAAATCGGGTTGGATCGAATCGGCATGCGAAGAGCTTTAACGATTCAAGATTCGGTAAATTGTAAACCGATTCCGGTAACTCAACCACATTCGCTTCGTCTTCTTTTTCTTCTGGATTCGAGAAATCAAGAATCAAATTCTTAACATTCTTCGTGACAGCGAATTCGATTATCGATTTGATTTCATTAAAAAAACCAGCCGGTTTAGAGAAGGAGAATTCGAAAACTCCGATGGTATCTCCAACAAAAATCGAAACCCAAGTCAGCATAAACCGAATGAAGTTAACCCTAGAAGAAGCTCTTTGGCTTTCTTCGACATCACGCTTCACAAAATCTGATTCTCTAAAAACAATGTTTTGAGAATCCATTGTTGATTGAAAGAAAAAGTTCAGAGAAACGATTTGGTGTATTTTCGAGAAGAAAGCAGAGTAAATTTTCGGTTATTGAGTTCGTTATATAGATTTTTAAAGTCGTGACTCTTTGGATTTTGTTTGTTTAGTAATGGCGGTTTCTTCTTCTTCATCTATGTACATCGTTTAATAGCACTGTTTCGCTCTTGGATTTGCAACGATACGCATTTTATTTTTCTTTATTTTCCTTTTTCATCGTTCTGAAATTACAATCATCACTTACTAGACACGTGTGGTATACGTATATGCGGATAGGTATGAGTCTAGGGTGTCAACGAAATAAAAGGAAAGAATTTTTGTTTACATAATTTACCTCGCATGTTCTAAGATATGTTATGATTCGTCATTAAATTCCTTCACATTCTACCAAAAATTATTATTAAATTATGTCAGATTCTACAAACATTTTTTAAATAGTTTCAAATGTATTCAACCATTAGCATTTAGATCTTATATTTTTTATAATTTGTTTTTACCAAGTTAATCGACAAGCATATTTACCGAACGAGGGACATCAAAAAGGTGAAAGACTTCCACCCATGAGAACTTACAACTGAAATGAGGTTACAAAGGATCAAACTTGGTCAAAAAGAGTCATAAATGCCAATAGTCAGGCTCAAGATTAGATTTACGGTTTTGATTTAGCAATAATTGTAATATTTACTGTATCGATTACGATTTAGCTAGTACAAATATTCTAGCTTGTACACTTTGTAAGGAGCCGAATTCTTGAGCAATAATACACACATTTTCAACCAAATTCCTGCTAATTAATTTTCGATTATTCAACTACAAGCTCGTAATTGAGATTGTGAGTTTTAGTTTTTACACCGCTCTACGGATAATTTCAGCAGTACCCTTGAGAACTCTAGGTTCACCTCGTGATAGGCCCTAAAGCAGTCCAAAGTTTATATCCCCTTTGCAAATCGCTCACAGCTCTGAGGAACCAAAGACCCAGAGAACCCAATCCATGTGAAATCAGAAGAGAACAGAGACATCCTTGCTGTCAAAGCCCGTCAACATCCTTGAAGCTTGAAGACTGACCCAACCAATCTGAGGCCTAAGAAGCCCAAGACCTCAAGAACATGCAAACTCGACGTTTTTTAATCGAAACAACATATGTTTCACACCTCTCGGGAATATAAGAATCATGAGAGATCTTTGAAGTTCCACAAGTACACTGAGACCTAGCACGAAATAGACGGGCTATATGTGCTAGATAAGATGATAAGTTGTGCGACTTAAGAAATAAACGAGTGTAGAAAGGACTCTGAGGTGCTACAACCAGAAGGAAATTTTTCCGAATACGTATAATAAAAGTCTCACATAAAAATGTGGCACTTAAGTGAAGGTGGACAACCAACTTGCAATTTCGGTGTGTTTCTAAATGATGAAGCTAACATGAAGAATCAACTACATATGAAACTGTATGTTAATCTTCTAAAATATTCTTTGGCGGAGATCTTATACCAAGTAAGTATCTGAAAACTTTTTGTTTCTTTTATATGAAAAATGTATCATATGAAAAATTAAGTTTATACATATATGTACAGGGAGCAGAAGCTAATCTGGAGACATCAATAGAAATTGCTGAGGAAATCAATATTGAGTTTAAAATAAGTGGTTTTAAAGAAAAACTCCGAGACTACATATCTGAAATTTGGAACCAGTTCACTTCATTATCTCCAACACTCAAAGACTTCAAGGTAAGAATTTATTTAAAAAGTTATATTGCATATCAACTTTTCATATTGGCTTAATCTGTTATCTATGATCGTTTGTGTTTCTATTTCAGATGATGAAAGGGCTTGTGGAATATGAACTTAAGAACAGTGTTGCAGATGTTTCAGAGCATGCTGATAACCTCATGTTACAAGCAATGAGGTCATATTGTTACACTGATAATTTGTTGGAAATTTGTTGGAGACACTGTCCTCAATCTGTTATGACGATTTCGTTACATTCATCCCTGCTATGCATTCTAAGGTAATGGGTTCTCTTTTTGCATTTGTGATTTACTTTACTCCTTTCAAGTAATTAACACTTATTTTTCAGATGTTTATTGAGGGTATATTCTCTGGAGATATATTAAGAGATGAAACTCAAGATGTGGCTAGGTTGTTTGATGGTGAAAATATTCCTCGTGTTAAGGAATATGTCTGAATTCCTTGTGGCACCATGAGAAGGAATACCATGGTTAAAATCAAGTCTAACCGTAATTCCATAACCAAGATAGAAACAAAAACTCTGAATGCTTTTAACTTATATAATGTTCGAGTAATAATTTTTATTATTTTGGTTTGTAGGTTTGCTTCCAAATTGCGAAAGCAAGGTTCTGTGCTAGGAAAACAGCATTGTTGAACCTATTCAAGACTATTGTAGCTGATAATCTGTTCGATCACCTAAGATTAGTGTTTGCGGATTGTTTAGTTTATCTTTAATGTTCTGTTTCTAGAGATACTCTTAATGGATTTATTCATTATTTCTAAGGGAAAAGAGGTTCTTGGATACATTGTTGAATGGGATATTGAGTTTACATATGGTATTCATCATCTCTGTTACTTCGTCGGTTCACAATGCTTAATATCTGCTGGAGCGAATATTGTGCACGGATATTAACTACAAAAATAAATGTTGAAGTTCAAAATAACAATATAAGTTATTTAACTGGATAAGGTTATATTAATGGTTATAATATAATGTTTTTTAATTTGTATGTGAAAACAAAAAAGAAATATTAAAAGACTTATGAGTTTATAAGAATGAGTTTTTTGATTAATTGATGAGAGTATTAGTATATCTTTATTTATGTTTTATTTCATAAATTTGAACACATTTGAAATTAGTTGGACATGAAGTAAAATTATTACTTATGAGATTATGGCATATAGAAAAATTATATTTAAAACAGTGTTGGTTTTCGAAAACTTTTGGTGGATTTTATTTTTATTAATTATATTTTGCTAAAAAAATAATCTTTTTTAATACTAACTAAGATATAGATTTGATATATTGTTTTGATATAAATATTTTAGCTATTGTATTGCAAAATGGAAGGTGTAATGTTGAAATCCGGTTTAAAACAAAATTATAAAATTAAATCTAAAAAAGGTGTGGGCTATCCAAATATCATGAATATAAAGGTTACATTTATTTTGCAAATCCGCGTATTTACGTTGCTGTTTATATTTATGTTTAGGTATGAACTTTGCTTTCTGGAATAAGTTGTTTGATTTGTATTAGTATAAGAGCTCTTTGTTGATTAGTTTCATTTAAATGTTTATTGATTTTAATTTTGTTTGCTTCTCTTTAGAGCTTGAATATGACTTTTATACCAAAGTGAACCTTAAGAAAGGCGTGTTTGCTGCTGAGAAGAAGGTTGAGAGCTTTGATTTGCGCATAACTATTCCTTATTTATTGGTTTGTTTCTAATCATCTTTAATATATGGCAGGCCCGTGATGAATCATCTTCTTCAGATGATGAACCTGCAACCAACAAGCAGCTCCAACCAATTTCAAAGCGCAAAACTAAAATCCCCACCTATGTCTAAGCAAATAGGACACGAGTTCAAGGGTACCAGATGAACAGCCCAAGGACCCATATCAAGAAATCTTCCAAGAAGCACAAGAGCACGAAACCGATGGCTTTGGCTAAGTAAGACCTATAACGAATCAGATTCCAAGTAAAATATAATGAATCAATTCAATGTTTGCTCCTTAAATCATCACTACGCAACTGCTCCGGTGGCTTCTTATGCTCAAATCCATGATCAAGCCAGACCTCAGAAAGCCGTCAGTTGCTCACTAAAAAATGAACTTGGCTACCAAAAAAGGAGAGTAACAAGCATAATCAACAAGACAAGACATCACACAGTATTATATAATTACAAGGCGATAATAATAGACTAAGACAAACCTGAAACTCCGCATTTGGGTCCAGAAAAAGTTGAGGAAGCTGAGAAAGTCAGATTTCAGCAGCCATGTCCCATGCATCCCTGGAAAAATGGTAAAGAGCTCACACATACAAATTCATCAAAAATGCAAATTAGGGGATCATAATGTCACAAATACCACATATGATGTTGATGAGTAGGAGGTAGCATAGGGTGGGATATTGGGGTACAATTCGCGGACCGCATTATCCTCTCAGCGAGAGTAAGAAATTCCGGAAAAGGCTAGCAACCAACAAGTCCTGTCTGAACAATCTCTTGAAAAGTTCTGTGGGGGTAAAATTAACTTCATGAGGAATGGAGAAAAAAAAACAAAACAACAAGGCAAACTTGAGAGTTTGGCCTTGATTGATACATTTTTTAGTCAAGAGTTTTTTCGTCTTGTTCATTAGGCGGAAAGTTTGGGAAGTACCGCGAGGAAGCACAATCCATGCAATGGTGTCCGTGACTGCAGTGAAGATCCAGTTTAACTCTCCTAACAATGTTCTATGGTCAGTTTGATGGCCGGTGGAATTGTTGTGGAATTGGCAAGAATTTTAAGCCAGTTTTTTGCCGGATTATCTCATAAATTCGGTTAGATTCCGTCATAAATTCGGCTAGATTTCGTCATAAATTTTTTAAAAAAATATATCAGATTCTACAATTCAATCAGATTCAACCATTACCACTTACACCCAAAACTAACAGTGAAAGTGGAGTTTAACGTATATTTTATTTCTATTTAGGTAAAAAAAATTATGATGAGAAAAAGATACTTTCACATGTTCCATAATATATTGCAGATCCTAAAATTTAATGTAAATCTTACTCTTTAAATCTTGAAGTAAACTTACACAAATTGAATTTTATTATATCAACTAAATCTATTAACATTCTAAAACTTATAAATTAATTGTAAAATTTTCAATCAAGTTATCTTAATTCGTCTTTTGGGTTGAAAATCAGGTTGTTATTACCAATTAATATTTAATAGTTTTGATTCTTTCTTTTTTTTCCCTTTTTGTCATAATTGTACAATTTAAGATATTATTTACTATCCAATCGAGTTCTTAGAGATTTCTTTTGTTAAGTTGATAATCTAGTTATTTGATTATTTTATACATTTTCAAAGATTTATTTGAATTTATCAGTATAAAACTAATACTAAATTATTATTTTGAATCCTGTTTGAGTTATCATTTGACTCAAAATCTAGCTATATTAATCAAGTTGTATTGGTCCAATTGTAACTTTTTTGTGGGGATTCCAGGGTTCGAGTCCACTTGACCACCAATCTGCACCTTAAATTGACAAATGTGTATCTTAATGCAAGGTCTCGTAGGTTTAGTTTTTGTGTCTAGAAAGCTTTTAGGATATCCACGGTTAAAAAGAAATCTAGCTATATTTATTATTACTTTCATTCAGATAAAGGAAATCATTGATTCCCGAATCAAAGGTAATAATAAATATAGGTAAATATGAATCAAATTATTAACTAAAATAGAGTTTTAAATTAATATTCATACAAATAAATCCAAGTAAAACTTTGAAAATGTCAAAAAGCTAATTAAAAAAGGATTACCAATATGACAAAAAAAAATCTCTTAGAACTTAATTGGATAGTAAATAATAACTTAACTAGCACTTTTATGATAAAAATAGAAAACACTGAAATTTTTAATTGATAATACAACAATCAGATTTTCAACCAAGAAACAAAATAGTTAAGATACACTTAATTGTTGAATCTAATCAAAAAATCCTTTTTCTTTCAGTTTGATTTCATGTGGTTTGTCTTCATCCATCCAACGGCGTGAATGAACGTTGACTAGCTGTCAAACGTTGACATTTAAGTCAAGTTAATAGGAGCAGTCCATGAACGTAACTGGGTCCCACCAAGGACGTTCGAACAATAAAAATAAATATATTTTCCCCTTAAATTACGCTTTTACAGACTCTCTCTTCACCGATATTTCAGATCTTCAAAAACCTCTCTCGCACACGCACTCTTGCTCTACTGATTCTCTTCTTCGTCTCTCGTGTTTCTTCTTTGAAATCAAGGTAAGCTTTATCGATTCGTTTCCATTTTTGTTCCTGATCTTCCGAATTGAAATGGATTTGATCACGCATTTCGATTTCACTTCTCCTTTCGATTTTCCGTTACCATTGATTTGTAGACTCAGAGTTTTCGAAATTGGATTTGAATTTTCTTGGTTAACTTCATATTTTGGAATCATGTTTCTAAGTAGCTTTATTAGCTGAAAGCCTGAAACTGTTTAGAGATTTGCGAAGGTTTTAGCTATGAAATTAGAGCTTTACGAGTTAGGTTTTTAGCTCGAAAATTTCTGTGTAATGTGTCGATTGATTGGAATTTAATTGATCTCTTCACGATTCGACTCCTCTGAATTAGTTTTTTATCCGCCGGTGAATTTTTCGAACTTGAAATTTGATATTTGTTCGATTCGACTTCAGATTTGGGAAATGTGAAGTCTCGTTATTAGCTAAATTTGTTAGAATGCAGTGTAATTGATTGATTTGGGAGTTTCCATGTGCAATTTCTTATGATACAGAATCAATGGGCTGTTTCGGCTGTTGCCATGAAGATGATTTGCTTGGAGCTGCTGATTATGGAGGCCAGAATATGACTAAACAATCTGGAGGTATATTTATAGCAATATTATTGTTTCTGCATTATCAGTGTTCGTGAATCAATCTTGTTAATTTTTGTTCTTGAATCAATATTGTTGTTTCTGCATTATCAGTGTTCGTGAATCAATCTTGTTAATTTTTGTTCTTGAATCAATATTGTTGTTTCTGCATTATCAGTGTTCGTGAATCAATCTTGTTAATTTTTGTTCTTGAATCAATATTGTTGTTTCTGCATTATCACTGTTCTTGAATCAATCTTGTTAATTTGTTTGAAGGAAACGATGGAAGACGTAATGCATCTGAAACCGCAACAAAAGGAGCTCAAATAGTGAAAGTGCAACCTATAGAAGTAGCTGCGATTCCTTACGATGAACTTACTGAAGCAACGAATGATTTCGGATCAAGTTCTCTCATCGGTGAAGGCTCTTACGCTAGAGTTTACCACGGTGTATTAAAAAACGAACAAACCGCAGCGATTAAAAAGTTAGATTCTAATAAACAACCTGACAATGAATTCCTCGCTCAGGTTTGGTTAATGGATTTACACAAATAAGCATTGTTTTTTTATTTTACGTTTTTAAAATTTTTGGAAATGAGAACTTGTAGGTGTCTATGGTTTCGAGGTTGAAACATGATAATTTCGTTGAGCTTCTTGGTTATTCCGTTGATGGTGCTTCACGGATACTTGTATTTGAGTTTGCTCAAAATGGATCTCTTCATGATCTTCTTCACGGTATAATAAAACATATTTTTGTGTGTTTAATTGATTTTATATTATAATCATATGTTTTTTCTTCAGGGAGAAAAGGTGTGAAAGGAGCTAAACCAGGTCCGCTTTTATCATGGCTTCAACGAGTGAAGATTGCTGTTGGTGCAGCGAGAGGACTCGAGTATCTACACGAAAAAGCGAATCCACATGTTATTCATCGCGATATAAAGTCGAGTAATGTTCTGATCTTTGATGATGATGTAGCGAAGATTGCAGATTTCGATCTTTCGAATCAAGCTCCTGATATGGCTGCAAGACTCCATTCCACTCGTGTTCTTGGCACTTTCGGTTATCATGCTCCTGAGTAAGTCTTAGCTTAAAATTTCGGTTTCGATCTTTCTTCTTCCGTTGCTCGATGTTTATGTCTTTTCTCTTTTGACTTAGATATGCAATGACTGGACAATTGAATGCAAAGAGTGATGTATACAGTTTCGGTGTTGTATTACTTGAGCTACTTACAGGTCGAAAACCTGTTGATCATACTTTACCTCGAGGTCAACAAAGTTTAGTCACATGGGTAAGTAAATCTTTTCATTTTTTTTAATTATCTTAACGAAGATCTTTTACTAAACAGTTTTTGCTTTTATGATCTTAGGCTACACCAAAGCTAAGTGAAGATAAGGTTAAGCAGTGTGTTGATTCAAGACTTGGTGGAGATTATCCTCCTAAAGCTGTTGCTAAGGTAATTAAAACACACAACCATTCTTGAACTAATGATTAGAAACGAACCAAATTAGACCAAAGTTCATCGATTTGAAACCCAAAAACCGGATTTGATTATAACTTGAACTGTTTAGATATTTCTATACCAAATTACCCGAACCGACATGAATTTTGTGCCATCAAACCGAATTAACTGAAATTCTTTATCAGTCATTTCTTGAGTAATTCGGTTAATTTTTTCTTCACCGAACAGAAATTTTGGTTTTTTGACTCAAATTTTTGGTTCCAAAACCCGAACCAAATTAAACCGTGTTTAATTGTCTGATTCAATTATTTTTACGTTTAATTGTCGTTTTGGTTGGTGATAATGCAGTTAGCTGCTGTGGCTGCATTGTGTGTACAATACGAAGCTGATTTCAGACCAAACATGAGTATTGTCGTCAAAGCTCTTCAACCATTATTGAATGCTCGTACCGGACCTACCGGACCATAACCGTCACCGTGTTAAGAAGTTCTTTCATCGACAATAGTGTTTATAGAATTCTGAATATTGATGCTAATGATTTGACTAATAAAGTATCCTGTTTTTATTTGTTTTTAAATTGAAACTTAAAACAATTGGAAAGAAAATAACAAGTGGTTATTTGCATGCGTAAAATAAAATTGGTGTATTTTTTTCTTTTTAATATTTTTTATAGCTAAGGAAATCTCAATTCGTAATCTTTATAAATTTCCTGTTATATGTTTAACTATTCTAACTTATTATGGAGAAGTCTCAGTAAAATTAACATATGTGACACATCTTCTTTTAACAAAAATATAACTCGACCAACGTCTAAGATGTGGACCAAAATGACTCATTTAATACTTTTCTTATCATGTTGTTTCTTGTTTTGTTTCTAACTTTCTAACATCACTACACGTGCTCACAAGTTGTTTTTGAATAGTATGTACAAAAGTCTAGCAAAGACTTTTACAAGGAGTCTAGTAAATAACTAATTCTACATTAAATTTTTGGGTAAGATATACTAATTACCTTACTATATATATCTCGTAAAAAAAATTATTAAATTTATTATTTATCGAGGAAAGAAAATTAGACTAATTATCCCCCGTGGAAGAAGTTAGGACTAACGTCGTGACTTGTGACAATTGGAAATTTAGAAAGAAAACAGAAAGCAGTTTCTTCGTGGAAAGTGGAAACGCTGAGTCAATCTTTAAGTCAAAAAGTCAAACGGACGTAAACGAGACGGTGCACGGTAATTACCCACTACGACCACTACTCAAATACTGCCAAGTAAGCAAACCCCACGATTCTCCACCAATCACAACACTTTCTTCCTTATTCCCGAAACTACCCTTCCTTAATCGACACCACTTCAGGACAAAACCGTCACATCACACTCACTTCGTCACTAGGGATTTAAAAAGGAGGAAGAGCAAAAGACTCTTTAGTATTATATAATTGAAAAAAGCCCTCAATTCCCTCAATTCCTTATATATCGGCGAAGATGATGAATACGGCGGGGGAAGGAGATTCCGGAACGACGAGTCCTCCGGCGATTATACCGACGGAGATGGCGGAAGCACAATACGTGAGAGCGAAAACTTCCGTCTGGTGGGACATAGAGAATTGTCAAGTCCCTAAAGGACTTGACGCTCATGGAATCGCTCAGAATATCAGTTCGGCGTTAGTGAAGATGAATTACTGTGGTCCGGTTACGATTTCAGCTTACGGTGACACGAATCGTATCCCTATGACGATTCAACACGCTCTTAATTCCACCGGAATTTCACTCAATCACGTTCCCGCCGGTAAAACTCAAAACCCTAGTTCCTCTGTTCTAGTGACTCTCAGTTGCGATCTCGATCCCTAAATTCTCTTCAATTGCGATTTCAAACCCTAAATTCTCTGTTCTTATGAATTTCAATTGCGATTTTGGTGTGTTTACTGGTTAGATTTCAACTCTGAAACAAATTCTGATTGATTTTGGAGTGTTTATTGGTTAGATTTTAACTCTGAATCGAATTTTCGTTGTTCTGATTGATTTTTAGAGTGTTTATTGGTTAGATTTCGATTCTGAATTCGAATTTTTGTTTTGTTGCAGGAGCTAAAGATGCGAGTGATAAGAAAATACTAGTAGACATGTTATTCTGGGCAGTAGATAATCCAGCACCAGCAAACTTCATGTTAATCTCAGGAGACAGAGATTTCTCAAACGCACTTCATCAATTAAGAATGAGACGTTACAACATTCTTTTAGCACAACCACAAAAAGCATCAGCTCCATTGATTCACGCCGCGAGAACAGTTTGGCTCTGGACAAGTTTATCAGCTGGCGGTATCCCTCTCACACCAGCCGAAACCTCTCTTCTCGTAGCTAATGCTGCTGCTACAGCTCCTGCAACTTCTGGTTCAGAGATGTTAACTATTCCGTCGAACCAATCTATGGATTCTAACAAATTCAAGCCTAAGTACATTCCAAAAACTTCGAAGACTCAAGAGACTAAACCGAGCAACAACAATTATCGTTATCAGCAACAACAACAACAACAACAACAAAACAACATTCAAGTGAAGCCGATCAAGAAAGCTCCTCATGAGTTCTTCGGTAGTAGTAGCGAGTCCTCTGTTTCGGCGACTACTCCGGTTAACCATTTTTCCGGTAATCAGAATCCGAATCAGTACACGAATCCTTATCCTTCTACTACTAGACCGGGTCCTCCTTATCCGATACGTCAACCTTATCCAAACCCTAACCCTAATCAGAATCATGATCATTCTTGGAATAACGGAAATAGCGTTATTCAGAATCCTCCTCAGAACTATTATCCTCCTCCTCCTCCTCCGAATGCTGGTTCGAATATTCGTCAGCCTTATGGTGGTAATGTTTTCCGTCCTTACCGTCCAGAGAATCTTCATCCTCCTAACGGTAATAACGGTTTCCGTCCAATGCAACCACCGAGAAACGACGCCCCTCGGTTTCCTCCTCAGTCTCAACCTCCTCTCATGACTACACCTGATTTCAGCAATCTAAATTTGTCGTCTCAATATCCGAACCGTCCTAATTTCAATCCGCAAATTAGACAAGAGTTTAGACCGGTTAACAACAACGGTTCAAACAAAGGTTATCTTCCTCGGAGTACTAGTGCTCCATCTTCTCAGCCAGTTCCGAACAATAGTACATTGGGAACACAAGAGGTTCAAGGTCAAATAGGCGTGATTCTACACGCATTGAACGTATTGAAAACCGAGAAAGTTATGCCAACGGAGTCAAACATCTCGGATTGTATTCAATACGGAGATTCAAAGCATCGTGGAACAGACGTAAAGAAAGCTTTAGAGAATGCAATAGAGCATCGTATGATTACGGTGCAAAACGTTGGTAAATTAAAGCTTTACATTGGTGTTAATGAAGGTTTATGGAATTGTGTTAATCCTTTAGGTGGTAACACTAAGCAATACTCAAAAGCAATTTGGGATAGATTACAAAAGTTCTTATCTTCATCTTCTGGTCGATCCGCCATTACTGCAACTCATTGCAGGTAAGTAAAAGCTATATCTTTTCCTAAAAATTGTTGCGAAATCTTTAATCTTTATTTGGATTTTATAGGTATGAAGCTGCACAAGTGTTGAAAAAGGAATGTTTGAAAGAGTTTACGATAGGTGATATACTTCAGATATTGAATATAACCGAGACAATGAAGAAATGGATTGCTCGTAATCAAAATGGATGGAAACCGATAACTATTAGCCTCGCTGCAGAGACTAAAACCAAGACTGGTTTTGTAATCAAGACCGGTGCTGAAACTAAGACTGGTGCTGAAACCAAGACTGGTACGGAAACTGAGGTCACGGCTACTGAAACTGAAACTGAGATCACGGCTACTGAAACTGAAACTGAGACAGGTACTCAGACAGTTGCCTGAACAAATCTTATCTTATGTTTACGGAAGATTTAGTAGTAGCGCCATAAGTCAAATATGGGTTACTACTTTTGAAAAATGGAAAATATTGAAGAGTCTTAGATAAGGAGGATAGTGTTTTTGTCGGGAAAACCGAAGAATGCGATGATTCTGAAGTATAGTCTTAATCTTAACTAGTTGCAACATTTTATTTTTATTTTACTTTCGTCGGTTCGGTAAAAGGAGTCGAAAAGGGTAAAGATTTTTAAGGGTTTGGACCAAATTTGTAATGGTTTGGTTCATAAAATCTTTACTCTTTGCCATCAAGAAGAAGAGGGCACAAGAATGTGGAAGAAGAAATGTGAAGTCTCTGCATCACTTAAGTTTCTGCAATCTGTTTACTTTTAGGTCTCATGATGTTATTACAGATATTTATGTGATTAAATATCTGTAATTTCACTATCTTCTGTCTTTTTTCTTTTGGATCATTTTTAGTTGTTTTTTTTTTATGTCTTATTATGAACTATGAAGCTTCCTTTCCTTTAAGAGTGTTTTTTTTTCTGTTGAATGTACATAAGTCTGCACTGGTTCTTTTAATAAATCATATGGTTCTTTTAATAAATCATATTATTAATGAAATGTGTAAATCAAGAAGTGTGGGTAACAAATTCTATAGTCAAAACATTAATTTTAAAACATTTTTATTTGTATTCATATGCAATAAAATCAAATTTCCCTAAACAGAAAGTAAAATATGATGGAAGGGAAGAACAACAACATGGTATACAGTAAAAAAAAAAAGAGCAAAATTACTCAAAATGTAAGAGAGACTGCGAAAAATCTCAAGGAAGAAAAGGATTATGAGATGGGAATGTTTCTTTTTGCAAATTATATGCCCTACAAAAAAAATACCAAATAATTATATTACTCAACAATCATTAGTAAATTTTTCAATTTACAGAAGAAATTTTTGTCAAAGGAAACTAAACCTGTTAGCTTTCACTACACCAAGTCCAACGGTTCCAAGAACGATCAAAAGAAAAGGCGTACCGATCAACCACGGGTTACCCTTTTTCGCATACCCATAAGTCCGTGGAACTCCACGCTTCACCACATTCGAATACACTTATAAAAGTTACAAAAGTTTCATGAGTGTTTAATCCACTAAAGCTTAGTTTTTAAAACATATCTGAGTATTGAGTTATTTTAATACCTGCACTGCTATATCGTCGTCGACCTTTAATATCACCTATTGTAAACAGAGACCAATGTCAAACTTAGAAACTGGTTATTGCTATATTCTATAAAAACAGAGTAAAACCAAATGAGCTAGAAATTGTATTATTTGCTAGAACAGAGTAGCAATGTGATCATGGTCTCTGTTTTTTTCATTCTTCCAACAAACAATATAACTCCAAGGACTCAAATCTACAAAATTCAATAACCAAAAATTATTGTAAAATGCAAAAGGTCATATTTCAGTTTTAATTACCAGATTCAAGGCAAGAGTAAGCTTCAGAGATCTGCAAACCAAATTTTGAATATTAAACTTTAAAACAAAAGTAAATGGTTTAATCTGAAGGTATTTTCAAATATGTAAATTGTCAGAAAACTGTGGAGAAACTAAATGTGTCTTCCAATACTCACTGATTTGAATTTGGATTCAGCACCGAGTTTTTGATCATCTGGAAATAGATCAGGATGTGTTTCCCATACTTTCTTCTTATAAGCAGCTTTAACCTATTTACCCAGTTTCATTCTCAATCAATCAAAACTAAATAATAATTCTCATTACATTTCGAAATTCCAAAACTGAAACCTCATGATCGAATTCAGTGATCATGGAATCAAAAGATCGAGTTAAAACCCTAATTATCGAATTGAATAATCGAGAAATCATCGAAAAGCTTAGAAATCACAGTAACAGAGCAATTCGAAAAAACCGAACGAGACAGAAACTTATGATTCCCATTTCAAACTAAAACTCGATAACCCTGAAAACATCCGTCGCCGAAATTAAACTTTATCATCGGAAAATTCAGGTCTCGAATCGAATTCAGTGATAGAGCTAACAAAAAAAAACCCTAAATTATCGAATTTCAGTGATCGAGAAATTGCCGGAAAAAGCTTTCACAAATCAAAGTAAATTAGAGAATTACGAAGAAGAAACCTGAGAAGGATCGGGACGAGAATTTGGAGGAAAGCCGAGCAAGATCTTGGCTTCCTCCACCTGCATTTTCCTTTTTTTCTTCCCAAAACGTTTTCCCGCGTCTACGTTTTTCGCGTTTCGGAGTCGGTCGTTTTTTACACCTAATTTTTTCGCTTGAACCTCGTTTTGACACGTGGCAATCTCATGACCAGTAGCTTTTTGTTGGCCCCCCATTTTGATTTCCTTCCATACAATACAACATTGTGTAATTTGTAAGGCATTAAATATGATATAGATCTTAATCAATTGTCATTTAAGGTATTATTTTTTTTGTTAAAATAAATTTGTATTATTTCAACTTTAAATGGGAGATTATGGTACTTTTTGGATTATCTCAACAAGAAAATAAGTTAGAATTAAAAATTAAAGTTTTGTTGAAAATTATGTTAAATATACATTAATTCATGAAAACATAAATCCGTAAACGTTCTCAATATCCCAGAATACATAAAACTCTCGTTGTGATCCATAAGAAAGTTTGAGTTAAGACAACAACGAGTGGTGATACATTAGTAACGCCACGGACACAAAGCATGAGGTAAAATGTTGATTTCCAATTTTATTATTGTTTTTTTATCGTTAACTTCACAAAATTTTTGGTTTTATTTATCTTAAAAAATGTCCAAACTGGTGATAACTATTTTTTATATAAAAATGATAAATTATTTTGATATATCTATCGTCTCTTATCGAACAATTTTTAAAATAATTTTGAATATACACAAGTTATGTTCGGAATTGAAGAACGAAAACATATTTTTAAGCAGTATATGGAAGAATTTCTACAAGAGAAAAATGATTTCAAGAAAAAGAATATAAATCTCGAGAAACAATTCGAAAACAAAAAAGATATGTTGAGTTTAAAGAGAAAAGATAGAAGAAAGAACAAAAACATCTTCTAATCCCCTCTTAAATTAAAACTTTACGAATGGTTCTAAAACATCATCCAATATAATTACTGTGTCTATATAGTTTCCAAGTAATTTATGTGGCAGTTTTACAATATAGTTTCGATGTAATTTTTTTAATTTCATTCATTTCATTGTGAAGGATAAGTAGTGGAATTCAAGCTAAGATGTGTAAAGCTGCCAATTCATTACCGAAGAGTTTTTTGGATGATTGATTTGTATTTCAATCGGCAAGTTCATCTGTGTAGGAGTATAAAAGCCCTTGCCACCTCCCATTGTTTTGAAGATATTATAAGCTTTCAAATGTGATTAGTTATGTTATTATATCTATATATATATTTTTAGTAACATTTGTTGTTTTTTTTTATTATTGCATGGAGGCTATACGATGTTTATAAAAAAGATGAAGAGGCTTAAGTTCGAGGTTCTCATAGCCTGATTAAGATATGGCTACTTTGGTTTATTCTCGATTTTTCTATTTTTCTCATTTGTAGTATTCACTATATAATATCAAAACTTACATGTTGCAATATTTTTTTTTCATAATTTATAAAATTTAACTAAATATTCAAAAGTCTTTCAACTTATCCAAATTTTCGGCTTACTTTGAGACGACTACTTCCATTTTGTGTTGAATACGTGTTATATATTTTTCACTTTTCAGCATCTTTTGATATTTTTTCCGATAACTGATTTTTCATCGTGAGTTTCGTTGAATCGTCTCTCATCTCGGAGTCTACTCCGATTTCATTTTTCCTCGTATGACTTTATTGTCGCTTGATTTGTTTCCCATCTCGAAGTCTTACTCTGATTTCACTTTGATTTTTCTAGAGTCTTTAATTTTTATCGTCGTTGTTTAAAGTTCAAAATACACAAATATATATTTCTTTTTGATAAACAAAATATATAAAAGATTTTTTATTCGTTTTTTTCCAGTCACGCTATATTTTCCTTTCTTGTTCACAATAAAAATATCACAAGTTAATAAAAAAATAATTAAAAGAAAATATTTTAAATTTATTAATTTCATAACGGTTTAAACCGAAATTAACGCGTAATTCCCTCACAACCATATGTTTTTACTTAAACAATTAGAGAGAAAAACAAAAAACCTAATAATCTACCAAATATAGACGAACTATAGATACATACACAAATTAAAAACATTAATCTTCTCTATATCTAAACCTCTCTTCTCCTTCCTTTCTCTGTTCCTTTCCGAATCCCTTCAATCATGAACACTCCAATCAAACTCTTCTTCTTTATTCTCTTTGCCGTAACCGCAGCAACCGCAACACAACGCCCAAACTATCTTTTCACACCGCATGCAAAAGCAGTCGCGAAAATATGCACCGTGATCCAATCAAACACAAGTCTATGTTGCAAAACGCTTAAACACGTTCCAACCGATGATCCAATCGAATTAATCAGATCACTAGTGGTTGCGGCTGAAAACGCGGTTAAGACGAAATCCTTAGTTTTCCTCTCACAAATCAAACCAAAACACAAATCAGACCTAACCGCAACCACGGTGATCAACAGCTGCGAGAAAAACTTGAATTACGCGGTTGAAGATTTCGGCACTTTTTGGAAAGCGTTTGGAAAAGATTTGAAGACATTGGCTTATAACTATTTTACGTGTAAGAAGACGTTAATGTCAATTATGGGATACCATTCAACATGTTTGGATGATATTGAAGATAAAGAGTTGTTGAAAGAAGTTGGGATTGGGATTGGAGTTGGGAAGAATCTAACCGATAATTCTTATGATGTTTTTAATAATTTGAATACTGTCTTTAAGAGTTTTGGTATTAATGTGAAGCTTAATGAAGATGATACTTCTCCCCGACCGCCACCGTTGTCAGATTATTATTACTGATGATATATGATTTAAGGTAAGGAATTGAAATGTAATAATACCGATAGTATATTGCGAATGGGAATCATAGATGGTTTTATTGTCTCATGTGTGATTGGTGCGTCATTTGTGATGTATGTTTTAGGTTTTGTACATGTATGGACGGGGTTTCGTGATGATTGGAAAGGATATATATTAATGAATTGTAATACTTTTTTTGTCTACTGTATTTTCTTTGATTGGTAACGTTGTATCATTATATTAGAGTACAGTGCATACCGTTTCTTGTACAACTATTTGGTGAAGCGGTAAAGAGATAGTTGGTATCACCATCCTTTATTATATCTTTAATTACTATTACTAATTGTACGGTGATTTCCGTTAATTTGTACCACAAGAAAATCCTTACTATCTTTGTGTTACCAAGCAATTCAACAATTTCTTGATCACCATCTCAATAAAAACGCATCTCAAGTTTTTTGTGATATCATTTTTATTTTTCCTTGTTCATGTAGTAACATATCATTTAACACTAATTGAATCCACTAACTTACATTTCTAATTGCTTCATCGCAATATCATATATTCATAATCAGCTACAATAACAATACCATACTCCATAGATGTACATATAATACAAGGACGTTGATAATAAATGCGTTACCTAATTGCTTGTTCTACTAGGTAAATATTAATCTATATAAATTTATATCAAGATCTCAAACCTAGCTTACTACTAGCAATTAGGTCCCATCTTTGATAACTGTTAGATCATTTGGACCATCTTATTTTCAGTATCCTCCAATATTTTTGATAAAAAATGGGTCGCCATTCCATCTGAGCCCCCGAAGCTTTCTGTAGATGCATGGAGAAGACTCTGATATGATCACCTTCTGTGACTGGTTTGGTCAGAGATGTATTTTTGGTTTTAGTCTCTCGTCTTTGGACCGCTTCTAAGGCCTCGTATGCATGATGGGGAGGATGACTGGAATGAAGTGTCGAAGTATGAGTCCACAGTGTTCTCAATGTCTTGGTCTGAGATGACACGGGCTCCCTGGTCATTAAGGATCCATGTAATACAATTGTTGGTTTTCCTTTGTTTCATAGATGCATGGAAAAACTTCGAGTTTCGATCTCCTTTGCGGAGCCACATGGCTATGCTTTTTTTAGCTCCAAGGTTTCTTCCTCTTTAAGGTCCGACATAAGTAGGTCATTTGTTTTCATAGATATGTGTTCTAAGTGGCGTTACCGTAATTATAGAGATTATTGACTCTATCTTGGAGGTCTTGGATTGCCTTCCAGCATTGAAATCATTTATGTGATGCCAAGATCGAGATGACAACTAGTAATCCGGTCCACAAATGGTGGAATCCAAGTTAGGATGAATGGCCATCAGTTAATGATTGCTTCCTTTCCTTCTTTATTCACCTTGTTGGACATGATGAGATTTGGAAGAATATTGGCAAGGACAGTGGTCCGAGCCCCACATATAATGGCAGTTTCAGCCATTTGGTTTATAAAATGGCTAAATCCTATATCTCAGAGTATCTTCTATAAAGATGACTTCGGTTGTGAATTGACGTATACTATCACTTTATAAGACACTCATTTCGAATCTTCCAATTTTCTATGTCATAAACCTGAAATTTTTAGATAATTCCATCCCATGCATTAAAATGCACGTAAATGAATGTATATAACCATCATACTTATACTTATAACTTTTAAATTCATCAGATTATAATTAACTAACCTGATTATAACCACACAATTTTTTGATAACCTCTTACATTTTTAGTAATGGAAACACCTCTTGATCAGGACATAACCAAATCATCTTGTGGTAACCAATTTTTAATCTCGAAGCCTAATATTTGACTAGAGAAATTTTAGCCATTCAACGTACCTAAAATCTCTCCCTCCATGCAAAACTCATGGAAGAGAATTCAACCCTAATTTTAGTAAACCACAACTCCTATAAGAATCACAACACAATGCAACCACAATCTTCATCAGCCCTAGTTCAATAAATACCATTGGGCTCTGTTTATAGATTAAAAAACCCCTCCCTCTCCTATTTACCTCCCGAATAAAACCGGAGGGAGATCCAAAAAAAAAACTAGAAAAAAAAAAACACAAAATCAAAAGGGGAAAAATATAAAACACAAAAAAAAAAAATTTGAAAAAGAAACAAAATGGCGATAGGCAAAGTTGTTGCATCCGTTGCTTCTATCCTTCTAGTGGTTGGTGTAGCCATTGGAGTTGTGACTTTTGTTAATAGAGGCGACAGCAAGGGCGACACTAATCTGAACGCGCATCAGAAAGCAGTTCAAACGATTTGTCAACCCACTACTGATAAAGACTCGTGCGCGAAAACGCTCGAGCCTGTCAAAAGTGATGATCCAAGCAAGCTGGTCATAGCCTTTTTGCTGGCTACAAAAGACGCGGTGACAAAATCGTCGAATTTCACTGCGTCTACTGAAGGAGGCATGGGAGCGAACATGAACGCGACAACTAAAGCTGTTCTTGATTACTGCAAGAGAGTCTTGACTTATGCTCTTGAGGATCTTGAAACCATTGTTGAAGAAATGGGTGAAGATCTACAACAAAGTGGAAGTAAGCTTGATCAGCTTAAACAATGGTTAACCGGTGTTTTCAATTACCAAACCGATTGTCTTGACGATATCGAGGCAGACCAGTTGAGGAAAATCATGGGTGAAGGAATCTCTAACTCCAAGGTTCTGACTAGTAACGCTATTGATATTTTCCACTCGGTTGTCACCGCGATGGCCCAGATGGGTGTCAAAGTCGACGATATGAAGAATATTACAATGGGAGGAATGGGAGCCCCTGCTCGCCGCCTGCTTGAAGACCAAGACGAGAAGGGACTCCCCACATGGTTTTCTGGAAAAGACAGAAAGCTGATGGCTAATGCTGGACGCAGTGGAGGTGACATTGGTAACTTCGAAGATGGCGGTCACGGTGGAAGGATCAAGCCGACATTTGTGGTGGCTAAGGATGGAAGTGGACAACATAAAACCATTTCTGCGGCTGTTGCTGCTTGCCCTGAGAAAAACCCTGGAAGATGCATTATCCATATCAAGGCTGGTACTTACAATGAACAAGTCAGAATCCCGAAGAAGGTCAACAACGTTTTCATGTTCGGTGATGGTGCTACAAAAACCATCATTACTTTCAACAGAAGTGTTAAACTTAGCCCTGGAACCACTACTTCACTCAGTGGCACCGTTCGTAAGTCCCAACTAAACTTTCTTTATTTCTTTTTCATAACAGCGGTAGATTTCAAACCAAAAAATCATTAAAATTTTGGATATTATCGTCCCTTAAAACGTCTAGAATGATATAGTATGATGATCGTAAATGATATGACTCGTTCACGGTAGATTCTATCTTGAAACTCAAATTAATATTTCTGTAGAAACAAATATTTTGTCGATTCTTTATAGTTTCCAAAAGAAATCTAATATGATGATTTGCAATGCTAAATAACCCGGTCGTTCTAATTTATACTGGGACGTAGTAACATTTTAACATGCACATGCAGAGGTTGAATCTGAGGGATTCATGGCGAAATGGATCGGGTTTGTGAACACAGCTGGTCCAGATGGACACCAAGCAGTCGCACTACGTGTGAACGGAGACCGTGCGGTCATATTCAACTGTAGATTCGATGGTTTCCAAGACACACTTTACGTCAACAACGGACGTCAATTCTACAGAAACATCATCGTATCCGGTACAGTCGATTTCATCTTCGGAAAATCCGCGACCGTGATCCAAAACTCACTAGTCCTTGTCCGAAAGGGAAACCCGGGACAACAAAACTACGTTACAGCCGACGGTAACGAAAAAGGAGCAGCGGTTAAAATCGGTATCGTTCTTCAGAACTGCCGTATCATACCGGACAAAACGCTCGAAGCCGATAGACTAACCGTGAAATCCTACTTAGGACGGCCGTGGAAGAAGTTTGCCACGACCGTCGTAATGGGAAGTGAGCTTGGTGATTTGATCCAACCATTGGGATGGAACGAATGGAAAGGTGAACAAAACCACAAGACGGCTAAGTACATTGAGTTCAATAACCGTGGACCAGGAGCTGATATTAGTAAGAGAGCTCCTTGGGCTAAAGTGGCTAAAGCCGCGGCTGAAGTTGAAGGTTACACTGTAGCTAACTGGGTTGGTCCGGCTAATTGGGTTCAAGAAGCTAACGTGCCTGTCCAAATTGGATTGTAATTAAGTAAATCCAAGTAAAAAAAAAGTTAACGAATAAAACAGTATGTGATAATATGTAAAGGTAACGCGTATACGATGTCGTCGCTGAGGATAAGGGCTCTCTTTTTTTGAGTTAACAATATTAGGGTTCTAGTCTTCTAGACATTTGGGATGAGGTTTGTATAAGATTGCTTTTGCTTCACGTGCAAACGAGAAAAAAAACCTTATGTTTGTTTTTTATTTTATTTTAAATTCCAAGTATTGAAATTCGTTTTAACCACTTTCTTGTGTGTATATATCCTTTAATGTTTTTTTAGTCTCGAGTCGAAATCACACAATCCCAAAATCTATTGAAAATCAAGTATTTTTATCAAGTATCTACAGTGATTAAGATTAAAATCATAATGATTTTCATAGATTATAAAACTCGATCTTGATTTTCATCATGCATAAAAAATCTTTTTATCCACTGGAATTAATCATTTGATTATATGTTCTAGATCTCGCAACCATTTCTATTATAATTAACCAATCATGTTGTAATAAGAATAAAAACTAGTTTTTGAAAAGAAGATATTGCAACTAAGTATATTATAAAAATAATCGAACCTCCAATTTTTTTAATTTTATAGATTTTTTATTTACACAGTGTAATTCTTAAGAAAAAAATTATGTAAAATCATGTGTCATGACCAAAAACATCATGTGTAGTGTAAAAATTTACTACTTCTGATATCTATTTTTTTCATAAGAATAAAATTTCCATAATAATTTAATGAAAATGTAATTAAAATATTTAGGATTGCTATGCCTCCGAGGCCTTGGTGAGTGGAAGACACTTATCGTTAATTGCTCCAAGATTTGATGACACATAAAATATTGACAACTAAATGAAATAAAGTGGAATAATCACAAATCAATATATATATATATAATATTGTATAATGGACAGAATAATAAAATTCATTGGCTGCTTGAAAAGTTTAACGTTGATTCGTTGCGTAATGAAGTGTAATGCGCACATAAAAATAAAAATAAAAATTATCTGTAAAGACAAAGTTAAGAAGACATTTGCCAACTAAACATCAGTGATCTAATTATAGTTTAATCTTTCAATTAGAATGCCATGGCCCATAAGATAAAGAAATGTCATGCAAGTTGCATATAAAAATCAATATGAACCGAACCGGTAATATTTCCAGTTGATGATGAATAGTATTGTACATGCCAAAACCAAAGACCAGTGGCTCTATACACTAGCTATGATTGGTGATCCCATAATCACCCCATATAAAAATCAACGGTAAACGGAACTTTTAACTTTTAAGTGCCACAATATTATATTTCACGATTTTCGGTAAATATTATAAGTCAAAATTAGCAAAAATCTCCATGCATCTATAAAAGTTAACCTAGTTCTTTAGGTAAGAATACCTGACTTTCTACAAATTCTACTCCGTTTCTAGTCTTTTCACATCGAACGTACGTTATATAATATTTAATTAAAAAAACACTAAAAATTCAAATGAAAAAAAAAATCAATTATGCATAAAAGTAAAATAAAATCAATTAGTGCTTGTAAATGGTTTCTATATCTTGAAAATTTGCTCACATTTCTAATGTAAAAACGATTTATTTATATAATTTAATATCTTATAAAAAAACAAAAAAAAACAAAAAAAAAAAACAGATAAAATAGAACAAAATGTATATTATACAATATCAATACAGCTAATGACCAATGTTTTTATATTGTATGAACAAAGGAAAGTTAAGATTGATTAGTCAAACTAAGTTTGAAAGAAAAAAACACACGAAAAATCTTATGTAAGACTTGTTTATTTATTCTTTTTTTAGAAGCTTCCTCTGTCTTTTTATTCAATAAAGTAAGTTGGTAATAAGACTTATCCACAGAGAAACAGGGAATAGAGACTAAACCACTTGTCTTTGTTCTGTCACGTCATTTGGTAAGAGACAAGGTCGTTTTTGACGACTCTAGTCCTTACATCTCGATTAGAAATCAAAATTCAAAATAGACCTGAATTCTTATTACAAGTTTTCTTGAAAACTCCCACTTCTTGTTCTTCAAGTAATGAACAAGAAGAGTATATATATTCAAACCCTACACAAACTTTAAGTAACACACACACAAAAGTCTCTGTTTCTTGAGGTACATGCTTCTCTGTTTCTTGATTCTTGTTTTTTTAAGTTCTTGAAGTTTCTTGTTTCTGGGTTTTGTAAAAATGAAGTTAGTATAAGGTCTTTGATCGATCTTCTTTAATCTTTTTGCTCTGTTTCTTAAATAGATCTTACAGTTTCGATCTTTAACTTTTGTTTTGATCAGTACAATGGACTCAAAGGAGGAGGGCTTGAAGATGGATTCACCAATCAGAGAAGAAGCAGAGACTTCAAACTCTAAATCCCATGAAGAAGAGGAAATAAAGAAAACAGAGTCTGATCTGAAAACAGAGAAGAAGGATGAAGAAAAAGAGGAGAAGACTAAAACGGTGCCGTTTCATAAGCTATTTGCGTTTGCAGATTCATTTGACATTCTTTTGATGATTCTTGGCACTATTGGTGCTGTTGGTAATGGTCTTGGCTTCCCTATCATGACAATCTTGTTCGGAGATGTGATTGATGTGTTTGGACAAAACCAAAATAGTTCAGATGTTTCTGATAAGATTGCTAAGGTAAACAAATAGTTTCTTACTCTTTTAAAACTTTGTTGTTTTAGACTCACAATGATTTATCTTTTGAATTTTTCTTACTCATAGGTGGCTTTGAAATTTGTATACCTTGGACTTGGAACTCTAGTGGCAGCTCTTCTCCGTAAGTATTATTTGCTAAACTATAAAAAAAAATTATTATGCAAGTTTTAGTGTTTTGAATGTGAAAGATTTTATATTTTTGTATGTTATTAGAGGTTTCTGGTTGGATGATCTCTGGAGAGAGGCAAGCTGGAAGAATAAGAAGTTTGTATCTGAAAACTATATTGAGACAAGACATTGCATTTTTCGATGTCGAAACCAATACCGGTGAAGTTGTTGGTAGAATGTCTGGTGATACCGTGCTTATACAAGACGCTATGGGAGAGAAGGTAAACAAAATAATATGTCAGATGAATAGTAGAATAATGGAATAGGCGTTTCATTTCTCTTGGTTATATAGCTGAATAGGTTTTCGCATAATGGTAAAAAGTCAGTTTTAGTAGACTAATGACGTTTCATTTCTCTGGTAATGTATTTAACATGTCCAAACTATATAGCGAAATCACTTTTTCAAGTGAAAATTTAATGAATGTTTGTAAAAGATTAAAAAAAAAAAAAAGTGGAATCGTTATAAATTTACGTTTCTAAAATACGAAAACATTGAAAAGTTTATTTTTATTAAAATTAATTCATGATGAATAGTATATCACTTTTTCTATATATTTTCACATTTTAAAAACTTGATTTTGCTATTTTTAATTATTCAGAATATTCATCATGTTGTCACGTTGATAAAAAGTGATTATGTTATATATTTTACGGGTGTTTAAAATATAAATGAAAAATATGAAACATCATAAATATTGAGCTTGTTATGATTATTCTGCAAAAGCTCCATTCAGCTAATTGTTTTCGCTGTTAGTTTATTCAACTATTCCACTATTCTACCATTTATATAACATACCAGTCAACCTCGTAGTTTTAATTTCGGATTGAATTTGATACAAAGTTTTTGAGAGACTTGATTTTATGTTTTGTAGGTTGGAAAGGCTATACAATTGGTATCAACATTTATTGGTGGATTTGTGATTGCTTTCATTGAAGGATGGCTACTTACATTAGTCATGCTATCTTCAATTCCACTTCTAGTAATGTCCGGTGCAGCACTCGCTATCGTCATCTCGAAAATGGCTTCTCGCGGGCAAACTTCTTACGCGAAAGCCGCGGTTGTAGTCGAGCAAACGGTTGGATCGATAAGAACGGTTGCTTCGTTTACCGGAGAGAAACAAGCTATAAGCAATTACAATAAACATCTTGTATCTGCTTATAGGGCTGGTGTATTTGAAGGAGCTTCCACAGGACTTGGTCTTGGTACACTCAATATAGTCATCTTTTGCACTTATGCTTTAGCGGTTTGGTATGGTGGAAAGATGATTTTGGAGAAAGGGTATACCGGAGGACAAGTTCTGGTCATCATTTTCGCGGTTTTAACCGGTTCCATGTAAGTTTTCAAATCGATTTTCTTGTCCTTAAACCAAAATTATACCAAACAAAACCAAATTGGTATATAATTTAGTTTTTTCATAAAGCCAACAAACCAAAAACCGTAAACCATTGACCCCTACTACTTAAGCTTGTTGTTTGTATGTAATCTAAAATTTGATCTTTCTTGTTAATATTTTCAGGTCGTTAGGACAAGCATCACCTTGTTTAAGCGCATTTGCAGCTGGTCAAGCAGCAGCATACAAAATGTTCGAAACAATCAAAAGAAAACCGGAAATCGATGCTTCCGATACAACCGGAAAACTTCTCGAAGATATCCGCGGAGATATCGAGCTTAAAGATGTAAACTTTAGCTATCCGGCTAGACCGGATGAGCAAATCTTTCGCGGTTTTTCGCTATCTATCTCGAGTGGTTCGACCTTGGCTTTAGTAGGGCAAAGCGGAAGCGGAAAGTCTACGGTTGTGAGTCTGATCGAAAGATTTTATGATCCGCAAAGCGGTGAAGTCCGAATCGATGGGATTAATCTTAAAGAGTTTCAACTCAAATGGATTAGAAGCAAGATTGGACTTGTGAGTCAAGAACCGGTTTTGTTCACTTCAAGTATAAAAGAAAACATTGCTTATGGTAAAGAAAACGCCACAATAGAAGAGATTCGTAAAGCTACAGAGCTTGCAAACGCATCTAAATTCATCGATAAGCTTCCTCAGGTTTGAGATTTTTTCCTCTGTTTCGGCCTCTGTTTTGGCCTCTGTTTTTTCATTATTAAATAAATAACTGAATTAACTGTCAAATTTTTCAGGGTTTAGAAACGATGGTCGGAGAACATGGAACTCAACTTTCCGGTGGACAGAAACAGAGAATCGCGGTGGCTAGAGCAATTCTGAAAGATCCAAGAATCTTGCTTTTAGATGAAGCAACAAGCGCACTTGATGCAGAATCTGAGAGAATTGTTCAAGAAGCTCTTGATAGGATCATGGTTAACCGAACAACCGTTGTTGTGGCTCATCGGTTAAGCACAGTGAGAAACGCAGACGTGATTGCTGTAATTCATCAAGGCAAGATCGTAGAGAAAGGTAAAAAAAATCAACTTCTTAAAACATAAAAACACCTTTCTATATAGTTTGATTTTTAGATCGATTGATATCATAAATGTATGATTCAGGTTCTCACTCTGAGCTCTTAAGAGACCCCGAAGGAGCGTATTCGCAGCTCATACGTCTACAAGAAGATAACAAGAAACCTGAAGATACAACGGACGAACAAAAATCATCAATAGAATCTATAAAACGGTCTAGTTTGCGAAAATCGTCGTTAAGCCGATCTTTAAGCAAAAGATCATCTTCTTTCTCTATGTTTGGTTTTCCAGCAGGAATAGACACAAACAATGAAACCAAACCGGATCAAGAAACTCCGATAAAAGAAGATCAAGAAACCGTAAAACCCAATAAAGTGTCCTTCTTAAGAGTCGCTGCACTAAACAAACCAGAGATTCCAATGCTTATACTTGGTTCAATAGCCGCGGTTTTAAACGGAGTTATACTTCCGATCTTCGGTATTCTAATCTCAAGTGTAATCAAAGCGTTTTTCAAACCGCCTGATGAGTTAAAATCCGATACAAGGTTTTGGGCGATTATCTTCATGCTTCTTGGTGTAGCTTCAATGATCGTTTTTCCGTTACAAACGGTGTTTTTCTCTATCGCGGGTTGTAAACTCGTGCAACGGATAAGATCAATGTGTTTCGAGAAAGTGGTTCGTATGGAAGTTGGTTGGTTCGATGAGAATGAGAATTCGAGTGGTGCAATTGGAGCTAGGCTTTCAGCTGATGCAGCAACGGTTCGTGGTTTAGTTGGTGATGCGTTGGCTCAAACCGTTCAGAATCTTGCGTCTGTAACCGCGGGTTTGGTTATCGCGTTTGTCGCCAGCTGGCAATTAGCGTTTATTGTTCTCGCCATGCTTCCGCTTATTGGTCTTAATGGTTATATATACATGAAGTTCATGGTTGGCTTTAGTGCAGATTCAAAGGTACGTAAAAACTAAACCCATGCACATGCATGACAAAATATACTTTTATTTTAAATTACTCCACATGCAAGATCATTATTCTTCGTCTGATGAGAAATGTATAATTGTTGGCAGAGAATGTACGAAGAAGCGAGTCAAGTAGCGAATGATGCGGTGGGAAGCATAAGAACAGTTGCATCATTCTGTGCAGAAGAGAAAGTGATGAAAATGTATAAGAAGAAATGTGAAGGTCCAATGAAGACTGGAATCCGTCAAGGCATTGTTAGTGGTATCGGTTTCGGAGTTTCTTTCTTCGTCCTCTTTGCTTCTTACGCCGCCAGTTTCTACGCCGGTGCAAGACTTGTCGATGACGGAAAAACAACCTTTGATTCAGTCTTTCGGGTAAAAAAGAAACCGTAAAAATACATTTCAAGATTTTACCAATTTTGTTTCACTAAATAGATTTTTGTGTTCAGGTTTTCTTTGCGTTGACAATGGCGGCGGTTGCGATTTCTCAATCGAGTTCGTTGTCTCCTGATTCTAGTAAAGCTAGTAACGCGGCTACATCGATTTTCGCGATTATAGACCGAGAATCAAAGATTGATCCGAGTGATGACTCTGGGAGAGTTCTTGATAACGTTAAAGGAGATATTGAATTTAGTCATATTAGTTTCAAGTATCCTTCAAGACCAGACGTTCAGATCTTTCAAGATCTTTGTTTGTCTATTCGCGCCGGAAAGGTTAGACCTTAATATTAAAACAAAAATCGGTAATTTTTTATGTATTTCGGTTTAGTTCGGTTCAACTAAATTCTGAATTCTCTTGTGTTTCAGACAATAGCTTTGGTAGGAGAGAGCGGAAGCGGAAAATCGACAGTGATTGCATTACTACAAAGATTTTACGACCCTGACTCGGGCCAGATCACTCTTGATGGAGTTGAAATCAAGACATTGCAGCTGAAATGGTTAAGGCAGCAAACCGGTTTGGTAAGTCAAGAACCGGTTTTGTTCAATGAAACAATCAGAGCCAATATTGCTTACGGTAAAGGAGGAGATGCAAGTGAAACCGAAATCGTATCTGCAGCTGAACTCTCTAATGCTCATGGCTTCATTAGTGGATTACAACAGGTAAATTTTAACCGTACCAAACCTAATAAACCGAATTTCAGATTTAAACCGAATCATCTACTTAACCGTTGCAGGGATATGATACAATGGTTGGTGAGAGAGGAGTTCAATTATCAGGTGGACAAAAGCAAAGAGTAGCCATAGCTAGAGCCATAGTCAAAGATCCTAAGGTGTTACTCCTCGACGAAGCCACGAGCGCACTAGACGCGGAATCAGAACGTGTTGTTCAAGACGCGTTAGACCGAGTTATGGTTAACCGAACCACCGTGGTGGTCGCACATCGGTTATCGACAATCAAAAACGCCGATGTAATCGCAGTGGTTAAAAATGGAGTTATAGTTGAGAAAGGAAAACATGAGAGCTTGATTAGTATTAAAGATGGTGTTTATGCTTCTTTAGTCCAACTTCATTTGAGTGCTTCTTCTTAATTTCGTTTTCTTTTTATAAATTTCCCATTTGTGAAATATTATACAATGTAATTCTTTTTCATTTGTGAGTAATGTTATAGAATCAAGGATTGTTATTTCCTTTATGCAATAGAATTAACACCAAAAAAAAAATCAACTTTTGAGATTAAATGAGAAATGTTTATAGATTCTTGTTATCATTAACACAAACAAAAAAAACAATTAATCATCGTCTTCACTTTCATCACTATATGAGACTAAACCTAAACCGGTTTGCAGAGGTTGAGGCAAAGTTTTACCCGGTTCATCGGACTTCCGGTCGATTTGGCTTCCCGGTTTGATCTCTTTCTTGTCTTCCACTGTTGGTTTAACCTTCTTCGGTTGTGGTTTGACTTTTATGATCGTGTTAAAGGCACGAGTCGTGGTGTTTCTCTTCCCGGTTTGTTTATTCGGTTCTCGGTTAGTGACTGAAGCTGGTTCTTGTGGTGGTGGTGCTAAGTCCTTTGGTTGTTCGTGAAGAATCGCTGATCGCGCCGCAACCGCTGCCTGTATAATCAAAACCGCAAATCTTTTATAGCGTTTTGCAAATCTGTTTTATTGAAAATCACATTCAACAAAGAAAACTTACTTGGAAACTACGAAGCTGTTCTTCGTCTTCATTTGCTAATTGTTTTTCGTATTCCCTCTTTGACTATACAAAGAAACCTCAAGAATCATTCAAGAGCTTAAAAACAGATTCATTAATAAGAGATTTTCTCACCATTTCGTATTTATCGAGAAACTCAGTTTCTTCTTCATCAAGAGCTTTAGGTGGTCCTAATTCAATTCCAATTCGAATCAAAAAAACAATTGATTTCTCATAAATTAGAAGAAGCACTAAGTGATTAATTACTCACTATGTTTGAATCGTTCATTGAACTCAGCGTCTTTCTTATCTTTGTTCTCTTTTAGAATCTGTAATTTGAATTTAGGTCAAAAGAAGAAATTCAAATCTCAATCGGATTCTGAAATTTTCCGGGAAAATTAGAAGAAGCGACAATGGAGGATTGGAGAAAGTAACCTCGTAAAGAGCTCTGTCTCTCTGGAATGTTCCATCTTCGACTCTTTCGCCTCTTTCTTTCTTCGATTCATCTAACTAGATTCACGATTAACAAATTCGGGATTTTACGAAATTAGGGTTTTCGAAAGAGAAGGTAAGATTGAGGGAGATTAAAGAGAAGAAGAAGAAACCTGTTCCTCAGAGACGAAATTGAGTAACCTAATAGGCTTCACTGTCTCATCAGCCATCGTCGTCTTCTTCCTTCTTCCTCTCCGCAACAAAACAATCGCCGCTTTTCGTTGGCTCCGAATAAAAAAAATTACCAACAGAAAAAAAGTAATAGGCCCAAGATTTTAATGAGGCCCATACGTTTTGCAGAGAGGCCTATAACACTGGTAATAAAATTTACATTCTTCGCACCACGTTAACGGGTTTAACGCAGTTTAACACACATTTTCTTTGTTAATAAAAATTATTTTTTAAGTTAGATCACTTGTTTCGTTCACTAAATGAGATTAAAAACGTAGTTTGAACTCACGAAAATCTGAGGTAAACACATGAGCTAATGTTAGATCAATTTTTTCCTATCAATCAGTAGAGTTGTCTCCAATCGAACATATTAAATTAGCCTAAACATGGGTCGTCATTAAGGATTAAATCCCTCTGAATTAATTACAAACATTGTGAGAAAATTGAAGACCCAGTTTGGACGGTTGTACATTAATGCCATAAAAACTTCACTTAATTCATCAACAAACTCAGACATAATTAAAAGAGACAATAAATTCTGAAACTTCATTTAATTCATCAAAATTATTACAACCAAACGAAAAGACACAACAAACTCGGACATAATTAAAAAAGACTTAACTAACTCTTCATTACGTCTTACTCTATGAATGAGAGACGAGATGTACAACAAAGCGAGGAATAGAAACACATAAATTCTAGAAACAAATTCTCCATAAATCGTCTTAGGGTAAAAAGAAACACCATAGCCCAAGCAAGATAGAAAGCGCCGGCGTAAAATCTGATGGGAAGCTCAAATTCCAAGAAACACATTATTTATGTCTTCATTTTTTTTATGGTGAGTTGAGTCGAGTGACTAAGTGAGTCAGAGTGAAGTTTATTAATTTAATATATATACACACAGGTTAAGGGGTATATTCGTCTTTTTCTTTGATTTATGCTTGCTCACCAATTTTTATTAAGTAGTTGTGTGAGGTAATTATGTCTACGGAGTAAGAGTGTTTCTTTTAGCAGCGTTTCCGCAAATAAATTTGTTTAGGCTATTTTAGTGTTTGGCTTTTGGTAAGTTTTGTTTTTTCTCCAAATTGCGAGGAGAACAATATTCTATTATTGCATCTTAAGTAGAATCTCAACCAAAACATAACTCAAACTAAAACCCTAAACTAACATAAAAAAAAAAAAAGCCAATTGAAAATACTTTGCAAGTGAAACTAAATACTAAAATGACAATTTTGCTTATACACCAACTATAATTTCAAATGTATGGATATATTTTTTAGGAAAGTGGATTCATTTCATTTTTTTTGATGTTTCTATGTACAAATTCTATACATTTGGATCAACTTGTCTCAAATCGTATCTTCTAAAATGTCACACAATATTTTATACCATGATAGAATTCCAAGAATAATATTTTTTAAGTTAATAAACATTAATTGTCACGCTTAATATATCTATAAAATGATAATTACAAAACCATAACAGTATTAATTTATCAAAGACAACCTTCGTAAAGACAAAATAGTCTCAATTGGTTTTTCCACCAACTGACTCACAAAAGTTTTCAGCAGCTGATACTAAATTTTTATTTACATGATATCATAAATGTTGTGTTAACAACATAAAATAATAATTGTTTCATAAACAATTCCCAAAAAAATAAACAAATAGCATGATGATATAACTAACTTTATGCAAGCAGAAACGTAACACTATCGTTTGAAATGTGTAGTAGTGTTATGAGAATAAAATAGATATATCAAGACACTAATAATAACATAATATTTGTTTATGATGAATGTAAATTTGTTAATCTTAAAGAGTTTCAACTTAAATGGATTAGAAACAAGATTGGACTTGTGAGTCAAGAACCGGTTTTGTTCACTTCGAGTATAAAGGAAAACATTGCTTACGGTAAAGAAAACGCGACAATACGTTTAACAACATAAGAACATATTATATTGTTTTTGCTTCTATTTTTTTTATTTTGCTTTTTATTACTTTAGTGCATGAACATGTATGTTAATGGTATTGATTTTCAATTTACGTATAGCAATTTGTAGCCCTATAATTTATAGGGTCACATGATTAATTAAATAATTTAAGTCCCATCGGGTCTAGCTAAAGAGATTTGGTCAATATCTATATTTCTTTTACCTATAACATAAACAGCTTTTAAACATATTATCCAAAATTTTGTATCTAATTTACGAATACTCGAAACATTTATAGTAAAAATCTTCTCCTACTGCTCACTCGAACTTCCATCGTCTTCAAAGACCATACATCCATATTCGAATATTGTAGCACATTCGATAAACCTAAACGATCTTTCAGACTCCATACTCTCGTACCACGACAATGTTCAACGTACCAACTTGGCCATGATACTCTACGAAATTTTTCAGTGTGAAGATCCAAAGCTACTAACTCTATACCATAGTGTGAAGCACGGTATAGTCACCGTCTCGTTTGGATCGCAAAGGAATCGTTTTGTATTTTCCCGTAACCATTTCTTTCCCAAATCCCATGTCATCATACAGGGATTGTTATGAATCCGATTGTTTTGAATTTTGACTGTGTTAGGCTGTGACTTTATAAAAATAAAATTAAAGCCATGTTTTGTTGGGAATGTTCTCTTGGAAAAAAGTCACAACTCTCAAAATCTCCCCCTAAATCATTTAGTTAAATTCTATTCTATGTAATTTCTTTAGCAAAAGCTAAATGATATTTGTAATAAAAAAGATTTCTCATTTCTACCAAGAAAAGAAATGAAATTTTGCTACTATTCAAAGTTTTTAAAATTGTTTGTTAAAATTTTAATAAACATACCCAAATCAAACAAGTAAAAACTAGTTTAGTACATGAGAATTATGTGGTTAAATCGTTTAAAAATCTATTAATTCGGATAAAATACATTATTTTCCGTACAAGAAAAACCCCTCTTCTTCGTCTTCCATTGCAAGTCGCTTCTCCACAAGCTCATCATTACTCTAATTACCTCCGGAATCTTGGCCACGTGTCCCCGCCGCCACGCCTTACTGTTACACCGGAGAGTAGACTCTGTTGATGAGAAGAGTCTTATGAAAAATATCAATCTGTCACCAAATCAGAAAAACAAAAACAAATCTATGTTTAGAAAAATCTAAAGTTCTCTGCTTTAATCAAACTCAATCAATTTGAAAGCATACCTGATTTTCGGTTTATGCTAGATTTCGACAAGTCATTCGATCGTTAACTAACTCCATAATCGCATCTCTTAATCTCTCATAATCCTCTGTTTTATTATAAACCTGACGCGAAATCCGAACATACGCAACAATCAAACCACCATCTCTATCTTTCACTCCTTCTTCCTTATCATTTCTCAATCCAAGAAAATAAACCGGAACCTCAATTCCAAACCGGACACGAAGATACGACCGCAATTTCTCAGCATCTTCATCACTATCAACACATAGTTTCGAAGGTAAACCGATCATAACCATCGCAACACACATTTCAGGAGGCGAACCAAGATTCGTTCCCCAAGCATTAACCAACATTAACCCCATTTTAACAGCTTCATCATGATTCCGTTTCATTATCCCTTCGATTCCACCTTCGAATCGATTCACAAACTCAATCACAGACGGAACAACAAGCTGTGAGCTATAATCTCTAGTTCCAATCCAAGAACTCTCTATAGCTAAACCATTTCCATACTCATGTGACACTACAGGATGATGAAGACGACCATCATCACTATCACAACGGTTCTTGGAATAGAAAAACGCAATCGAAGGTGGACAAAAGAACCATTTATGGAGATTACTAACGTAATAATCAGCTCCGATTTCTTTCACATCGACTTTAACACTACCAATAGCATGAGCTGCATCAACGAAAACTTGTTCCACACCTTCTTCTCTACAGATTTTCACTAATTCTTTAACCGGTAATAGAACACAAGGCATTGAAGTTATATGATCGATTATAGCTAATCTAATCTTTCTACCATTAGCTTTACCTTTCACTAATCCTTCTCTAAACGAATCTATAATCTCTTCGTTTGAATTCACAGGGAAAGGTAACTTAACCTCAATCGTTAAACCACCGACACGATTAACGTAAGCTTGAATCGATTTCTTCACGCTTTGGAACGCACAGTGAAACATCACTACTGTGTCGTCTCTTTGATATTTACCTTCGGAGAAACACCGGCCGATTTTCTGTAACACGATTGCTGCGGCTGTGGTTGCGTTATCGACGAGTGAGACTTCGTCGACGTTATCGGCGTTGATTAGGTTTTTGATTACGGATCGTGAAGCGAGAAGTCCGCCGCGGAGAGTGTTGAAGTAGAAGTCGTCGGGTTGACGAAGATAACGAATCTGCCAATCGCGTTGCGATTCGAGAACGGAGCTTGGACAGCAACCGAAGCTTCCGTTGTTGATTCGAGCTACGCCGGTTTGGTGGTGAGCGAACTCGGATTGGATTTCTGACTCGGTTAATAACTCGGTCAAGCGTGGTTTCTTCGTGGAGCGGTGATTGTTGTGAGTCGTCATCGAATCGCCGTTGTTCCGCCGCTCGTTTGCCTCCATCGGATTGAAGCTAGGGTTTCGTCTGGGATTGTGGGGATTCACAAATCGAGTGACTCTGAGGTTTTGAGGGTCAAATCAAATCGTTGTTGTGGTTCACTGTTTGATGCGTCATCGTCGAATTTAGTGGTGCGGTGACGCTTTTGCGCTTCCCGACAATTTTTTATTCAATTAAAATAAATCTTATCTCGTTTCGATAATTATTTTAATTATCGTTTAATTAAAGTTTTAGATTTGGGCTTTATTGGGACAATATAATGTGGGCTATTATTGGGTTTCCTTTTATGAAATGTGATAATTTCATCTTTGTTACTCATCTATAATCTGCATTAGTTATTAATGACTACAAAAAAAAACATTTGCTATTTTCTTTAAGTTTGGTTATTATTAATGACTATATAAAAAAACATTTGCTATTTGCTTAAAGTTTGGTTTGAAAAACTTTTGCATTTTTTTAAAAAAAATTTCTTTTTTATCATAAAGATAAATAACTTATTATTGATTGTCAATAATCCAAATTTTATAGCCCAATATTAACTACTTAATCTTCATCATTAAAGGATCACGTAATTAAATAAACAACGAAAGGCAATCCAACAACTACGACGCATATGAGCTTCCACGACAATAGCAAGCTGTCACCTCCACCGACATTAAGAAGCGAGAGAACTTGGACTCACAAGCCTCTGAAACTTTTGCATTTTCAAAATCGAAAATAATCAAATACAGATAAACTTAATTATGATCACCACGAGATCGAAAATAAACTTCGATTTTAGAGAATATTGATTGGGTGTTGTAACATTGCAACACATATATATATTTGATTAGGACAAAACTCTACAACGAAGATGGGAAGAAGCTTGATACAAAAACATTTTCTGCTATAGGTTTCGGTTATTTAATCTATTCCAATTATTAATTTTGTTATTGGATCTAATTATTTGTTTTAAATTTCGATTATTTTTCTAAAATATGTAAACCAATTGGGTATGCCAAAATCGATTATGAATATGTTACTTGTAATATACATCTCGTGCCATATTTCACTGATACAAAGAATTTATCTCTATTTATCTTTCGTTATCTCTCTTGCACAAAAATCATTTATATCGCCACCGCCATTGTTATATCTTCGAAAGTAACTTCATCGATCGCTATCTTCTAGATAGCAAGATAAACACATATGCTTAACATATATCTTTACTATTTTATTGCGATAAATTGATTCACTAATTTTAATTTCAAATTCATGGATGTCTTTTTATATGTGGAATCAATTCATTTTTTTATAATTCATGTACAAGTTTTATACATTGAGATTGCAAAAATTGATTTCCAACACATTGTATTTTGTTTACATCAATTTGTCTCAAACCATATCTTTCTCAATTGTCATCCCAATATCTTCTATCATGATAAAATTTAAGACATGTCTTTTTGATTGATAGACATTAGCTGATAAAATTAATATGTCTATAAAATAATAAATTACAAAACCATAACAACATTAACAAAACCATAACAACATTAACTTATCAAATGTAATCTTCACAAATACAAAAGTAATATCATTTGGTGGAAACTTTAGTTACTCCATCAACTGGCATACAAAACATTAGATGATAAATGCTTCAGGAACAACATGAAATAATAATAGTTTCGTAAAGAAATTTTTGTGATGAACAAATAAATAATACGGTGCTACAACAAATTTCATGCAAACAAAAACATAACACTATCGTTTGACATTTGTGGTAGTTAAATGTATCGATATAATATAATCAAAAATATAATCTTGATCACTTGAAATCAAAACAAGGTTGGTCAGTTCAATATTGTATGTCACCTAATTCATCATCAAACCAATGAGTTATTACTGTAAGTTAGATCTTTTTTGTCTTTGTTGTTGGGATCTTTTGATGGCTTTGGGAAGACATTTACGAGTTTGATATGGAATTTGATATTACTTAGCACATGTCTCCCACTGTTTCCAATCAGTCTCTTCTCACTAACACCTACAAAGTAGGTAATTAACTAAATAATTTTATCTTCAAAACCTCCTTTTATAAGAGTTTCACATAAACTTTGGATAACATCATATTTTATCTTCAAGATCTCCTTTTATAAGAATTAAGTATGGATTAAGATAACATCCAAACCAATGAATTTCTTGTGAGTTAACTCGTTTGTAATTATCAAAAATGAAAAATGGTTCCATATTTTTTCTATTAACTACGTATATGATACCTACCAATCATAAATTACACATAAACCTTGGAAAATTAAAGAGAATGTGGATTCATTTGTCTTTCAAATAATTTCCTCACTTCTTATTCCTAATTTTTTTGTTATTTCTTCTTCTTTTACCTAATTCCCTATAAAATAATTTTTCCATTACCTAACCATTATTCAAGTTGCCATTGGATCGACATTCCAAATGGGATTAGAATATAAATCCATCTTTTCTCCATTCCTATGGCTAATAATTAATTAATGCATCACACAGTTGACTTATTGACTATAATATGGGCCTGGCCCATGTACACTAAGAATAAGCTTTGAAATAGATCCAGCCCTAAGCACGTGGCGGCATATAATTGGGTGTAACTCATGAACAAAGCTCGTCAAAGGTCTGCAACTTGTAACACTCTTCTCTCGATTCGCCGTCTTCCCTTATCTTTGCTAATTGTTTTTCTCTCCGCCGTCTTCGAACTTCCCGACGATTAGGTCAGGGTTCTTCTTCTTGTACTCCCCGTAGTCTCGAATGTCTCTCTGTGAAATCGATTTAGATTTGAGTTCATTTCTATCTATCAACATATTCGTTAAATCGCTGCTCATTTCTGCGAATCTATGATTTTTGTTTTTTCTCTGTTCCTTAACTTTGAATTATTTACTGATTATTGTTTCGATTTTTCCTGTTTTTGATCGGATTTTGATTACTTATTACAGTGTTTTCGATTTCGTTTGAGCTTAATCGATTTACCGATCTCGTAATTAGCTTGCGATTAGTGATTCTAGGGTTTACGAATTCGCCCGTGATTACTTTGATTCTTAATGTGTTTCTTTGTGTTGATGCATTCAGAAAAAAAAAAAAAAGGTTGAAGATGGTTGGTCCAAGTGGGAAAAAAGAAAAGAAAGAAAAGGTTGAAAAGGCAGCAGCTGGTACAAGTGGGAAGAAGAAGAAGGACGTTAAGAAGGAAACAGGTCTTGGACTTAGTGTTAAGAAAGATGAGAATTTCGGTGAATGGTATTCTGAGGTTTGTTTCTTATTATACTCAAGAAGATTGTTGTTTTCAACATTGTTTTTTTGTTCAAAGTAGGTTTTGTGACATTTGCTTCTTATGTCTGTGTAGGTTTGTAAACACGAGATGATTGAATACTACGATATCTCTGGTTGTTACATCCTTAGGCCATGGTCAATGGCGATTTGGGAGATAATGCAAGTGAGTATTATCACCATTCCTTTATTTTTCTCTTAAGTGGAATCAAGAATTGGAAATAAGAAGTTTGATCATTTTTGTTTTCGTTTTTAGACTTTCTTTGATGCGGAAATCAAGAAAATGAAGGTGAAGAATTGCTACTTCCCACTGTTTGTATCTCCTGGTATGTTGGAGAAGGAGAAAGATCACATTGAGGGATTCGCTGCTGAGGTTTGTATATATTATTCTCAAATCTTAAGACACTATTCTTAGGAAACCATTTGTTTATAACAGATTTTGAATGTGTTTCTTGTTTAAGGTGGCATGGGTTACGAAATCTGGCAAATCTGATTTGGAAGTGCCAATTGCTATTCGTCCAACTAGTGAAACTGTAATGTACCCTTACTACAGTAAATGGATCAGAGGACACCGTGACTTGCCTTTGAAACTTAATCAATGGTGTAACGTTGTTAGATGGGAATTCAGCAACCCTACTCCATTTATCCGGTACTTCAAATTTTCATATACACCTTTCTAGTTTCAGTTTTGTTTGCCAGTTGGCTCATTGTGTAAAATTTTTAAATTGCAGGAGTCGTGAGTTCCTTTGGCAAGAAGGACACACTGCTTTCGCCACTAAAGAAGAAGCAGACCAAGAGGTAAAGTGAAAACTTGAATAAACTTTTTGCTACTATGATCCAATCATTTAGGAGATAACCGATTCGTCTTTGTACTGTTTTCTTCTTCAGGTCCTTCAAATTTTGGAGCTATACCGTCGTATCTACGAAGAGTATCTCGCTGTTCCAGTTGTGAAAGGTATGAAGAGTGAAAACGAGAAGTTTGCTGGTGGACTTTACACTACAAGTGTAGAGGTATGTAATATTTAGTTTTTGTGTCAAAGAAATGTCTTTATTTTTGCTTGTGGATTTGAATAGATACTCTGATTTGAAATAGGCTTTCATTCCAAACACGGGTCGTGGTGTACAAGGAGCAACTTCTCATTGTCTAGGACAGAACTTTGCGGAGATGTTTGAGATCAACTACGAGAATGAGAAAGGAGAAACAGCTATGGCGTGGCAGAATTCTTGGGCTTACAGTACAAGAACGGTAAGAAACATCTTGAATTAGTTTATATTTGATTATAGGTTCTTACGGTTTAACTATTATATAGATTGGAGTGATGATTATGACTCATGGAGATGATAAGGGACTGATACTCCCACCTAAAGTCGCATCTGTTCAAGTTGTTGTGATCCCTGTGCCATACAAAGACGCTAATACTCAAGGAATCTTCGACGCCTGTGTTGCTACTGTCTCTGCTTTGTGTGATGCTGGAATTCGCGCAGAGGAAGATTTGAGAGACAACTATTCTCCAGGATGGAAGTATTCGAACTGGGAAATGAAAGGAGTTCCATTGAGAATCGAAATCGGACCAAGAGATCTCGAAAACAAGCAGGTAATTAAAAAAAAGTGCCTCCTCTGGTTTTGATCTTTTGGTTTTGAATAAAGGAAATTCATTTGATTTGTTGTGAATTCATTAGGTTAGAACTGTGAGACGTGATAATGGAGTGAAGGAAGATATCTCAAGAGATAACTTAGTTGAAAAAGTTAAAGAACTTCTTGAGAAGATTCAAGAGAACATGTACGAAGTTGCGAAACAAAAGAGAGAAGCTTGTGTTGTGGAAGTTAAGACTTGGGATGAGTTTATTAAAGCTCTTAATGAGAAGAAACTCATCTTAGCTCCTTGGTGCGATGAAAAGGTAAAAAGATGAAACTCTTCTTTTTAATCCAGCTTTTTTTTTTTGTGATTTGAAAGCTTGTTTATTTAATCGAATTTGTTTTTGTTTTGTAGGAAGTGGAGAAGGATGTTAAGGCTCGTACTAAAGGTGAAACTGGTGCTGCTAAAACTCTTTGTTCTCCATTTGATCAGCCTGAACTCCCTGAAGGTTAGAGAAAACAGATCACTCTTTAAATTAATTTAAAAAAGTTTTAAAATTAGAAATTTTAAGAGAATATTCCATATTTTTATATATTTTGGTATAAAATATGGTATGTTTTTTTGATGCAGGAACGCTCTGTTTCGCTTCGGGAAAGCCAGCGACGAAATGGACTTATTGGGGAAGGAGTTATTAAGTGGTGTTCTTAGTTCATGAAACTATTACAACTACTTTTGGTTTGTAATGAACTTTTTCAATTGCATCTTTGATTTTTTGTTTTTGTGACTAGAATATATTTCAGTTCTTTTTTTTTAAACTGTGATTGCATTTTGAAATTTAAAAGAGATGGTTTTGATTCAAAAGGATCATTAAATTTTCACGTTCTTGACTACTTTTTTTTTTGTTGGTTTGGTTTAATTTTAATGTGAATTAACGTGCAATGAGGCTTGAATTATTTACTATTTATATTTATTCAGTGAGTATTATAGTAAAAATAAATATTAATTTCAATCGTGGAAACTCTCCAACATGTCTAGTTTAAATGCAGCGCCTGTGGGAGTTAGCGGAAGCGAACGGTTGCGGTTATAAGTGTTATTGAGCGGTTTTTACGACTGGTATAGTAGTTGAAAACTGTTGCGTTTGTGGAAAAATTTTGACTGGTTGACAGCAGATGTGATAGCAGTTGGACATAAAAAATAATGAAAATACATACATTATATAATATATATATATATATAATTAATATTAAAGATCAAACTAAATCATAAAATAAATAACTAAATATATTTTTATGAGTTGTAAAATAAATTTTATAATTTAGAAATACAATTATATATAAGTATATTTTTAATTAATTCATACATTATATGTATACACATCAAAATAAAAATGAAATATAAATTTTTAAAAAGTTTGAAACATTTTTTTATACAATATATATAATCTATTGATATATCAAGAATAAGAGTTTAATATGAAAATATTTGATAGAAGAAAATACAAATAAATTTGATTTTTTCAATTTTTATAATTTTTTTTAATTTTTAAGATAATATCTTTAATTTTTTGAAAAAAAATTGATCTCCCGCAACCGCTCGCTACCGCCCGCAAACGCAAACGCTTGCGGAAACCAGCTTTTGATTTTCAGCGGTACGGAACGGTATGTAGCGGCTCGTAGCGGTTTTGGTGATTGTTTGTAAACGTTATCAACCGCTAAATTCCACAAAAACTGAGTTTGCGGATGGTAGCGGGTGAACCAATCTAACGCGTTCAATTCTCAGATTCTTGTTTTGTCAAATCTGGTAATGTTTCTTTGTGTTTAATATCCGAAAATCTGGTTTCAAATTAATGGTGATAACTTTTTCATGATTTCATCTTCTTACTGAAACAAGATTTGAATTTGCTACAAATGTGGCTACTACATTTATTTCATTAGTTATTTTATTTCATAAAGTTTGAGACTTGTGAATATCACATGATTTTCACAATCCTAGAAAACCAGTGTTCTTATTGTTCAAATATTTAATCTTTATTTTATTATTTTATAAGATAACTAATACATATGTTTACTTGATACATTTTCCCATTAATCGAACCTTTAATAGAGACTATATCAGATCAAACCGCTTTTATCTAGCAAGTCATCTCTAACTATATAAAAAAAATCAATGTTTAAGATGGGTAATTAACCTGATAATCCGGTTAATGATGGTATATGTTTGCTCATTTCTTAAAGGGATAATTAAGTAGTATATAGTAATTATTATGAGTGTTGTATTGTTTTATTATTATTGTAGACAACAACACGTCTCATTACTCTGTCTGTCCTATTAATTTTCTCTCTAATTTATTTCCTTCTTTTCTGAATAAATTCATAATTTAAGTACATTGAACTGATTAAAAAAATTATTTCAATAAAAAGTTACATAAAAAATTAAAATTTCTCTATACAAAAACTATTGATCGTTAAAATTTTAATTTCTATTTAAATAAATTAATTGACCTCGTAAAAATTAAATAATAATAAAATTGCAATATTCTAAAATAGGATTCATATTTTTCCATGCAAATATATACTTTATTTTTATATAAAACGCACAGTCAACTCTCACTTCGTCATGAAGACCAAAGCCACGTGTCAGATGATCCATCATCTTCCTCACCTTTTTCCCGTAAAGCCAAAACGTCACCGTTTTTCATCTCATTATTAAACTCATAAACTATTAAAAAAAAAACAGATATACACAGAACTTCCCGAAAATCCATTTTTTCCTCCATAGAATCAATCAAAAAAATCTCAAATCTATGAAATATCCAATCAAAATTTCATCTTATCTCGTATATAATATTATATTCCTTATTTCTTACTTCAAGATCACATGAATTTACGCTCTTAATTTCAACCAATTTTTTTTTTTTATTCCTTTACTCTGTTCTTTTCTCTCTCTCTGGCTTTTCTCGTTTTATCTCTGTGACCCTCTTTGTCTCTTTCTAACAGAACATCTTAGTTTTCATCGAATGTAATTGTTCTTCTTCTTTATATTCAAATCTTCAAAATTTCAGATTCCTCTTTTCTGGGTTTTTAATTTGTACGGGAAGGAGATTTTAATGGAGAAGAAGAAGAGTTGTGTGTACGGAGATTGAAGATGATGGACCTACACATGCTAGAAAAATGGCGGGCAAAAACGGTCACTTTCAATGATTCATAATTGTATAATTTTGTGGGTTCCTCCAATTTTATCTCTCTCACTCACTACCACTGACCCATCTAATCAATCTCTCTTTCTCTTTGCTCAACTTGCTAACAATCAATCAAAGCTGAGAGAGAAGAATAAGAAATTGATTCCTCAAAAGATTTAGCTTTTTTTTTTTGAGAGTGATAGTGAGAGAGAAGCTCCAGATTGTTTGGGGGTTTCTGAAGATTTAAGAAGAAGAATCAATCACAGATCTTTAATTATTCATATATGAAGAGATCTTTCCTTGTAAGTTCTTTAAATTTCAATTTCTTGTTTGTTCAAATCTGGTAATGTTATCTTTTGTGCTTTAAGATCTGAAATCTTGATTTAAAAAGTTGAATCAATGTTTTTTTTTTACTGTTCAATGATTTCATTTTCTTGCTACACATGTGAGTTATTATACCTACCTATTTCTAGATTGTTGAATTTAGTCATTTGAATTTGCATTAAGATTGAGTCTTTGTTAACATCATAGCATCACAATGTTCTATAACATCTTCTTACTGTTCAAAGATTTCATCTTTCTTCCTAATTTTGGTGTTTACTTAGCTTGAAGAGATGAATTGTGGCAAATCACATAACTCTGTCTACATTGTGAATTTGAGTTTCATTAAGCTTGAGCTTATCAACATTATAAGAACATCAATATTGATAATCTGTTCCCTAACAAATCAATGTTCACTTCTTGGTTTTGGTGTTTTCTAGCTTTGTAGGTGTAATGTGAATTGAGCTATTAGAATTTGCATAAAGCTTAAGACTTTAAGAACATCATAGGATCACACTGTTTGGTTTGAGTATCATTCATAAAAGCTTGAAACTTTTGAGTAATGTTTGTTTTTAATTTGCAGATCTTGTATGTGCTCTTTGTAGTACAAGGATTCTATGTTGCTTGGTGTAGTAGTAACCTACATTGTGAATATATCAATACAGCAAATCTTCATCGACCTCACAGTGTATCAATAACAGAATTCGGAGCAATTGGAGATGGAGTAACACTAAACACTAAAGCATTTCAAAACGCTTTGTTCTATCTCAATTCTTTCTCCGATAAAGGTGGCGCCAAGCTTTTCGTACCCGCTGGTCAATGGTTAACCGGTAGTTTCGATCTCATTAGTCACTTAACCTTATGGTTAGACAAAGGCGCAACCATTCTCGGTTCAACGGCAAGTCTCTGCCTTTACAAAGCAATATTACTCTAAAATGTGAATCACTTATGTTAACATTTGTCTTTCTTAGAGCTCGGAGGATTGGCCTGTGGTTGATCCGTTACCATCGTACGGTCGAGGAAGAGAATTGCCTGGTAAAAGACATCGGAGTCTTATCTACGGTCAGAATCTCACCGATGTAGTCATTACAGGTATATACACTTAGATTTTAAGTCACTTTGAACAAACATATTTTTCTAATGATAAAATTTTATAGGAGAAAATGGGACAATTGATGGACAAGGAAGTGTATGGTGGGATTGGTTTAGAAAAGAAGAATTAAATTATACAAGACCTCATCTTGTTGAGCTTATGAACTCTACTGGTTTAATCATCTCTAATCTCACTTTCTTGAATTCTCCGTTTTGGAACATTCATCCTGTTTATTGCAGGTCCATAAATCTCATAACTTCTTATTATTATTATCAATTTTATGGTTTGAAATGTTTCTGATTTGCTTTTTCGTTTGAAAACAGAGATGTTGTTGTAAAGAATCTCACTATATTGGCTCCTCTTGATTCTCCAAATACAGATGGTGTTGATCCAGGTGAGTTTTCAACTACTTAGCCAAAAATGTAATTTCTTGGAACATTTTCTTGAAAATTCTTGTTTTTTTGCAGATTCATCAACGAATGTATGTATAGAGGATTGTTACATAGTAACCGGAGATGATTTAGTGTCGATAAAAAGTGGATGGGATGAATATGGAATCTCTTATGCTAAACCGAGTTCAAAGATCAAGATCAATAGATTAACAGGACAAACAACTTCAAGCTCAGGGATTGCGATAGGTAGTGAAATGTCAGGAGGAGTATCTGAAATCTACATTCAAGATTTACATTTATTCGATTCGAATACCGGAATTCGAATCAAGACTTCACCGGGAAGAGGAGGGTATGTGAGAAATGTTTATATATCGAATGTGAAGTTAGATAATGTGAGAAAAGCGATTAGGTTTACGGGTAAGTATGGTGAACATCCTGATGAAGAATTTAACCCTAAAGCGCTTCCGGAGATAGAAAGGATTACTTTTGAGAATGTGATCGGTGAAGATATCGGTGTTGCGGGTCTTCTTGAAGGTATTGAAGGAGATGAGTTTAAGAATATTTGTTTTCTTAATGTTACACTTACTGTGAAGAAGAATTTGAAGAAATCGCCGTGGAAATGTTCGAATGTTCGAGGCTATTCGGAGTTTGTTTCGCCGGAAATTACTTGTGATTCGATTAAAGAGAGTATATATCCGGATCATAGATTGGATTGTTTCGGTTTATCGGAGAAAAATCTCGAGAAATCGAGTGGATTAAGTAGATCGCCATGGTTGCTTTCTTGGTAAGTTACTGTTTGCTTGATTGTTAAGAAACCTCTTTGATTGATTCTTCTTTCCAAATTTTCTTTTGTTCTCAAGAGGTTTCGTTTTTGTTTTTGAAGTGATGTTTTTTTCTCCCTTGTTTTCTTGTAAATTTGTGTGCAGTGAGGAAAAAAATAATCAGAGTGGTTTAAGAGGTTTTTTTAGTTGTTTTTTTTTAAAGCTTTGGTGAGAAGAACAAGTGTAATATCTCTCGATAGATTCATTTAATATCGTTTCTTTTTGTTGTGAAATCGAAACTAAGAAAGAAAATATATTTTGTTTATGGTTTCCCATTTTCATTAGTAATTTACAATTTCTAAAGATTTCAAACTTATTGCTTTTTTACACACACTCTAGTAAAACTTTTTCGAAATCCATTAAATTATTAAGTGATAGTTTTGATTTTTGGCTAATTATTTTTCAGTCTCAAGTATTCCATATGGAGAACATAACTCTAGCTACAAGAATATAGAAATTGATCTTAATTTATTCCGGGTTAAGGTTTTAGCGAGTTAAATGTTCCTAGCGATAATGCTTGAGATCTCAAAAAATTGAACTTTCTCATGTACCTTATCTTCCTAACCGGTTTTAGCACTTCTTAGACATTGCACCTTTGTTTTATCAGATAGGAGGTTTCACCTCTCAAATATCGCGTTTTATTTTCGATTTAAGTTTTTAAGATTACTTTGTTTAAGATTACTAATTCTTTTTCTCTTCAAACAGTTTATCAAGTCTTAGATATTCTTTCTCTCTTCGAAATGATTTCTTTCGTCCCCCAATTTAATTGAAATTATTCTTGTTCACAAATAACATATTGGATAGTAGATTAAATCTTTCACATGACCTAGAACTACTATATTTTTCTTTATGCTCATATTTCGTTTCTTCAACTAATTATATAGTCTGATCACTAACTTTAACGTAGATCACTTCGTAGTACATATCAAATTTGCTTCCCGCTTGTTCACCAATTTTCATTGCAAAGAACACAACGTTCGATTATATTAGAATATGTATATTCTCTCATAAATGTTATATTGATTAAATAAGTGGAAAAGCTATTTACAAACAGTCATAGGACAAGAATCAAAGGTCGCAAATTACATTTGCAAAGACAAAAAAGAGCAAGAAAACACGAATGCGAGTTAACCATAGTCTCAAACTACCAAATCATTAGACTTTGAAGTTTGGGAGATGTTGCATAGTCTAGTGATAAAACCAATCAACATAAAACAAAAGATCTGCATTAAGCTAAAACCTTACATTTTTTTTTTCTTCCTCGTTACAAATTACAACCGATTTTAAAATAATGTAATAAACTAACAAAAAAAAAACAAAACTTTGAGAAATCTCCGACACAAGTGATTTACACATCAGACAAAACTAACTTCTTTTCCCTAGATTTCATCATTGCTTCTTTAAAATCAGTAGTGATAAGCTCTTGAAATCTTCAGTCTTCTCACGCTAGACAAAAACATCCTGTAAGAAAAAAATTACTAATTAAGTCCTTATGATTATTAAAAAAACATCATAATTATGTTGTTAATAATTATTAAGAAAAATTTAATTTAAGAGATTAATAAAATAAATTAAAAGTACACTTACTCCCATGGAACATCTCCAACCATCATCCAATCACCTTCTTTGTCTGCGTACGTTAGCACATGACTCTTTTCACTACACATTTCTTCTTCTTCAGCCCCTATATATACAATATTTTTACAAAATTTACCATTAACTTTCACTTTTTTACCATTCATCCACAACACTCTCACTCTTCTTTTTCAAAAATCATATCATATTATTTTTAAAATAGCTAAAACACCCCCATTTTTTTTTTACTTCATTGCATTTGTAATCAAATAAATCATCATATTTCACATAAAAGCTCTAACCATGCCACCATTTAAAAATCTATTTTAGGAACTCTTTTTTAGACAATGACTAAATATCGTTAGACCGATCATACATACGAAATCCTCTTAAGAACTAATATAACTATATAAATAACCACTATATTCGTTGGATCGATCCTACATACGAAGAATTCTCTCAAGAGCTAATATTATCTATAAGTTTATAAATAACTACAATTTTTATCATTCAAAACCACTATTTTCATTGAATGCAATCTTACACACAAAATAGTTACGGGTTTTCCTCTACATGCAAATAGATATAACTACACAATTCAGAATATTTTAAATTCAAGATTTAGCATCGGATATTCGAATTACTTACAGAGAATCGAGGCGTTGAACATGTAATCAAGAGTAGTAATCAAATCATGATAGCCATTAAGAGCCAAAAGATCAATCTTTCTTCCGATAGGAACACCTTCCATGTTCACTTTCACATAGAAACTTCCAACACTATTACACTCATTTTGATCTTCTTGATCTTCCATTATCATTTCTTCATTGGCCGCAACAACTCCATAATTATATCCATAATTATAATTATTTTCTCCTCCATATTGTCCTCCCGAAGATGATCCGAAGCTAAGTCCGAGCCTAAGGTCCGTACTTAGGTTCGAAGAACCACCAAATGGATTGCTTTTGCAACTACTTCCAATTGATGAAGACGATGAACTTCTTCCTCTTCCCATTTTTATTCTTATTTTTCTCTCTATGGTTTTTTTTTTCGCCTAAAGAAGTGATTACTGATTTGAACGTGTGTGTTATATATATAGAGACGGGGAAATTAGAATAAAAAATAATTTGATATTTTTGGTTAGAAGAAGAAGTAATATTGAAATGGTCTTTCTTGGTGATATTTTGTTAATTAAAATAAATAAATGGAGATGGTGGAATGATGAGACAGTGTGGTTAAAGATGTTGTCGATGTAGCAGACAAATCCACGTGTCATGCAGTACGTTGGTCAAAGTGTTGGTTTTGACTTCGTGTTCTGATTTTTTTGTTGGGTGTGTTCTAATTAAATTTGTATCTCATTCAAAAATAAAAATACCTGACTCCTAGTACTATTCGTTTAACAACAAAGTTGTCTATTTTTAATCAATATTAAGGTATGATTTTACCTATCTAATTAAATAACTAATATGTTGAATTAACATACATGAATAAGTAATTCTAAAAATCAATACTATTTAGTACTACCTTTGTTTTTTATTATAAAATGTTTTAAAAAAAAAATTTGTTTTTAATTTCCTAAATGTAGTTATTATTCTTTTTTCTTAATCTATCCCTATTAAATTAATTATGCAAAGAATAAATTTAAATACTAATTAATAAAAATTAAGTACAGATGTAATTGTAGAAAGTTTTTTAATATGTGTGAAAATCCTAAAACATCTAATATTTAGAAACAGAGGGAGTATCATATTAAGAAAAGAGTTTATACTAAAATTATCTTAACAATATAGCCTAATTTTAATCCCTAAATTCTAAAATTTTGAATTTTAACCTGCAAAAATAGTTTTAACTCTTAAAACTGAATTTTGAATTTGAAATAACGTATTTTAAAATAAAATAAAAATTGAAAATAGGTATACACATATATTCTTAGTTTTTGGATTAATATATCTAATAATATTGTAATTTAATTAGCTTCGAAAATGACATATAAAAAATAACTAAGGTTAGGCCTAGATTTAAGGAATTAGATGAATGTAGACAAAGAGATACAAGTTCTAACCGGATAAGAACATTTTTTCTCAAATAAAAGAACAAAGTACAATTAATTGTTTTTAAAACCATACTATGTTTAACTATTTGTGTGTTTAATTAATAAATTAATATCGAGAGATTAGATTAGTGATTACCTCGTCCTTAATTAAATCAAGTTCAATGCATGAGATTATCGTGACGCGCATAGATGCATTCGTGGGTTCGACAAACATCATTTCCATAATTAAGGGTTTTTCTATACTTTAAACAATTCAAAATTATGTTTTCTTGTTTTTTAGCGTGCTTAATTAATTATTATCCGCTAATCACGTCTTGTTTACGTCATTAACTCTCTAATAATGTTCTTTAATTATGATAATTTAGAAAATGAAGTCTACGTGGACTCCATCGAATCTAAGCATGACAAGAGTTTGAGCTTCCCATGATTTTTTAATCTATTTATTTATTAAACACTCCCCAATTTATTTGATTCTTACTTTATCTTAACATAAAGTACATATACTTTAATTCCAACAAAAAATTATTTTTCCAATATTTAAACCAACCCTTTTATGTGTAACAATCAAAGTGAATTGATCAAGTGATGCTAATCTCCTGTAAATCAAAATTATAAACTGATTTTCAACTAAACGCTTTATTAGAGTTAGCTTAAATCATCAATCAACTCAAGATTCAGCATATTCCTAAGAAACATTGGAATAGATATTAAGACCGATTTTGTCTTGAGTTAATGTATTAGTTTAGTTGTTGTGGTGATTACAAATTTTAGATAATAGTGAATTCCATTCCGAAGTATAGGTAAGTGAAGTCATCGATATGATCTTAAATATATATGTTAAAATTTATCAACAAAAGATGTTCGTCTTTTTTTTCCTTTAATAAAAAATATATGAAAGACACAGTGCTAATTTTTATATTTTAAATAGGACATCTGAAAATTTTAAACGATTCTGATAATGAAATTTTTATTTCTAATAATTACTAGATCCATTACAAAAAATCGTGTTTTCTTGCTTTAAAACATATATAATAATCAATCCATGGTTGGAACCACAACGAGAAGATTGGGATCTTGGTTCTTCACCTAATAGTCATTCTTATTGATATACCAAATTTGTTTCACCAAAAAATATTGCATGTTCCTTGGTTTTATACGTTAACATGTAACCCTAAATTAGAAGCAAAGAAACAAATAGAGAAATAAAGAAAATAATCGAAAGGAGGCAATACAAGCATGAGTAATGAATGCGTAACCTTAAAGAGAGGAATAGCTAATGAATAGATGCTTCTCCTATAGACTAAGGACTTAAGGATACGTCACAATTCTTCTCACCACACTTAAAAACATAGTTTTTGTAAGCACGAGACAATGCTCTTATTAAACACACATCGACAAAAACAACAATTTCACATTCCCCACGTCACGTGCCTTTTTCCACGTGTCTCCCTCACTTTGTCTCCTCCTCCACTTGTCTTCTACTATACATAACTCTTTTAGCTTGCTACTTCATGACCAATCAAGATGATTAGAAAATCCTTTGGGTTCTTATTACAATTTGAGGAATTTTCCATTATATAGTAGATCATAATGAATTAGTTTTTAATCTTTTCCATCGCTAGGGATATTTCATGCCGAAATTTAATAAAGTTTTTGGATGAGTGTAGCCGTCGAATATTCTATTCATCAATTTTGTTAATATGTATACAATGTGATATCATATTTAACGGATTAACTCATATTAACTCATATATGATTTTTGTTTTCAATGAAAATTGAAAAAAAGAACAGTCAAATGTATACCCTCGAGATGATAAATAGTAAACCACATGATTTAGTTATTACATGTTGACAAGTTTTGAATACGATTGTTTTTTTTATGAATTGCAAATATATTATCCCTTTTACGAGAAAAATATAATTTACAACAATCGTTTAAGTTTAAAGCAATTTTAGAAATAGGTAAACCATTCGGAAATGAAACATAAAAATTTGTTAACTCCAACCAATTAGAAGTTTGTCATTGATTGCTCAATCAACTGATTTGAAAGTGACTTGAAAGGAGGAGAGGATGAGCCATAAGGAGTCCTAATGTTATGTTACTTCCAAATGTTTTAGACTATAGCATAAGCTGCAAGCTTATGGAGGAGCTTTGGTCCGCTTGTACAGTCATCTAACATTCATTCAATCAAAGCAATTCAATCGAGAATTTTTTACCTACTTGGCCGAGTTTTTGAAGCACCAATTTCCATAGATTACGGCTATAAGCACATTCAAGCGGTAGATGATCACGAGATTCATCTTACATTTCACAAAGGGAGCAAATAGAGGGAACATTCATCCCATGAAACCAATCTAGAGCGCACCAGTAACATATCATAGTTTGCAGTTCCTAAGACATTCTAAAGATAAACATTCGGGTCGTCGCAGTGAAAAGGTAGCGTGATTATGGTTATTAAAATCTAAAGTTGTTTTGTCATGTTTGATTTTGCTGGTCTAAGGTTCCACTCAAAGGTGCTTGCAGCATGCACTACTAACACTTCCCTTAGATCACCAATATGTCTTGGTCCATCGTCACCTAACATCACCTAACAGAATCATTAGAGGGTCCATTTATATCCAGATGTTAAATAAGAAACTCATCAAGCTTCTATTTTCCACCTGACAGGTTATGAGATTTCTTGCAAATGGTCTCATAATCAAAAATTGCTTCTATCAAGAGTTCAGCTTATGATCCCAAAATGATATGGTGTGAAGGTGATAATAACAAGTTATGAGTACATGTTGTTTACGATATCAAGAAGATGCGAGAGTTTAGAATAATTCCTATATGGAGTACAATATCAATAGAAGGTTTTTATTTGGGTATAACAATGGATCCAATCAGTTTATGGTTTGAATTAAAGTTATACCTTATTCTCTATTCAAATTTTTGTATTCTACTGATAGTAGTAAATCCATATTATTTCTATAAGAATGAAGTCAACATAATGTTATAAAATTACGTAAATATGCATTTTTATTAAAAATATTATTCGTTTTCTCACATGTTATAACAAAAACCGTTCTATACTTTTTTTTATCGATAGACATTATTCATATTTAAATATAAATGGTAAATACAACGAAAAAACAATATTAATAAAAAGTGCTCTTTTTATTTTTGAAAAAATATCATTTTACAAGTTTTCACACATATTAAAAAAAATATTAAAATTTATTTAACCCCTTGTTAATACACTACATAATTTTTTCTTTCCAATTAATATATTAAAACAACAAGATTAAAATATGATTGTTATTCAAAATTTTACATTAAAATCTTAAAATAACACTCTTTTTTAACAAGAAAATTAAGTTAGAATGAAACTCTTTAAAAAAAATTATATCCAACCACCTATTTATATATGAAATGTCTTTATATAGTAAGCCAAATATTAAGCATACATGCATGGGTAGTTTAATACATTTCTCTTGAACTCAAAACATTCAAATATTGTCATTATTATCATAAGGGATCACAATAACCGACATTTATTGCGAAGATAACGTCGTTTGGTTTAATGAAACAAATAGATTTTTTCAAAGAAACAAAAAAATTAGCTTGAACCAAAAGAAACTCTAAGAAAGAGAGAAGAAAACAAGGGAAAAAGATAAAGAACAGATATGTTCCCCACCATCCCTACCATTACCATCACCATTCCTCACTTTTTTTTTCTTTCTTCAATCTTTTCTCTACACACCATTCTTTGTCCCCTTCAATCTTTTTTCTTTTTCTTTTAGATATATATAATTTTCACTTTTTTTTTTTCTGGTTTTTATATAACTAATATGTTGCATGTATTTGGTCAGTATTTTTTAACTTGGATATAATACAACATATGAAAATTTCCAAAAATGGTAAAAAAACCAAAATATCTAAGATTAACGGTAAATAAAAAAAAAATTTTATTTTAAAAAGTATCAGGAACTTCTATGGTTCTTTAATAAGATTTGTTTGTTAAAAATAAACAATTGAAAATTGAAATAAAATAAAATAAAACAAAACGAATTTTTAAAACATCTTATAAAAGGAAAAGAGGGAGTATTTGTTTTACAATCACTATATATAAAATATTTTAACTTTGTTTTTTTTGTCACTAAATATTTTAAATTTTGTAAGTCATATTTATTAAAATATTCAGCTCCTAATCCAATAGAGTATATATTTCGAAAAATATATAAAAAATAAAATTAATTTTACTTGGTTAGTAAAATTGATTTTTAAAAGAAAAAAAAAATCTAAGGAGAAATAGTGATTCCCACATTTCAAGGCACTCATAGTTTTTAAGTAGTTTCAAGTTTTAATGATAATGTCTGGTCCTTTTATAAATCATTAAATTGTAAGAGAATTTTCCCCTCTTTTTGAAGAAAGAAATTTTTTTTAATTGCAAATTCGACTTTACTGCAATGAGTGTTGCTTGTCAGTGAAAAACATGGGGCTTTGGCTTTCAAATCAAGATGATTGCATGTCTCGTGACTCTTCTCCCTTTGTTGCCTCTATTGTTGGCTAACTCATTACCATTTTTTTTCTTTGGTCTTAAAGTCGACCGTACCAACATGCAAAGACTAATAATTCTATCTCAATTAATTAAAAGTTTATAGATGAGGAGGTTTTTGAGTTGACCACTACACTAATATATTTTCTAGTTTTAAACCATTTATTAACAATGTATAACGGTTAACAATAATCAAACACGTCTTTAAAAAAGATATATCATTTTGAAATTCATGTATAGATAAACATGCTGCAATGCAACTTCTTATATTGATATATTGAAACGTCGTCAATATTGACATGTTGAACAAAATGCAGTCGAACTTATTATAGTCTTGATATTTAGTTTCCTTGTTTGGCTTTCAAGTCATAACCGTCTTTCTACTTGTATGAGGGTTTGGAACACGGCTACAAACACAAAATTTATTTTCTGTAAGGGGCTAATGGAATCAAGAGAACATTTGTTATTCTCTTGTACTTTCTCAGCGCAAATGTGGAGTGATTTGGCTGGTACGATCCTCGGTAACCAATACTCGGTTATAATTACTCTGCTTAACGGCAAAGCTTTAGTCGTACTAAATTTTCTGCATTTAGGTATGCTTTTCAAAATAAAATATTCGATATGGAGACAATGTAATAGCAAGAGACATGGAGAAGCTCCTTCAAACCCTCAAAGCTTTTACAAGCTTATTGACAAAAGTGTGAGAAATCGACTTTATTCACTTCAAGTAGGGATATGAAATATGAAGACATGCCTTATATATTGGTTCTCTAAGTGTAAAATTAGTTTCTTTTGTTAAGTCAGTTCTCTAATACAAAGATGCACTTGATACAAAAATATTTTTATCTTTTTTATGAGTGATGAATGACTTATAAGCTACTCATTTATTTGTTTTTTTCCTAATAAACGGTTGAACATATTTTTTATTGTTATTAATAAGATAAATATTTTTTTCGTTAAAATTATTGATTTCTTGATCTAGATTCGAAGACATGATACATGCATGCAGTTTGTATCTGAAATTTTATGTCTATCTATCACAATCAAACTATTCAAAAATGTTGATTTTTGATTAAAAGAAGTTATAGTACCTAAAGTTTGCGGTGACCTCATTGGTACGCTCCAAACCAACTGTAGTTTACTGATTTCCCCTTTAATAAACAAGTGAAAGCTTATGGTTTACATTTCCTCGTGTTTTCGTCTTTAATTTAACAACGTCAAATTATTTTGGTTTATTGTTAGAGGAGAGTTTGCACCCTCCTTAACGGATCCAGCCCAAACCTTTTATCTGGCTATTAACAAGGAAACCCGAGCCGAATCGGTCAATTCCATTGGCTCAACACGACGCTCGAGGAATCCACGTCATCACATAGCATCTCATAAACAAGAGAACGACACACAAGTTTACAACATAACTCGGACACATCGAGGCAAGACGAAATCATCAGATGTTCGACACGTCAAACAACAGTGGAATACGCAAGACTTATCCACTATGCCATGAACAGTTCGACTGTATATGCCATAATAACTTATTTATCAACTAATCGACCTACTTAATTCGGCGGACGAAAAAATAAAATGATGACTCATGAGACGCGCGCTCACCTACTACGAGCTCTCTCGCTTGAAATCCTCGCCTATAAATAGAAGAGGATATTCAAGAGCAAGATACACAGAATCCACTCTAAGACCTCGGAACAAGAATAGAAAGATATAGCTTAGATCATATTTAACATTTTTCTTCCGACCCTTGTCATTAAGTGTTAGGTTCCGATTTTCGTTTGTATCCAATCTTGTAACATAAACTCTTTCCCCGAAGCAGTAAAACACGTACCATTCAGTCTCCTCAATCTATCTTACGAACCATCCATCCCGAACCCAGAAGCTTATCTTATCGTAACAGTTCGACCCGATCTCCTAAACCTTTCCAAACTTCCTTGGTTCAACAGTTATGTGTGTTTTGTTTTCAGTCTCCTAAAATATGTTTTCCTTCGATTTATGCCAAGCAAAACCTACGATTTTTTCTGGATTTGAATTTCATTGTATCACTTATGGTTTCTCTAATTAATTTAATATTTTATATGACAAAAAAACAAGTGAAAAATCACATGTCTTCTTCTTTATCAAAAGTTTACAAAATTAGATGAAGATTTAGATGTTGGTCTCTAAAGTAAGTCTAGGATGATCAAATCTACTAATTATGTTAATAATGTTTATTTTTCACATAGTTTATAATTTTAGGGTCCTTTTTACGCTCTTTTCTAGTTCTTATATGTATCTAAATTTCTAGTTCTTTTCTAGATTAAACTAATATTTTTAATTTTAAGGTCCTTTTTGCGTTCCACTAGCTTATGTATATGTATATATCAATCTTATGCTCTAGTCATTTTAAACTCGTTTTAATATGATATTAGAGTCAAACTTTGGTTTTCAATTCTAATATTTCTTTAAACAAACTATTCAAAGATGTTGAATTTTGATTAAAAAACACTTAAGCCCTACTAAAGTTTACAATGACCTACCTTATTGGCTCACTACAAGCCTACAAATTTTAAAAAGTATTTTCTTGATTTTCCTCCTTCAGAAACCAACCAAAAGTTTACAAAAATAGAGGAAGATTTAGATTTGGTTGGTCTCTACTCTCTAAAGTAGGTCTAGGATGAGCAAATCTAGTGAAGTGTATTAGTAATGTTTCTTTTCAATATTTTAATATTTTAGTTTGTTGAAAGTCTTATTAATAAATACATTAGTGAATATTATTACAAATGCATGAAAACTCGATAAAGCAAAGATACGGTGTGTGCGTGCGAGCTAATACTATTGAGGCTTTTACGTGCTTGCCTTTTTATAGAACTATTTGATAATACTATATTTTAAAATTTCAATTATTTGGATTTTTTAAAGATTACGCACTAACCCCGTGATTGATTTTGGCTTTTATAATTCCCAAATCTTAAAACATGATAATGGTACGTGTGGGAGTATGTGACATTATGTTCCCTTTTAAATTCTGGACTCTTTATGACGTCATTTCCTTTCCAAATGACATTTGATTTTGGCTTCCTCAATGCATATTATATAGTTTTAGATTATCTTTCTCAAGCCTTATGGCCTTTAGGCCCAACCAATTTTGTGTGTGTTTTAAAATTTCTGGTGAGTTATATGCATATTTTCCTTTCCAAGATCCTCCACCAATGCAATTGTTGTGTTCTTAGCATTTATTTGTTTATTTAAATAGGACTTCATAACAATACTGTTAAATTGAGTCATTTAGAACAAGCTATTTCCTTTTTCTACAAGTCCTCCATCTTTACAAAAAACTCCCTTAGTTCATGAAATAATTTTTTTTGGCATGTACATTACATTTTCATCTTTTATGCGAACTCGTGTCAGCATCTAATGACATGTGATTATCAATATTAAAGCGTTTTGACCATGATCTTAACGTTGAACTTGGCGGTGTTGAATGTTGGTTTGGTCGTTCATGAATTTGTTCTATAATTAGCTCGCAAATTTTGAATCGATTTAGCTAGGCCTTTTTGGTAGAAATGAGCTTTACTTTGGACCAATTTCGATTCCATTTTTAACACAAAAATATTATTAGTTGCTGAAGAACACGTTTTTCATTTGACTAACAAATTTATTCCAGATTTCAGTACCTAACAAATTTATACATCTCAGTTGACATGTGTTTCACCTCTACGAAGAATTTTTGCATGGGTTTTGCTGAGACGCGATGTCTCTCTAAAACATAACAGCTTTGCTCTCAGGTGAAAACTTGTTCGGATTTTGTATCTTAATATCTAACAACCATTAGTTTTTCACAAAATCTCATGGCATTGATTGTGCCAGTTCAGGTTAATATTCCAAAATATTATATTAGTTTCTGAAGAATATCGTTTTTCATTTGAATACATTTAATCTTCATGTACAATATTTCTTTGTAGATGAATGATTACCACAAACCACCAAATAAAAATGTACACCTAATTGTTAAAGTATCGATCCATTTGCAAAAGACTCATCAAAATTAAGGTTAAGAGTGGAAAGGAAACATTGTTTTGGTATGACACTTGGTCTCGTATGGGGATAATGATTGAGGTAATGGGTACAAGATGATGCTTTGATCTTGACATAAGGTTCAACACAACGGTAGTTGGGGTTATTCTCAATCACATAAAATGTCAACATCAAATCAAATTCTGAACAAAATGGAAGCACAAATTAAGATAATTAGGAAATGAGGGTTGCTTGAGGAGGGAGATAAGGCCTTTAATGGCAAAACGACATGTTTAAGGCGCAATATAGCTCCAAATAAATTTGAGATGTATACATCAAATAGCCTCCCAAATTTCTTTAAAGCTATACTGCCTAAATATTCTTTCTTGGATTAGTTTACGATTATTTAGTCATATTTGGTTATACACACAACGCCTAAATATTCTTTCTTGGCTAGGCTTGTGATTATCAACAGGTTATCTGCGGGGAATCGAATGAGGGTTTTCGAACAGTGGATTTAATTCGAAGAGTGTGTTATGTGATGATCCAATGGAGAGTAGGACACATCTTGTCTTCTTTTTTTTTTTTTGTCACTATTCCTCATATTTATGGTCACAACTTGTTCATAAATTGCTTGGAAGAAGGTTCACAATTGAACGGGATGCCATTTTGGATATGTTGGTTGATGATAAAATTAACAAGTATACATTATTTCTTGCTCAATATGTTTTATAGCTTTCGATCCACATTTTATGGCGTGATATGAACAAAAGAAGACATGGCGAAATCAATACACCGTCAAAATGTATGGTCGTCTTCTTTGATAAAGATGTCTCTAATAGAATATCATCGATTCGAGTTATGAGAAATCGGAGTTTGGATCTGTGTATGGAGATTTGGTTTGAAGTATATTAAATTAATTCGTTGTAAAACATTGTTTCTTTCTTTTCGTAGAGTTAGGAAACAAAACTCAAGTATTAGGTTGTAAAAAAGGTTTTTTAAAAATTAAATTTTACATATTTTATCGAAAACAATGTACACATAATTTTTGTATTTATTTTTATCTTCTCAAAGAAATTATAATAATTTCAGTATAAGAAAAAGAAGAAAAAGCTCACAATTCAAAACGAGATGGGCACTATACAACAAGTTTGGCAAAAATAAAACAAAATGCATGAGTGAGTCATTGTTATGGTGGAGGACAAGTGTCCAGACAAATTGCAAAAGGAGACACAAAAACACAAAAGTACTGTGAATCACGTGGCTTTCACGTGAACTTCACGCCCACTTTTTCCTATTTCTTCTTCTTTTTACTTGTTTCTTTTCGGGTTTTAGGAGAATACTGCCAAAACAACTTATATGTGGCCCCTATTCAATATTTCGTGGTGGGCCCAGCCCATTCTCCATTGTCTTTATACTGTTTGGTGTTAGGTTCTTCCCATTACCACGTGGGCTTTTGGCCCGTTCTTTTTCTCTTTCCTCAACTATTTTTGTCGTTCTAGATAAATAATTCTATCATTTTGTTGAAATTATTCACGTTTTTTTTATCTTTTGGTTACAGAGGAAATACAGATTTTTGTACTTTTATTGATGGTTACAAAATCTTATGCTGTGGCAATTTAAATTTCTAGTAAAATTATTAATTAAAAAATCAATAAATATTAATAGACTTTATTATCATTGACTACAAATATTCTATTTATTATATACTTTATGTGATTACGATTTTGGTACCGACATCTATTCAATTGATCTTTAAAATACAAAAATAAAAAAGTATTTAATACAAAAAAGATGCTAAGATTCGACACAGTATACATGAACAGTCCCGTGTGCATAGAAAAAAGATTAATCGCACCTGATAACTAAAAAAACAAATAAATAAAGTTGTAATAAAAAAAAAAGGCGAAATATAAGAAGCTAAAAGAGTCTGATTTTTTGATCAACCAAAAAAAAGAAGATGAAACTTTCACTTACTCTCTTCCATTGAAGAAAAAACATACAAACAAAAAAAATGACTTCTTCTTCAACCTTCAAACCAAATTAAGTTTTCTTGATTTCATGTAATCATAAACTATACATGTGTAGATGATCTTCTTAGTTCTTACCAAGTGGTTTTTATTATTTATTGTTGCAGGTTAAGTGATCAAGAGTATTTAGAGCTTGTGTTTGAGAATGGTCAGATTAAAGCAAAGAGTCAAAGATCTTTGAAGAATCAACGTACTAAATCAATCATGGATTTATACGAAGTCGAATATAACGAAGATGATTTCAAGAAACCTATCAAGAACCATCATCATCATCATCAAGTTGTTCCAAATCATCATCATCATCATCATAAAACAAACAAAAAAATAGTTAAGAATATTATACCTCCTGATGAAGAATCCATGGTTGTTGAAAGATCAATCGGATTAAGTTTCGATTCTTTTTTCTCCTCTCAAGAAGACGACGATAGTGAAGAATCGACCTATAATGTAAGAGGACTTTTGATTTTCATTTCATTTCCACAGATTTTTGATTGGTTTCTTACAGTTTTTTGCGTTTTGCTGTGTCTCAAAAACGCAGAGTTTTGATGAGTCTGCAAGATCACGAGTAGTACCTGCAAGAACAAGAAAACGAACAAGCAAAGAAGTTTCAAACTCATCACAGAGAAACGATATCGACAAGAGAATGCGTACTTTACAGAATCTACTCCCTAATTCTCACAAGGTTTGACTATAAGAGCTTATATCCAAATACAATATCAAGTGATTCTCTAATCACATAGCTTAAACTAATACTTTTAAAACATTTTTCATTTAGGACGATAACGAAGCATTATTGGATGAAACAATCAATTATATGACAAATCTTCAACATCAAGTTCAGGTAACTAACAAATATTTTTTTGGTATCACATATTAAGATCTATGGAATCTTTGTTACTAACCTTTTGTATAACTCTTCAGATGATGACGATGAATAACAGATTCGTTACACCGTCGATGATAATACCACCGCCTTTATTACCACATTACTCTCAAATGGGTATGCAAATGGGCCTAGTACCGCAGTTTTTTAACCATCCTGGATTGATACAAAACTCTTCGCTTTTCGCTTCAATGGAAAACAACTATTCACCTCAACCTACACAATCGATCAAGAAACGCTAAAAAAATGCTGAAGAAACAGTGAAGAATATGGAATAAGAAAAGAAAGAGTGATGAATTTGAAGAGTGTACCTGTGGAATTCATCGTCTTGTTCTTCTCAAGGTGAACCAAGCAGATCCAAAAGACTTAACCATGGAAGGATCTCTTCAAGTTTCCGCCTTTTTTTAGTGTCAAGCTATTTCTAGTTCATGTAACATATAGGAGAATAAGCTAATAATATTAATCTCTGGGTACTAGTTTCCTTCTGATGACAAAGACCATGTAATATTTGTAGATTATCAACATCATAATTAGACCAAACAAGCTCCTGAGTTTATACAATGGAGTCAAAGCTTTTGTTTGTTGAAATTCCCAATAAGATGCATAACTTAAAAAAATACTAAGGAGCTCACTTTACAAAAGGAAGAAGAGAAGTGATCGAACCGAAATGAGGATGTACTGTGGCAATTATGCTGCTTCAAGAATCTTTTTGCCGCTATCTTTAATCCGAGCTGGCTCAGTAGTATCTTGTTCCTTTGATGTTTGTTTTGTATTGTTAAGTTTAAGCTCTGAGAACATCTCAGTTAACGAATCTTCTGTAGTATCTGAAGTTGCTGGTTTAACTTGGGAACTTTCGCTTTCTTCGAGCTCCATTTCTAATTTCAAGAACTCTTCTTCGATGTCTTCATCATCAATATCTGAATACGGAGCTGATTCTACCACATTAAACAGAGAAAATTGAGCGAATATGGAGTTTTCGTGTATATGTAATGTTTAAAATGAACACAAAAACACCAACTCACCAAGAGCTTTGTCGACTTGCTTCTGTGATTCAACCATTTCTTCGATTTCTTCCAAACATTCATGAACTTCATCTGCATTGATCTTGCTCTCCTTCATTACCTTAGCTCCAGTTTTGATAGCTTCAGAGACCTGCCAAAACACAAACACGAAGATATTTCTAAATGAAAAAGCTCGGTCCATATGACTATGAAGATTTCTCGATGTTCTTGAGAAAATTATACCATTTTGGTTGATTCGGAATCAGATATTGTGTTCAGCACTTCCTCTACTCTGTTCAAAAGCGACACGCATTTCTCTCTGCTCTCAGTCGTTAGCTTTAATTCCCTAACATTCCTTAACGCTACTTTCTTGTGTCCAGACTTGAGCAATGCCAGTGCTGATTTCTTCGATCTGTTTTAACCATTTACGAGAGAAAAATTAGAACCATTTGGATAGACTAGTTTTCGACACAGATCAAAGAATTCAGAAAGGTAATTATTATTACGTTTCACAACGTTGATCCATCACTTCAAGTTGATCTTGAAGCTTTTCTGTAGTTCTTAACAAGTGTAGAATATCACAGTCTAAAGTTGAGACACTGGAAACTGCTGCTTGTGAAAGGGACACTTTAATACCCTGCAAAAAGCAAACATATGTTGGATTCAGAAAACTACGCATAAGCTCTTGGGTTGAACTGAATCTAATTTCCAAAAACTTCTCAAATTGTAACATCCAAATTTCATGCTTATCATTAACAAGATCTAATCTTTCCAAGGAGAAAAAACTCATTTATAAATCCATAGATACTAACAAATATTCTCTATCAGATAAATGATATAAGAACCAACCAACCTCTATTAGTTCTCCTCGATTGATAGAGATTTTATGCGCTTTTCCACAACCTGACAAGTGACTCAAAACAACAGATGCCTCATTTAAACCGTTACACAGATTCCGAAACTTCTTTAGTGTAACAACACAAGTCGAAGTCCAGTGTCCTTCAGATAACAGTTTCACCACATCAGCAGCTTTCTCCTACACATCACACAAGACCGTAAATTTCATTCAGCCATAGACTTATACAATAGACTGAAAATTCTTTACCTATTAGCAAAAGAGCTATACAAAAGAAAATACCAATAAACTACAGCTTGAAGACTTATATACTTAGTTAAGCTCACACATTTCTTGATATTACAGCTCTTTCAGTACCAATCATTACGAAAACACATGCACCCATTATAATCTATGTATCAAATCAAATTCCAAGACCAGTATCATAATTCCAGAAGTTACCTTCAAGAGTGGGACGATGACAAGTTCATTTTCCAGAATCTCTCCCGGTTTCACTGATTGTTGAACCACTAAATTCCTCATCGTCCTCAATAAACGAGATATACGACCATTACCAGGATCTTCCAGATCATTAATCCGTACAAGATCACCTTCACTATGCATCAATAGCTAGCAAACGAACAACATGTATTCAATCCCCAAGAAGAAGAAAAAACGATTTAAGCTACTGAAATCCAGAAACTCACCAGTACATGATCAATACATAAAGGCGTGATGCCTCCTCGATCAAACCACGAGTTCTTCACCTTTTGGAAACAAGAGAACGATACCGAATCAGTTGTTTTCTATTCTATTGGGCATTTCTAAAATCGAAAGCGATTTTGACCAACCTGGACAGGATCGATGATGAATATCCCGAAGTGACGCGAAACTTTGAGAATTAAATCACGCCAAAACTGAAATCGGAGTTCCCAATCGGATCTCTGTCCACTAAACGCTTTAAATCTCGCCGTCGCAACCACTTCATCTTCCCAATCTGGAATTTCGCTTCGTATAAACTCCTTCACAGAATCCGAATCCATTTCTCCTTCGCTCAATATGAAATTCTACAGCGAAATCAACTAATGAACTCACGCAATCACAGGATTTTTTAAGTCGATCCTGCGAATTTCGAAAGTCAAATTTCCCGCTGCTTGCTATCAAAATCTCTGAAGTTTTTATGAGTTTTATACGAAATCGGAGAGAATGCGAAGTTCTAAAGAGTTCTTCAATAGACATGCTTTGCTATTTGAGTTATATGCTTTAGCACTGTGTGGCGTTTTTTTCCATCTTATTGGACCAGACTATTAAATTGGGCTCGGCCCAAAAAACTACGCTTTGACTTTGAGAACGAGGTTGGTCAATAGATCCAACAGCCAGCATAGCTCTAGGATGTTATACCAGCAAATCCACCTTGCTTTTGCATGCAATACATCCATTCTTGAATTGTTTTTTGAGAAAAAGATTTTTTTGGTATTTTGGAATTCAGAAACCCTTTACCGAATTAGTGTTTTTTTTTTCTGAATTATATTTTTGAATCTCGAGAAAAAAAATACAATTCGGAAAAACCTTTCCGAATCAGTATATTTCTTTTTTGAAAAAATTTATGGTAAAATAATATTTGACGTAGGTTTCATGATATTATTATGAATTGCCCTTGTTTTTTACTTATATTTGAAATTACGATGATTTTTCGATAATTCGGAATCAATAATCCTCTAGAAATTTCATTATTAGTAATCAATTCTCAGAACACTTCCATTGAAGGTTTTAAAAGGAAAGTCTCTTAAAAAATATTAAAATATTATGAACTCTACTGCTACAATTAAGGGAGGAGCTTTTAAAGGTTCTTCTGCAAGAGTCGGTTCTTGCACTATAGCTTCCGCGTGGCGTGACCTGATTGGTTGATTTATTTTTTTTAATTTTTTTTTTCGAATTTTAAAAAAAAATAATTAAAATTAAAATTTTTTTTTAAGAACCCCTCATAGGGTTCTTTGATGGAGATGCTCTCATATCTAATATATAGAGACTTTTACCAACCCCTACTAATAATCTAAGAGCTTCACCATCTTAACATCCTCTTAGAATTTAACTTATCGTATTATCCAACTAAATTAGAAAGCGACTAAAATTATAAATATATAAAAAGAAAACACTTAGTTCTTAAGGGATGAGTAAACATACGATAACCCATGAAGATTACACTCTTTACACATAACCCATGAAGATTACACTTTTTACACACGTTAATCTATTTAAAAATTTTGAATAAAGGAAAGTCAAATTAGTAATTTAATTAGTACTCCCTCTGTTTCTAATTGTTAGATGTTTTAGGGATTTAGTTTTGTTTCAAAATATAAGATGTTCTCATTTTTCAATGCAAGTTTTAAATGTATTTGATATTTTATAATTATTTATATTCTGCAGTATTTTTTGTGATTGGTTGAATTTATTGTAAAATAACTATTAAATACTTTTTTTTAAGAATTCAATGTATTTCTTAATCTTTGTGTTTTTCCTAAAATATCTTACAATTAGAAACAGAGGAAGGAATATATTTTCGTTCGTGATGATGAAAATTTATTAAATAGACAATTTAAAAAAGCGAGATAAGATTTACACGAAGAAGAATGACACGAATAAGAGTGACGTAGAGAGAAAAAAGTGTAAAAGACACAAACAAGACAAGAAGGACGGTTCATGCTTCTATAGTAAATGCGATTAATAATATTAATCACGAAAATGATTTGTGTTTTATAATCACACCACACAATCCATCTGAAACATCCAATTCTATACACATATCTAAAAATCATGTTGTTGCAAATGGCTTTAAGTAATGTTTTGGTCTGGAATAAATGTAGCATGTCATGTGATTTTGCATGTTATAGTTTTGATGATATGATGTTGATTTCTTTATCTGTTTTTTCAGTCCAGCTTTATGGTCTATTTATAGATTACTTTACTCTATATCTAACTTCTAATTAGAATTTCAAAATAATACTTTCTCTCTTCGTTATTTATATCATGTATAACTAAAAATGCTAACATCAAAATTTACGTATGAAAATTATATATTTTACATTTTCTCTTACATTAAAAATTTAGCTAGAATTTCTGAAAAATAAAACGTGATTAAAAACATTAAGAACGTGATGACTGGATGGCCTGTTTTTGTGGCCCTACTTACTACTTTCCCTCTTCTCAGAAGTTGTTTTCAAGTTTTCTCCCTATCTCTTATCCCTCGAAAATCAAATGGAAAGGTGGATTGTTTGGCGTGTAATACTACTACTCAAGGTAGTGTTCCTTCAACTTGAATCACAAAACCTTTTGTATAAGTTCTATATTCAAGGCGACAAAAAAAAGAAAATCTATGTTTTCAATTCTCGACCATTTCTGAACAAAATTTATCGTTAAATCCGACCAATTCGGTTTAAAGCTTACCATTATAAAGAAGGGTAATATCGTGAATGCTATTTATATTAGCTGATTCAGCGTTAAAGGAAAGACATTGGTTTAAGGTGATGTTTATGGACTAATGATGTAATCAATGGTCGATTAGTTAATAGGCTTAAAGAATGCAATATTGGATTTATGCATTAAACAAGTTATTTACGCGGTCTCGGGATACATGTGTCACTATTTATTGTTTGAGAGCGACCACCATGAAAAATGTGCTATGAATAATCAGTTTCGTATGAAGACAAAAAGGATCATTAGTTACCTTGGTTTATTAACATTTTATTTAATATATAAAATTTACTTTCAGGTAGATTTTTATGTAGTAAAAAAATATTAGAGTCGTTCATGCCCCGCGTTAAAGTAGGACCCAAATAGAAAAACAAAAAGTAACGTAACTATTTGAAAAATAGCAAAATTTTGACCAACGTTTTTCATGGTTAATCCTTAGTAGTTACAGTTACATGCAGTATTCGAAGACCATTAAGAATAATAAAACAAAGTCAGTTAGAGCTGATTGGTTTTTTTTCTTCAACCGTTTATCAATATACTGTTTATGGACAGTTGTCATTTTATGAAATATCAGTTATATATAAAACTTTCTATATGTATATATATATATATATATTAATAAATGCAAATTTATTAAAACCCCTTTTTCTAAGATTCAATAAAACTTTCTATATGGATATGTATATTTTAATTAATGTAAATTTTATTTAAAAACTCTTTTTTCTAAGGTTGAAAGAGAAACATAAACAATCTTAACAAATAAGAACTCTCTATAAATCGTTTTATAATGTTTTAAATTATTATAAATAAAAAACTCAGGTATTCATATGTTTGAATAGTAGTGAACAATAGCAAACGGTTGAAAGTTATTATGGAGACTTATTGTTGGTTAGAGGCTGATTTGTGTTTCGCAACCGTTAGCTGAGATTTAGAGGATCTCAAATTAAAAAAAAGGTTATTTTAATGTCGGTAACAAAAACATTACATAGAAAATTACACACACAAAAAGAAAATTTGGAGGGTCGAAGTAAAATATTTTTGGTGAATTTTTTTGGATTTATACTATTACACGGTTATTAGTAAATGAGGGCCGGTCAAATTTATATATAAAACAGGGCCGTAAGTATGGGCTTGCCTACCTTAGCCTACGCTACGGCTCTACAAATAGTTAATATATCATTTCATAAAACTTTTATATATCTTTTCATAATGTTTTAAATAACTACAATAAAAAATTCATGCATTAAAATGCTCATATAATAACGGACGATAGTAAACGGTTAGAAGAATTTTATGATTAAGTCTAATTGGTTGATTTAGAGACCGGTTGGTTTATTACGAATATTTGTCGTTTCATGCATTTAAGATCAATCATAAAACCTTTTATATATCGTTTCATAATGTTTTAAGTTACTATAAATAAAACTTTCATCCATTTGAATGTTCAGATATAGTAAGAGATAGTTTTAACAGTTGAAAGAAGTTTTATGATCAGCCTGATTGGTTGAGTTAGATGATGATTGATTTTCTCGAAATCGCTAAAAATATATTTGTCGTTTCACGCATTAAATATCAATAATAAAACTTTCTATATATCATATCATAACATTTTTAAATTACTAATCAAAACAACAGTCCATCCATTCGAATATCCAAAAGTAGTGGACATCGGTAAATGGTTGAAAGAAGTCTTACGATCGAAATTGATTGGTTGAGATAAAGGCTGATTGTCTTTTTACCGTTTTTAAATATAGTGTTTATGAACAGTTGTCGTTTCTCGCATTTAATATCAATCGTAAAACTTTTTATCGTTTTAAATTACAAAAATCAAAAGATCATGTCTTCTATGTTCGGATATTAGCGGGTAATAGCAAACCGTTGAAAAAAGTCTTGTCGATTAAGGCTGATTGGTTGTGTAGAGACTGATTTTTAATTTTTAATGCTTATTACAAACGATTGTCTTTTCACGCATTCGATATTAATTCTAAAACTATAAGTCAAAATCTCACACATTAAAAATATTTCATATCGCAGCGGATAGTAACAAACGGTTGAAAGAATAGTTACCTTTTCTTTTAACAAATTTATCTTGGATATAAATGAAAAACTAAATCAAAGATTAAGATTGACAAAATGAATTTGTATAACATTTTCAGTATTTGTAATTCAAAAAGAATATATTATACATACATAAGTGTTACAAAACTCTTTAAAAATACTTCTAATTAATTAGATTTATTCATACCAATCAACCCTTTAGAATTTAGATATTTACCTCCCAAAAAAAGAAGATTAAAGTACCAATAAACAATTGCAAGTTTCAAACAAAAAGAGGGGTAAAACAGTAAACACAAACCCAAGCCTCGCGCTTATATAAATGGAAAAAGTCCTGTGTGTTAAAAGCACGAGTTGACTCAGATTTCACCATAGTAATAAAGACCACTCCAAAAACGTCATCAGTCTCTTCACTTTCCCTCTTCTTCTTCAATTCTCTTTTTTCATGTCTTTCGAAGAGAGCTTAATGATGCTTACTTCTTTCCCGATCCTAAACGAAGTTAACAACGACGGATTATTCCACCAAACTCGGAATTCTCTCTCGAGATTATCGATTTGCACTAGCTCCAACGAAATCGCCGCCGCGAAGGATCAGTCCGATTTGGTGGTTTTCGACGGAGCAGAAGCTGACGGAGAAGTTTCCGATGACAGAGAAGGAAGAAAGAAGAATTCGGATCCTGATTCCGATAAAGAGCTTTACTCGCTTCCGATGACTCCATCTCGTCGGAAAAAGAAATCACCAGTTATCGTTTCCGGCGAGGTTGATACGATCGCGAGTGAGAGTAACGGAGGAGACAGTAAGTGTAATTTACGGAGACAGAGGAGGGCAATTAAGGAAAAGAAGAAGCAAAGAGGAGGTAACGGTAACGGTAACGGTAACGGCGGAGGAGGGAGACGGAGAGGAAGAGAGGCGTTAACGGTGTTAACGACGAGAGCTAAAGGAGGAGAGAAGTCGTTGGAGATGGGATTAGAAGAAGTTAAAGCTTGCAGAGAACTCGGGTTCGAATTGGAAGTTCCGGGTCGGATCTCTGTTTCAACTGGGTCGAACTTTGATACTCAGACTAGTAGTGGTAGTAACTCGCCGATCGCCACGTGGCGCATCTCTAGTCCCGGTAATAATAAAATCCCACCACTCGTGTAAATTAGAAATTCTTTGAAAAATATCTCATAATTAAGTATAGAAATAACTATATTTTTTTAAAAAAGGTAAGTAAATAATCTTCTAAATATTTTAAAATTCTAAATTTTAAAATTAATTAAATTCTAAATTTCGAAACAAGAAAGAAATTAAATTTTGAATATTGAGAAACGAGTCTCTAAATATGAAAGTAATTAATTTTGAACAATTTATATTATTTTTTTGAAAATCTTGTCCTTAGTTGTCCTATAAAATATTATTTTAAATATATAATTTTATTTGTTTGTTTACTTTCTCTGAAAGAATTATTGTTTGGTATGTGATTATTGAAATTAGGTGATGATCCAAAGGAGGTTAAGGCGAGATTGAAGGTGTGGGCACAAGCGGTAGCTTTAGCTTCTACCTCACGTCAACCTTAGTATCTTCATATCTTCTCTGTTTTAGGTTTTACCTTCTATGTTTCTAAGTAAAAGACTTTTAGGATTTTTGGTTTTCTTTTTTCTTGATGGGTTATATTTAGAGGTTTTAACAGTTTAGAGTTTGGATTTAGTTCATTTTCTGGCTGTATAAATACCGATCAAAATAGTTGTTTTTCATGGGGATGATGGAAAACGCTTCAAGTCACAAGTTAAAACCATTCACATGAACTCTAAACTCATAACTTAATTATAACTTTATTAGAGCATAATCACTTGTAGAACCAAATCTGGTAAAACTACACGTATTATTTTTGCCAATAAGTGGTGCATGCATGCTCTAAAAGAAGACATGATTATGTAAAATTACGTATTATCAACCACTCAAAGACTTGTGATTAACAAATACGTAAGGAACCGTCTAAGCTCAGTTTGTGTATGTGGAGATTCAAAGTACGAGAGAGGTCTTGTATTTTGGACATCAATGTGTAGAAATCAAAGATAGTTAGGTTTTCGTTCTAAGCTCCTAAAAACAAATCGTAATTATTGCAAACTTTTCTTTTATGTTTGAGTATAGTTTAATAGTTTTTTAAAAAGCGTATTATCTGATAAAATGAAGTGATATTTGTTAAAAAAAATCGACGCAAAATCTATACTCATTTGAGCTTATTTTGCAAATAATACTCCAAAACTTGGCTTTTAGTACATAACTACATATTGGTATTTGCATTTGTTAGTTAAAAGAATAATTTATTCAAAAACTATAACACTTTATTCACAAAAGTAAAATTTACTATGTGTAATAACCAATCAATAACTCAAGCGTGCGGTTCATTATGATGCAAAAAATAAAATAAAGTGAAAATTAAAGCAACTAGCAATTGGAATTTCAGAACACACAAATAATAAAGTGACCTCTCAAGAAAAACAGAGCAAAATATACATGAAAAGAAGAGTTTTCATGATCGGTTTTTTAAGATTCGGACGTTTTGTATAATTGTATTATTAGAGTCCAATGAATAATAAAGGCATATAATCTTTTGTTACTTTTCTTCTTTTTGATATTCTATTCTATGTAATATGACATGGATTTTTGTCACTAATTAGATTCGACGTTTGAATTAAGTGGTTACAACATAATTTCAGGTATTTAAAGGTTACACACTATACCTAAAATAAGAATCTGAGGATTATGAGTTTTGTTAACACTAGAGAGACAAACAAGGAGATGAAAACAAACCCTAGAAGGAGCTCAAAAGCTCAAAAATATATGAACAAAAACTTTGAGTTTTTTTGGATGTATAAAAATGGAGCTCTAGTAGTCCAATAAGTCTATCCCCTATTTTATGTCTTTTTTTTTTTACCTGTACATATCGTTAGGAGAGTTACAGACACCTCTCTCCCCTCACTATGACGTATTCGAGGCAGTGCCAACGCTAACATTTAAAAATCGACCGTTGTTGAATGAAACTTTAGGTTTTGTGGTCCCCTCATACATGAAGAGTCGTAATTTCACTATATCTCGAATTGAAGTGTTTTCAATTTTCTTTGAGAAGGGGGTTCGCCTTCTTTCCTCAATCACACGGTTGATTTTAGGGACTTTGTTTACTGTCTGTTCTACTCTGGTTTCCATTGCTTTGAGATTTGCATTGGTTTTATCGATTGGTCTCTACTAATTCTTGTAGTTTGGATTTCCAAAATAAAATCCTCCGACATGATTCACATAAGGCCAGTTCGGACTAATTTGGGTTCCAAACATATTTTCTCTACTTTGTTCCATATCTTAACGAGGTTCCAATCAATTATATTTGTTATAAGAATGTTAACTCAAATTTCTACATCAAATACACCACAAATCTGCGATTTTTACCACATAATTTTTGATGTAAGTTACATCAAATTTTTACTTTTTTTGTAACTCAACTTTGATGCCACATGTTATCTAGTAATAGGGGATAACAAGAAGATTTGCAAGTTATAACATAAGATAAAAAAAGTTGTTTCTTGCCGTGACAGGTCATAAATAGCAAAATATAAAAGAGGAGAATGTGAACAGCCACATTGTGATCTACTATATTACTATGCGTTGCTCAACAATTCATTTAAGGCTGCAAGCTTCACCTTGGTTATACCTATGGTGTATGAACATTAAGAAAAGAGCAATAATATCTCTTATAGGTTATAATGATAATTTTTTGAGTGGCAATGGATCTTAGATTATCCTATATCATATCGCCAAGGCTGCAAACTGGGACTCGGGTTCTTGTGTGGTAGGTGACCGGTATTTGTTGTACCGGTTCTGTTGTATTTGTTTTTGGTTCTGTTGCGGTTGCTGCTGTTGGCGTCGAAGTTTTAGGTTTCCTATTTCTCTCTCTAGCAATTGCTGCTCCACTGTATCAACCATTACGAGATTTCAAATCACAAATTAAACATTTTAAGTAATTTTACTGGTTCCTTAAAGTTACGTACCGTGTTTAAGTTTTTGGATTTCAGCTAAACTATCCATGCGTTGTTTCAAGGCTCTATTTTCCATGCTTAGCATAATTAACTGCTGATCCAAGTAGTGAATGGCAGATGACATTTCACATCCTTCAACCTGTTGAAGAGAAACCCATATCAAGCTTATTACTTGTGTTTAAATTATACTATGTACTAACGGAATTATACGAAGACGTGTGTAAATCTTACTTGTAGCACTTGAATGGTCCTTTCTAGATCCGATATGTACTCAAGCCTCCTTAACCGTGCTCGATGAGCGTTTTGACTAGAGAAAAAGTATGATTACAGTCTTTAGAAGATTAAAACAATGGTGAAATCCATCAAAAATATTGGCAGATGATAATAGTCAGCAATGGAAGATTATAATGATGTATATTTTGCTTTGGCTAGTTACACGCCAATTGCGAAAATGAGCTTTCCATAACGAGAATCTAATAAAAGAACATCTATTGTAGAACAAGAGAAAAAACCCTTACTTTTTAATACGCTTGGAGTTAACCTTTGATGCGATGCCATCAGCTTTTACAAGAGCTCTTTCGTTCAACTTTCCTACTTGCTTTTCAGCGGATTTGTACGTCGAGTTATGTATCCTATTTAAAGCTCCACATGACCCATGTCTTGGGAGATTACTTCCATTCTTTGCATGCAAATTCCACCCCAAGTTACCTTGTTTGTCGTAAGATTTAGCCTGCCACATACCATCATGACGTTCAATGTTCTGAATGTTCTGGAATTTCCACGAAGGACCAGCAAAATGACTTTTCAAAAGATCATCTTCATTGAAAGGCATTAAAGCTGAGTTCAAGTAAGCAGCTGTGTCACTAGCTGCACGTCTATGACCCTTGGTGGTTATCTTAGGTGACGGTGGCTCGCTTAGGAGCTCATCGAGCCAAGCTGGTTGCTCTTCTGTGAAAAGATCATCTGAAGAAGCACTATGGTGGTTCATGTCTTTAGAAGGAGAAACAATTTTTCCTACATCTCTTTGAGAAACCGGTGATTGTTTTTCCACAAATCCAAGATTATTTCTCGTGTTTGAAAAATCTTCCATTCTTATAAAACTTGAAGATCTGTGCAACGTATATTTAAGGGAACCAATAAAACAATGATCTAATCACATGATTCATCTCCTAGTAGGAAATAATCTCTTAGAAAGAGAATACTCTGACGTACCTAGAAGAAAGGACTCAGGAGGTACGTGAATACAAGACCTTCGACGATGAGGAGAATAACTCTCTCGTGAGGAATCTCCTCCTGCGTTGGTCTTAATCAGTCCTTCCTCCTTAGAATGAAAAAATAAATTATCGATCTCCTAATCGCTAAATAAACGACGCCCACAAGATCAAAAGTTCAAAACAGCACACATTGATGGTTTCCATAGCGTGCTTTTCGTGACAACATCCATTATTGTCCTTTACTTTCTTCGCCAATTCTTCTGTAATATTAGCCATAGTTTACTATTTTTACGTAGAAAATTTATGTAGAGATATATAGATATTTTTTATTTTTTTTTGTTAATGTGATTAGTTATATATATAGATTTAAATAACTACACATTGATGTAATCGATATGTGTATTGTTAGCATTTATAAATATCATATAAAGATGTCGAATTTCATAAGTTCGCAATGCACAAGCACAAAAACAATATATGTAATGCGGGTTGGTTCATTTGGTAAAGGGGTCTCGGCTGAGACTTCCGCCATATGGATTCGATTTCCGTTGGGAGAGACCTCCTTTAAGTGGATGAGTTTAACATGGCGTGGGTCTCGTCCCGGTGATTAGTCTGGGTTTCGCCTTAACATCACACCGGTTAAAAAAAAAAAAAAAACTACAAGATCACATGGAACTTAGTACGAACCACTATGACAACTTTAAAAAATTGGTGTGAATTGTGGGTATTTAGACAGAATCCGACCGCATGCAACACTAAAACCGAACGGTCACTTAAGTATTCGAGATGCATGGACATGGAAGAACACATGCAATGATCACTAAGTATTCGAGATGCCTGGGGTCTTGTGGTCGGGTGGTAAAAAGATGGAACTGAGTAGTTACATCACTCTTAGGTTCGATCCACATGATACACGAAACAAAATCACATTATTCTGGACACCAGTTGGATATGGGTATTTATTTGATGGGTCAGTTTATCAACATGCTATCTCATGATCCGTTGACCTGATTCGATGTCCGTTGAGCCGGATCACCTAGTTATTGAAAAAAAAGAAAAGAACACATGCAACAAGACTAGGCGGGAGTGATGGACAAGGTTCAGCTCTTCGTCATGCAGGATGCCAGGGAGGACGACGGGGAGGAAAGGCCGGCGGAGCTTTCCGTCAAGTACACTAGCCTGAACTCAACATTGTTCAGGCTAAGAGACCAGCTCCCTCCAAGTGTCTTGTTTTCTACCAAAATTTTTTTGTCAAGAATGCTGGTGTTAAAGGCGAGGTCGCTATTGGTTTCACCAAAGACAATTCCAAAATGCGGAGACAGCTCGGGTACTACGTACTCTTTTTTAATCCAACTCTGAGAGATCCGAATTCAATTGAAACCTTGAGTCTTGATTAAATATGAACAAGGTGCATTTCTATGAAGTTTTGCAACAACCTCTCTCTAATTTATGTTTCTTGTGTAACGGTAGATGTTAAATAAGTAGTACATGTGAAAGACATACAGTATTGCATTTATTAGTTAAAAAGCTTTAAATAATTATCTCCAAAAAACTAAAACTTTATACACAAAATAGAACCCTACTATGTGACCATCAATAATAACTCAAGCGTGCTTTCAGTATGATACAAAAATAAAGTGAACAAATAAAGTTATCAACAATTGGAATTTTCAAAACACACAAAAAATAAAGTGACATCTAAAAACCAAAACAAAATTTACGACTTTTGTCATGAAAAAAATAGTTTTCATGATCGGTTTTTGAGATTCGGACGCTTTGTATAATTAGATTCCAATCCAATGAATAATAAAGGAATGTAATCTTTTATTACTTTTCTTCTTTTTGATATTCTATCCTCTTTGTAAAATCACATGGATTTTTGCCACTAATAAGATTCGTACATTTGAATTCAATGTTTATACTAAAAAAAATTAGGTACGAAAAGAATAAGATTATTCAATATACCTAAAATAAGAATCTGAGGATTTTGAGTTTTGTTAATACTACTAGAGAGACAATTAAGAGAGGAAAACAAAACCTTGAAGAAGATGAAGCTGAGATCTCTAGTCTAGCTGATTGATCAAAACTGCACAAAGAAAATATATAAAAAAATCGATAAAAAAATTATTCTAATTAAAAAATGAGATCACACAAATACTCTATCAATTTCGGTTTATAAAATGTTTTAGCTAAAACACGCAAAAAAAACATAAATTATATGTTTATTTCTACATTTAATAAAACATAATTTATTTAATTAAAAACAATTCAATTTAAAAGTGAAAAAAAAATACTTTAAAATAAAAATTGTCATAAAAGTTGAAACCATCATATAAAATGAAACAATCAATAAACAAAGAAAAGAACATTGATTCTCTTTTGAGATACAAAAATGGTTACATAATTTTGAATTCAAGATCAAATATGAAACCAATTTTCAAGCAAAAATTGCATAAATTAAAAACAAAATTCAGAGATTTTTTAAGAAATTAAATAACTCACTCGAAAATCAGATTGTGACATGTTGTATCACATGGATAAGGACAATCAATAGCTTTGACACTTTTTGATCTCTCAAAATACCAATCACCAACAGATTCCGCAACTCTCTGCCAACAAAACAAAACAAAACCTCAAAATTATTCCAAACATGAAAATAAAAAACAAATCTAAATTTTATGTTTAAATAATATTACCTTTCCGAATAATTGAGGAGAGTTTTGAGCAAACCATGTATCTTGTCTTTCGGATTGACAATGCGCGAAACAAGAATTTATAAAAACACCGTTTTGTTCAGAATTCGAAAACGAATTTACCGCAAATATCATTAGCATTGTGTAAAGTATAGAGATAATAATGAATGTAAAAAATAAAAATTTCACCTTGAAAGAATTGAATTTGCGATGAATTACAATGTGAGTGATCTGATTTACACGCTTTCCAGATTCCATTTGGATCAGCAGTTGGAGGAGCTAAGCTTTCTTGAATCTTGAATTTCAAGAAAATTTTGTATTTGAGAAAAATCAAGAATCAAACATAAGCATTAAGCAATAAGCTAAATTTTTTATTTACCTGCCATGAATCGTATGCTGTGTTGAGAAGAAACATTGGTGTTTTGATATCTGAAACCAAGTTCTGTGGAAAGAAACACTAACAAAACAAAGAATAGTGTGTTAAAAAAGATTCTTTACTATTTTATAAAACAGTTAATGTTTAGATATATATTTTACCGAAGTAGGATCCAAATGGTTTGTACAAGTACTTGACAAGTCCTTTTCGAGATTCTATAAACCAAGAAAAAAGAATTTGTTAAGATAAAGTAAAAAGTTGTATGGAATCTTTGAGACTTTTTTTTTACCTGTATTGTAACAACACCTTGAAACATATTCCTAAGTGAATGACCTCCAGAAACATCAACACTGCAAAAAGATTTTCCATTAAGAAAACATTTTCAAATTTGAGAAATTTTACTTTGTTCAAGGCGATTTACTTACGCGTCTAGAAACATTCCAGCGTCACTTAAGCATTTAACTTTAGTAAAAGTAGGTAATAGTTCTTTGAATTCATCACAGTGTAAGATTGAAGCTAATCCTCCAGCTGAACAACCAGAAAGTAAAGCCTGTGATTGATTTGAAAGTGATTAGACATAAAAAAACCATAAAGCATGAAAATGGAATAGGCTTCAGTGAAAAGAACCTGATTTGCTTGGTTCATGCCTAAAGAGAGAAACTCTTCAATCGCAGCTTGCCAAATTCGTTGTCCTCTAAAGAAAAGTTGTGAAGCCTATACACATTGTAAAGAAAAAAATGATAAGATGATAAAAATCAAAAGAATCAAGAAAAATTTCTGAGTAAAGCAACCTCGTCTTGACTATCGCCAGTGAAAGACGCACCATCACAGTATCGTAATTTGATTCTGTTCCAATTAAAGAAGTCTACAAAAAAGAATTAACAGAGAATTCAATACAGTGATATAGTTGCTGCATATAATCACATAGCACAAACCAGGATTCTCTTCAGGTTTATTGCTTAAGATTCCAGTGAAGACTAAAGCTTTTTCCATGTAAGTAGAAGAACCACGACGACTTGTTCTGCGGTATACACAGCTTCTATGGTTATTACACCATCCTCCACCCTAAGAATAACCACACATTTCATTCAGATTCTAGCTTCTAAGTTCCTCAATAGCAGAAACTTTCATTGTATCACTAAACTAGCAAGAGTGTAAGATTACACATACCTCGAGTTGAATAAGCCAACTATTAGCACCGGATCCAAAACCACGATCTAAATGATAACCAGGTAGTGTCCCATCTAAGCACACTGCATCACCAACACTAACTATCATCAAAAAGCGAAATCGATGAAGCTTAGAGCACAAATTATGAGCCTAACCAAACTAAAAACTTGTAAAAAGAGTAGAGAATCTGAGTTCTACGAGCAAGATACACAAAATCAATACAAATTTCAACCAAAAGAAATCGAATCGACAAGAATTGATGAATATTAGAGCACAGATTCGAAGAACCGGAGAATTCTGAGTCTATGAAATCGATAAATAGATAAATCAAACTTCCATATATCTCAAAATCCAACTAAAGGAAGCCCAAATTGAAGATTAATGGTCAAATGACATCTCTGTAACCATTTCCTCAAACACTGTAAGAACAAACGAAGAAACATTTGAAGTAAATCCAGACTGAGAAGCGAAATTGATGAATCTTAAAGCCGAGAGTCGAGAGAAACGAAATCGAGCAACAGAGATGAAATCAAACGCTATAAATTTCAAATTCCAACTAAAGGAAACACAAATCGAGACCGAATCGATGAAGATTAAAGCTCGAATGTGATAATGGAAGCAATCTACGTAAGCATTTCGTCAAACATCATAAGAACTAACGAAGAAGACAAGAGTGCGTGAGATTTACCAGCTCCTTTAGAGTCAGCTCCTTGAATCAAAGTAAGAGGCACCATGGGAACCTCCGACGCCATAGACGACGACGCCGACATCTTCTTCTCCAGAAACGATATCGCGGACTCAGTATCTCTTACTTCCCCAAATCCATCGCTAGATCCGGTTTGAATCACTGTAGCAACTGAGCATATCCAACACAGAGCCACCGCAATCCACAACCATACGCTCCTCATCTCCTTCTTACGCCGGCGGAAATCAAGCAAAGTCCCGGAGCTCTCCGAGAATAAATGCAGCGAAGACGACGACGAGTCGAGCGCGAAAATTCGGATTAGAGATTGATTTAGAATTTTTTCTTTACTTTAATCACTGCATGAAGACAAAAAGTTGAGAAAAAGGGGAAAGCGTGCGAACCTTTTTTTCATAGAAATTCTCTCATGCTTTCCATAATTTCCATTTTGTAATAATTATTTTCTCGTTATCGAATATTTGCAATTAAAATGTCTAAATCCACTTGCATAAAATCTTGTATTTTATTTCATTTTTCCTTAAATTTGAAATTTGTTAACTAATGTGTATTTTTAATATTTGTTAACAAAATCAATGGTAATTAACTGTATATAGAAAAACAAGATTTAGTTTGTTTTTTCGTATAAATATTAAATTTATTAATGAGAAAACCAGTTTAACAACTTACAACATTAATCTTTTAATCTTAAAGAAAATACATTTGTTTGTGAATCAGCATGAATTAGATTAAACCTATAGAGAGTTTTCAAATTTTGAATCCGAAAAAGCTAGTAGAGATAGTTTGTTGCACATTAATCTAACGATCCATTTCACGAGCAATATTTGAAATTAAAATGTCTAAATCCACTTGCATAAAATCTTGAATTAATTTCTTTTTTCTTTGAATTTAAAATTTGTTAGCTAATTTGTATCTTAATATTTGAAGAAATTTGTTAACAAAATCAATGGTTTTTAGCTGTATATGGAAAAACAAGATTTGGTTTGACTTTTTTTCTTTCCAAATTTGTTTATTAAATATTCTTTTTTATTTGTGTTGTTGAAATGAAAATTTAGAATAGAAAGGTAATCCTTCTTTTTCCCAAATTTGATTCACAAATATTTAGAAAAATATAGATTTTAGACAAAAGAAAAGACTCACATTCACATAGATATAGAAAGAAAGTTAAAAAAAAACGAAAAACAAATGATTCAAATCCTTATTTAAAAATGAATTGACATGTAGTTGAAATTCGAGAAGAAAGTGTCAAATACTATATCATATTTTTCAACTTCATTTCCTTTCGACGAAATTCTTAGAACATCTCCATTGAAGGTTTTAAAGGAGAAGATTCTTAAAAAGTTAATTTTTTATTTGTGGGTCCTGTTTAACAGTGAAGAACCGCATCTTAAAATCTCTTTTTTAAGAACCTCTCTCTTCTCGTGTTCGCCACGTGTCATCTCGTTATTGGTTCGTTTTTAATTTTTTTTTTTCAGAAAAGAAAAATTAATATTTTATTTTTTAAAAACCCTTGATGGTCATGCTCTTACCGTCTTTAAGCAACTAGCGGTTTTCAAGATATAAGCCGCGAGATCTCTCTTTCGGTGTTCCATAGTACCAAGACCATTCGAAAGTTTCTAGGCTCGACAATGAACATTCAGGAACCATAGTCGGTTCACTCCAGCAAGTAAATTCACTATCACTATAGCTCTGAGATGATTGAGCAGATAATATTAGAGTATATAAGCGCTATTAAATAAAAAAAGTAGTTTATGGAAGAAACTTACATGGAAGAGCACGAGTGAGCGTAAGTTAGGAGAATTTTTGAAAAGCGGGGTGAGAAGATTCGACTTATGCCATGCACATACACAAAGCTTTAGATGTTCAAGCTGGTTAAACACAAAACCATCGCCATACTCAACGTCCTGTCAACAAATATTTAACAAACTATGAAATTTGAAGAAGAAACAATTATATATAATATGAAAATTGATTATTATATTATATGAAAATTGATTTTAACAAAAAAAAAAAATAATAATATGAAAATTGATTATACCTCTTTATGTAAGCCTCCTAGACATTGACATAATGTAAGATGTTTGACTGATGTAATTGAACGTAGAAGAGTGTTTAAATCAGGGAAGAGAACATTTATATCTGCCTCAACTAGGTTAGGCATTTTCTCAATCATATAGTAGTCTCTCTTATAATTATGATCGTATAGATTGAAATACTCTAAAGAAGGAGTATTTATTTATCACAAACCCAGCTACATCACCAAATTTATGACCTATAGTAAGTTTCAAACGCTTCAAAGATGGCACGGTAATAGTGAACTTTTTCATATTGTTAGAACGCGATAAACTTAAACCTAGATCTTCAAGAACGGGGCAAATAGATAGAAGTCGTTGAAGAGATTCTTCACCCGCGTATTTCATGTCATAAAGTTTCAAAGTTTTCAAACAAGGAAGACAAACATTACGAGGAACGTCTTCCAAGAAATTTCACCGAGAGATTTGTTGGTAAATAAACTACTCGGTAATATGCTCTGATTTTTCTCATAAGAATTATAGCAAATCTTCAGTTGAGTCACGCATCGAGACGCTGCAACTACAATCCATAGTTTCATATCTTCAGGTTTAACGTTTTTATAACTCAACTTGAAAAACAAGCTTTCTACAACCGGAGCTTTATGTAGTGGCCACCTGTTGTTAAGAAAACGATGTAACCTTTCGCATCCAGACTTTTGTATAATCCCGAAAATCCACTAATAGATCTTCAAGAACAGATTATATTCAATTTATATGTCTCCCTTTTGCTTATTTATAACATTCATATTATCTTCTAGTTGTTGCACCTGATCAAACAGATCATTTGATCCAATCCCATGTGGCCATGTCTATGGTTTTATATTTTGAATATAGTACTATAAATAAAATTTTATATATTGGACACGGCACGTATTTTTTCAATTTGTTAAATTGTTATATTGGGAATATATGCGCACTTAGAACTTTATTTCACTAAAATAAGGAATTGGATTAATTACGTGGGATTTATACATTAGATGATGACACATACCGTATCAGCAAAAGAAAATTAGAATCCAACATAAGAAAATGAACACATAATATATAATCCATGTCGTTAACTGAATATTTTAGTTAGGTTTAGGCTTTAAAACGTGCTCTCTGAATCAGCTAACCATTCATTCGATTCGTTGTTATTATATGCAGATTTGATTCGTTTTCATTCTCTTTAATTTTTGGATAGAAGGTATATTGTATTTAAATTAGTAAACATAAACCAGATATATCGTTTTGAATTACTATATGATACCTTCTTTTTTTATTACACTATCAATATATTTTACATTTATGTTTATTGATTGTTTTCAAAATCATTTTAATATTTTATACTATAGTGTTAGAAAGGTAAAATATCAAGAAGAAGGATATTATATATATATATATATATATACAATGTATATATATGATCTAGAAACAAGAATATTAGTTGAGATAATGTTCGTTAAACATCTAGAATAGAATCCATTGTGGCCGTAAAAGATAGTAAATAAGAAAATATTAAACGTGATAAAAAAATGTGAGTCGGCTTATATCATCTTCTAGATTTGTAAAAAAAAAATGACAAAAAGATAAAAATGAAACTATCGTGCATAGTAAAATTTTAACGTATTCTCATAATGTTTCTGTAATTTGAAATTTGTAAAAATTATATTTTCGATAAAGATGGATGAATAAAAGAGATTTACATAAAAATAATTAAGATATATATATATATATATATATAGTGTGATACATGAAAAAATGCACTTTTAATATGTTTTTCTAAACATTTTTTTGCTACTTGAATCTTGAAAATTTGACATTAACCTAATTTGTTTTAATTTATTTTTTGTATTATGTATCGAAAGTGAAAATGACTGGTAACGGAAAGTGGGAAATGACTAAGAAAATAACAACAATATGATAAAAATAACAACAATATAATAAAAATAATAGTATATGCTAAAGACCTCATATTATTGTCCGCATCAGCATATAAAGAATAAACTCTAAAGAATACATAGTGGATCATTATCATCATAACCGCCAAGTCACCTTCAACCATACAAGCAATGTATACAAAAAAGTAGAGACAAAACTAGAAGCATCAAAATAAATTATCATATGTTTTCCAAACGAATGTGTTTATAGATTTCGACCAGCTTTTTTTTTCTGATCAGTCTTCATAATTCTTTTACGATAATACAATTTAGAATTATGACATACACACATTTGTACTCGAATTGTGAAACCCATTTCATAATTTTTCTATAGTTTTATCAAATAATTTAATAGGTATGTGCATCTTGGGTTGGATAATCCAAATATTCATACTCGGTCCAAATTCCCTAAATTTTTCAGTAACAATATAACAATAAATTATCCATTTGGATTAAAATTATCCTTAAATTCAACTGCGGATACAAAAGTAGGTACATGCAATGGATCCTGTACAATACTATTATATATTGATATAGGATATCTCTTTATGAGAAATTTCTTAGAGCATGTTCTTGTATCCAAACCCAATTAGAGGTTTTTGAAATCTGTCATCATCCATATCTAATTGAAAGAAACATACGATACTAAAAGCGTCAGAGAAACACTTAAACAAATAATACCAAAAACATTAAGGAACTCTCAAACAATTGATACCCAGAACGTAGAGAAGAACTAAAATTATTTATTTTATTGAATAAGAAAAGAATCAGGAAATTATCTAGGTCATTTAAGTAATTTAAAGTTTTTAAACAATCTCAAATTATTTATAATATTTTATTTATTAAAATTATCCAATAATTCATAAAATTATCGAGATTGATAGTTCACAATACTTTTTTTTTATGAAAATACTCTTCATGAAGTCTAAAGAATTAGAACACTCTTTGCTAGCAAATCTGCTTCTTGTTTCTGTTCTCTTTGGACATAAGTAAATCTAATAAATTCAAAGTCCATCGATAATTTGTTGATATCACTTAGGATTCCATAAAACTCATTTAGGTACTTTCTTGTGTTGATTGTTCGGATCATGTTGAGCAAGTCTGATTACTCTTCTGCATTATCTTGAGATGTTTCAAGGCCTCAAAGATGGCATGCGCTTCGGCTGAAAGAGGAGAAGCTACCCAGCTCCTCCACATTGATTTTCTATCGTGATACTCCCCCTCTCGTTCCTTACTCCACCATCCCAATCCACATTGATTTTCTGTCGTGATAGTTCACAATACATGTTACCAGCATTACATTATTTTTTGAAGGTATACTTCGAATAGTGATTTTAAATAACTATATACTTTTATCCAAATCTTACATACTATTAGTAATGAATAGGTGTAATTCATATTTTGCAACTTTTAACAAAAAAAATAATAATATGAATTGGAAAAAAAGCATAACGGTAAAAAGATAACCAAATATTCTATGTATCCTAAAAAGAAAATCCACTTTTAAATATATATATATATATACATAGCCAACTCCTTCACATTCATCACAAACTCTCTCTCACACACCTTTCGTTAAGTAACCTCTCTATTATTTATTGAAAAATGGATGGATTTGGAGCTAAGTATGAGTGTTTATTCTTTGGTAATGCATTCATAATCACATCATCTTCAGCCTCTTTTTCCTCTAAGCAGTTTCTAATTAAAAAATTATTATTAATTGCAGATTTGGATGATACTTTGTACCCTTTGAGCACAGGAATTAACTTAGCTTGCCGAAAGAATATCCAAGGTAAAAAATGATCGAATCTTTGATAAAATTCTTAATTATTAACTCAATTTTCTTAATTTTTTTTTTCTGTTTATTTGTAGAATTTATGCTTAATCAACTTGGAATTGAAGAGAGTGAAGTTCCAAAGATGTGTTTGGATCTTTACAAAGAACATGGAACCACCATGGCTGGCCTCAAGGTAATTAAATGTTTTTTCTAATTAAGTTACATAATTCTTTAATTAACAAGATTTTAATCTAAACCAACCAAATTGAACCGTAGTTTTAAAGTGGTTCTATAAATCATTATGTAATTATACATAATTTTTGAAAGTTTAATTCTTACATAATCATGATAGGAAAAAATTATTACATAAGTAAATACATACACCATATATTAAAGAAGACGGTAAAACAGAGCGACTGTTTTTCTTACAGGTTCTTGGCTACAAATTCGACAACGACGAGTTCCATGAATATGTCCATGGAAAACTTCCATACGAGAAACTTAAACCTGATCCAGTTCTACGTAACCTTCTTCTCTCTTTGCCTCATCGTAAAATCGTAAGTTTCTTTCCTCTTCTTCAATCTTCTTACTCTAAATTCTCCATTAAATTGATTATTGATCTTGTGTTTTTGTTTATGCCATCAGATCTTTACTAATGCAGACAAAGCTCATGCGACAAGAGCCCTTAATAGATTGGGTTTAGATGACTGCTTTGAAGGAATCATATGTTTCGAAACACTAAACCCTTCTTCTGATTCATCATCAAACACTCAAATCCTTTGTAAACCTTCTGTTGAAGCTTTCAAAGCCGCTATTCAAATTGCTGATATCGTCGATCCACGTAAAACGGTAAAGAAAAAGTTACAAGTAAATAATTCATATAGGCATGTTCGTTTTATGGTAAAACAGTTTTGGTTAAAAATAAAATTACCTTAACCTAAATGGGTGATTTATATTTTTTACCTATACTCCAAAATGCACAAGAAAATGAAACTAGATACTAAAACTCAAAAGTAAATTCATTTTCTCTGAACGTAACCAACACAACGTTAACAAACCATGTAAATTTATATTTGTTCTTTGTGTTTTTGATTTGTTTTTCTCACATCCGTTGTAACAATTTCAAATACTAATCTCAAATCTCTCATTCTTTTTTGTCTTTTCAGATATTCTTTGATGATAGTATTCGAAACATCGCGAGTGCTAAAGCAACGGGTCTTAAAACCGTGTTCGTGGGAGACTCAATGCTAATTCCAGGAGCAGACTATGCACTAAGCAGTATTCATAACATAAAAGAAGCAATACCTGATTTATGGGAAGAAGACAACAACAAAGACAATAAGAAACTCGAACAAATCGTTCAACCAACCGCAGTCGCAACCATGGTCCAAGCTTAAAACAAGAACGGGGTTCGATTGGTGATGACGGTTAAGAAGGCGGTTAAAAATGTATGGTAACAATTTGGTGCTATAAATAATAAAATAAATAGCTGACCAAAAAAAATGTAAGTAAATTGAAATATCAAATGATTTTATAAGTGAGATGAAATATATATATGAATAAATTAGATTTTTAGGTGGGAGAATATATTTTTAAGCTTATTAATACTTGGAAAAAAATATGGATGACAAAATTGTCTAAATCAAGGGAAATAAATTTAGCAAGAATCTAATCTAACATGACATCAATTAAAATAACAACCTTAAATTAATTTTTTTTTTTCTTGTAACTCAAATATATCCAAGATAAAGAAAAAATAAAGAACCAGAATTTGGCTTTTTTGATGGGTTTTTGGATTCCTCAATTGTTCATAACAAGCAAAAACAGAAGAAAGATTTGATTTCTTGAATGGTTTGATCAAGCTTCGACTGGGAGCTCACCACAAGCATAGATTCTACAACCTTTCTTGGGAATATTCATCGCACGTGTGTCCACAGATTCGAGAGTTCTCACAATCTTCATACCTTCAAGTACTTGTCCAAACACAACATGCTTGTTATCTAACCAATCAGTCTGCAACAACAACAACAAAAACATAAGAACAAGAACAAAAAAACCAGAATCAAAATGTAAAAAAAATTCAAAATACGAAAAATAATCGATAAATCTTTTTTTTTTTACCTTAATGGTGCAAATGAAAAACTGGCTTCCGTTAGTGTTAGGACCTGCGTTAGCCATACTCAAGATTCCAGGTCCGGTATGCTTCACTGCAAAAATGCCAAGAAAAAAAAAAAAAAAAACTCAAATCTTGAAATGTAATTGCGATAAAATAAAACAGAATGTTTTTCTTTGTTATAAATAATACTTACATTCGAAATTTTCGTCTTCGAAGGTGCGACCGTAAATACTAAGACCTCCGGTTCCCTGAAACGCCATATTGAAAGATCGAAAATTTATCGATTTTTACGCGTAAATTTTCGCGATAAAAAAGAAAAGAATTTACATTCATCTCGGTGAAATCTCCTCCTTGGATCATGAAATCTTTGATAACACGATGAAATATTGAATTCTTGTATGTGTATCCCTTCTTCTCTCCTATATAAGAAAAATCAAATTCTCTTTAGTCAAAGTTCCAAACTTTACACATATATTATATGAATTCTCTTTAGTCTATAGATGGTAACCGGTGTGATCCTAAACCGAAGCCCAGAGTAATCACCGAGGCGAGACCCTTTTACCAAAGGGACCAACCCCGCGTTGGTAACAATCATAAGTTTATACGTTTTAGAAAAGTAATTCCGCTATATATTGTTAATACGAGCTCAAAATAGTAAAGTTCCAAACTTTACACATAGATGATTCGATTATTCACACACATTTGAAGATAAGTAAGAGATTTCTTTACCGGTACACAACATACGGAAGTTCTCGACGGTTTTCGGGACAACGTCACCGAATAAACCCATCACAATTCTTCCAGCAACTTCACCTCCGATTTCAACATCAAAGTAAACCTTGTGTGTTACTTTAGCTTGAGGCTCAAACACTTCTTCTTCCTCCTATATACACAAAGTTTCAAGAAATCAAATTACAAATCCAAAAACCACACAAGGAATCTAAGATTTATGAATCTTACACCAGCCATGGCTTTAACAGAAGCTGTTCTCTGTTGGTGCTTGATGGTTGTGGAGAATTGGTTAAGAGGGAAGCTTGAGGCATAGTTTAAGCTTGAAGATAATGTGATTCCAGAGGAACGAGGTTTGAAGCAAACTGATTGAGATGTTTGCTTTGCAGAGAACTTAACACCAAATCCAATCTACACACAAAAGAAACCAAAAAAACAGAGACACTTTTTCAAAACCCCCAAAATTCACAAGAACATAACTAACACAATAAAAGTAAAGATTTTTAACGAATTCAAAAGCATAATTTTTATGAAAAATCAAAAAAAAAAACTCACAAGAATAGAATATAAATTGAATGACTTTTCGATTAACCTAATAAACCCATCACTGGTTATAGTGAGAAAAGTATAGATTTTTAACGAACTCAAAAGCATAAATCTAATGAAATTTTAGCTAATTCGAACTTAAAGACTAAAACCCAGAAAATCCCATTACTGGTAAAGTGATGAAAGTGTGGATTTCTAAGGAAAAGGTTCAAATGTAGGGATTTAAGATTGGAACCTGAGAAATGGAGCGAGAAGTGTGAACCATTTGCATTGAAGAAGAAGAAGCCATTGTTGATTGAAGGAGAGAGAGAACACTTTTGGATTCTGATTTCGCTTAGACAAGAGTCTTTAGTTTCAGATAAGAGTGACGCTACTCGCCTTGTGTTTTTAAGGTTTTAGCTAAGTGTGGATATTCGGTTATCGTTAACATCTTATGCTAACTTACGCTGCAAATGATTACGACGTTACTGGGCCTATTTGATATCTACTAGGCCTAGCCCAACAAGGATCCCAAGATACTAAACCTGTTTGGTTTTGGTCCAAGATTTCTAGAAAATTGTATGGGTTTAATAAATTTCGAATTTTGTTTTTGGTTTCAATTCGTTTCACTTTTCTTCAGATAAAAATACTTCAAATATGATACTTAATAAGAATCCAACGTCGATTAAGCAAACCTTAATTTTACTTTTTAACTTATATGTGTCTGAAATTGAAGCAGAAGTAGGCTTTCTATGATATATGAGCTAAAAAGTGGGAATAAAGTATGTGTTTTTCAATATGATGAATCAATATATTAAGATTTTGAAGAATAAGAAAATACAGAAGATTACTAACGTAATCAAATGTCGCTTCTATGGATCATACATATTAGTTCATATAGGAAGTAAATAACTTTAAATATTTGTTTCGGTTAACAATAAATTACATTGTTAACGAAAGATTAAAAGTTTAGAGAGTAAAAGAATACAAAAGATTACTATCTTAATCAAATGTCGGTACATGTAAACACATTAGAAATAAAGGGTCCAAAAATGGTATATTAAAACTTTCAAGTATAATCTATCCATTTTTTTATTAGACAAAGCAAGTCAAACTCACCATATCAATTGAAACGAGCAATGACCAAAATAAAATAATTATAGTACAGTAATTTATGTTCAAGAACGGTTTTCTAAAATTATTTCTTACTTTCTTGGATATCGACTTCGAGTTCTCGGCATAATTTGAGGAAATTTTGGCAATTTTCTATCAGGGAACATGGAGTTAGCTGGAGAAGTAGGCAATGGTGGATTAATGATGGGTCTAGGTTTGATTTCTTTGATCTCAACTACAACACAATCTGAAGTCAAAAACGTTTTAGCCACTAATGCAGCGTGTTCCAAGCAACATCTCACAACCTGAATAAGATGTTGAACAGAAATCAAAGAGAGCTTAATACAAGTTCAAATTAAATTTTGTTGTATTACCTTGGTTGGATCGATAATACCAGCTAACATCAGATCTTCATATCGATTCATTGCAGCATTGTATCCATATACCATGTTTTCGTTCAATAACACCTTCAAATGTCAGAGAAAGTTATACTAGAAGTTAGGGTTGGTTTCTAGAGAGCTGACATTATTATCTTTATACACAGATGATGAATAAAAAGACCTTTTCTACGACGATATTGCCATTTACGCCCGCATTTTTAGCGATAAGTCTTATTGGATAGTTTAATGCTTTCTTGAATATTTCAGCTCCAATCTGCTTATAATGTTATTGCGAAAAGAAAATAAGATAATATCTTCTAGGATGTTTAAGAAACGTAAATAACTTGTTATCCTACGTGATTTAAAATCTAAATTTATTGGCTTCAATGTCTTCTCGAATGAACTAAATAATAGTACAATATATTTATAGTTTTAGGGTTTCCTATATCGAGAAACAAAGAACTTGTAGTTATCATATTCTAAATTATATCGGATTTTTAGTACTTATATAATGGGATCTAAAGGTTTGTGATATGTATTCACATATTAATGAAAAGAAACCGACAAAGATGGTATTTGCCTCAATTCGTTTCGCTCCATTATTTTGCATTAAATGTTTTTCTCTTCTATGGTTTTACTTGGATTTCACAACATAGCCTCATCTTATAATGTTCCATTTCCATAGCTATAAAAAAGTACCTTTTGTTCATTGTTGTCAAGTGTGTCTTTGATTCTATCCACTTTGTTAGCCAACCGCAAGAGAGCGCAACCACCACCAACTACAATACCTTCTTCAATTGCTGACTAAATTCTAAGTGATTCAGGTTTCATGGACTAACAATTTCTGAACGCAATGATGATTTGACTGAAGTTATATACCTTAGTTGCATTCAAGGCATCTTCAACCTTTAGTTGTTTATCCTTCAACTCAACTTGTGTATGTGCACCAACTTGGATTAAAGCAATTCCACCGGATAATCTAGCTATTCTTTCATTGAGTATCTTCTTCTGAAAACTTTCCTCGGTGTTCTACAAAACACAAATCATCAAAATATGATAATGACTATACATATGAAACATGTCAAAGAGAGATGCCAAAAACATAAAGACCTGAATGAGTTTTTCAATCTGAGAAACTCTTTCCTCAACCGCCTTTTCGGTGTCCCCGGTAGTAACAATCAACGTAGAATCTTTAGTTATAAGAATCCGTTTCGCAATTCCTAAGACTTCCTTTCCAGCTTTCTCTAAACTCAATCCCATCTCATCTCTTATCACGGTAGCTCCAGTTAAGATCGCAAGATCATCCAAACAATGGCTCTTACGTTCTCCAAAAGATGGAGCTTTAATGGCTGCCCCTTTCAAGTTACCTTTAAGTTTATTCCTAATGATAGGAGCAAGAGCTTCTTTATCAATCTCTTCAGCGACTATAAGAATTGGATAGTCTTCTTTAACAGCAGAATTCAATATCTTGAATATCTCTTCTGCGCTTTTTATTTTCTTGTCAACCAAGAGTATCTACAATCAAAACAATGAAGGTAAATATAAAATACTCTTGTCAAAAAAAAACAAAATTGAGTTTTTTTTCAGACCTTGCAATCATGGAATTCAACTTCCATTTTTCTTCGATCAGTAACAAAGTAAGGTGATAAATAACCACGATTAAATTGCATTCCATCGACGATTTCAAGATTGTTCACAAGATATTTTCCTTTCTCGATTGTTACTACACCGTTTCTACCTACTCGTTGAAAAGCTTTAGATATCATGTTTCCTACTTCGTAATCATTCCCCGCACTAACAGCTGCAACATGAGCAATCTCATGATCCTCAATCTACAAAAACACGAGGTTGTTTTTAAAGAACTATATCATTCTCAAGAGTTAAAAGAACTCTTATGTATATTTTCACCTCTCTAGACATTGACTTGAGTTCTAAAACAAGAGCTTTTGCGGTTTTCTCAATGCCACGTGATACTTGGATTGGATTTATTCCAGCAGAAACCACCTGAAGAGAAGGCATGAGATGTGTAGAAGGGAATGTGATCATGCGTTATCTAAATGAGAACATATGTACCTTAATACCTTCAGTAATAAGGCCATGAGCAAGAATTATAGATGTAGTAGAACCATCACCAGCAAGGTCATTAGTCTTAGCACCAGCTTGCCTCACAAGTTTAACTCCAACATTCTCTAATGGATCCTCCAATTCAATCTACACTACACAATAATAAAAGCAACTTCACAACCACTCACTATAAGGGTGATTTATGGTTTTGGCATTTTATCAAACATCAATTTCTTCACCTCTTTAAGAACAGTTTCACCATCATTGACGATCTTGGGAGGTCCGTACTTGTTCTGCAACACTACGTTTCTTCCCTTTGGACCTAACGTCACGCCCAATAGCTTAGCCACCATATCTGCACCTGCCTACACCAAACTTCACCACCATTTTCCCATTTAGAAAGCAAATTTCTTCAAAAATATCTAAAAGAACAAGAAGAAAACCCAAAAAGGAAAGAAAATCTGAAGCTTCTACAACAAGAAAACTCAAAAAGGAAAGAAAACCTGAAGCTTCTTGGTGACAGAGCCATCACGGTTAAAGTGAACCTCTTTTGCAGCGGCTTTAGCTCTCAAAACGAAATTCGAAGACGAAATGTGCAAACAAGAAGAAGAAGCCTTTTTGCCCAAAGTTCTATCAGCGAGAAACAACGCAGAGAGTGTAGCTTGTGAACAAGCCATTGTTAACACAAGAGTCTTCAGATTCAGATAAGAGTTAACGGCTTCTTCTTTTGAGCCTTGTGTTTTTGAGGTTTTTGACTTTTAGCTAAGTGTGGATATTTGATATCGTTAACATCTTATGCTAACTTACGCTGCAATGATTACGACGTTACTGGGCCTATTTAGGCCTCGCCGAACAAGGATCCCAAGATACTAAACCGGTTTGGTTTCAATTGTTGGTTTTATAAAATTTGTATGTAATTTAGTTACGTTTAATAAAAATTACCCCATTTATTCACGTACTTAAAAATCTGTAACATGTATTGAATACAATAAAATCCATCGTTTGACCTAGAATTTGAGGTAACGAAAATTATAACTTAAAAGTTAATAAAAGTAACATAAAATAGTAATTAAAAAAAAAAAACATATGAAGAAAACGACATCACATCTCCTTCTTCCTTTATTGCTTTACGTTTAAGTTAGTTTTAGCTTTTTGCATAATCTTTCCTCAACAAACATATATATATATATAACGATCCAATCGAACACCACCTAACCAAGAACAATATCAAATCTCATAGTCTATTATATATCTCTGAATATTTTTTTCTTAATTACATCCCAAAATCATGGATTTTGGATTCTTCACTGTTTTGTTATTATCTCTCAATGTGGTTGCTCTTGCTTATGATCCTGACACACTTCAAGATCTCTGTGTTGCAGATCGCACCTCAGGTACTATACTTATATTTATTATTAAAATCAACATTTGTTAAACTTTTTTCTATAGTAAATTATTATATATGAAGAAATTATCGAGAGAGTTTATGCTTGTTTCTTCTTTTTTTTTGGTTTACATAAAGCTATAAAAGCTAGTAATCAAATAATTAAACCATACCTTATATTTATCTTTTTGTATTTTTTACGAAAGAAATGTTTGATTTGGCATTTAGTAGTAAATAAAAATGGATGATAACTTATTTTTTTGTCGTGACCAAAAAAAAACTTACTTTTTTGTTTGTTTGTTGTAGGAATCAAAGTGAATGGTTTTACATGTAAACCGGAATCAAACATAACCCCTTCCGATTTCTTCTTCACCGGAATCTCCAAACCAGCCATCATCAACAACACCGTCGGCTCAGTCGTCACCGGAGCCAACGTAGAAAAAATTCCAGGACTCAACACACTCGGAGTCTCACTTGCGCGTATAGACTACGCACCAGGAGGTGGTTTAAACCCGCCACACACTCACCCACGCGCCACCGAAGTGATTTACGTATTAGAAGGCGAGCTTGACGTCGGATTTATAACGACGGCGAACAAACTCTTCGCTAAGACGGTGAAGAAAGGAGAAGTTTTCGTTTTTCCTAGAGGATTGATTCATTACCAGAAAAATAACGATAAAGTTAAACCGGCGTCTGTGATTTCTGCGTTTAATAGTCAGTTACCGGGAACGCAATCTATGGCGGTAACGCTATTTACGGCGACTCCAGCGGTTCCAGATAATGTTTTGACGAAAGCGTTTCAGATTGGGACGAAAGAAGTTCAAAAGATTAAAACTAAGCTCGCTCCGAAGAAGGGATAAAATAAAAAGATATTGAATTTGAGAAGCTTATAAATTTGCGTTTTTTATAGACATTTGTATTTTATTGATTATATTTAAATAAAAAGATTAAGGTATTATTTGAAAATTGACTCTTAACCTTTGAATTTGAATGGTTACAGCGATCGGACAAAATAAACGGATTAAAATATTTCATTTTTTAAATCGAAAAAATCCTATACAAACCACCTTTATTTATTCACAAAACTAATCCGTACTTATTTCATAGCAGATTTCTTTTATTTTTTTCTGTCCGCACTAATAGTAAATAAAAATTCGTACTCACCGGTGTTACCATTTAAAAGCCTTACCCAAATTCGCAAGAGTAAGTCATAATTTTAGATACCCAAATTTTAATACAAATATCGTATTAAATAATTGAAAGTTTTAAAAATTGCTTTGTTATGTTTTGTATTATATTTTGTTGATTATTTTTAGTAAAGAAAAAGCTCATTGATATAAGAGTAACCAGCAGAGTCAGCTAGAGGGTTTCAACTTTCAAGGAATCCAAAACCAATTAACAGAGACCTCTCTACAAATAGGGAACATAGGAGAGAAAGCTGTACAAGTTTTTTATACACTAAAAGATATTAAAAAAAAAAAAAACAGCATAACATTTTGCCTACATTTATATATGTATAATAAAAACTGAAAAACTCAGAAAAAAAAAATACTTATAATTTCATTTATTTGTCTATCCTCAGATTCTGACAAAGATGTCCAAGTTCCGGTCGCGATTGCATCCAATCCATGAATTTCATTTCTTCCGGCAAAGTGCAATAGAGATACGATCTGTATGTTATCAGATAAAAGTATCGCCTGCTCATACAAAAAACAAAAACAAAACCAAAAACAAAACCATAAGCAATCCGGTTAACGTTCTTTGGTTATTCGGTTTAATAGAAACTGCAAAGAGTATAAAACATTTCGTAACTGGTTTTGTTAGATGAAATTTTGGTTTAGTTCGGTTTAGTTTCGATTTTCTATAAAAAAATATAAATAATTGTTTAATATTATGGTCATACCTCTTCTTAATACACAAATACAAATTTTGGTTAAGCAAAAAAGTATTTCATATTACAAAATCATTTTATGTGATTGTTCAAAATATGAAACTTCAACAATTTTCGGTTTATTTTGTTAGGTTCCGGTTTCAATTTTCAGAGTTCAAAAGAATAAAACCAAACAGATTCAATCAAGAGTATAAAACATTTCGTAACTGGTTTTGTTTGATGAAATTTTGGTTCGGTTCAGTTTAGTTTTGGTTTTATATACAAAACTAAATATTTCATATTATGGTTTAGATATTAATTTCGGTTTCTTTAGTTTTAATCAAAAACAACTTTAAAAGCATAAAATTATGATTTTTTTTTTATTTCATATTACAAAATCATTTCATGTGATTATGTCCATATGCATAATCAAAAAATATTAAAAATTTCAACAGATTTCGGTTTATTTGGTTAGGTTCGGTTTGGCTTGGTTGGGGTTTCAATTTTTCAGAGTTCAAACAGTTTCAATTCGGTTCCAGTTTATTGGATTTTAAAATAGTCAAACCAAATAGTATCGGTTCGGTTCTGATAACGGTTCAGAGTGATTTGGATTGGTTAAACCAAGATTGGAGTTCGAGTAAAGTAGTAACTAACCTTAAAGCTTTAACACCCATGTCCACAATGTAAGACCGGTGCTCATCTTTAGTATTAGGAAACTTCTTGAGTTCTTTAGTATAGTAAACAATATCTTCTCTCAAATGTCCTGCACCACCACACCTAATCACCAAAAACACAAAACCAAAATCAAATCAAGAACACAAAAACACAACTATAATTAAAACGGGAAAAAGTTACGTACATTTCAACTATTCCATCTACGTCAGATTTGCTTTGAGGACCATGAGAAAGAACTCTAATGAGACTCAATATGTCACGGTAATCTCCCATACTTAACGCTTCTTCGTCAGAAACACGTGAAGAAGGTGAAGAAGGTGAAGATGAATCTTCTTCTTCTACAGTAGAGTTTGTTGCAGCAGTAGCTATGAATTTCTGACCAGGTTGAAGTAAGAGACAAGTAATGGCCATTGCGTAAGAGACTCCTCCGAAACCGGTATGCGATATAAACAAGTAACTCCCAGCAGAACTGTAGTTGACACAAAAAAAACGTCCACATTAAGTTTAAACCGGAACAGATTTTGGTAAATTAAACAAACCACAACCGAAAAAACCGAACTAAACCGGTCTGGTTTGAAATCCAAAACCCTTAAGCTGAATCATCTAGTAAATGGCATGATATAGATTGAAATCCACCATGAAAATTCACGCCTACAATTTTATCAAACCGAACAAAACCAAACCAAACCACAACAGGTTTTGGTAAATTAAACAAACCACTACCAAAAAACCGAACTAAACCGGTCTGGTTTGAAATCCAAAACCCTTAAGCTGAATCATCTAGTAAATGGCATGATACATATTGAAATCCACCATGAAAATTCACGCCTACAATTTTATCAAACCGAACAAAACCAAACCAAACCGTAATTTTATCAAACCGAATTGCTAACTCCCTAGATAAATGTATAAAATGAGAAAAGAAAAGATAGATTGATACTTACTCGTCTTTACAGTATTGAATTGCGTCTACATCAGAAGCTAATGCGTCTCTTTCTCTGGTTAAAGGTATTCTCCGGTAAGATATGTTGTAGTTATCGTTTTTCAGAGCGGCGTAGACTTCCGCAGGCGTCTTGACGTTTTCCGGTTGAATATTTTCCCAGTAACCGATAACCCGAGACTGATTCGAAGCCGGACTATATTCTTCACGATGCAATAACATTCTTCCTCCGGTTTCTTTAACTTCGGTTAATATATCTTCTTTTAATCTCGTCTCTATACTCTCTACCTGCATTTCAAGTAACCAAATCAATAAAATTATTGAGAATTCTCCAAGAAACTCAAACTTTTGTGTTATATATAGTTAAAGGTTATTGAGACGTTACCACTGCACCGGTGATTCCAACATGCTTGAGAGTATCAACAGGTTTACTTAATTCTCTTAAAACAAATGGAGTTCCATTGATGTAAACAACTGCTTCTTCTCTTAAATCCGTTACTACGATTCTCTCCTTCGAATCTCCACTTTCTTCTTTTAGTTTGTTTCCTAAATACGCAAGCATTTTCTTAGCTCCTGATATCGTTGGAGTCGCCATGCTATACACTGGATATCTATCAACCTGCAAAATAACAAAACTCGATTATTTCACGATTGCGGTTTAAGTTTAACCACGAGTTAAAGAATCGCGTTTTCGTTCTTAAAAACGTACCTTGTAGACGTGAGGAGCACCGTTAATCTGCATTCGATTCGAAGTTCTTTGCCCAGGGAAAAAATACATTTTAAGTATTGAACCTTTCCCTAAAACAGAACCGCTTCGTTCGTTAACAATAGACTCCATGACTGCATCTCCGTGTTGAGATTCGTGTTGTGCACGTAACTCCTCCTGAATGAATAAACAGACAGCGTAAATTAAGAAAACATTTACAGTTTTCTTAGACCTGAATTTTAATTGGATGAGATATTTTGACTTACAGGAATGGTGAAGAATCGTCCAGGTCTTAGTCTTATGCTCCATTTCATAGCTTGTACTTCAGGTCTCTGATGTAACCAATTCTTGAAACTCACTTTAGTTTCTACTCCTTCTGTGAAGAACCCGTCGAAAGTTTCACTTCCGAGATAGGCTGCGAAAGCGATTAACCGGAAATATCTCTCTAAATACTCAGCGCCACGTTTCAAGGCGGCACTTCTTACTCTTGGCTCAACATGTTGTTGGTTGAAAACTTTCCTGTACTGTAAAACAGCTTCACGGATGTTTTGTAACGCGGAACATCGGTCGATCACTGCGTCTAAGGCTTCACGTGATTCAACTCCGTTATCGAATAATCTAGTGATTTTCCACAGTAGAAGAATATCGTCCATTCCAAATGCACGGCCGTGTTCTTCCTCTGTTCTTCGTCCAGGAGAGCTACGAGTTCTTGTTTCAACGTTGTTATTATTACCTCCGGTTTCTTCTCCTTCTCCACCACTAGAGGAATCTTCGTCTACGATTTCGTGAGTTAGAACATCGTAAAGAACTTTGATCGGTCTTCCGTAATTGAGACGGAGTTTCACTAGACAGGCAATGACAGTTCCAGTGGTTGTTCTACCTCTTCCCATCTGTAAATGTCAAAAGAACAAGAATATAAGCTCAAGTGATATCGAAATAAGCAAGAAGACTAAGAAACGGAAGGAAAGTCAGACCTGGCAATTGAAGACAAAAGCAGTGTCTTTAGAAGCAGAAGCAATATTCGACGTCAACGTATCGAAATCCGAACTCTTCGGCGCTTTACCATCGGTTATAGGCACACGAGCATACTTAATCGGAAAACCATCAGCTTCTAAACATTTGTAGACCTCAAGCGGTGTTTGAACAGAATCAGAATCGACTTGTTCCCATAAATCGAAAATCTGTCCATCTTTTGTCTCGTGAATCACCATTATCGCACCATCATATCGCTTAGCTTCTCTTAGAATATCTTCTTTTAAACGAGCTTCCATTCCTTCGACTCTCTCCCGATCAATTCCAGTATACTCAAGCATGTTCTTATATGGTCTTTCGACTTCACGTAGAACAAATGGTTTCCCGTTGATATATATAACAGGTTCTTCTCTCATGTTATGCCAGAAAACCGGTCTGCCACCTCTCGAACTTCCGACTCTTTCGATCACAGATCGGATTCCGTCTATAGTTGGATTCGCAACACCGTAAACCGGAAACCCCGGAACTTCTCTGAAATTCGGTGCTCCTTCTACTCTCTCCGGTAAACTCGAAATTTGACAACCAGGACTATGATCACTCTTCAAAACAGTTTGACTTCCAAGAACCGCTCCACTTCTAAGCGCAGCCACAACACTCATCTCGTGAGGCCGCCCATCGGTAGACTCTGCAATCTTTGTCAAAGAAGGCTTCATAGCTGCATATCCCAGAGCACCCATAGGATCTCTCCTAAGCAACCTGTAACAGAGGCAAAATGAACTCACATCACATACAGCCTGAAACACAGTACGGAACTAGTTTTAGCATTTTTGTGTTAGTACCTGCGAAGAATGCTGTAGAGTTCGGGTCTAGCTCGCATCCAATCAGTAAAACTGACATGACCAAGCGAACCAGATTGTAAGAAAGCACCTTCCGAATGAAGATACACAGCAAAGCAAATAAGGAAGTAATATCTTTCCAAATACTCAACAAAAAACGACAATGCTGCTTCTCTCTTCTTTTCATCGGGTTGACGCAGAATACTACTACGATAAGTTGCTATTGCCTCTCGTAAGTTCTGTAAATAAGTTAAGAAATCCATAAGATAAAAAACACTATACAGATTCTTATATGGTATTAAAGACTTAAAACAGAAAGATACCTGCATTGATGCGCATTTATCGATTACTTTATCCACTTGTCTTTTACCTTCTACACCACCCTAAGAATCATGAAACCGGAGTTAATAATCAGAACGATGAAAATGGTAGGATAAACAGAAACGGAAAAGGGACTTAATGTACCTCTAAGACTCGAATCAAACTTCTAACAACTGCATATTCTCCTCTACGAATCGCTTCTTCAGAATTTGGTAGATTAATAGTAATATTTTCACCAGCTTTATAGATTCTCCCAAACGAGTTGTTTCTTGGGAATACTTGCTCTTTTTTATTCAACATAGAAGAAACAAAATGACAGGTTAGTAAGACATAGACCATTCATTATACTCTTCTTTTGTAAGTTTGAGTGATCGGAGAAGTTTTTACCTGATGCTCCAGTGCGTTTGAAATAAACCAGTGTTGCAATCACCATTCCTGTAGTAGTACGTCCACGTCCCATTTGACAATTGAATATTATCTCTGTATTAATATCAGCCTGAGATATCTTCCGAATCTGCAAAACATTAATATATATCATTATTTCGCAATGTTACTCACTAAAATGGTTTTAGCTAATTTTGTTAAGCATAAGACTCACCAAAATATCGAAATCTGATTCTTTCGGCGATTTTTCATCTGTTACAGGAACACGCTCGTAATCAACAAGGTAACCTTCAGCTTGTAATTCTTCATAAACCTTGGTTCGGAGAAAACAAGTATAAGCAAAAAATAATGACAGTGTAAGCTCTGTATCTTTATACACGTATGATGTTTCGTATCAATGTCTAACCTCGAGCAAAGTCTTCAAAGAATCAGTTGAGACTGGTTCCCATTGGTCTACCATTTGACCATCTGGTAGTTCATCAGTGACAAGTATCTTATTGCCATATCTGCCATGCAAAATGGTTAGATACACCTAAAGCAGAGACATTGATACAAAGGAAGTTAGATTATTTAATGGTTAGAGTGAAATATATATACCTAGACGCTTCCATGAGGATATCTTCTTTTAACCGTGCTTCCATTTGCTCTACTCTTACTCTGTTGATTCCCTGAAACGAAAACATAAACTTTTAAGACAACAAAATGATAGAAAATAATGCATAGATAGAAATGTGTTTCTTATATATACCGTGTACTCGAGATTAGTGAAAGGTTTCTCTACATCGCGAAGAACAAAAGGACGTCCGTTTATGTATACTACCTGTCAAAAATGTGAAGTAAACGGCAAGTTATCGAAAACGAACAATAAGTGACACATTCAAGTTTTGATGTAAGATGAGTTTTTTTTTATTTACCGGTTCTTCTCTAAGACTAATCCAAAGGACTTGTACTTGTTTCCCGTCTTTGTGAGCTCCGATATGCCTAAGAACGTTTCGTATACCATCCGCGGTTGGGATTGCAACTCCGTGCACACGTAGTGAATCAGCCTGTAAAACAAAAACCAACACCAGATAACAAATGAGAATCACATTTAAACATAACGTTTATAAGGAATCTCACAACAAAAAACGCATAAAAACAAAGAGGAATTTCACAAACCGCTTCAATGCTTTAGTAAGAACTCTGCATTTTAGAACACACCAAAAAAGCATAAAATCAAAGAAAAAGATTCATTCACAGATTCAGCTCAGTTCGTAGAGAAGCAGGTTTCTAAAACACGCAATAAATCCTAAAAATCTTTTCACTACCAAATTCGTACAAACACACGAGTCATTCAAACCCTATTCGTTCCAAAATTCACACCTCGAATCGAATTTATCATTCAAAATAACAGACTCAGCAAGAATAATTTAAAATCTAGGAATGAGATTTCAATCACAGATTTAGCTCACTCCGTACAAGCAATAAATCTCAAAATCAGTCTAATCGGAACCAAATTCACACCTCGAAATCGAATTTTGCGAACAAACTCAGTTAGATAGATATTCAGAGAAAAAAAACATCGAGGAATGTGAGAAAGAGACCTGACGGTAATTAGGAGCGCCATCGATCTGAGGAGACATGCGTTTATTCTGACAACCTGGAAAATGATCGCTCTTAAGAATCGTCTTCTTCCCTAGTACCGATCCATCTCTAAGCTTCATAACTTGCTCTGGCTCTTTCGGAATCGACGCCATCTCTTCACATACACACTTCGAAAACTCACAGATTCGATTTCAGAAAAAGTAATCGCGTATTCTTCACCAAAACTCCGAAACACCTTCACTATTAAACAGTTCTCGAAATCCGAAAAATGACAGAATATCCAGCGCCAATGCGGAAACGAAGAAGAATCGTAAGGTAGGTATATTCTTTGATTCGATTCTGCAGAAACAAATACAGTCTTTAAAGGATGAGAAATTTTCTCGCACGAGAAAAGGATTTGGGAAAGAGGTGAGATAAATCGGATAAGGTCGAAGAGAGAAACGGAAAACGAATCGAATTAACGCGGAGGGATAATTCCAAACAACAAGAGAGAAGAGCTCACACGCTAATTTGTTAAGTAAATAAAACTTCGATGAGATATTTATATACATATAGATTGGATTATATAACAGTAATTTAATAAATTAAGTAATATAGGAGTATAAATTTAAGAAGAACAAAAAGAAAAAGCTATCTAGAGGGTTCTATTTGGGAGGCAACAAAAAAGAGAAAGAAGAAGATTTTATTTTGATTTTGGGTTTAAACTTTAAAGTAAAAAGACTATTTAGGTATATGAGTTTTTAAAATATAGTTATAAAATAGCGCGGTAAAATAATGGAATGTCGTTTTCGCGTGTTTTTAATTTAAGTGAAACGATGTCGTATAAAATTACTTTGTTATGGTATAAAAATTATGTGCAAACTCAAAAGATATATTAATTGTTTTAGAGTAGCATTATTTTGTATATAAATTTCAACATCAAATTATATAATTCACAAACTCTAAATAACACTATATCAAAACAAAATTAAAATTGATATAAATTTGGTTCATCATTGATTTTGAAGAAACGTTGCACTTGGTTTTGGGTTTGGTCAAAAGAGATTGACTAAGAAATCTTTTTCTCTCGAGCCCAAGAAAAGAAGATGAGTGTTTAAGTTCGACGAAAGAGATACCAAGTCTCTAAGTTAGCTCAAAAAGTGTCATTAGTTACTCGTAGCATTAGCTGATTGGTTAGCTAGGGAATGAGTGACGTGGTTTAGTCGACGAACTTGGGTTGGTGAGAGATAACGAAGGGTTATTCGTGTTTTATCAATCTTAGAGAGATGTAGGGTTTTGGTAGAGCAGGAGAAAAGGATAGACTTGTAACGATCGAATGTGTGTTGTTACTCAGACGATTTTCGCTGGTAAATAGTGGATATTTCATAACTTCACATATGCCTTGGACGTAACGACACATCCTCATGAACCGGGTTACAAATTTCTTGTATTTTCTTTACTTTCTTCTCGTTTCAAAACAACTAAGACACAAACATTCAAATCGCTAGATTTATGTCTCAATTTTAGCAGAGTGGTATCATAGTCAACTTTCGGCTAGAAACGACTCAAGGTTCCAAGATCTGAAGCTTTTGTTATGAATCATTGAAGGCGACCACCAAATTGAACATCAAGCAGTTTGACAAGACTGGATGCTTTGGTTTGTGGAAGAAGAGAATGTGTGCATCTTAGTATACAAGGATTTAAGGACGTTATGGTGAAGCAAGAATCGCGTCCACCACTGACTGAAGAAAATGAAAGGAGTGCAAACTTGAAGAAGAAGAAACATCTCGACGAAGAGACATAAAGGTTTTTGAAGTGTAGTCGAGCTATGAGCTTATTATCTTCTTCGGCATCGGAGACCATATATTGAGAAATCTTAAAAAGGAAAACTGTAACACCTCAGCTGATACCTGGAACACTCTGAATCAGTTGTATATGCCTAAGTCACTCCCAAACAGAGTTCATGCATAAACTGGAAATCTACTCGTTCAAGATGGAGGATTTCAGATCTACATATCAGAATATCGATGACAACTTGAAGCTCATCAATGAGCTTGGGAATCTTTAGATTGAGATTCAAGATGAAGTACATGAAATTTTCTTACTCAACTATCTTCCAACTAGGTATAAATAGCTGAAATACACATTAAATATAATTGAGAAGACATTACAATATTAGATGTTGTTTATGCAACTAAGTCTAGAGAGTCTGAGTTTAGTGATGGACCAAGGAGTAGGTTAGGCGGTTAAGGTAATTCTGTTAGGGGAAGAATGAAGTGTAGAGATAAACAAAATTCTAGAGGATGTCAAAATGGTAAAGGGATATCAAGATCAAGATCCAAGTCAAGGGATAACAAGAAGGCTTGCTGATTTTGCGGAAATGAATGACACTTCAAGAAAAACTGTTACAAGAAGCAAGGATATGCCATGCTTTCATAACAAAGGTGGATCAGCTATGGTTAGGAATAATGCTCAAGATTTAAGTGGATTGATTGCGTTAAAGGTGTATTATCCAGAGGATAGTTCACACTCAAATGAATGGGTTCTATACACCGGATGCTTGTTTCATATAACTCTAAGGAAGGAGTTATAAATGTTTCACCTGTGATTAGTGTTGTTACTCATACGAGTTTTACCGGTGATTAGTGGAGATTGTAGAGTTCCACCTATGCCCCAAACGTAGCAACACATCGTCGTGAACCAATTTACTAAATTTGTCGTGTCCTCTTTACTCTTTTCTTAAATACAAACATGTGAATCGGTTAGATTTAAGTCTCAAGTTCAACTAGCTTCTCTTTACTTTCTTCTCGTTTCAATTAGAGGGTGTTTTCGTATGTAATTTTATCAAATATAGAGGTAATATGCTTCTAAAAATATATATTCTTATATTGAAAGTTAACTTGTTAAAAATAAATAACCTTTCATAGAAAAATAAAACATGAAATATAAAAAAAAAATGTGAGATATAAAAAGAAATCTGCCCATTTTCATCCATTTGAAGCTAAAAAAAATACATGGTTGTATTGCTAATTTTTCTTCTAATTTTAGTCATATCGTGGATAATTTCTCTATTAAATTATATTTAGGTCTCAAGGTTTTGTTCTTTGTTTTATTTTGAATGGATAAGTTGAATTTCCCGGATTCAACACTTTGCCATAAGATAAGAGAGATAATATGCTTTTGCTTGTGTTTGTTTGGTAATAAAGTAAACTTTTTAAAAGCATAAAAACTGAAAATAAAGCAGCCTCGGAATAAGAAGAATAACAAGAATGGTAGATGCTACAAAGCTTCTATTGGTCTATAAATGACTCGTGGGTCTTGCGTCAGACAGGAACGTGAAAGTCGTGTCCTCTTCTTTATTATTTTTATTAATAAATTTTTATTTAATCAAGTTTCAATCTTACTAAAAATACTTTATTAAATATTTTGCCCACCCCTATTCCTATTGTATAAACCCGTTTTTCTTTGCCGAAATCAATTTATATTGTAAATTCTTTTCTGTTGAGATGAAAAGAAACATCTTGAGATAATATGTATAGACAAATACGACATGAAAATTGTATACATAATAAATCTAATTATTAATTTTTATAGATAAATGTTAGAGACAGAAACGTATACATATATGTCTGTGAGTGGATAAATGATTGTTTCTGTTAAAATTGATTCTAACGTGGATGCAACCTATGATATCATTTAAGTTAAGGTTTAAGCTTATCTGTTATAAATTTCAATTATAAAATATCTGCTAGGTTTTACAGGAAAATTTAATAATTGCCTCGTTTCATTAAATTAGTTTCTCTAACTTACTTCTACTCTCTCCTTTTTCTAGCACCACCACTTTTATTAGATGATTGTGGATAAGAATATATATGGCTTCTACGAGTTACAAAATAATTTATAGGAAAAACAAATTACGATAATAATATATAGAAAACGGAATATTCTTTTGGTGATTTTACCATATTCACATACAAACAAATAATCGAGTGTGGACAAATCAAATATTTCAAGAAATGGAAAATATCTAGTGAGAAAAAAAGAAAGAAATATCTCTTTTAATATGTATATAAATTGAAACATATAAATAGTTGGAAAATATAAATACAAGGTGAACACGTGTTCCGTAATATTTGGTCGTATGTTTCAAAACAGTTAGTGTTTTGTCAAATCGTACAAAGTAAATAAATTTCTCGTATGCCATATTTTTAATATGTTGTCGCCATATTACAACTATTGGTTGACGACCTTTGTAATGCGTCGTGGGTTAGAACATGCTCGGATTCTTCACTTTTAAAAAAATATGTTCCCACTTGTTAATGGCTTTTTTAACGAATATACAAATAATATATTGGTACGAAATTAAACAATAGTCAATAGTAAACAAAGATACACGCATTCAACACGGTCTACGGAAAATTGTTTTTCTAATTTAACTTTCTAGTCAATTTTTAATCAAGTTATAATTGATCGATACGACATCGAAATAGAAGAAATATTCGCATGATCAAACAACAAAAAGGTTTGACTTTAACAAAGTTTATGATGAATAATTATGAAAACATAAAGTTAATTTTAGTAGATTAATGACTTTCGTCAATTTTATATGGTTTATATCGGTTCTTAATGGTTGGTTTCGGTTTTTGCGGATGAGAGATGACCTTTGTTAGTTAGGTGATAGATGATTTGGTCTTGGTTCACCTTGCGAATTTTGTGGGCTCGGTAGTTGAATTCTAAAGATGTTTGATCTTGTGATGACCTTGATTCTTAGAAGCATATTCAATTTTGTTAGAGTGGTAGTTTTTTTTGTTTCATAGTTCGAACTGAAATTATAATATGTATCTCATTATTATTAATATTATCTGTCATGCGTTAAAAATGATATATGTTTATAATCATTTTTTATGTATAGTGTATACAAGAAATTTCTTTTTAAAACGTGAAAATATAATTTTTTAACGAATATTATGAATCAATTAAAGAATGTATTATGTTTCCAGACCATGTAGAGTTTTAAAAGAAGTTGTTAAGCCTTGAGACCTAAGAACCATTAGATCATATGAGATTTGTTTGATTGAGAGATTTTTTAAAACGAAAGAAGAAAATAACACATAAGATTGGTCATCCGGTTCATAGTGATGTGCTGCTACGTCCGGGGCAAAGGAGGTGCTAAGCAATTCCACTAATCCCCAGCGGAACTTGCTGCAAAAAACTGATTCAAACTCAATCGTACAAGCTCTCTCTCACACACTACAAACCGTAGACTACTATATGAAAAAAACTTACATTTTGGATCAGAAAATTAAAAAAAAAGGTCGCAAAGGATCAATTAAAGAGTTTGAAATATAAAGTAATATGAAATCCTTATAGTTAATTTCACTTTGTATTTGTTTCTTATAAATTTTAGGTAATTGAATCAGCTTTCCAACGAAGTGGACTGTTTAAAATTTGGGGTTATGAACTGCATGATATATCGATTTTAGTGAAGAAATATACGTCTACCACGAAAGAGAACATCGTTCATAAATAAACTCAAATCTTGTATCGGCAATATTATGGCCGATAATGCCAACTTTAGAAGCTCCATAACATACGTATCGACGAGTGTATTCTCGATACTCGACCCTAAAGCTGGCAGAAAACGAGTTTATCCGAAGAGTTGATGTACCTTCCATTTTGGTGTTTTTAGGACTTTTCTCACATAGTTTTGAGGCTTTAAATTCCATTTTGTGAATTAAAATAGTACATATGGAGCTATGGAAAGCTTATGGATGATGCATATGAATCTATTATTGTGTATTATATAAGTGGTATGAGTAATATCGGGTTATGATGAAAAAAACATACATTTTAGATCAAAAAATTGTTAGAACTCAAATTTTACTTAATAAAGAATATATTCCAAGAGCTTAAAATATAGGGTCATATATATGTCTTACAGTTAATTTTGTTATCTATTTCCTTCTTATAAATCGTAGGTAATTGAATCACTTTTCCAACTGAACTATCGTTAAAAATTTAGGATTGTGAATTACAAGATACATCAATTTTAGTGAAGATATGCTTAATTTTAGTGAAGATATGCTCGTTCCTACAGAAATAAATATCATTCATAAATAAACCCAAAATCTTGTATTGACAATATTTGGCAAATAAAATAAACTTGCATTTTAGTGGTTTTTGGAAATTTTCACATAGATAAGACATGTTTAAAATTAGCTAAATTAAGAAAAAAACTTCTAGATAAGAAGGAATCACTAGCTACTAGCTAGTATTCTACCAAACTGTCTTTTAATAAAATAATTACTTTTATTCACAACATTATTATCTACATCTTTTAATAATATTAAAGACAAACATGTCAACAACCTAGCATATGCATATGCCAATGTTTACATCATTTTAACCTGTCAAGTCACATCGAATTGATTGATGTAATGTTTTCAAATGCGATTCTCGTGGACTTCAATATGTGGTTCATAAAGTTTATGTCATCAACAAATTTTATTTTAGCTCGAATGTTAAATCTAGTCACGTTGGTCATTAACAATTCTGTATTCAAACAAAGATCGAGTAATCAATAATATTATTTAAATATTGTTTCGCTTGAACTTATTAAAATAATCAGTTTCTTAATGTCATACGATTTGGAAGATCCTCTCTACCACATGTTTCTAATCTCTCACGACAAAAGAAAATATTCTTTACAAAGATTTTCGTTTTTATAAAATATTATTCGATATTGAGAAGTATATGTATCATAATTTACAACAAAGTTATGCTCATTTAAAAAAAATGCAAGGGCTATTTAATAGACATATCATATTCATTCAATTGATTCTAACGATAAGCTAGATGGGACACAACTTCTTACACAACATAATGCAACCAATTCACTAACTCAATTCAATAAAATGACAACCGCATTTTTAATGATCATCGAAGTTAATGGACATTCGAAAATATTGGCAAATTTTGTTATCCCAAAATAGTTAAGGGTTCACCTATGATAGATTTAAAATATTCAGGGTTTTAAATGCAATTTTTGTCTTACTTTAATACGTGGCAAATTATTATTCATCATCGCGTGCAATCGGAGATAGTACGGTGGCGCCGATCTGACACTATTTCATCATTTTGACCCGACCCGGTTAATCCGGGTCAGAAGCAGATAAACTTCGAATCTGTAACGCTTCACCGAGGGAGTTTCTGTTTGATTTCGGTTTTGAGGAGGAAGCAGAAGATGGCGACCGGCTTAGCGTTCAATCGCTGCTCGATTTCGGTATGTAGAACCGCCGGTTTTATATTTAACCGACCAACGGTCTCCGTCGTCAAGAGTTTGAAATTCAATCGCCGGTTAATCGGTAATTGTTCGATGTCGGTTACGGAGACTACGACGACTCCTTTCGTTGTTACGGCGGAGGATGAGAAGTACGGTAACAAAGAGGTTATCAGTCTCACTCCTCGTCTTTACGACTATCTCCTCTCCAATGTTCGCGAGCCTAAGGTAATGCATTGTCTTCTTCGTCTTCCTTTTCTCAGATTTAAGGATTATAGTCGTGATTTGTGAATTTCGTGCTTGATTCCGTTTTTCAGATTCTGAAGCAACTTCGTGAAGAGACTGCTAGAATGCGAGGTAGTCAAATGCAGGTATTTTAATCAGGATTTAGGGTTCTTCAGATTGTAACTAGGATTAGGGTTCGTTCTCTTGTTTCAGATTGTTGTTTGAGCTCTGGTTTTGGCTATTTGTTTGGAATTTTGAAGTAGATTCAGATTGATTCAGGAATTAGAGTTATTTCTCTGTTTTCAGCTTCTTGTTGAGCTCTGAATTAGGGTTCTTCTTCTTTGTTTCAGCTTGTTATTGAGCTCTATGGTGAATTGACAATTTGAATTTTGGTTTGTAGGTATCTCCAGATCAAGCACAATTACTAGCAATGCTTGTACAGATTCTTGGAGCAGAAAAATGCATTGAAGTTGGAGTTTTCACAGTAATATAGATCTTCTTCCCTCTGAGTATTTGTTAAGTTAAGCTTTTCACAGTGATAAGCTTCGTTCTTTTTTCCGATTTAGGGATACTCATCGTTATCTGTAGCTTTAGCTTTACCAGAATCAGGACTTCTTGTTGCATGTGAAAGAGATCTTAACTCTCTTGAAGTTGCTAAAAGATACTACAAACTCGCCGGAGTTTCTCACAAGGTAACAACAACCAAAAAATCACTTAAAGTCTTTGAATCATTGATTTGTTGTTTAACTCTTAGTTTAGGTTATTGTGAAACAAGGTCTTGCTATAGATTCATTAAACTCCATGATTGAAAACGGTGAAGAATCCAGCTACGATTTTGCATTTGTTGATGCTGATAAAAGAATGTATCAAGACTACTTCGAATCACTTCTTCAACTCGTAAGAAACAAAGCTCATTACATAAATGCTAATCTCATAACAATAGAGTTAAGTTAATAAAGTGGTTATTATTCTTCTGTTGATGATGTTTAAGGTTAGAGTTGGTGGAATCATTGTGATGGATAACGTTCTTTGGCATGGACGTGTCGCGGATCCTATGGTGAATGATGCGAAAACCATTAGTATTAGAGAGTTCAACGAAAATTTAATGGTTGATGAACGCGTAAGCATTAGTATGGTGAGTTTGTTTTTGCTTTGGACCTCTTTATCAACAGAACAAGCTCTTTCTTAAACTCATTCTTTACGTGTATACAGGTACCAATCGGTGATGGCATGACGATATGTCGAAAGAGATAAGTAAAAATTTAAGAGAAAAGCTAGTAAGCATCAACATTACGGTTTATGTATGTGATACTTGTAAACCAGATGAAACACAATTCGAATTTGCTTCCACAACAAGTTAATATCAACATCTATCTCTTTTCTTGGAATAACAATGATAAACCCCATCCAATCTTCCAAGTCGTGATCCGTGTTAATATGTTGATGGGCTCGTAAGAAATGAAGTGGGCCCATAATTTGGTTGTTTTAAAAGTCACGTGATTTATCACGTGAGATATGTCTTCTTCTTCCTTTTTTGCTTAACCTAATTTAGTGTATACATTTTCTGCAGCCGTCTCTGAATATTTTTCTGTCGCACACCCAGAGAGCCGGCGAACATGTCTATCGGAGAGGAAGGGAACATGGCGGTGGCGGAGAGAGGGCCTAGAAAGAGGAGAGTTGGTACAAAGAAGGGTGGAAAGTCGAAGAAGAAGTTACCTGGATCCTCTGACAAGTTTAATAAGGTCTCTATGAAGGACAAAAAGATGTATCAGAAGAGAGCGCGAGAGTACAATTCGGATGACGACGATGACGATGAAGCGACAAAGCTAACCATTCGTGAGAAGATATTCACTGATGCTAACATGGGGCCGAATTACGATGAAATTGAAGATGAAGAAGGGTCGGAGAAGGAGGAAGGTTCCGACGGAGAAGACCACGGGGAGATTGAATCTGGAATCACTAGGTTTGCTGTTGATGGATGTAACGCGTTTAGAATCGCTTTCAAGGCAATCATGAAGAAGACGAAAGGAGATGATACACTGGTGAGTGAGCTCTGTCTCTCCTCCCTAATATTAATTCATAATTCATAGTACTAATTAGTAGTGATTACAGGGTCCGGTTTTATCAGCACATAAGCATCTTATTGCACAGAAGCTAGCTGAAGACGAAGCTGAATTGAAAGCCAAGGGTCAAGCCAGAAAAGCTAAACATTTGGTATGATATTTGATTGCATTTTTTAGTGTGTTGTGTCCTGCTTTTGATGATTCAATGAAACAATGTCTTAAGGTTGCTGAGAAAGGACATGTTAAACCTGAAAGCTATTTGGATTCCCATGAAAAGATGCTTATAGGTGTCGCCACTAAAGGAGGTATGCTTACTCTCTTTCAGATTGCAGATTGTGTGTTGTGTTTCTTTTGATTTTTACTAAGTTGTTTCCTCCATCAACTGGGATCATCACAGTGGTCAAACTTTTCAATGCTGTAAGTCAGTTTTTACTTACTTTTTTGGGCTTGTTTATTCGATTCTTGTGATTCAAGCTTTATTATTTACAAATAGGTAAACAAGGCTCAACATACTCAGAAGGGTTTGAATGCTTCCAGGTCAAGAGATGCTAAAGGTAGGCCTTGATATTGAATCTTTGGCATGAATCTTATTTTTGCCTTCTAAACTTGTTTTTGTTGGAACACCCATCAGTGTTAAAGAAGCGAAGAAAAGAAGCATTCTTCTCAGAGTTAGGGAAAACATCAAAAACAGACACCAAGGTTTCGCATTATCTACCAAAATATGCTTTATTTCAAGTGTGTTTAAACCTTTACCTTTGGATGAACGTATAGTCAAGTTAGTATCTGGCGAGAGCTGTTATTTCATAAATGAAAAGTATGCTTGGTGAATTACTAAGGTTGGATTTTGCAGGGTGAAGAAGCTCCGGCTTGGGCACCTCTACGTGATAATTACATGTTAGCAAACCCAAAGCTCAAGGACTGGGACAAGAAACAGGTATTTATCAGACAGATTTGGAGTCACCCGGATTGGATACTCATACACTCTTTGCTTGAAACTTGTAATTGCAGGACACAAGGCAAGGAGATGATTTTGCTGATATGTCTGGTGATGAAAGTTATGAAGACTGAGTCACTTGTGAAAGAGCTTACACTAGGAGCCATCCTTACTTTTGTTGTATCATGCACTCTTGTCTACGTAATATGAAACAACTCAGATTTTTGATGGTGCTAAAGAAACTTGAAAGCAATATAAAAAAAAGTTAAGATTCTAGCATCAACATTAGGGTTTATGTATGTGGTAAAAACCGAACAAGTCTATCTACATGACCAAATTGGAAAACTTGTTTCGGATTCTCACCAGTAGAAGAAAATTCAGAGATCTTGAAAACACCATGAAAGCTTAACAAGTAAAGCTTTGTAAACCAAATGATCATAATTCTGCGTTTCCGGGATTTGCTTCCACAACAAGTTAATATCAACATAATCTCTTTTCTTGGAACAACAATAATAAACCCCATCGAATTCTCCACGTCGTGATCGTCCATATATCACTACATAATCTGACGAGGCAGATTGATCATCTCTTTCGTAAAGAGATTCACAATGTAGAGATTATTATTCCCAAGATATTGCATCAAGAGCCAACGTCCATAGGTTGCTATACAAACACTCTTTGCAAACCCTAGATATTGAGTTTTGTAAAGTTTGTCTTTTTCCTCGGGGTTGAACAACGTGCAACGAGAATATTCCTTGTGTTCAGGGAAGAGAAAAAACCCATATATATAATCCAGAGCTCAAGTGCTCAACAACAAGATTTTACATACTTTCATAAATCAATTTTCTTTCCCTAACTAAATACTAGTATTCTAGTTAGGAAACGTGTTAAGTAAAATCTTTTTATCTCAACATAATGGTTAATGACTAATTAGTGAAAATAAACACAATATCGAAGAGAAAAGCTAGCATCAACATCATGTATGTGTGAAACTTGGTAAGAATCGAGCTTTAAAGAATTGAACCGAAGAAGAATCAAATTCGTGGACTGGCTCCTTCTTCCGTGTCTCGAGGCTAAAACGAAACTTATTGTGATTATAATCACTGTAATATATGGAGTTTCTAACAAATCCTCCTTCTTCATTGGCGAGTACAGAGATGCCTTGATCGAAAAGTATTGCTTCGTCTCCCAAAGAATCAGCCACGTCTACTTTCTTCAAGGATCCCGATGATGAACAAATCTTTAAAACTAGGAAACTAGAAAAAGTTCTAGACCGCGGTTTAAAAAATTGCTCGACCTTGAAGATGACTTCTTGATCTTTTGTTACCGATACTACAAGTTGTGTAGGACGTGGGATACCCAAACGAACTCTATCCACAGGAACAACGCATATGAAGGTTTGTTTCGGATCCTCACCAGAAGAAGAAAGATCGAAGATTTTGAAAATACCGTATAAGCTTAAGAAGTAAAGCTTGTGATCCTTGTAAACCAAATTAAAACAATCTGAAGTTTCCGGTATTTTGTTCCACACCAAGGTTGTGTTATCATCATCATCATCATCATCTCGTTTCTTCTTGGAAGAACAATAAACCACATCCAATTTTTCAGGTGGATTACATCGTCCAAATAGAACGACATAATCTTTAGTTTTCTCGTCAATCCAAAACACAGGAGATCGTTTACTACCTATGTCATTGTACGTAGGTAGATTGATCATCTCTTTCGTAAAGATATTCACAATGTAGAGATTTTTATAATCTCGTACCATCAAGAGCCAACTTCCATATGTTGCTAGCCAAACACTGCCTTCAAGACCTAGATCTCGCGTTTTGTAAAGCTTGTTGTCTTTTTCCTCCGGATTGAACAATAACGTGCATGAATTGTTGTTGTCTTTTGGGAAGAGAATCAGCCAATGGATCTGATTCTTTTTGGGAACAGATTGTTTTGAAGCGGTGTGCCAAGACGAGCAGACGGATTTTGCTCGTCGGAAATCAGCAAAGCCGAGACGTTCGAAAATCGAACTCGAGAGATCTAGAGGAAGCTCCGACCAGGATTTGGAAACACCGTAGGAATTAGGGTTAAGGTTCTCGTCTATCTTCATGGCAAATTCTGTGATCGAAAGGAAGAGATATTTTTGTTATAAAAAAACAGAAATTCCGTATTTTATACATATATAATTAGACCGCTTTTCTTAGTCCCACCTAAACTAGGAATAATAAACATGCCGTCCAAAAAATAGGGAAAAAAAATAAAATCTAGGAATACATAAAATTCAGTACGCTACGCTAAACCTAGATTCAGTACAAGCACCATCTCAAAAGACATGCGTTGGAAAATTTAGATATCTGAATAAATCCATCATACTATAATAACCAAAGCAATGCGGAAATGTAACACGGCATTGTCGTATAGCTTTACTATTAAAAATGTAATTAAATTCATAAAAACACACTTATCATCGGTCATGCAAAGTGTGTAAGCAATTTACACTTATTGTTCATGTTCTTAGTTTGGTATGAATTAGCTAAATCATTTACAAAACGTGCACTCTTTTCTCAAACACAGTATAAATAGAGATGAAAAGCAAACTAAACTGATTACAAAGTTTAATCCTCATCTCAAGAGGTGTGTATATATAATGGTTTAGTTGCTTTTCTTAAAGAAAATTATCATATTTTTTCTTAAAAAGTTATCATCTTTTTACTCATCTCTAAATTTAGAGTTCTTTTAAAAACCATTATATATTACGGTTGTTGTTTCGATGTAATTTTTATACTATTTAATCTTTCGTTACATGTTCGTTTTTAAGCTGTAAATTAAAACGAGGTTCCATCAATTTTCCTCTAACTTGTATGAAATCTTGAAAAAAATAGAAAACTTTAGTTAATTACTTTAAGATAAACAAAATAAAAATATCGAAAAGATAAGGCTTTGAATGGTGACAGTGGTCGGGACAAAATAAACCGTCTGCGGATTAAAACGTCCTATGTTGGAAGCGGACAAAAAATCGTTATGAACCACTTTTATTTATTCACAAAACTAATCTGCACTTAATCCGCAACGGATTTTTTTTATCTTTTTTATATGCATTAATGCGGATCAAATATTATGAATGGTAAATAAAAGTGATTTTCATCTTGCGAACTACTCCGTTGTTATCATTCTAATCCTAAATCACCAACAGTGAAATCGTCTATACTTTTTTAGTGTAGATGACCTCGGTGACAATCTGTGACATTCTCGATGTTCTCTTAGCTACATGTAACTAAACGCCGTGATGTTTTATGGTTTAGATTAAAAACGGCGCGTAGTTTCTGTTTTAAGCTCTTACTCGGTGTGTTACCACCAATTCAAACAACACGGTTTACGCAGACTCTGAGAAATAAAAATCCCCAAATCTCTAAAATTAGGGTTTCAAATCAATCGCGACACATTGAAACCGAATCGGGAAAATTTCTGCAATTCGTCTGAAGAATTCTATTTCTCTGATTCGGTTTCTTCCGATGCCGTCGTTCTCATTTACAATCCCCTTCCTTCTGTTATTTTTCTTCTTGATCGGTTCACAAGCGACGGATGTTGATTTCCTGGATAAATCCTCCGGCGGATCCGGCGGAGGAGATGTATGCGGCGGGTATTCGGATCCGGGTGGGTGTCCGATAAACTGTTTCCGAGCAGATCCGGTTTGTGGATCCGATGGAGTCACGTATTGGTGTGGTTGTCCAGATGCAGCTTGTCATGGAGCTCGTGTGGTTAAAAAAGGAGCTTGTGATACAACTGGTAATGCTGCAAGTGCTTCTGTTCCTGGTCAAGCTTTCTTATTGATTCATATCGTTTGGCTTTTCTTGCTCGGATTCTCTTTTCTCTTTGGTGTTTTCTGAAAAATTGTCACACGTTGAAATTCTGTTTGTAATATGTAAAGTTTGAGTTAGAATTTTGTACTCTTAATGGATTTGGCTTTTGTTTCTCTATATACAAGTTGTTGTGTTATCTTGTTCTTGGCTCTAATGGATTTGCCTTTTGTTTCTCTATATACAAGTTGTTGTGTGGTCTCTTGTTCTTGGCTTTAATGGTTTTTTGAAATTGATTCTTGAACAAGAAGAGTAGTGACCTCAAAACTTTCATCGCTAGCTCGAAATGCTTTGAATCATCGTTTTTGATGGGTTCTTTAGATACAATTGTTTTGAATTCAGTTTACTTGAAATGCTCGAGATTTCGAATCAATAGTCTAATTCACTTTACAAGAAAAGTCACACAAATGTGAAAGTCTCTAGCTTCAAATGCTTCAAGTTTAATTCTCTAGCACCAAATAGTTGTTGTGGGGTCATGGTTTACTTCCAAATGTTTCGGTTTAATTGAAAGGCTTTCTCTTTCTCTAGCTCACTAGTTTTAAATATGTAATCCAAAACTAAACTCATTATGAAATGTATCAAACTCTGCAAATTCATTATCAAAATATCAAAATATGGAACAATATGATACTATAGAATAACTTACCATTAATCATCATCTACCGCAAGAGTCACGACCACGCGGACCACAGAAAGCTGTCCAACCATAACTCTTGAGCCCACTTAGCCGATTAGTTGCCATACCATGTGATGCAAAACGCACTAACTCGGTATGAATTTTTCGGAGTGGTCCCTATTACAAGGCACACCAATCAATGGGTTGAGACTTGAGACTCACCTATATAATCCATAACATGCATGTATTTTCTCGTCAACTCTCTTACACCTAAAACCCAAGTTTAGATCCGGGTCGAGTTCATACATGGCTACGAAGCCCATTTCCCTTCCCGTCTCTTCTTTTGAAAGACGTGGTTTGATTGCACCACGAACCCTTTTCTTCCCTGCAAAGTCTAAACTTGAGGAGTTTTCTTTATCTAGGTCTCGACGTCTCGTGTACGAGTCAGTGCGAGACGCTCCATGACTTGTCCCGAAATTGTCGAGGTTGGTTTGGGTAACCGGAGTTATCCAATCTATATCGGTACTGGGTTGCTCAATCAATCAGAACTTCTTCAAATGTTGTCATCTCTCTATATCGATTTTGAGCTTAAACGTTAATGGTTTTGTATGGAGTTTTTTTTTTTTTATATGGGAATTTTTGTTTGTTTGAATGAATGAATAGGCATGTTCATGGGAAGAGAGTGCTTGTGGTTACTAATGACCGAGTTGCTCCTCTATACCTAGACAAAGCTATCGATGCTTTGACGAGAGGAAATTCAAATGTGACAGTGGAGAGTGTAGTTTTGCCTGATGGTGAGAAATACAAGAGCATGGTACGTACTATTTAATTAGAGTTTTCATTTTCATGATAGTAAATCTTGAGGTTTCACTAGTATTTCAAATGAATAGGAGTATACAGACAAGTCGTTATAAAAACAAAAAGAGAATACCGAAATAACTAGGTGATAAATGGTATGCCAATTGTTTACCTTGAAAATTGATTCTATTTTTTTTTATTATTCATAATAATCATCATTTTTTTTATGTTTTCACGTTTTTAAAAATGGTTTCGTTATATACAACTAATGTATTTAAAATAAAACTAAAAAAAGAGCAAAATGTGATTAATTTACTAAAATTAGCTTTTCGAAATTTTGTAAATATCCTAAGAAAACTAAATTCAGTTTAATTTATTCAACTAACAATTATTTAGTTATTTATTATTCTGCTATTCATTTGACATACTAGTCAAACTCTGAATATTTATTAGCAGGACAAACCGAACTAAACAAGTTTTCTAGTTTTAGTAGATTAATTATTTTTTATTTTTTCTAATTATATTTTTAACTTGTATAAACGGAATCGCTATTCAGAAAACATGAGAACATAAAAGTGATAAATATTATGAAGGGTAACACATATCAGAATCAAATTTTCAAAATATGAAAATGAAAACAAATTGTATATCATTAATCACCTATTTAACATTAGTTATTAATTTTCTTTCTGGGACACCTTCATTAAAGTCTTTGACAAGGCGATTGAGTCTAATCTAGATCGGCGATGTACGTTTGTTGCGCTTGGAGGTGGTGTGATAGGTGATATGTGTGGATATGCTGCTGCTTCATACCTTCGTGGTGTTAATTTCATCCAAATCCCTACGACAGTTATGTCACAGGTAGGTTATGAATTTTTCGTCTTAAATTGTTAAATTTTCATAGATTCATATTGGTAGGTTCATATTGGTAATTCGTGGAATGAAAAAATTGCATTTTTAAATATGATTCTGCAAGAATGTTATCAATAAAAAAAAATGAAATAGAAAGGAAAACGTAAAAATACAGATTAATAATATGATTGTTTAAAATATACAAAGAAACATCCATTAAGTTACTAAAAGTATTATTGAACTAGATATTTCTAATAAAATGGTTGACCCATTAGATTCAATCCAATTAGTAATGGGTTAATGAGTTAATATAGTTTGTTTGTAAACTCATAACTAATTTCAAGTAGATTTTTTACTGATGAACTCAATAAACTTTTTAAGTTATTTAATTATATAATATAACTAATAATATTGTTTAACTATATATATATATTTATGTAATGAATGAGATTGCACTTTTTATTTGGACTTTACAATGTTAGCATATATAATTAATATATTGAAATTAATCGAAAGAATTATGAAAATCTAAGTTTTTTTTTCTAATAATATTATATTGTGTCACCTCTTTCTATTAGTTAATCTAATTATTAATATATATTAATTTTATTTTATGATATATCAAATACACTGAAAGATTATCTCGGATAAAATATTTATTTTAAATAATATTCTACCATTCAACAAATTAACCAAACGAAAAATAAACCATTCCACAGCTTAGGTATATGTAGTGTTACCAATAAAAACCATACTCATTATTGTTTTCTCAGGTTGATTCTTCTGTAGGTGGAAAAACAACAATAAATCATCGTCTTGGAAAGAATATGATAGGTGCACTCTACCAACCATTGTACGTGTTAATTGACACTGATACGTTGAACACATTGCCAGATAGAGAGTTTGTGTCAGGACTAGCTGAAGTGATCAAATACGGTCTTATTAGGGATGTTGAGTTATTTGAATGGCAAGAAAAAAACATTGATAAATTGTTGGAAAGGTAATTTGTTTACATTCATATCGATCATTGTGTTCATAGTGTTTTTCTATAACAGTTTGATATAATCAGGGATCCAGCTGCATTAGCTTATGCTATAAAGCGATCATGTGAAAATAAGGCATACGTTGTGTCACAAGATGAAAGAGAAAGCGTCTTGCGAGCAACCCTGAGCTTGGGACATACATTTGGCCATGTAAAGTAGTTTATGAAGCTTTTTCTTCTTTTAGGTGTCAAAGATTCTATCAATCATTTTCTTTTTGCAGGCCATAGAAACTGGATTTGGGCATGGAGAAGCTGTTGCAACTGGCATGGTAATGGCAGTGGATATGTCACATCGCCTTGGTTGGATTGATGACTCTATTGTTGAGAGAGTGAACAACATTTTAAGACAAGCCAATTTGCCTACAACACCACCAGAGTGCATGACTGTTTGCATGTTCAAGACCATAATGGCGGTGAGTTTTTTTGTGACCAAACAATCATTTAAATATTGCAATAATTCATCTGCCACTTTCTTTGAATAATGCAGTTGGACAAGAAAATGGCAGATGGATTGTTAAGACTTGTTCTTTTAAAAGGTTCGTTGGGAAACTATGTTTTTACGGGAGATTATGATCGAGAAGCTTTGGAAGCTACGCTCCATGCATTTACAAAATCATGAGACACCTTTATTGATGATGGTTTACTTTTTGGTTATCTATTAAAAGTTTGTACATACTGACCGTACTTTTTTTGTTTATGAGAACAACTTGTATATTGTAAAATACTTTGTAAAACATATTAAAAAACAACTTGATTTAGGCGGATCTCCTATCGCCATGTGTAATTTAGTTTAGGTGAATCTTTTAACGCCACGTGTAACTAGTTTAGGTGAATCTCTTAACGTTAGGGTACCCAAATCTGATTACGTGAGGACTCATGTACCCATATAGGTGGGGTTACCAGGGACCCCTGTGCCACATGATCTGACGGTGTGGCTACACTGTCCGTATTGGGAGCATCGGGGCAGAGTAGTCAAAGAATACCAACTCCCTTAACTGACTCAACATTGCCCCGGGGGCATATCACAAGGGTAACCCCTTGATTCCCTTCCGAATGAAATTTACTTGTCATTTACCCCGCCTTGGAGAAGCACTAAATGAGTAACAATATGACTTGAGGAGTACACTAAGGAGGACTTAACAGCTCAGTTGGAGTATTGCAACCCTCGCTAGGTATGAAGTATCGATTTTTCATTAAACGCGTATCTTGCGAATCTTATTCTTTCAAACGGAAACTTGTTAATAACGTTTACTAAAAATCAACGTATCAGGTACCCACATGTAAAGATGCTAGCTAGAGAACCACACGCACCTTGATAATACCAAAAGTATGCTAAAGGACCCTGTTAACAGGCGAAAAACGGTACAAAATGTCTTCCATACCCGTTTGCACCGAACCACAGATATCTCGGGATTGGACGATTAGCCAGCTAGCCAACACGATAGACAAATTACGTAAAAAAACACTCTAGTGCATCATAACACATGGACCGATTGTTAAAGAAACATCCAACACCGACTCGAGAAATTAACCAAACCACCCAAATACTCAATATACTAACCCAAGTCAGATATATTTTGTAAACACTGTCAACCTCGACTTCTATTTTGTCTATATAGTTAGAATCTTATCTCGTATAACTTCTGCTTAATTTGTCTCAACAAACAAAAAAATCTCTGCTAAAAAAAAATCAATAATTTACTGAATAACAAATAATGTAAAGTAAAAAAAAATCTTAATATCGAACATAGTCTTTAAAAATATCAAAAAAAAAAACAATTTATTTAATTCTAGGGATTATCTATTATTTATAGAATTTTTTTTTAAAAGTTGATTGTCTTATTATACATATGATTTTAATCGTGGGTACAAAATAAAATATTGGACGTAGGAAAATTTTCATTTTCTTTAATAACAAAAAAGTTCATTTTCATTGCCCATGTTTTGGTAAAAGAAAACATTATTATATTTTTCTTTTGGTGAAACATGGCTTCTGAACATGTCGATTTTACTTTGGAATTGTCATCATTACACGTAGCTCAGGGCCTCAAGCTAAAATCTCATCTGTTTTTTTCTTCACATATTTCATAGGCAAAATTATTGTATGATTACATAATGTGATCTATAGAGGTAAATAATTAATATAGCCCTCGCTGATTTCGATGGCTTTTCTTTCACAGCTATGGTATGTATAGGTTAATGACTTTTACCTGACATGCTCCTGGAATTTTGCTTAGTGTATAACGAACTATAAATGTTAAAAATTTACTCGAGTTAATTCCTTTTCAATTTAAGATTCCTCACAAAAGTAGCAAATGGTATAGAATTATTCACACTCATATATTAGAAATATATATGAACCCATATTTTTATGTCTTATTTTTTCTCTGAACATGCTATTTTTAAATATGACATGATATTTACCATTATACACAATTTGTTAAAAATAACCCACAGCACATACATATTATTATTTGTTTGATTAATTTGCTTTGCACCATTAGTCGTTTTCCTTTTTTTTTTTGCCCAAGTTTAGTGGTTCTGCAAATTAACCCTAATTAAAAATATTAAAGAATATTGATTATCTGATCTTTTTAATAGAAACAAAGAATATTGATGATCTGATGCATAATAAGATGATATATCGTGAAGTAACATGTTGTTGTGGAATTGTGGAACGTAATATTTTCTGATGACCGGATCCTATATATGCTAAACTATTTCAAGAAAAAGAAAAAAACGTACGAATATTTCAAATGGCTTATATTTATGCTTATTTATTTTAGAATTTTCTTGTTTTTATTTAAACCATTGTCACTCTTTTCATTGTATATATCGTGCTACCAAAAAAAAAACAAAAATTGTAACTCTCATTCTTTTTTAATTATAATAAAATTCGCAACGATAAAAAAATGGACAAATACTCTGGCGTTAAGGGTCGTTTTATTTTTTTTCATTACATTCGGTCATATTTTGAGTTCCATTTTTACAAACAAAATGTTCCTATATTAGACTGACATATCTCTTTTTATAAATAAAATGCATCTTTCATATAAATACGTTCATGCTAGTATATATTAGGCTAATTAACTTCACAGTTTGCTAGAAAACCGAAAACCTATTGACCAATTATGTTGAAATACGTACCTAAAACTAATACTATTTCAAGCCTACCAAAAAGGCTCTTATTTTCTTATTACCTGCAATATCATTCATGTTTTTCTGTTGCAACCAAAATACTAAAGCTTTACAAATTTACATCTCTCCTTTTTTTTTTTGGACTGAATAATTCATTGATAAAAAAAAGGGGGTTTATAGCCAACACTGGCTGTTATATGAGCAGCTAAAGCATTCTTTGCTAACAAGTCTGCACTTGAGAGTTGTCCTCTTGGGACTTTTACAAAAGACACTTCGTAGAAACTGCGACTTAGAAGATCATGTCATAGAGAGTTCATTTTGGAACTAGCTATAAGCCCTGGGTTCTAGTGACGATAACCAATGTTTGTGTATATAATCTATAGCTATATGATCATCACAATGTATTAGTAGTTCATTTGATTTCATATCGTTTAAATTAAAATATTTACAATACCAATGGAATGCAATTAAAGAAGTTAAGTTAAGCCACATGCATGACATACAGACCTAAAATTAAGAGTGCCTGTGCAAAATGGTCCATACAATAAACCAGTTTTTAAAAAAATGAGAAAAACAAATAAAATAAAAAGTATAAATCATTTACTTCTCCAAACAATTAATGCATCAGCAAAAACAGATCATACCTTTTTCAATCTTATTTACCCATGAAAAGAAAACTAGAAAACTCTTCTTTTCTTTAATAACTCTTTTTTCTTTCATTATGAAATAAAAAAATATAAAAAAACTATACTATATTTTTAATTAAGGTAGCTATTTTTGTCTCTGCCCATCTCTCTGCAAGCTGCAAAATCTGCTTGACTAATTAAGCAGCCAGCAAGAGCTTCAGAAAAAGCAGCAGTACAGGAAAGCAGCCATTTCAAATAACCCAAAAAAAGTAAAAAAAAAAAGAAAAGAAATAACTGTTCACACATTTTTGAAAAATACACAGTATACATATATATACACATTTCACTTTTTTCTAAGACATGCCCATATCTTCTGATTAGTTTCTGACCAGAAAGGACAATGGTTTTTTAAGTTTTAACACTGATCCCTATTCAAGTTTTCTGTTCTGTATATACATGCACACTGACCCACCAAAGCTAAATCAGAGATTCAATCATTAAGGAAAACAAAAAAAAGCTTCAAACTATTCTCAAGAACATATTAAATTCAACACAAAATATTTGAGTCTGAATGGTAACATAATAAAACCATAAGAGTGGTAAAAAGATTTTAGCTGTAAGACATATGGTAAGTAAGAGCGGAATGCTTAGAAACAAATAAAGAAAGATATGCAATAAGAAACAATAATGAATCCGTAAAAAGTTTTTAACATAATCAGAACGGTAAATAAGAATAGAATAGTTAGAAACAATAAAAAAAAAAGTAGCAACACAAAAATAGTGGTGATATTGCTTTCAGAACTGTTATTTCTTACCGGTTTTGTGATTGGTAGCAAAGGAAGATAAACAATTTTCCACAATCAAAAACATTGTTGGAACCAACTTTCTGAATCTTTAAAAACAAGTTTATTTCTTGATATATTATATCAATAAATCTTGAAAGACATATATCCTTGTGTCACATATATATATAATATGTATAAATTATACCACATATATTGTGTATTTTAAGTAGAGATTAATCTCATAACCATAATCTCACAATCATCATGAATCCAAATCAAAAGACAAAGAAGAAGAGGACTTTCCTTTCTTTGTAGTAAACAAGTGACGATTTTCTTCTTCCTCATCAACAACACTTGCTACTAAAGACTCATCTTCACTGCTCATTAACTTCAGCTGAAGAAGAGAACCAACACCAGCCAATGAAACCCCTCCACGTGTCATACTTCCACCAGAAGAAGAAGACTCTTCCTCCGTACTATTCACACTTCCTCCTCCTTCTTCCATATCAACTCCAAAGAGCCTTAACCTCTTCTCTCCTCTTGAAGAACCCATAGAACCCAAATCTTGTTGAGCTCTTCTTTGCATCATCACCGGAACAGATTCAATGACAGCCGTTGGATTGTGATTCCTCACATAATACCCAATTCCAAGATCTCTTTGAAATTGCCTATGATAAAGGTGGATGCTTTCGTAATTTATCGGAATATGAGGCTGAGAGAAAGAGTAAAACCTAGGAAACATCAATTGATGATGATGATCTTGAGGATTAATCTTTGGTCTTCTCCTCCAATCGATGAAAAGCTTTTCTTTATTACAAGAATCTCTTTGAAAAGAAACTATATCACCAGCATCAAGCTTCTTGTCTTTAACAAACCGACTCCAACCTTTAGTCATCACATAACTTTGACTACTATTCCAATAAGAGTAACGAAACCTCCATGAATTTCCATTTCTATCTTCAAAGTTTAGAAGCAAACCTTTATTGTTGTTGCTTTCTTCTTGATGTTGATGATCTAAAGGAAAGTATCTCTCTGCGTGTTGCTTTGGTATCACAAGTCGGTTTAGTTTCCCTACGTCACTTGGAGTCACCACTTTATCAAACATATGCTCTCTCTTCTCCATCTCCATTGAAGACGAAGCAACTTCTTCGATTCTTGGCTTTTCTTGATCTTCAACTTCAAGATTCATCATCTTTCTTGAAATAGTCTTTAGATCTATCAAGAACTCGACTCTTTCTTCATTTGATATTCAAAAGATTCAAGAAAGAAAGAGAGAGAGAAGAGGAAACCCTAATTTTGGAATTGAGAATTTGGGAGAGGAAAGAAGAGAGAGTATGGTTGTGGTGTGGATGAGATTGACCTAATTATACAAAAATAGAAAGTGGGTTTTTTTTGCCTAACTTCTCACTGATTCTCTCTGATCTCTTTGTATTGAAGCGTTCTCTATCACTGTGTATGGAGGAAGAGAAAGCTTTTGAGCAAAAAAGCAAAATTAGGAACAATCTCTCAAGAAGAACAAGAGAGCAAGGGAGAGAAAGAAAGAAAGAGAGAGATCATGTAATATAAGATTGATAGAGATATGGGCTAGGAGGAGAGAGAGGGGACCCATGAACAATCTGGTTCTGTTCATGTGAGCTTCTTGTCCTTTTTCATTTACATTTATTTAGCTTTTTTTTTCTTTCTTTTCCATTTCCATAAAATATTTTGATTTACAAATGAAATCTATGTATATACCATTTAAAAATCGAAGAGAATTTTTTTGAGTATATATAGAGAGATATAAAATTATAATATTCAACGAAATGTTGTAATTTCGTGGTATGTACTTAGCATTATCGTAACTCTTAAATTTGAGAAACCTACATGTGTTGTAGATGAAAAAACAAGGATTCTATAATAGATAAACTACAACAAGAAAATAATAAAAAGGATTCTGAAATAGATATTTAAAGAATTTTCTATAAAAAATAAGTCTGAAATGCCAAAAATATTCTGGAAGGATTGTCTTAAAACTTTAAATAAACTCTTCTTAAAAAAAATTTCGATCAATTTTTTAAAGTTTAATAGATCCTCTTCAAATTTCTTGTGATTTATTTTTATTTCTAAATTCAAGTGGTAATTTAAGAAAATTAAACATAAATGTAGTTTTTTTTTACACAAAAAGAAGTAGTTTAAAATAAAATGACACGCAGTGGGAATTTTTTTGCTAACCTGTCAGAATATTCATTATATTAATCAAATGAGTATGAAACTAAATGGTTGGGATATGAGGGAGAAATAGATGATAATGTTGAGGGTTTAGGAATATAGTTCTGTATTTGTTGAAATAAAATAAATAAAAAGAATCTAAAAGTTTAGACTATCGGTTTTTTATGAACAGTGAATAATAAATGCTAATTATTGAAGACAGTGTGGTAAGGCTTTTTGGAATGGGTTGCCTCAATTTTGCTTTTTACAAGGACAATATGACATGTTGTTTTATAGTTTTGGTCTTTAAAAGTTGACTTTTTCATTTGTTTGCCTTCACACTTATTCAAAGGAAAAAAAAAATGTAAGTCTAATTATTTAAACACTAAAAATAGAGTAAAAAAAAAACTCCTTTTTACATATATACATATGAAACATGTAAGAGATTCTTTTGCTTTTGCCAAAAAAAAAAAAAAAAAAAAAAGAGATTCCTTACTTTATTAATGAAAATAACCATCAACAGTCATTTTAAAACCAAAAGTTTTAACCATGCGAAGAATTAAGAGATTATATAGAAAAGTATGTGAGTAATAATATTCCACATCGAAATAAGATCACACGTTGAGTTATATAAAAAAAAAAAAAACTTAAGTTTCCATTTATTGAGTTTTGATTTGTAAATCTATAAATCTTAACAAACCTAATTCTAATGGGGAAATAGATTTAATATATTTCTGTAGTTATATATATATATATATATATATATATATATATATAGTATGGGCTCTCAAGTTTGAACCTAACAAGTTTACTATTAGAGAAAAGTTAGGACCTGACGACTTAAACTCATACCCATCTCTTTTGGAAACTATGATTACAGTTTACGAACCTAGCTAGCTAGATTCCTTTTTTTCTTTAGTATTTAATTTTATATTTTGTAGATAAGGTCTCTATATATATTATTACACAGAATTTATCTTCTGTCTCCTCGAACTCACAAAACTAAATGAAAGCGATTCATCACCATCTGCAAATTGTGAAAATGGTAGGCTGATTTTTTTTTTATCTATTTCTTTTCTCCAATTACATATTTACTATAAATTTGCATTATGGTATTTTTTGTCATAAACAGTAACAAATAAATCAGTAATTAGAAAATAGCGATAAATAATAGTAGTGGAATAACTAAGAATAATGAAAGATAAATCAGTAACAATTATGCAAAATAATGGTAATGTCATCTTGGATACACTATTTCTTTCTTTTTTTTTTTTTCTATGATTGGTAATAAAAACCAGGTATACCGTTTTTGAATTCGTTATGCTTAGTTTTAGTTTTTTGTTTTTTCTAGTCTTTTATGAAATGTTTAAAGTTTAGTTTGTGAAACTGAAATTTCAAAGATAGTTTAGACCTAAAATGAGAAAAATCAAAGGAAAACTATAATATTTATTTTGAGATAAATGTGTAAAAACGTGTTAACAATATATATGAAAGATAAGTTAAACATAGCAAACATAATCTAGTTTTAGGTGGAAGATGCGAAACCATCCAAAAATGTAAAGTACCTCTATATTTTGTGTCTCCTATAAAACGAAAGAAAATGAAACTGTTTTTCATCGCTTTGTCAATAGTCTTATTAATTGGTGCGAGGTAGAATAAGATTCGCCATGCTATCTCCTATTCCTTTCACTCCAAACATTTATAAAGAACCGTCTGAAATAAATATTTCCATATACAGCTTTACAGGCAGCTATGGCTAGGACTTGATAGACATGTTACCACAACATGCCAATCACACATAAACATATTCTCAAATACTCCTCCAACAAGGTCTTTTTTTTTTTTTTGTTAAAAGGGTCCTCCAACAAGGTCTTCCCAAACTTAAAGGCTGTATATGTATGGATATTGAAAATAAAGATAATCTTTCGATGAAGACAAAGAAAACACATGAAATATAGTTGCTTCACTCCGAAAAAGCCGATCAACGCCTGAGCCACTGTTGCTCTAGCATTAATTCCCATGTCAATGAAGCCCCTCGGACCTGTAAGCTCAAGCGACCCATTGATGTCCACCGATCATACCATAAACTAGTGGATGTACCGTTCTTATAGAACGTTTAATCCCACAATTAACAAAAGGAATAAATACTTTTTTCAATAAACATTAAAATTTGTTATCACGAAGCTAAATCATGCTTTTGATCTTTATCTATCAATATCACGTGAAAAAAATAAATAAAATTATAGTAGTAGTTTCTCGTGGACCGACCAAAGTATCTAGAGTTATAGGGATGAAAATTTAAATATTATATTTTTAAGACTCTTACAAAAGAAATTTTAAAAACAAAAATCGATACACAATTTTTTTAGTTTTGTGTACAGCTCATAATTTAGACCGACAGACATCACGTAAACATTACTACATAATGCACATGTTGTTCTAAAACAAGACACGTGGCAGTCACATGACCAAATTTAAAATCTTTTGTTTTAATAAAATTTCACGTAAATTCATGTAAAAATTCTTATCGTTATTTACGTACGTGTAGAGTGGTCCTGAAAGAGACAAAGCACCATTCATGTCTCTCTGGCTAATTTCGGCTTAATTAAGGGAGTCTTAATTATGGCTAGATTTTAACAAAAGTTTATAAAGTTCATGTTTTCTTTTATTTTATTTTGAAATTTGAAAAAGAAAATTATAGAGTAGGTGAAAGAACATTGATCAATGTGGTCCAAACTCTCATCTTTCACATTTACATAATTGAGTGGTCACAAATTCAGGCGATATAAAAAGTTATTTTTATTCATCAGTGATTAAATAAGCATATCAAACATAAACTTAAATTATAAGATATGATAGTATTAATACATATACTCACCCACTTTTCCTTTTCATTATTTCATGACAACTAGATCATATATATAATAGAAAGTACGAGTAGAGTATAAAAAGTTTAAGATATCAAAAATTATTATTAAAATATATACCCTTAAAAAAGTTAGATAATACGAAAACAAGAAGGATACCAGTATTACGTTTTTAAGCTCGCTACCAAAAGTAAATAATTCATATTCAAGACTGGATAGTTTCGAGAATTTACGATAAAATTTGTCTATCAAAAAAGATTTGGATAATTTTGAATAATTTTTAAACGTATAGAAAACTTTAGATATTTTTAATTATATGAATACACAAACAAATAATTCAAATATGCTAGATAATAAAAAAAAGTTCTACTTTAGTAAAAAATATCCTAAATAATTATCTAATGAGTATCTTAAGCTTTCGAATATTATATATATATATATATATTAACCAATTAGATATTTTATTATTTATTTTAAATATGGATTTGAGTAAGTGATAGGATCCTAATGACAATGTTCAAAATTAAATCCTCTATATATTAGTTAAAAAAATACTAAGAGAATTTTCTGCTATGTGTGTCATTCAAATTAATTTAAGGGAAGGTAATCAATGAGATTCATCTATTCAAACATATGATAAAAACTGTTACACTCTAAAATATAGTTCATTAGTCCATTATTTTACAAACATAATGTTACTTCTCGAGTCCATTAAAAAACATTTTCAAATTAAACAAAAATTTACATTTATGCAACAACATGTTATATGTTAATAAATTATTGTATTTGATAAATATTTTAAAAATATTATACCATAAATTAACTATTATTTTTATATAAAATAATTTAATTTAAATATATTATTAAATAATTCTATAAATATATAATACTCGATCGGATTATAATTTAGTTATATTATTATAGTATTTACAATAACCAATCAGTCCAAATAATACTCTATCTGGATGGCCAGTGGGATTTTTTTTTTTGAAAATGATTTTTCGGCAAAGTAATAATGACGAATAAAACAAACTATTTCTAAAATCTGAAAAATGGTGAAAAAATGGTTAAATAACGTATCCCTTTTCAAAGCATATACCCTTATAGCTATGGGACCTAGCTATAAAATTCTATTATTGTTCTATAAGTCATACATTTTTTTATTTATCCTAGATTTAAATTTGAAGTGAACCTTAAAAATGCAAAATTTTTTGCTATAGGTATAATATGATGTGGGCTAATCGATTAATGGGGAAGACAATATCATACGTATAAAAATATATTCCCCATTTATTTTTTGATTATTTGTTAATTTAAGATTGCTGCATACAACTTTTGCAACAATTTAACGTAGAATATATAAAAAGAAACTCACGCATATTGACTGGTTTTAAATGATAACTTCAGTCATGTCACACTTGTTTTTCAGTATACTTGGTTTTGAACATTATTTTCGAGGATTTCCGAAATGTTCCTGGCTACTTTAGGATGTCGCATTGACATCCGAATTTGTTAAATTCTCGTGTGCACTTAATTTCCTTATTTTAGTCACACTCAACGTTTTTCAATTTAGTTTCAAGTTTCAAACCAAATGCAACCACAATCAACATCTAAACTAATACATGATCCTAACAAAATATTTGTCAAATGTTTAAAGCTTTAAAGTTTAATTTAAAAAAATATATAGGGTATTCAATGTACGTGAATTATAAGTTTCCAACTCAAACTTAATCGTAATGAGTTGGGGTATTCGTATGATTTTATCTTTTATACTAATGGTGAATCATCTCCACTTTTGATGTAAGAATTTTAATCTCTCAAAATGGTGATTTTTTTAGCTTATTCATCTCAAACCAAATATCACATTCTTTTTAAATATATCATACTCGTTTAGGTTTACTAGGTTTACTAGGATCTAAGAGCATGAACAACGGGAGTTCTAGCAGGGTTTTTAGCTCAGTTTCCAAGAAAAACAGAAATAAAATAATAATATTATTAAGAACCTGTTTTTTATTGTCTCCTACGGAAGAACTCGTCTCTCCACTGTAGCAACTGACGTGGCGACTTCTAACTGGTTACTTTCCTTCTTCTTTTTTTCGGTTTTTTTTTTTTAATCTTCCGAAAAGAAGAAAAAAATACTTTTTTAATTTTCTAAGAACCCCACTCACGATATCACAGATGTGGATGCTCTAATACTATTTGTGAGATTATAAAATCTCAAACTCAAATTCAATTGGAAACAAATAAACAAATCTATATCGTTTATATATCAGAGTTGAATCATCTCTATTTTTTGGATGTGATATATTTAAACAAAACAATGGTAGGGTTTAGCTAAGGATGGAAAGTACTATGCTATGATTTAGAAAGAGAGCTATTTTTAAAAAAGTCTAGTGTGATATCTCTGACCTAGAAAGTACAACTCAATAGGATTTGAAATTATGTGATTCAATTTTAAAATAAAGGATGAGAGTAAATGATATAGCTAGGGAAGTATGTGTGGAGATATGTGAAAGGAGTGTTCAAAAGAAGAGTTTAGAGTAAGGACCACTTCTTATAAATGGAGTAATAAACCAAGCTTTGCTATTGCACTAATTAACTCTTTTTAATGTCCACTTGCTCTTCTTATCTCTTTCTTCTTTTCACCAACACCATTACTCACTAACCCTCTTTACCATTAGAGCCTCTGCCTCATTTCCAATTTTTTTATTTTAACTTATCTAAATGAACTTAAATTACTGTTCATGTTGTCTTAAGTCGAAGGAAAATAAGAAAAAGAGTAAAAAACTAGCTAAATGACCATCATATATATAGACTCGTAAAATATAACATAGATTTAGTACATTGCGAGTTTACGAGTTATATTTTCATGCGTTTATAATATATAACAATTTATTTTTCAACCACGTCAAAACACGTGAAAGTTGATGAATGTATTTAGAGGTAAGAAAAATTTGTTTCTATATTCTGAAAAGGTAAAAACTTTGTATATGTCAAGCAACCACTTATATTTTGAAGGTATAATGAATTAGGGTTTCATTTTTTTTTAATAGATACTAGAAGTAGGCTATGATATTTTCTGAACCGACGCGACATTCGTGTTGATTAAAAAATCTAGTATCATATGTTACATACCGTGACCATATTATGTGAAAGGAAAGCAAAAATATAAGAAAATAGAAAGAAATATTATTTTGATTGTATATGCTATGATAAGTCGCAATCAAATAGGGTAGTGGAGAAATTAAAAATAAAAAAGGACCATTTAATTTAATAAATAATAATAATAACCAAAATTGAAAGATGAATGGTGCGATAATGGCGACAACATGTTCCAACTGTCATTTGCCCCCCAGGGTCTAGGACTCTCCATATCCCTAGCCAACCCTTTTTTGGTCTATTTAATTTAATTTAATTGATTTTAAGAACTTTTATTTATAATAGCATGGGTTCTTTGAAAAGTTCCATGTAGTTCTGTGGGTTATACTAGTATATCTTAAACTTTGGTATCTAATTCTGAAATGTTTTTATTCTGATGGTAAAAGTTTTATACGTTTTGAGCATTGATCTTGGGCTTGGCCATCAATAATATTGCATGATTGCATCTACAGGAAAACAAATCGATTAGTTATTTAACAAAATTATTCGGAATCTTATATTGGAAAGGAGATGAAACCTACCGTAATCTTATATTAATTACCTGCTCGTCAATGATCTAGTAGTTTTGAGAAATACGTTGGTTCACATTTCTCCTAAATCTAATTCCTATTAATTCTATAAAATAGTCTTGAGTCTTGCTTGTTCACCTTTAGAGTTCGCACACACAAAATGACCATATATCCCTAAAATTTATTTTTAAAAGTACATGTGGGGTGTTATTTATTGACCTTTAGAATAAACACATGAAAATAGAAAATAATACAGATGGGATTAGAAAGATATAGATGCAAAAAAATATATGAAAGTGGGGTAGGCTTTGTATGTGAAGAGGGATACATGAGGAATCAAGCTCAAGTTAAGGGAAGATTCAATTGTATGCAAAATTGGATATATGTCTCCATTTTTTTATTTTTTTTTTCAGTTTCATGCAAATTTTTCTGTTAGAGGTTAATTTGTTATAATATATATCAAGATTTTATTTAGCATGAAAATATGTGTAAAAAACTTTAGTAACATGTTTGATCAATTACATATATAAATCACCAATGATTTTTTAACAGTAAAAAAGGTAATAACCGATAACAGAATAAATAGACATAATAGAAGAAATAATTGCATTGAGAATCGGTGTTGGGTTTGATTGGTGAACAAAAACGGAACGGATATTTTAGCTGTTAGTGGAAGTGGTGAGCGGTGGAAGAAAACTGTGAGAATAGTGTAAAGCTGTGGGAAAAAGCTGTTAATGAAAATGGTGATGAAAAAACTGAGAATAAACGTTTTTACTATAACTTTTGATAACGTTTTTGTGATTGGTACACATAAATTTTTTTTTACTCCAACCGTTCTATTTTAATGTTATCAATTAAAACAGTTATATTTTGGCAAGCTAGATTTGATATCAAGTCGGTGTTGTAAGTGCTGAAGAGATTCTGGGATTGAATTCTCATCACAAAAACTCCGATGACCATTGAAAATGCGGTGATAACTTCGCTCTCTTCTTCGACGGGGTTAATAATTAGAATTATTCTAGCCTTTGTTTCCATACAGTATTGGGCCTAAGTGGACTATAGTGGCCTTTGCTTGTTATTGGCTTATGTGACAATTTCACGTGAGTATTATTTATTTCCTGATAACTAGAGCTAGCCCCACTCCCACCGATTGTGCCAGGTCAAAGTGTAATGTGGCATTAAGAAAAGATTAGTTTAATTATCAATCTTGTCAAGATTATCACCGTCCAAAAAAATCTAATAGAATACAGTCATTAGCGATAACTATGGATTTAAATAATTTCTATAATATATCTCCTTAAACTTATAATATATAGATCGTTGAATTAAAATAATTTTACTGACGTCTTACTCAATATGGATTGGAGTCTTTTTAAAAAAAATTATACAAAACGAAAACTTATTCGGAAATAGCTCTCTTGTTTGATAAATTATTTGACATTGAGTACTTAGAAACTTGAAGTTTGGTCTTAATTTGTTTTCTTGTTTGCTCGATTGTGCTTTGATTTTCAAAGGATGGTTTTAACTTTTAACTTTAAAACTTTGAAAGTTAGAGGGAATTGCATCTTAAGTATTTTTTTTTTTATGGAGTGATCAACTTTGAAAGTTAGAGGGAATTGCATCTTAAGTATTTTTTTTTTATGGAGTGATCGTTGAAAACTCTCTTGGAATTAAGTTTTCACATTGTTAAATTGTTACTTTTAAGTTTGGACAACACACGCAACTAGACAAAAAGAGGAGGACATACCAAATTTTGTTTCCTTGAAACAAGACAAAACGTTATTTTTGCAATTGAGCTAATTGCATTATCGTGTCTTTCAATAGCATATAAGATGCGTTCTCTTGATGGCATCGAAATAACCCAATCCAAGAAACTAGATGTATTGTATTGTACCTGATTCGGAGATGAGCTTCCGTTAAAAACAAGCGTCACCATTGTGGAGACATAAGATGGTTGGATTCTGTTTACGAATTTTTTGAAAAACATTTAAAGATGGCGATTATTTTTTGAACTAGTTTTTTTTAAAATCTAAATATAAGATTCATAGTCTTCAAACTCTCAAATCTTTGATTAATTCGCTTAATATTTGGTATTTTGGAATGTTTAGTTGGCATCTAAGTTTTGAATATTAAAATTAAGTATAGACTTTTTTCTAGATTTAATAATCTAAAGTTTTTCTTTGATAATGTAAAATTTAAACTAGATTATATATTCAAGAACAAAAGAAGAATAATCTAAAAAATTAATTTATTAATCTACAGAATTATTAATCTATCGATATATTAACTAACAAAAAAATAATTTAGAATCTAACAAATTTATTGGTTTATTGAGGTATTAATTTATGGAATATTAATTTATAAAAATTTTATTATAATTAATTAATACATACATAAATAATAAAAACTTTTGACTTGATCTTCCTAAAGATCATAGCTACGTCATCATCTCAATTAAGTTGCATCTCATCATTACTCCATCCGTCAAAGAGAACTTTGATTTGACAACCTTGTCCCAAAGGTTTGTAGCAGTAAAATTTTGTTGTAGTTGATTATCGTCTTCCCAAGTAGTATCTTCCACGGGTAATTCACGCCAATGCATCAATGTCGCACGAGTTAGTTTTTCTTTGCTTAAAGTAAAACATACTTTGAGAATTTGATCTAGTATGAGACGGAGCCGTTAGTGCGAAGTGGTGTTGGTGAAGTTTTATGGATAAGTTTTCGCTTGAAAATGAGCCAGGGACCAACAACCACCACTACATAAGTGTGTAGTGATGTTATGTGTTGTTTGATGCATCCGAATAATTAGTTAGATCTAACTTCATGTCAAACTTGAACTTATCAAAGGGAGTATCATAAACATTAAATTTAACAATGTCTAATATATGTGGTTTTATATAAGAATTTAACACATAATATATGTTCCCATCCAGTTCAAAGAAAATCTCTATGAATGTTTCACTCTTAAATCTTCAAGTCGGGATCATTACATCAGAATTGAAACTACAGCCTTGGAATAGGTATAAAGAAAGTGGTCATTAGTAAGCTGACTCATCTCTAAGGGATCAGTTACAAAGACTCATGAGGGTATTGAGAAACATTTGATGGCATTTATGGAATTTCTCATCTTAGAGATTCTTATAAAGTAAGTAGTGCAAATGTCTCTTACTCTTAACCATTTGACCCTTTAATTGTTCAAGTAGATTATTTTCATGTTGATAGAGGATTAGGGATGGATTATAAAAAGCTTTAACTTCCACAAAAGAAATCAAATCGTTAACAATAATCACTATTTTCTTAATTGTGAGAAGTTGTTTTCCGAGAAAGTCTTTAGAGGGTTCTTTAGGACCTTGAAGCTCGGTTGAGAGCTTCTACTCCACCTTGCAACCACCATACCTCCCACTATTTGTAAAATCATGATTTCTTGTGAGAAAATTCCCATAACAAACTTTTGTAAGGTTAAAACTTAAAACTAGATTATATATATTTAAAAAAACAAAAAAAAAGAAGAATATTCCGAGATATTGCCTACGTAATTTCCTCGTTGAATTTAGATTCAATACGTCAAAAAGAAAATCTCTTTGAAGGTTTCTCTTCTAGAGTACAAGTAATAAACTCCTTTGCTCATAAGCTTAAACCCAAATCTCAAAAAATTTCCACACACACAAAAAAAATAAAACTATTCTTTTAATAAAGTTGATTGCTTTACTTTACTGTCAATATATAAAAATCAAATCAAAATCACTCCTTTCGTTAACCCAAAAAACAGTTTTTCGTTTCTTCTCAAAATCCAGAAATCAAAATTCACTGTTTGTTCGTTCGTTCGTTCGTACGTTTGTAGTAGTAGAAACAATGGAGGTTGATTCGATTATGGAGGATCAGAGAGTTTGAAAAAAACCGGGTCAAAACCCGATAAGTCCGGGTATGGAAGACAGAGCACGAGGAAGAAGACTTGTGGGTGACTATGAACTCGGACCCAAAATCGGGTTTGGTTCATTCGCGGTTGTGTGGAGAGCGAAGCATCGGGTTTCTGGATTAGAAGTCGCTGTGAAAGAGATTGATAAGAAACTTTTGAGCCCTAAAGTTAAAGATAATCTTCTCAAAGAGATTTCGATTCTCAGTACTATTGATCATCCCAATATCATCCGATTCTATGAAGCAATCGAGGTTTCGATTTCGTTTATTATAACTTTTCGATTAGATTTGGGTTTTGTTGATATCGAATTTTGAATTTCTGGGTCTGAAATTGAAATTGAATTCTGAATGTTGAATTTTGGGTTTTGATTGTGAATTTGGATTAGTTTTTGCTGAAATTGAGGATGAAATTAGAGATTTTTGGTTTTCAAATGTTGAATTTTGTGTTATAACAACTGTGAATTTGCAATTTTGGGTTCTAATCTGGATAAAATTGGAATCAAAATTGAAAATTGAGGATTATTGATTTCGAATTTTGAATATTTAGGTTACCTTTTGCTGAAATTGATGCAACTGTTGATTTTTAATTTCGAATTTTGAGTTGTTGGATTATAATAACTATGAATTTGGGTTGTTTTGCTCAAATTGAAAAGTTGGGGTTGTTTTTAATGTAGACTGGAGATAAGATTTTTCTGGTATTGGAGTATTGTAGTGGAGGTGATCTTGCTGAGTATATCAATCTCCATGGCAAAGTATCAGAAGCTGTTGCTAAACATTTCATGAGACAATTAGGTAATAACCAAACCTCCTCTCTTTTTTTTAATAATGTTTTTTAAATTTGAGAATTTTTGTTTGATCTTTGAATTAAATCTGTTCTTGTTTGTTCTTGTTGTGATGGTGTAGCTTTAGGGTTACAAGTACTTCAAGAGAAACATTGTATCCATAGAGATTTAAAACCTCAGGTACAAACTCTATCCAATGTTTCCAATATTATAAAAGTTTAAGTTCTTGATTTTTCGAATCTTTATACAGAATTTGCTTTTATCATCAAAAGAAGTAACTCCATTGCTTAAGATAGGAGATTTTGGGTTTGCAAGGTAATAATATTTTATACAAAAAATGGTTTCTTTTTATGGAAAGTTCTTAGCATTTATGGATGTTGTTTTAAGGTCTTTAACACCAGAGAGCATGGCGGAAACTTTTTGCGGTTCTCCATTGTATATGGCTCCTGAAATTATCCGAAACCAAAAATACGATGCAAAGGTGAAATCAAATTTGAATTATAAAATCTAATCTTTTTTCTTTGTCTGATTATAATTTAATGTTTTCTTAAGGCGGATTTATGGAGTGCGGGTGCGATTTTGTTTCAACTTGTTACTGGAAAACCTCCATTCGAAGGAAACAATCATATTCAACTATTTCATAATATTGTGAGAGACACTGAGCTTAAGTTTCCTGAAGATGCTTTGAATGAGATTCATTCAGATTGTGTTGATCTTTGTAAAAGTCTTTTACGTCGAAACCCAAGTAAGTTTTGTTTATTAGAATCCTTCATGTTCAAATCAAAATCGTAACTTTAATGGAAAAATTTGATCTTTTTTTTTGGAATTGCAGTTGAACGTTTGACATTTCGAGAGTTCTTCACTCACTCATTCCTTCGTGAACCAAGGTACTAAACCAAACCAACTCGTGATCTTTCATCTTTCTTGTGTGTAACTGTCAAAAGCTTTAAACTTTTCTCTGTTTTGAATCTGTTATTTAGACAAAAGTTTTAGACTTTTCTCTGTTTTGAATCTGTTATTTAGACAAAAGCTTCAAACTTTTTCTGTTTTGAATCTGTTATTATGCAAAAGCTTCAGACTTTTCTCTGTTTTATCTGTTATTTAGACAAAAGCTTCAAACTTTTCTCTGTTTTATCTGTTATTTAGATAAAAGCTTCAAACTTTTCTCTGTTTTGAATCTGTTATTTAGACAGAAGCTTCAAACTTTTCTCTCTTTTGAATCTGTTATTTAGACAAAAGCTTCAAACTTTTCTCTGTTTTGAATCTGTTATTTAGAAAAAAGCTTTAAACTTTTCTCTGTTTTGAATCTGTTATTTAGACAAACACCGCCAAATATTGAGCACTCTGTTTCGACTACTACCGGGAAATCATCGGTACTCTCTTCTGCTCAACCGGTTAGTACAAACCGGTTAAAACCAACCGTAACAGAGAATGTCTACAAACAAGCAAGTTCTTCTAGTGCCTCAAGTTCTCACCTTTTATTGCCACGTCATCATATCTCTATCGAGAACACTCGAAGAGACATCGAAGGACAATGCTCACTTGGAGGTTTGTTTTCTTATCGTTTTTATAAAAAAAAGTTTGGATGATTTTCACTCAAGAAGAATCTTGTCATTGGTTTTGCAGTTGTTGACTCGCTTGAGCTTATAGAAAGAGAGTATGTACTCGTTTCATCATCAGATTGTTTAGAAGATTCTTCTTCTTCCGCGTTTCCTCCTAATATCTTACCGAAGAACGATAAAGCTTCATCTTCTTCATCGAGTTCACTCGAACCACAAAGACCACAACAACAACCACCATCGTCTTCGTATATGTTAACAGAAGTACAACGGTTAACGATTGTTCATCCACCAACAAAGCTTCAACTTTTACATCAATACGCAGAAGCACTTACTGAATTAGCTCGTGAAATGGTAAGAACAATAAAACTTTGAAACTCTTAATGTTCTTTTGGTTTATAAACGTTAAGAAGCTTTTCTACGTTACAGGGAAATGCAGGACAAGTTAAAGAATCATTTGCGATTACGCTTGTTGTTTTAGCGGTTTGGACTAAAGCGTTAGAGGTTTGCGATTCGTGGATTATGTCGATTGGAGAAGACGATAGACTGAACCGAGATTCAACTTCAGAGACTTCGATTTCGGATTTGAATTCGCCTTCATCGGCTAAATCTTGGGTGACACAAGAGTTTATTACTGCGTTTAACCAAGCGGAGAATTCATCAACTCAACTAAACGAAACAAGCGGTTAGTTTAAAACACTTGAAATTCGCTTTCTTTGCAACATTCTCTAAATGCAATCTCTCTTTGGTTTACAGTTGCTACTACTAATATGCCTGATGCTATGGAAACTATTTACGAGAAGGCTTTAGCTTATGGCAAGAGTGGTGGGGTAAGTTTAAAAAGTCTCTTATCTTTTTACCTTTTTACCTTTTGTTTCTACCATTTTGTGTTCTTGAATTTTGAAACTTTTCTTTTGTTCTTAAAAGTCTGAAGCTTTTTTTTGTTGGTTGATCCAATTTTGTGTAAAGCTTCCAACTTTTTTCACTATGGGTGTGGGCAAAATCCGGTTCACGGTTTCGGTTTCTTCTGTTTTCGGTTCTTCCCGGTTTTATAGAAGCTGAAACTACCTGTAGTTTGGTTTTGTTCTTGTGAAAAGTTTTCACTTTTGTCCAAAAAGTCTGACTTTTGTCCAAAAAGTCTGAAGCTTTTTATGGGTTGATCCAATTTTTGTGTAAAGCTTCCAACTTTTTTTTGAATGGTGTGGGCAATCCGGTTAACAGTTCGGTTTCTTCTGTTTTCGGTTTTTTGTAGAAACTGAACCGTTTAAAACCTTTTGTGTGTAATTTGGTTTAATGAGTTTCAGTTTATTTGGTTTTCAGGCAGAAGAATATTTGAATAACAAGGAAATTGCAGCAAGATTATACAAGAAAGCAATTCTTCTACTATCTTTTATAGTTGAAGAAGCAGTGACTCTCTCTTTAACACCTCCTTTCTCTTTAACCTTTGATGACAAGAAACGGATTCTCTATTACATCTCTAACTTGCAGCATCGTCGCTCTCTTCTTTAGTATCGCCCCGAGCGATCAGCGATTCTCTTGCACCATTGTACAGTAAAAGAAACACTTTCCTCGACTCGAACCCGAGGTTCTGCCTCGGGTTTTGGGTCGGGTTTTTACTTTCGTTTTTTTTTTCTTCGAAATTTCGGAAATTGGTTACTTTATATTTGATGAAACCAAGAAAGTATTTGCCTCCTTCTCCATTGTATAGTGTCAATATCAATAGCTTCAAAAGTTTCATAAATTTTGCTTTAAGCTTTTTGGTGCCAAAGAGAGCTACTATGATAAGTGCTCTCATAAAGGAATAGTGTTGCAACTATTTGGGCTTACTTTGGTGGGCCCTTTAGTAAAAAGTTACTATTATTACAAGCCCATTAGATTATATAAGCCAATTAAAACAATGATTATTTGATTTCTTGAAACATCATCATTAGTCTTTTATGAATCAAATCTACTTTTGTTGGTCTAAAAGTCATGCCATACCATTACAAAAGAGATAACACTAAACACTGTTTGGTATTTATTATTGTCAATGAGTGGAATGTCAACCATTTAAAATAGAGACAAAAGTCAAATCCATGATTGGATAGATGAAAATATCATAAATAAATAATAGACACAAAAGGTCAAAATCTTAATTAATTGGGACCCATTTACACAAAACACCTAAAGCCTCAAAAACATGTTTCGAATAAATCCAATAATATACGAACAAAACAGAATTAATTCTGTCAGCTCGAAAACGAAAGAACGAAACCAAAATTATTCTCAAAATTGCTTTCTACTTTCATGAAAAAAAAATATTTGAACCTATGACACTAGTAAAATAACTGAATAGTTGAATGATTGAATAGCTAAAATATTTTAGTTGAATATAGTTTTTTTAATTAAAGATATAATCAATGTTTTTAAACTGCGAACCGGACGGTAATCTGGTTTGGATTAATGATAAAATAAAGTGGTTATTAGATCGAATAAAAATACTGCATCAAACCAGCAAAAACTCTGTTTTTATTGAACCTAGAAAACTGATTAACCCAGTTTTAACTAAAACACATAAAAAAATTATACCAAAGATGAAAGTTTGGGTTTTACAAAAAAATTTCATTATTTTTATTTTACTTTTATATTTATATTAAATATAAGATTTTACTTTTCTAACGATACTTGATGATTATATTTCTTTTTTTCATTATTTTACTATTATAAATGTTATATTTGAATATCAAAATTATAAATATATAATTAATATATTATTATTTAAAAAATTATGCAACCCAACCAAACCATATTGACTCACGACTCAAAAGTTGTTTCGGTACGGTCGTCGGTCCGGTTTTTAAAATATTGGATATAACTCTATTAGATGAATGTTATGGATGGTAAAACAATATCGAATACACATTTTTCAAAACATTTTTAATAACGTGAAAACATGATAAGTGTTCAGAATGCTTAAGAAAATAACATTTTAAAAAAAAAAATTGTGAAAATGGCATACCATTTATCATCATTATCTTGTCAGCGATTATATTTTTTCCGAAGTTAATCATACAATTGGGATATCGAAAATCCGATGCGTCGCTGCCTTAATCTCGTCGCCGGATTCTAATTCACAATCACTCTCCATCTACTCAAAATAAATACATAAATAAAAGAATCGATTATTTAACATTAAATATCGAATTTTTCAAATATAATATTCTCTTAATTAAAGTAAAAACTGAAAAAACAAATGGGAATTAAAATATTAATCAATACCTTGAGGTTGAAGGAATAAGAAACAGAGGAATGTGAAGAAGAAGCAATATTAAGATGAAGAACAGTGAGTCGAAGCTTCTCTAACGAAACGATTCCTTTAAGAAGCTGTCCTTGTTTCTTCAAACATTGAACTTTAAGATTAACATGATCTTGAATCACATTGACTTCGATTTTAGGTTTAAAACTTTGATCATCTTCTCGAGTTGTCCACAAGTTGTTCGATGAAATGCCTGTTAGAGGATCATTACTCGCTTCTTGTTGCGTTTCCTTTTGCGATTCAAGTGATTGTATGATTTGCTCAAGAACCTTCACGTAATCTATTGCTCCTCCAACAATGGATGCTTGATCTCCCTGCAACAAATTACGTTTTTTTTAAGACAAAGATTGAATCTTCTTCAGGTGGTTTTTGTTGTTGTTACTTACTCGTTGGACATAGGAAGGTGGAAGAAGTGAACGTAGAGAGTTGATATGTTCATTCATTTGTCGTCTTCGGTTTCGTTCAACAGCAATGTGGTTGATTCTTTGATTCTCTATCTCTTCAATGTTCTTAGCCGGTTTAGTTCTTTTCCTCTTTCTTTTCTCTCCTCGAATCATCGTCGGTTCTTGGTTGTTGATTTTTCGCTTTCGTTTTGAATTCACAATCCATTGTGAAGAAGAAGATGAATGGATCATCATGTTTGGTTCTTGGTTTGACAAAGCTTGATTAGCTCCTTCCATTGAATTATGATGAGAGAACCGGTTTGTCTCGGATTGAACCGGTCTTGGTTTATGATCTTCATGTGAAAGATAGCTTTGGAGTTGTTGTTCCCAAGGCTCTTTGAGAGACAATAGAGTAAGAAACTTCGGTTCTTTGATTGGTGAAAACCGCAAAAACTCTTCTTCGGTTTGTAGCATTTCTAGAAATGGAATTGATTCTTCTTCCTCAAAGACAAATCTTGAAGCCTCTTCAACTCTTTCAACTTCTAAGCTTCTCACATCCGGTTTTCGATCCAAAAACTACAAGAAAAAATATCCAAAAAGAAGTGCAATTCATAAAACTCATAAGGAAGTGAGAAGAAGGAAGAAAGAAACTGAAAAGCTTTTGACTAAATAAAGCAAGAAATATACATACATAAGGATTGATGTGTCCTTGAATCCTCTCCATTAGTGAGTTCTTGTTTGATATATATAATGAAGTAATGATGAGTAGTAACAATAAATGCTAATAAGCACTAAAATATGTAGTGTACTCTGTTTTTGAGTCAGGACTTGTAAAACTGTTACCTTTATATAGAACAGTATTGAGTATTTCTCTTTAGTACCTATGGAGTAGTATGGAAAACAGAGGAGCTGTAAAAATAGATGTATTTTTGAGTACTGTAAAGAGTTTGGTGAAAGCTGAGGAGAGAAAAGAGATTATTGGTGGAGGCAGTTTTGTCTTGAAGGGAAGATAGAGACTTTTGTGGGGACAATCTTTTTTGTAAATTATTTTTTTACATAGAAGAAGAAAGTAAAAAAGGACATGTCATGGGTAAAGGGTTTTGTGTCATCTTTCTTCATCATGTCTTAATCATCACACTATTACCCATACCATAAACATTATCATAATAATATACACGCCACACTTTTTCTTCAAAGGCTACAGAAAACTATGTTGCATTGCATCCATACAACCGATTTAAGAGCTTGAAATAGAATTAGAGTTTTTTGTTTTGTTTCTAAAAGTGTGGGTTTTTGTCTTTTACTTAGTAACTAATGCATATCTAATACCTTGATTATAAATTACCAATGTTTTGAAAACCGAATTTTAATTGAATCGCTTAAACTGGACCAAAACCACAAAAGTCCGGAATTTGATTTTATTTAGGTTTATTGAATAATGGATTTTGTTTAGTATTTTGCAACCAATAAAATTCTATAATACCTCGAACGACCAATTAGGAATGTTCATTATGGTTATTAGAATGAGGATTGAAGTGTAAAAATAGAAAAACGAGTATTTATGATATTAGAAAGGATTGTCTGAAGTAATTACCTAACAAAATACGAGACATGAAGTTTAAATAATTGATCAATTTCATGAATTTTGATTAACTAAAAACTATGAAATTTAAATAACAGATCGAATTTATAAATTTATTTAGTTAATTTTGTAAGGATAACTTTATGATCATATCTAATATCTTGATTATAAATTACCAATGTTTTGAAAATTGGATTATAATTTTAAACCACATAAAAACAATCATAATCTATAACTCTATTTGATTTAGGTTTACATAATAATGAATTTTGTCTGCTATTATACAACCAATAAAATTCTATAATATCTCGAACCACAAACTAGGTTGTTCATTATAGATATTGGAATGGAGTACCAAATATAAAGATATAAAATGAGTATTTTAGATGTTAGAAAGGATTGCTTGAAGTAATTACCTAACAAAATAGGAAACATGAAATTCAGATAATAAATCGATTTTATGAAATTTGTTCAGCTAAAATTTATGAAAATTATAACATATTGAATTTATAAATTTTTTTAGTTAACTTTTGTAATGGTTAACTTTATTCATGATAAGGAAATTTGAATTTTTGGAGTAACTTTTTGTATATTTCGAGAGATTGTAACTAATTTTAAATATATCTATTGATAATGTTTCATAGTTTTCAGCATTTAAATTTTGTGAATGGTGATTATTGATTCTCCGAACCAATTCCGTATCCGTTTGGAATCAATTAAATATTTTATGTTTCACACATATATAAAGTTGAGATACATATCAATCTAGTAATCCGTTCTCCATTCTGAAATGAACAAAACCTATCTACAACTACCTGAGACGAATCTATTGCAAGAAAATAATTCAACATATACATATATCAAAAAAATTCTTAGAAACCTTATAATACTCCACAAACTTATAATAACAACTAAGAAATCTTATCTATTGATGCCTCAGGACCAAAAAAAAGAAAAAGATATCTATTAATGCCTTGGCTTATACGGCATTAAACAGTGTTTGTTTGTCCTATAAAATGTCCCACAACTTGTCTACAAAATCTCACTTCTAAAAGGTAAAATTCATATCAAACTCACAAAAGAAACAAATAATCAGAGCCTATAACGAAGACCTTAGAAACCTTATCATCAAAAAACTCTAAAGAAAATTTGGATTCTTTGTAGATAAATTGTTGTACTGTGTGATAAGGTTGCTAACTCCCACACACGAGCTATGGTTACTTGCTCTTAGGACAAATATACCCTACTCGTTGTTTTTCTACGTAGGGCTATTATTAATTAAAGATAAACCCTAAAAAGATTCAAAGATTCTTCTATAGTAACATAACATATATATAAATTCCTAACCTTCAAGTTTTTATTTTATTGTATTTACGAGGTTTTTTCAAGAATTATAAATTTATTATAAAAAAAAACTTTTTTACATTATGGATAATAGTTAAGTACATGCCTTAGATATAAACATTTACTTTACGCAAATCTAAAAGTCATACTATCGAAATATATAGAGAATCATGATCGAGATTCTAACCAAAATTGCATTCCCTCCTCATATTTGTTACTTCCGACCGGCGAATAGAACTGAAACGGTTATGCATCACCTTATTCACAAATTGTATTAGATGCCGAGATGAAGACGAGTGGTCCTGATGTTTGCGCTCATTCGGTTCTTTTTAAATAAGATAAAGAAACATTTGAAATGGCCAGACGTGTTTGACAAGGGCAACCTAAAAACGAGATCAAGGTATCCTAAAAGCGAAATCAAGGTGTCTCAATCGCTAGTGAAATCTTGTAGAAGAATACCATGCGAGGTTAGTCCAAATGAAGTTTACAACTAATTTCCGATATTTACCGAAGTGAATAACTAATCTCGTGGATGAAGAAGTTATTTGTTAGGAATTTAGGTAACTAAAAGTCTAAAATCACTATGTTACTCTTATTAATTTTGTGGACCGTTTATCTGGTAAGCCCATATTAGGCCCACTAAGAAAGCAGAGAACACAAGAAGACTCTGTCTTCTTTTCCGATAATCGTCGCGACGAGAAGAACAAAAAAAAAGTATCAATGGCGATGACGACGAATGATCTAGCTGAATCATTAGAGAATCTCTTCACAAGTGTATCAACCATGGTTAAATCCGAGCTCCAGGTAAAAAAAAAATCCCGAATTTTTTTTACAGATTATGAATCTGAGATCTGAAAAATTGGACTAACAGGGAACGAACAATCAACTGGAATTACTGGAGAAGATGAATCGGAGAGTTTCGTCGGAGTACGACGATTTGGGTGACGTGGCGGCTGGGTTAAGAGTTTTCTCCGAGCAGATGAAACTGAAAAGCGGTGGTTTAGATGAATTCGTCGGACAGATTAATGCGATTGAGAAACAAGTGACGGAATTTGAAGCTGTGATTTCTGTTCTTGATCGTTATGTCTCTGTTCTTGAATCGAAAATTCGATCTGAGTTTCGTCATCATCGATCATCTTCATCCTCATCGTCGATGTAATAATGACTCTGTAATAATAATAATAATCATCTTCTCTGTTTCGTTGGCTTTATTTTGTTAAAACTTTTATTCATATTAAACAAAACAAGAACAATGACAAATCTCACACAAACAATGTAATGGAAAAAGCAACACGAGAAAGTAGAAAGAAAATATATGAACTTTGAAAAATGAAATCAACCAATCTTAACGCTCGATTTGTATAGTAACATGACTTATACGAAACTCATTCCAAATGTAAGTAATCACTTTATCAAGCACTATTGTATCATCAGCTTCTTGTCTAATCTTGATATGACAAGAAAACAAAGATTTCTCAAATGTAATTGCCCAAACGTGAAGATCATGAACATCTAAAACTTCTTCAATCTCCATTAATCCCTTTTCGAGTTTCCGTGTATCGATTTCTCTCGGTGTACTTTCCATTAGAACTTCGAGAATGTTTCGAATCATCTTGATTGTTGTCGTTAAGACGATAACCGAAAAGACTAACGTGCATAGCAAGTCAATCACTTTCCATTTAGGGTTATACCAAATCATTCCTCCTCCTATCATTACTCCAATGCTTTGAATTAAATCTCCAAGAACATGAAGGTATGCTCCTTGCACATTAATGTTCCTTCTTTCCTTTGGTTTCTCTAACAATTTCTCAGTATTTTCCGCGTGACCATGATCATAACTATGAACATGAGAATGTACATGATCATGAGAATGAGAATGAGAATGAGAATGAGCATGATCATGATCATGACCATGAGAATGAGAATGAGCATGAGCATGATCATGATCATGACCATGACTATGGCCATGATGACCATGATCATGTCCAAGGACAACAATCATAATGATGTTTACAACTAAACCAAAACCAGAAACAAGAACCATCAAGAAACCATCAATATCATTAGTAGTCTCATGAATGAGTCTAATGATAGCTTCATAGACCAAAACACCTGTAAGTAACCAAATGAGTTGGACTGAGAGAAGAGCACCCAGGATCTCAATTCTGAAGAATCCATAGCTTTGTCGAGGATTCGCTTCCCAAGAAGAAGCCCATAAGGAGAGCATTGAGATAGCAAAAGCAGCAAGATCAGTGAGTAAGTGAGCTGCATCAGTTAGTATAGCTAAACTATTAGCCTTGATGCCTCCAATAATTTCAATAGTCATGAACAATAGACATAACACCGTGACGAAAGAAAGTTTTCGCATTGATGTACAACGTTCTTTAGCTTCACTTAAAGAACTTGTAAATCCACATGGTTTTTCTCCACATACTTTACTTCTTGACTCCATCTATAAAAGAACAAAAATAAAAAATGTAACTTTGGAGCTTGAATCAAATATGCAAGAAGTAAAAAAAGTAAATTCACTTGAGACGTTTATTTTCTAACGCAGCACAAAATTTTATGCATGAAATTATCAAATAAACACCAAATATAGATTTGTTACCTTACAACAAGACAGTAAAAGCTCAATTCAAGAGTGGGATTTAGAGTTTGAAACATGAATGGTTTCATTTAAAGGTTGAAGAAACAAATATTAATTTGAACATGCATCCCACAACTGCACAAGAATGCAAACAACACAAGACTACAGATTACAACATACGAAGAAAAGGAGATTTGTATACAATTAATTTAAAAAGCCCCATGAAGTAAATGATAATGACAACATTTTGATAGCATAAAAAAGAGTCAAAACCCTTATCATGTAATAGAAACATTAGAAAAATGTATTAAAGGCAAGACTTAATGTAACAATGACGAAATCAAGCAACATAAGATTACAAGTTAGACCAATTCTTGATATCACACAAAGAGTAGAAAGAATCTGGATAAAAAATTTGGAGTCAACTTGGCAAAAAAAAAGAAGAGAAAATTAGCTTAACTAAAATATTTTAATTGAAATTAATCACTTTTTTTTCTGCATTATCTTTTCACGATAGGTTTGAAATAATTTTTTTTGTTTTCAACGAAACGGTTTAATCTAGTAGTATAGTAGTATACACAGTAATTAAATTAAGGGTCACCTTAAATCAATTATAAACTTTAGTTCACCTTTTAGTTAAGTTTTTATTTTCTTCGATAGGTTCAGTTTTAAATTAGTGGGCTAGATAATATTTGGGACCAACGATTTTCTATAAATATTAAAAACTCATTCCTCCAACAATTTTGCATTTTATCTATTTTTTTTCCTATGCATCTAAACTGACATTTTCACACTATTAGTTATTTTACAAATGATTTGTTTTTGCGTTTTTACAAATGATTTGTACTATACAAAAGAGACTTTTTTTTTCAACCAAAATATAAATTAAAATATCCCAGAATTGGAAATTCAATGTGGGAGAATATTGTTTATGAAATTTAAAGAACGTAAACGTGCTGAACGAGCATAATTTAGAATTTAAAGAACGAGAAACTACATAAATAGAGAAGTTTAGAAGGTGTGTCCGTAACTCGAAAAACTGATCCAGCTGATTAGAAAATGTTAACCATTCTTTCGGATGATGCATTAACTGTAGCAACTCCGAACAATCCATCTCAAAAGTTTGATTTGATAGTTGATGTATCTATCGATAATGTACCTCATGGTCTATAATAATGCTAGAACCACAAACATTTCCTTATACAAAAGGAATTTTAGTTTAAAATAAATAATTTTAATTACTAAGTTGTTGTTTCCATTAAAGACCCATTTTTAAAGTTAATGGGCTTATATATTAAAGTTTGGGCCGAGGATATACAGAATCAACTCCAGCCGTTTATATATGACTTTGACCAAAATCGATTTATATTATTATTATTTTTAAAAGAATGCAAAAAAGAAAACGTTTATAATTATAACTTATAAACGTTTTCTTTTTGCACTCTTCTTATAATTTATAAGTTTAACGTACCATCAACCTCGGTTTATCAAAAACTATAATCATTAATTGAATTAAAACACATGCAAACTAATATCGAGATTAATTATATCGCTTAGTGTGAACGACATTATTTTAATAAAAAGTATTAAAATTATTGAATATCGAGTATATATATATATATATATATATATATGTATATCAGTAGTGTGACCGTGTGAAAATAATAATGATATAAAACACAATATATAAATAACCATATTCTATATATATATATAACACACGTATCAATTAGTGTTAACTAATCATTTGTAAAACAAAGAAAGATATTCAAGAAATTATGGAAAACAGTCTAAAGAAAAGCTGCTCTATGCATCCAGCTTCCGGCGACGGAGGAAGAATACACGTGGCGGAAGAGGACATGGTTGCCGGCGATAAGAAAGATCGTCCTTTAAGGATAAGAGTGACGATGAGAAGAGATAAATTGGAAGAGCTTTTGAGTTTGAAGTATGGTGATGATTGTAGTAAGATTGGTTTCTTGATTCTTAAAGAATGTGTGGAAGGTGATTTACCGGCGACGGTTCTTGGATCCGGTGATGATGTTCGGTCTGATCAACAGCGTGGAAGTTATAACTTGGTGTCTCGAAGATTGAGTTCCATCAAAGAAGAGTAATGAAAATATATGTATCTCTTAAGCTTAAGTACTTAAGAAGTTCTAGATAGGTAGAACTTTTTTGTAGATCATTGTTATAGCCTTATAGGCTGAAGAGAAAGTTTTTTGTTATCCAAAGAAAAAAGAAAAGAAAAAAGGAATTATACACGGATGTTCTTGGGTCAATGATTTATTCTATATGTTGAAATTTTAGTTTACAAGACTACTTTTCAAGTAGAAGTCTAGGAAAAAAAGGATTTAATTATTAACTATGTCTTAAAATTGATATATTGTTTAAGGTTAGTATATTTGTTACAATAAAATACTTAGTTTGAAATAGACTTAAAATAAGCTATCAATTGGTTCAAATAAATGTAAAATGTAAATAACAGGAAAATAGATAACTGAATTTTGTCCATTTTACGATTTCTCATTAAATTCGAGTAATCCATCTAAAGCGTATGGCTCACTAGTTTCAATTGCTTTTAGGACCAATATAGAATGGCTAGGAAACAAAATCATCAAACAAGATAACTAAAGTAAGAAACTCATTCAAAAACTTTAAGATACTTTTTTTTTGTTAAAGCTTTTGCAAAAACTTTAAGATACTTATACCCGTTAAAGAGTATAGAGTGAGAATCTTGAGGAGCTAGATACAATATCGCATTTTTCTAACTATTTTGTTTATTTTCCTCACATAAAATGATTTAAAACATGACACATAGATATGACAAAGTGTATCTAGTATCATGTAGTCTAAATTATTCTGTGATAAATATTATAAATTGTAGTTCTTTTTTAATTAAGATTCTGTTTTCTTCAACATGCCTATTTTAAATTATTGAGTTACAATAAAATCTCTAGTGATTACATTATTTTGATAATATTTTTTTATTTTATAGAATTATTAATTTATAAAGATACTAATTTATAGAGGTTTTACTGTATATATAATTTGGGCTGTTATTGGGTTTGTTGACCGTTTTTTTTACTTTGATTAGAACTGGATAATTAAATTTTGAAAAAAATGCAAAAGAAACTTTTATAAACTTTTATATATCATCACCAGCTTTATTCTTAAAGAAATTTCTCAAGCGTTAAAAAAAACATCAACCTACTTGATGAATAAAAAACTGTAATAGAATCCGTGACGAAAAGAAATGTCATAGAATTATTCATCTAATAAACTTATGCATCTAATCTCGAGATTAACGCCGTTTATATCGTCTAAATAGAATATGGAATGACCTTATTTTGATAAATAAAAACATAATAATTGACATTTGTGGTCGAATATCGATGATGTATCAGTGGTGTGAGATCTTGAGAGTTCACTGTTCACACTAGACACGAAATAGTTTTATATTACATGATTTTTGATTAAATTTAAATTGTCACTATATGATTTGAAATTGGTCAATAAGTTTACTCTTCTTTGATGTATCCAAAAAATATGCCATGTTAAAGCGACGTCAAAATTACTTATTTCTACCAGTGAAGGTTTTAGTTCGAAAAATAAAATAAAAACAAAGGTTTTAGTTAAAATGAAGAATATAATATTGTGGTAGTGATTGGTGATACAAACAACAACGGTGGTAATTTTTTTTATAACGCTACCAATCAATACGCGTTTGAATTTAGCGGTTGAAAATGGTGTTTGAAAAGGACGGATGAGAAGGACGGTTGGAGATGATTTTTCGGCGATTGAAAATGGAAAACCAACCGTTAATAATTAGCAGTGTTTGGATACTCCAATTATAAATTAGGGCGGTTGAATACTTTTTTAACGTTAAGAATGTGTTATAAAATATATCTCTTTAATTGATAAAACAAAAAATATACTCATAAAAAAATGCTAAATAAACAAGCTTGAATCATTATGTGAATGAGACATATATTTTTAAAAATATAAGGGTATCTGAAAATTTTGAACTGGCTATATGTATTCAGAAATAAAAAATTTGTTATGCCGGAAAAATCAGTTATGAATCAAAAACTCTCAACTCGTTTGAATACAGACGAATCACAATTTTACGAGTTCGGCCTCTTGATGCGAATGATCTATGTTTTATTGGATTCTCTACAACATTTCACCGTCTCTTGGATTTATTTCTCATACGCACACATACATTTTAACAACTTTCAAATGAGTCTTGAACTAGTGACAGATCTCTGGTTCCTCCAAAAGAGAAATTGAACTTTAATTCTTAGTTTGGTTTTACTTTGAGAAGGGAACTTAATTTATGATTTAGGAGATGTATTCGCTTTGATCTAAAACTTTTTGTATTAACCATAAAAAATATCTCGAAAAGAGCTAAAGTCAAGTCCAACCGAAGATAAAACCAATCCGGATTCAATCTAATCTTGATCAACTTCAATAATCCCTTCGTTTAACTCTTGAAATTGTATCCTTAGAAACAAGGTTTTCGCGTGTACTATGAATGTATAGACATATTTTGGTTAACTATATATATGAGAAAAATGAATAGAAAACGTAACAAATCAACCACATATTTACATAGTTAATTAACGAATTGTTGTTTAGGTTCACCAGGAAAAACATTGATTTTATTACTTAAATCAGAAACCGATTGTTCATAAGACAAAACAAAGATAGAAGAAGAAAGAATAAAAGCAACGTTTGATTAGATTCAAGACATATAATACTACATTTACATGTTTTAACGAAGGACACAACATATACTCATTTTTCTTTCTTTAGCCTAACATGTATATAACAATGATCTAGAAATTTTTATTAAAGTGTGACCTATCTATCTAAAACTTTTAGACACTTAAGCTCTAGGCTTATATAGTTATATATAATCAACTTCAAGATCAAGATACATATATATATATATATATTACATATATTTCCATGATTTATTCCTCTTTGATAGAACTCAATCTTCTAACATCGTCGCCGGAGCCAAGAACCCTCGCGGGTAAACGACCTTCCATACATTCTTGAAGAATCAAGAAACCAATCTTACCAACGTTTGACGATTCATCACCACGCGCCAAATTAAGAAGCTCTTCTAATTTATCTCTTCTCATTCTCACTTTGATCCTTAAATGACGATCCTTCTTCTCTCCGGCCAAAATCTCTTCCACCGTCTCCTCCTCCTCCACGTGTCTTCCTCTTCCGTTGCCGGAAGCCGGATGCACAGGGCAACTTCTTCTTAGACAGTTTCCCATATTTCTTGATCTTTCAAATGGTTGTGTTAATTGAAACGTGTATGACTTGTTTTATGTATAGGAGCTAGTTATGGATTACATTAATTTCATCGGTTATGGACCATATATAGGCGTGAGAAATTTGATTTTTTGGGTTCATATTGGTTAGAATATTTTGGTTTATGGTTTTGTTAGAGTATGGTCGAACCAGATTCGAAAAGAAAATGAGGTTTGGTTTGGTTGGTTTATTCTTGTTTTTGTTTTGTTTTGTTTGTTTTTAGATATAAAAAATTAATTTAATTAAAAAATAAGTAATTAATTATAACAACACTAGTAGCTAAATATATTTTCAGTATATTTTAAATTTGTTCCATTTCGTTTTATAAGTTTTTTTAAAATTTAAAAACGAATTTAAATTGCTAAAGCATTTTACAAAGCGAAATGTATAGAGAACTGTTCTAATAAATTAACTTTATCCGCCCTAAATATTCGGTTCGGTTCTGTTAACGGTTTATTTTTCTCATGTTTTAGTTTTATAAATGAGGAAGGAGTTGAGTAAGGGTGTGAACTACGATGCATGGGGCATGAGAGTTTATTAGACGGAATTTGAAAATTCTATAAAGACAGAATTAATATAAAGTGTTGTTTTCTGGTGGTTCACGTATCTGCTGACGTGGAATTTAAGTCAATTGAAAACCATAACTTAAACGCAGGGTGTGGTTCACGCGTCAACTATCTTAAAGTACGGTCTTTATCTCCGTGATTTGTGTCACACTCACATGCAATTAAATTTTAATCACCTATTTCTCGTTTTATTGAATAAAAATATTACATCTATATTTATTAATTTGATTAAATATTACATGTATTATCGCTTGCGTTTTAGAAAATATATATTACATGTACAATTATGTAACTTACCCGTTTTTCTGGTTAAGTTTTATTTGATTAAAAATAAAGTTAATGTAGTTTGAGCTAAGAATATACGAATGGCCATAATTTAGATGTGCAAAGAAAACATGTTTGCAGATTAGTTTATTATATATACACCATTTTCAATTGGATCAATCCGTCAAAATTACATTTTAGCTAAGTATGGAATATAAATTTTATGTTGAATGTACTAACGTTTGAAAATAGATTCTAGTCTCATATTTTATATTAGTTTTTTCCCAAAACCAACTCGTTATATCCTCAATCATATTATCGCGTGGATTATGTGATAGATATACTATACAGTTTAAGATGATATTATCGAGCTTCTCTGTTTCGGTAATCAATTGCAATCCTCGACTAGTTCTTAAATATACATTTCAAGCTACAATTCATATATAGTCTATATGGAGAGAACATAATAGAAGAAGACTATCCGAAATTGTCTTATAAATACTATCCCAACTCAGTTAATCACTTTTTTTAGATGGTTGCTTCGCACATGACATTGCTTAGGATCAACGACAGGTCATCCAATGGGTGCAAGATCGAGATTTTCGACTGAGTGAAGTCGTAACATTATACAAAGTTTGGATGGAAATATGAAAATTGTTTACGATTTTGTTTCGTTCAATTTTTTTGAAAAAATCTTATATCATACGAATAAATTAAGATTGATATGAATTATCACTATCTCGACTGAAAAACACGTAATTAAAACGAAATTAAAAAATTGTATGAACGAGATATATTTGGAACGAAACTATAAAAAATGTTATGATTTCGAATTTGAAAATATACATGTCTCGACTCAAAACCTTTTGATTATTTGTAAGAAAGAATGGATTAAAATTAACGTGTTTAAAATTGCATTTTTTGGGAAGGCAAATTCACCATAACAAACAAAATATCTTAGTCCGTTAGCGAGAAGAATTGTCAATGGATCAAAGTCTCGTGTTTAGCTCATCTCATTAAAGAAAGGCAAATGCCGTAACCCGTAATATGATTTAGTTTCAATAATTTTAATTTTTTATAAAGACCATTATGTAAATCTCACTTGGTCAAACGTCCGGCTCATAACATAGTTTGGTTTAGGCCATTTATATTTGTCGTTGTTAGGCTATTTATGCCAATCTTATCTAGTAATTCACAAATTCTGTTTGAAAATTGACGGCTAAAATGATTTCCCTTTCTTTACTACTTTTATATTAAAAGAACCTGAAACTGAAATTTTCATTTGCCATCTTCAAACTCGTTGAAGAAGTGTTGAAATTTTCAATAACCGTCTTTATTTTGTATGAAACTACGATATGACATAGGTAAAGTCGTTTGTTGTTATTGGACAAAATTATCTAGAACTTGGTGTAAGTAAAACTGTGGAGATTCTTGTCTAGATATAACTGTATGTAGCAAAGTCCTCTGTAAAATTGTTTGTCGTGGTTTAAAATGCTACATGAAATCAGATTCATTTGTCGTAAACGATTAAAATCACTAATATAATAGAAAAAAAAAAAATCTTGTAATGATAATATAGCTAACTAAAAAACGAACCAAAACAACATTAAATACCACACAAATAAATTTTTCATTTGAATAATTTTAACAAACATATGAAATATTTAACAAAAAATAACATATAATAGAAAAGTTTTTTTTTTTTTGTTAAAAGATTTTGCAATATAATATAATAGAAAAGTTTTTTTTTCTTTTACTTAACACATTGAATTTTGTTAGTATATACAATTTTATCATATGTATTTTGAGAGATAAAGTTAGTGTTCGTGGCTTTTGCTCTCTCACATCTTCTACTGTGTGGTTGTATCAAATCATTGTAATGGAATTTAAATGTTAGGAAAACAAAAAACATGTAATATATATGGGCCATTAGTCGTTCGGACCCTTAAAAATTAATAGTGACAAGCCAAGAAATATTGTTTGTACGTAATTGAGTGCACCGAAAGGTGGTACAACTTTCTTTTTTCCTCCTTTTTTCTTTCTATTTTTTTTATAAAATATTTTCGTACGAAATAAGAAGACAAAATATTTATTTTGTTGTAGGACATGGATCCATAAACTCTTTTATAAGATTTTTATAACAAACAATTAGATAAGAAAACATGGTGGAAAAGACATACTCGGTCCATTTTCATTTAATTTTTGGCTAAATTTGGTCCATAGTTTAACACGTGAACGTTCCATTTATAAATTTATAGGACTATTTTCTTGGTATTATTTCTTCAAAATTTTGGCTTCATCCGAAAGTAAAATAGTAAAATCCAACTGTAATATAATTAATTATCTAGAATTCTAAAAAGAAAAATCAAAGTCTTTTGTTCTATGTCGGCCTTTCTTTTTTACTTTTGACCTCACGTGAACATTATTAACCCTATCACTATACCAAGTGATATCATACCTTTTTAAAGGAGAAAATTGGTAAAATATTATAATGATTTCCACGATTTTGGTCATGATTATGATGTCTATATAGCAAGTATGTATATATATGTAATTTTGAAGATACGTTTTAGTCATTACTATCAATCTATAGCTACTTAATCATATACTCCATGGTTAATCCATTGTTATATAGTTATAGTATAGTTATGGTCTGAAATCGCCATGACTTTATAGTAACAAATTATTTCTCTAACTAATCCATCCGGGTATAGTTTTTCAAAATATGACGAAATTGAGCAGATTTCTACCACTATATAATGGTAAAATTGGTATGAATTATAAGACTAACTGGTGTATATAAAAAAAAAATTCATAAGATATAATAATCTCAAGCATAGGATCTTCGTTCCTTTTTTACCAAGAAAAGGTGGTGGACCATCATCCTCAATTATTTTCTTTGACGTCAAAAAAGTTTTTATACCTCAAAAAAGAAAACTTTCGCCATAAATTTGGTTTTCTTCAGATTCCATCACTTATATATATACACACACATACATTATTGTTCTTATTATTGTAGTTTTGTGACAAAGAAATGGGAAATTGCGTATGTAACAATGGTGGAAGTTCAAGAAAATTATACGATAAAGATGAGTCATTAATTAAAGTTGTGACTCCAAACGGCGGCGTAATGGAGCTTCATCCTCCAATCTTCGCCGATTTCATCACCGACGAGTTTCCCGGCCATGTCATTCACGACACTTTAAGTCTCCGCGGCTCATCTCCGCCGCTTCTTCACGGTGAAGAGCTGTTTCCCGGTAACATTTACCATCTCCTCCCTATTTCTTCCTCCGTTTCAGCCGTTTCGACCATTTCAACCGTTTCAACCGCTAATCTCTCCGACCAATTGTCAACGCCGTATAGAATGTCTTTTGGTAAAACACCAGTAAAAGCGGTTGAAAATAGCGGTGGAAATGGTAGTGGAGTGTGGAAGGTTAGGCTTGTGATAAGTCCGGAGCAATTGGCGGAAATTCTAGCGGAGGATGTGGAAACGGAAGCTTTAGTGGAAAGTGTAAGGACGGTTGCGAAATGCGGTGGCGGAGTTCACATGAGGGCGAGTTCAGATCAATTAAGCGTTACGAGTAGTTTCAAAGGGAAATTAATGTGAAATTCCGAATTATGAACAAAGTAACTTCTATGTACTTTTTGCATATTAATTAATTATGTTTATGTCAACAATTAGTTGTTTTAATTAGTGTAATTGAGGTTGATTTTACATTCGTTGGAAAGATTTTAAGTTTATTAACTTAAAAATAGTTGAACTAACAACGATATCTCACATGAAACATTCATATACTCAAATTATCCATACACTTCGATTTTAATCAAATTGGTTGTCATAAAATTATATCATTCATATATTTTTTTAGTATTAAATTGGTTAAGAAAGTAAATTAATTATTATGCTAGGAAAGATACTCTTGTATGCTTTTTCTTGGATTCATCGATCTACAAATTACAAAATACAACCATGCATTCCTACTTATAATATATTTTCTAATATTATATTTTTGCTTAGTTAATCTTTGTTCATAATTCTAAAATACTCTATAAAACTCTTAATAATTTTGATTATTATTACTTCTAGCCTCTTTTTTCTTTTCTTTTTAATCTAAAGCTTACTTATTAGGTCTCGTTTCTTCTTTTTGTAAATTTTCCTTTTACTCTTGGATTTTAGTTTATATTACAACTAAGCTTATTTGTTATCATTTATCAAAACGAGAAAAAAAACTTATTTGTTTGAGCTAGAGAGAATCCCAACGAAAACATATATCCGACTTATTTATGATTAATGGGCTAGACACTAGATATTTTCTAACAATCTAGCAGATTTTTGAACATGCGATTGCATGAAACAATCAATTTATGAAATCATAGTTAGACAATTTATTTTTTTATACACCAGTGCTAATAGCCTAAAAGAGTGAATAGACAAAAGAGAGACACAATAGTGTTCATTTGGTGGGTACTTTAGCTTTATTATTTTGTTGGGGCTATATTGGATTTGTAGCACTATATTAAAATGAACAAATGTTTTTACTTCAGGGCCCAATGACCCAAATTTGCGAGAAACAATTAAGTATTGATCTCACATAATTAATAAACTATTATAAGTAGGGTGTCAAAATGGTTGTTGATACAACCCGTCCATGATTTTAATGGGGTTGAGTTGAACTTTTTAACCCATATAAATAAATAAATTTTGATAGATTACTGATGTAGCAGAAGCTAGGGATAGATTATAAAAATATATGAAAAACTAGAGTTTAAGAGTCTTCCTATAAAAACTTAACAATTTTTTTTAGAAATCTCTTTTTATTATTAATCAAATCAAAAACTGAATACAACTTTATGCCTAAACGATTTATTTATAATAAAATTCAAAACTCTAAAATAATAAAAAGAAATATTAAAATAATAAAATAAATAATAAGATATTTGAAGAAATCCCAAATATCACGCTGTACTAACACATCATAGATTAAAAATAAATTTCCTTCTATGTGTAATTTTTGCAACTAATTATATTTTTAATTTTGTTTTCAGTTTAACGTGAATTCTAGTATTTGTTAAATGAATTTTATTTGTCAACAAAATGTATTATGTTAGAGTTTTATTTTTGTATCTCCGATGGAAACCATAATGCTACAATGACACTAGCATTTAACATTAGATTACACGGTTTGGTTAATTTATTAGAGTGATTGTAGGTTAATTTAAATGACTGATTTATGGTTTCGACCCAAACTAAATCAATAATTCGATTTAAAACTGAACTATATCAGTATATTTATAAGAGAAGCAAAAATCTGATGTGTCGAGACGTCCTTCTCTCTCAGCTCTTCGTCCAATAAAAACATTTCGATTTAATACACGTCATATCTGATGTCATCATTTCAGTAATCCACATCATACATATTTTGGGCCTTGAGATACATTAGTTTTGGGCCTTGAGATTTGTAGATTTCATGTCATATTGACCATAATTTCTAAGGATTAAAATTCTATATATATATATATAGGTTCTCTGCTAAGCGGACGGAGGAAGAAGCTGCCGCTTCTTACTTTTAGGGTTTTGTCGAGAAGAGGATGACTAAGAATAATAAGAAGAAAATGTTACGTACTTTGATCGTTTAGGTTTGGAGAAGAAACTAAAAAGAGAAGGTTAAGGTTCTATATAAGATACAGTATCAACAAGAAAGCTTGTGGATATCGTGAGCCATGTCACGAGCAATTAGGTTTTCTAATTTTTGATTTTTGAAGAAAGCGCAAGTGAGGAGTAGATCGTGAGGAAGATTAAGCAGGTTATATTTTAGAATTACGTAAGAAAACGTTGTTGAAGGGTTTACATGAAGTTTTAGTCTTTAAAAGAAGAAGATGATTGTTTTTGGAGCATCATTGTCGATTGTTTTTTGGAGCACCGTTTTAATCTATAAGGTTTCTGGAGCATCATTTTAGTTTTTAGAAGAAGAAGATGATGATGATTGTTTTTGGATCGTCGTTTTGATCTTTAGGATTTGATGAAGAAGACGCAGCTTACGTAAGAAGAAATCGTTTCTAATGTTACTTTTTACGTTTTGGTGAGAAGAAGATTTGGTTTTGATGGTTTCTAACTTCTCTTCTGTGCGATCGATGGAGATACACGAAGAAAGCTTGATGAGGATATTGTGATGAAGAAGAAGTATGTTTTGATTCATTTAGGTTTTGAAGAAGAAGAGGAAAGTTATGATGTTAAAGAAGAAGATTCTCATTCGTGTAAGTTTTTGTTTCACTTTTCACGTTAGAAGAATAAAGCGTGAGGGATAAAGAAGAAGAGAGAAAAAAATAGCTAGGAGGAGATCGTGAGGAAAATATACACAGTTTGTCAAATCAAGAGAGAGTTTGCAATTTCTCTGTCCATGGTTGTTTACAATTTGCTAAACCCTACAATTGTAAATTTTAGGGATCAATGAGTTTTTAATTATATAGTATCACGTTTTGGTGGGTTTTAAAGAAGAAAAAGAAGATGAAGATATAAGGGTTCATTATTTCATGGTTGCGTTTACATTTGTAATGGAGTTTTTACGAAGATTTGATGGCGAATGAAACTCAATCACAATAGTCTTCGATGCTCTCTGTTCTCAAAGCCTAATGACTCTTATTATCATCTTCGTCTGCGTTATGTTCTTCCAGATTTTCCTCCTTGATACTACAGGCGGTAACCTCTCTCTCCCCCATTTCTACACACTGGTTTATTGTACCTTTTACATTTTTAATTTTTTTTCGTATCCTCACCATGAAATCTTCAACGTTAAATGACCTTTTCGCTCTCTTCTATCTTATATCTCTTTGTAGAGTGGGAAGCTTTATGAAGATAACAAAGCTTTGGATCGTCTCACTAAACCAAAAGAAACGGCGTTGCTTGATGCCGAGAGGACTGTTCAATCTACTCTGGAAAAATCTGCCTTTGTTGATGATCTTGAAAATAAGAACCATGAGTTGATGAAAAAAATATAAATCTGTCAGGTGTTGTATTCTTCATCCTCTCCTTTGTAACTAAATAAGGAGGCTTTTGGGGCCTTACCCATCGTGGATTGTTTGCCAACTATCCTATTATTTATTATTTATTTGATGCCTTAGGAAAAAAACAAAATTCTAGACAAAATGTACAGGCAAAAGGTTGCTAAAATGGAAAAGCTTACTCAGACTGTACGCAAGCTGGAAGAGGATGTTCTTGCTGGTGGCACTGCTCCAAATGCCGTGAGGAATCACCAGCGGAAGTTTCAAGAGATTAATGTAATTAAACACACTCCATAAGCTGGGAAAAAGAAGATTATTCTTTAGTTTTATTTTGTTGTAGAAATTCCGACTGATAAGTAATTTTGCTTGCTCTTCTTTTCAGGAAGAACGAAAAACTCTTGACCGGGAACTGGCACGTGCAAAGTTTACAGCAAACAGAGTTGCACTCTCCGGGTTAAAAAGAGCAGAGATTTAGAGATTTTATGTTATAGGTTTTGTATCATAAAAAGAGCAGAGATTTTGTTGTTTATGAAACTCTCCAGGGTTTTAATGTTTTGATGACGAAGAAGCAGAGATTGAATAAGAAGAAGCACATATTTTGTTGTTTGTGGATCTCTCCATGATTTCGGTTTCTTGGTGTCTAAGGTTTTTATTCTCCATCAAAATAAGAGATTTTAACTATTCGATAAAGAAATCTTTTGCTTGGCACGAGAGAAGAAGAAGCAAAGATTTTGTTGTTTGTAGATCTATCCATCTCTCCATGGCTTTTGATTTCTTAATGTCGAAGGTTTCAATGCTCCAAGAGATTTTCAGTCACCCATAAGGAAGAAGCTAGAAGAGCATGAATATCGCAGAGAGAAACTTTCAAAAAACGATTACGTCGGTGCGACGTTAACAAGCTTCAAAATTTGTATACAAGCCTTGATGGTTTAAAACAGGTGTTGATGATGATCAAGTTTTCATGTCTGCATCGAACGTAGGAGGAGGAGAAGCTGATAGGTATATCATGGATGATGAAGCACTAAAGAAACATAACAAGAAGTTGGTTTTTCATCGGGCGAGACGTTTTTGAGTCCACAGTGAAAAACATCACCGGTGTTGCAGCGTGCTATTTCTTTTGCTATCGAGAAAGAAGGAGAAAGTCTGATCGGCTTAAACAGCGATTCGGCGGAGAAGAACACCTGACATTGTCGTTTACTTTTAACACCGACTGATTTGCACCTAAGTCATTTTTTTGATGTACAATAAATAACGATGGTTTTTATTTTTTTTATGGGTTTGCCGGTACTGGGAAGAATTTTCTTTGGAGTATACTCGGAGAATTCCCCGTTACATCCAAAGAAAGATATTGTGTTTAACGTTGCTTCCAGTGGAATTGCAGCTCCATTGTTAGAAGGCTGACAGACAGCTTATTCTAAATTCGAAATACCGTTAACTACAAAAAATTTACTCAACAGCTCATCCCTTATTTTTGATAGTGGTTTATAAAAAGGAGACGATAAAGAAAACGAATAAATACTTTTAAAATAGTTGATGCCTACACGTTCGAAAATGAAAGAAAACATAAATATGAAAAAGAAGGAAGAAGATTAAGAAGATGGCGACAAAGAAGTCGAAAAAGACGATTAATTAATTAATAAGACAAAAGAAAGAAACTCAACTAATAAGAAAAAAATAATAATAATAAGAAGAAGAAAACTAAGAATGAAAATAAAAAGAAGAATGACACAATGAAAAACGTACGGTTTTTAAAAGATTGGTGTTTACAAGTGGGGGAACGAAGAAGATGAAGAAGATGAAAAACCGGAAGAACAAGAAGTCATAAAAGAAGTATGGACCATAGAGGACGTTATTCTAAATTATAATGTTAAATCGCTTATCCCATTTTATGGTATAAAATTAAAGCAATATATCGACATATTTCTAAATTGGTAAATCTAAACACAATGCAAATACAAATGGTTTCATTTTTTCTTAAAAAAATGATAAAATAAATACAAGAAAAAAATGAAACGAACATAAATTGTAAAATGGATTATCCACATCTAAATAAACTATTGTCAAATTTTTGTAAAATGGATTATTCTTTTGGTATTACATATAAATGTGTTTGAGTTTATAAAGGATAGGGTAGGGTTTATATGAATACACATATACATATATTATCTATTGTGTACTATATACCAATGTATTTGTGTTTATAATGGAGGGGTTAAGATTTATACTCCTTCTATATATATGTATTTTAGTTATCGTGTATTATATATTAGTTTGCAATTGGTTTATAAAGGATGGATTAGGGTTTAGAATCATTCAAGAATAAGCATTTTAGCTATCGTGTAGTATATATTGATGTGTATGGGTTTATAATGCAAGGATTAGGGTTTAGACTTCTCCAAATATAAGTATTTTAGATTTCGTGTACTGTATATTAATGTGCTTGGGTATATAAAAGAGGGATTAGGGTTTAGAATCTTCTTCCACAGGTAAGTATTTTATTTATCGTGTACTGTATATTAATGTGATTGATTTTATAAAGGAGGAGTTAATGTTTATATTCCTCCACAAATATGTATTTTAGTTATCGTGTACCATATATAAATGTGTTTGGGTTTATAAAGAAGAGATTATGGTTTAGATTCTTCCATATGTAAGCATTTTAGTTACCATGTACTGTATATTAATGTGCTCGAGTTTATAAAGGAGATATTAGGGTTTAGATTCCTCCACAAGTAAGCACTTCAGCTACTGTGTACTGTATATTAATGTGCCTGGGTTTATGAAGGGGGGGGAGGTTAGGGGTTTATAATCCACCTATTAATCAAGAAGAGGTTTGATGGGAAGCTCAAGTGTATGTCGAATACGGTTCTCAAAAGGGATCTCTTACTGAAGAGGAAATTCTAGAGGAAGTTAACGGAGAAACTAGAAATGGATATGAAGATCCACCTACTACTGAACAGGAGGTTCCAGGTGAAACTCGATTAGATATTGAAAATAGTTCTCGAAATGCACCTTTTACTGAAGGGGAAGCTCAAAAGGGATATGAAGATCCATTTACTACTTAAAAAAAGGTTCAAAGGGAATTTTGAAATTTCTCAAAAGGCACCTCTTACTAAAGTGCAAACTATAGAGTAAGTTAAAGGGGAAGCTCGAAAGGGATATGAATATCTACCTATTATTCCAGAGGAGGTTCGAGGTGAAGCTTAGAGGATGTTGAAGAAGATTCTCGAAAGGTACCTTTTACGGAAGGGGAAACTATAGAGAAAGTTAAAGGGGAAGGTGCAGGTACCCGCGGGTATGTGATACCCTTTACCCGAGTCGAAAGCTGCGGGTACCCTTTTTCTGAGATGGGTATAAGTTTCGGCCCTACTACATAGTGTAGGATTTTAAATTAGATCATTAGAACGTCGGTTACAAGGAAGGATTTTTAACTCCTATGCGTTGCAATTTTGATAATTTAATAATTTATCCACGCATGAAATCTAGAGATCCAAAAAATTATTGAATGAGATGAAATTCACATGATGATGATTATGGAAGTGGTTAAGAAAATATATAGGAAAACACAAAGACATGATGGTTGGTGTGCAATCAAATGCAAGAGAGGAGGTTTCATGCTTTTAAAAGAAAAATGCTACAAATTGTTGGATTCTCATCTTTGATTAATCTTGCAAAAGGATAAAAACTATAATTAGTGAGAAATAATTAAGAAAAGAGAAGTAGAGTAAGAATCGTGAAAATAGAAAGAGGGAGAAGAAAGGTAGAAAAGCCAACTGAGAAGAAAACCAAAAAAATCAATAACGTTGAAGAAGAAATATTGCGACTTATATTAGTTATGTAGGATGAAGGCGGCCAAGCTCAAATGTATAAATCGGTTTTGTTTATTTTGGTAAGCAAATAGTTTTGTTTTCTTCATGAAATAGGCTAAGATAAGCAGTATATACAAGTAAATGAAAGATTTGGGCATTCGGGTATTCGGTTCAGTTACGAGTATTCAATTTTCTACATTTAATTAGATCCCATTGGATATTTTGGCCGGAACCTGAACCGAACCGATACCCACGATTTCCCAACATATAATGTTGGGTACTTATAAATATTACATATCATATCTAACCAGGGTTCTTATAGCTTTTCTTAAAATTATTTCTTTTGCATGCATATAGTAAGAAAACAATTCAAAATAGCGAGTTTTGAAATATTGATATGTTAATTTATATTTTTTTACTGATTTGGTAATACTAAACTCACTTGGATTATATGGTTCATGTCGTACTATTGGTCATTAACCACCTATGTCTAAACTAACACAGGAGGTAGAGGACAAGGTATAGCAGAGTTTTTCTTTTTGGTCAAGTAATAATGGGACCAATCTTTAGTTTTTTTCTAACATAGATTTTAAGGAGATTTATGGTGCTTATCTTGCTAAAATACAAAATTTTGTTACGTTTAACACATCTTAGTGATTACGAATTTGATACTTTTAAGTTTTGATTATGAAGCCATAAATCTGGTAAAAAAAGTTTATTTCTTTAACTATTTTTGTGGAGTTCTCTTATCTATATTTTTATGTCGAAGATATATAAATAGTGAATTGGATCTTTGAGTTATAACATTATAAAAAGAAACTCTAACAAGAGAAATAGGATAGTAGCTGTTACGGTGGGGAACCTCTATAGAAAACGATTGAAATTTTAAACATATTTAATTAATTTATATATAACTGTACAGCTAAAAGTTATAGTGCATAAATAAGAAATTTGATATCGAAATTTTACTTATTTGTGCGGGACCCACACTAGGACGGTGATTACGGTATTAGGGATTTAGATTATTGGCTAAGTTGTTCGTGATCAGATGTTACCAGAAACGTGCACCCCCAAAACCCAGATAATGGTCGAGTTTTGGATCAAAATACCTAAGTAAAAGGAAATATTTTTTAACTCATATGCGATTTTTCCGTTGGGTTCACCTAATAGTGGAAAATTTATGTTGGCATTTAAATTTATAATTAAAAGACTGAGTCATAAAACTGAGCAATCTTAATTTTTTTATTTCTTGAAGAAAAATTGAATTATTTTTATATATAAATAGAGTTATTTATTTATAAATCTTCGAATGTTTTTGTAGATTTCAAAATATATATGTTGGCAGATTCGAATGATTCAAAGATTTCAAAATAAAAAATAAATCTTCGAAGATTCTAAAGTAGAAATAGAGTTATTTTGGTTGTAGTTTTCGTCGGTGATTTTAGACAGATATTGTTGGTGGTTATAGACGGAGGGAGGATCAGAATTGATTTTGTTTTTTTGAGTTTGCCATGCCTTAAGAGTTGCATTGTTATTAAGCTAACCAAAACATGAGACTTATTTGAAATATGAGTAAATATGCACAAGAATAAGAGACATTTTCTAAGTGGATTTTAGACGTTGGCGATGGTAGACAGATGCGCCTAATAATGGAAAAATCGAGAAGGAGATTCATGATGATTTAATGGTTTATGTGTTTTATTAGTTTATTCTTAGTAATTGAGACTAATTTTTATAGAAATATTTGATTTCATTGTTTAATTCTAAACCTCTGGTAACTAGATGATCTATGTAAATATTGCTGAATACAAAAACACATAACTATATTGAGAGAAATTTAGTCAAATAATATTGCTGATAAAAAATTTCTTATATGCAGATTTTTTTTTTTTAGTTAAATAATCAGTTGAAAAACTTGCTTTTAGTTGACATTGAGAGAAATTTACGCCGTAGTGGTGGCACGTTAGCAAATAATAGGGAATACCTGGCCTGCTAATATAGACATGATCTAAAACCATAACAATTTGCTTAGCGATGAGCAGAACTACAACATTGAGAAGTTGGAGGAAGATCATGAGTGATGGTTGCCACAGTTAACTGACGAGCAACGTGGTGTTTACGACGAGATTTTGAAGGCTGTATGAAGATACCAATAGTAACTTTCTAATTTTATAATAGAGTGTTCATAAATTTTCCGTGTTTTCATAAATTTGTTTGGTTGGGATTTTTGTAATGGTAGATGCTCTTATTCGACCATTTAGCATTGTGACCTTTGAATTTTCATATTTAGAAAGGAAAATTGGTAAATTTGATTATACCATATTTTTTTCTTTTAAAATCGATAAATGTATATTTTTAATATATAAAGTCTGCTAATGAAATGTATTCACTCCCCCCACACATGGTGCGGGCAACACTTAGTTCTGATATGGTTTGAGTGGTTTCGTTTTTTGTACCCAAAAAATAAATCTTAATATGTCTAATAAAAAAGAAACAAATTCTAAAATGAAGTTTTTCAAAAACTGAAGATATATTTGACTAAAAATGGAGACTAAACCAAACTATCTGTTACATATTAGATTGTACTTTGGATATTGTTGAAGTATTCTGGTCTTATATTTCAAGTAAAAGAAGAAGTCATCGTGGTCTAAGTATTTGAGAGCGTTTTTTATTTCATGTCTTAGCTTAGTTTATTAATTGGTTATTTTTTAATATAGATCTGGTTGAATTGTTAGGATTAAACTATGTAAACCCAATTATATAAGGGTTGGTAGAAACAGTTGGGGGTATAGCCTAGCTAGTAATCGAAACCCTAGATCTCTTTTTTCTTCTCCGGCATTTCTCAGTTTGTGAAAATATGTATTCCTATGCGTATAGTGGCTTTGCTAGACCGAGTCTAACCTTGGTGACGTAGTCTACACATCGTAGGCGAACTCTGGGTGAACAACTCTGGTGTCTCGCCACGATTCCTTCCTCTTTCTTGTTCTTTAACAGAAGAGTGTGAGAGATTGTGCGGTTTGTGGTTGATCTAGTCGTAACATATACTATTATCTACAAACCGAATATCGAAACCAAAACCGAAATCCAAATTAAAAACTCTAGCTAAAAGCCTGAAAGGGAAATTTTCATTGGGCCCAAGTCCAGTCCACAACTCTAGTTACATTCTTATTAATTTTAGTTTCTTAATGGAAAAGTTCTTTTTCTTTTTCTTTTTTCCGACTGATGTCTCATGATTTTTTTTAAAAAATATTATTCAACAAACTTCTCCATCATATGAGGAAAATAATTCATCTCCATCTAATCATTTTGACATTTGGATACTTCTACAACTAATTAGATTACATCACTGCCTATCTGCAACTAGCCAACTATGGTGTATATAATACGTTAAACGAATTGATTATATAATTACCATATTTTAAATATTGCAATATTTAAATTTGCATAGGTTTGAAAGAGACCAACACACATGGTTCAGGTTTAAAGATAAATATTTGATGGCATTAAAATTTATTTAATTATGAGACCAGAAGGTACGTACTTTTCTCTCATGCATGCAAATTAGTTTAAATAATTTAAATACTTCGTCATGAGATACCAAAGAGTAGAAGAACACAAATATTAGACGACAAAGATTTTATTAAAAATCTAGCAATGATTCCATTTTTTTGCTGTCCAAGCTACATCAACAACTAGCAAATTTGGAAGGTATAAACATTTTTGTACTATAAAATACCTTAAACGACAAAAAATATAAACATTAAATTTGGGGAAAAAAATACAAGAGGCAATTTTAGAGTAATGTAAGATGTGTGCATAGATATTTGAATTTTGGTCTTTGATTAATTTCTTCTTGGCCATCGTGATAATATAATTTTAAAATGGAAGATGTTTATATAATGGTAAGGGCGGCTAATAATGTTCAGGGTTCTGGGGCAAAAGAAGTTTTGAACCCATAACCATTGTTTTTTTTTTGAATTTTAAGATACATTTTTATGATATTACTAAAAAAAATGGTTATGAAAAAAGTATATTCTTCAAAACTTAAAAAACTAATTTTTTTCTTTATTATCTATTTGAAAAAAATTACTGGAAAAAACCAAAAAAAAAAAAAATAGACCCGACGATCGCACCTTTCACCCCTAGAGAGTACCCCCCTGATAATGGTCATTGAGATCGATATCACTGCATTTTAAACCTTGAGCTTCTTAATTTAAGGTTCTCTAGAGCCACTTGTGTTATTGGTACCATGTTCTTATTATTTTCTAACATGGAACCAAACATATAGGTAAGACAATTTTGTAGAACCTTAACATTATATATATATATATATATATATCATTATTAATTTATAATATTCTTGAAAGTATATATTTACATACTGTTTTCTAAAAAATTTATTATCTTATTATCTTATCGAATTTTGTTAAATTTTATACCGGTGCAACTCGGAACTAAAATTTTTTTTATTAATTCATTGAGGCTTCACTGTATATATGTAATATGTTTACATTCTTATCTAAAAATAATCGTAAATTTTTCACTGCTGCTATTTTTAGTTTTGTTTTGCTTAATAAGAAACGATGATAGAGATTAAATGTTAGGAAATCGTAAGAAAAACGAATACACACCTAAACTACATAACCGTGGGATTTTCATAGCAAAACATCACGCACAAAATTTCACGTTCCAAAATTCACCACATAAGGCCTTTGTCACATCGTTTCATATCTAAAGAAAGACCAAAACAATATATATGCACCTAAAATACCCACCTGTTCACCCTAAATAGATATTCATCTAGATCCCACCAAATTTTATTCAGGTCAGTGATATAAATTCTATTAAACAAGACCATGGATCAATTGGCATTAATTAAATTTAATCGTATATATATTTGGTTACTATATCCTATACCACTATTTCGTATCACTATACTTACTATTTTTAACCGTATATTTTTATTTTTTATCACTATTTTATATTACTATATATTGGGTGTGATTGATAACCCTTTATTACTGCGGTATTATTGCAGTAAGAAGCCTACCATTCTTATTATCAAAAGCAATATCAAAAACAATATTTTCAATCTTTTTACCATTTTCTTTTACTGTCTATTTTTATTTCTTTTGTATTATTTTGTAAACTCTTATCATTTCTATTTATCGCTAGAAAACTAATATTGTTTAAGTCACTAATCATAGCTAATATCACTATGCTTTAGTTGCTTTAGTAAAGCGATGAAAAAACAATTGTACAACTATTTTTATTGTATCAATGTCTTTACTACTATTTTTTAACTATCAATCTTACCGCTATCTCTTATTACAATTTTTATGTTACCTATCGGATAAAAACAAGCACAAAATGAGCAATTCAGCGAAGAATAAATCGAAAGATCATACCTTAACTGTGCCTGAATCCGATGGTGTTCTTTCAAATGATCCCGGTGAATCATCCTCATCCTCATCTGAAGAAGAATCAGAGGAAGAAGGGGAGATTACGTCCTCCACTTCAGATTATCCCTCGGTAGAAGATGATAATGTGGACGAAAACTCAGAGGAGTTTGCAAAGATTCTCAAAAAGAAGCAGAGAGAGCTACAACGTCTTTTGATGGGGAAGGCCCCCAAACTTAACCAATAAATTTAGTATGTCAGCACAAACATTTTGTTGGAACATTAGAAGTCTTAATCATTCTATCAAGCGGAGTAAGTTGAGGTTATGGCTACGGCAGACCAAGCCGTTTTTTGGAAGTCTCATTGAAACACGGGTAAAGGTGCATAAGGCACATAAGTATGTGCATTCTTGTTTTCCTAGTTGGAGTTTTGAAAATAACTATGAATTCGCAGAGTTGGGAAGAATTTGGGTAGTATGGAGACCTTCGGTCAACTTAGCTATCCACTCCAAGTCTAAACAGATCATTACTTGTGTGGTGAAAGCTCCTAACTTTGCCTCGGAGGTAGTCGTATCTTTCATCTATGGAGTAAATTGTAAATATGGTAGAATGAATCTGTGGGAGGAACTGAAGGTCTTGGCAAGAGATCCGATTATAGCTTCTAAACCGTGGATTGCTATGGGTGATTTTAATCAGACTTTAAACCCATCAGAATCTTCCACGGGGAGCACGAGAATAACTAAAGGTATGGCTGATTTGAGAGATTGTCTTGAGTATACGGAACTATCAGATCTCACCATTCGGGGGAACAGTTACACTTGGTCGAATAAGAGAGAGGCTGATCCTATTGTTAAAAAGCTGGACCGTATTCTGGTTAATGACTGCTGGCTTCAACAATATCCGTTGTCCTATGCATTTTATGGAGAATTAGGTGTCTCTGATCATAGCCCTTCTTGTCTTATGCTTGGGAATCCGCAGAGTTGCAAAAAACCGTTCCAAGTCAATCACTTCTTATTCTCGCATGAAGATTTCCTCCCGAAAGTTGCTGAATATTGGCATGGAGCTTCACACAATGGCACAGCCATGTTTGTCTTAGTGAAAAAACTCAAGGGTTTGAAGATGGTGATAAGAAATATCAACAGGGAGCACTTCTCTGGTATTGAGACAAGGGTGAAAACCGCGTTTGATACTCTCCAAGATTGTCAACATCAATTATTGAACAACCCTTCTTCGAGGACCGCATAAGCTGAAATAGCGGCTAATATGCATTGGTGGAAACTAGCACAAGCTGAAGAACGATTTTTGCAGCAAAGATCAAAAGTAAAGAGGATCGAATGTGGTGATTGCAACACTCGTTATTTCCACAGACTCATGTCTTCTAGGCAGGCTATGAATTAAATTCATTATCTGGTTTCTGAATCTGGGCATCGAATTGATCAAAAGAAGGAGCTGGAGGATCATTGTGTGGGCTTCTACAAAGAGTTGTTGGGCCAATCCCCTAGGCCTCTCTCTGACGCTGACTTAGCCCAAATTTCCTCCCTTACTAAGTTTCATTGTACTGATGAGCAGAGAGCCATGCTTCAAGGTCCTGTTTCTCCTGAAGAGATCCGGTTAGAGGTATTTTCTTTGCCAAAGTCAAAAACTCCTGGACCTGATGGCTTTACAGGAGAGTTTTTTCAGAAAACATGGGAGATTACTGGAAGAGACTTTATAGCTGCGGTTTTGGAATTCTTTTCTTCGGGTCAGTTACTGAAGCAGCTTAACTCAACCGCCATTACCTTGATCCCAAAGAAGATAGGAGCAGACAAAATTGGAGATTTTCGCCCAATCTCTCTTTGTAATGTTATCTTCAAAGTCATATCCAAGATTTTAGCCAGGAGACTGGCCCTTATCTTGCCTTACTTAATCTCCAATTGCCAATCTGCTTTTGTACAAGGGCGATTGATGATTGAGAATGTTTTACTTGCAACGGAACTTGTCCAAGGTTTTAAAAGGAAAAACATTTCTCGGAGAGGGCTTCTGAAGGTTGATCTCCGTAAAGCCTTTGATTCAGTAAATTGGGAATTTATTCTTCAGACTCTTCGTGCATCAGGCTTTTCGGACATGTATATCACCTGGGTAAAGGAATGTCTCACTTCCACCTTTTTCTCCATTAAGGTCAACGGCAGTCTTTGTGGTTACTTCAAAGGAGCCAAAGGGTTGTGCCAAGGAGACCCTCTGTCTCCGTATCTCTTTGTAGTCGCTATGGAATGCTTTGCTAACTTACTGAAAAGTGAGTTTGACAGGAAAAGCATCGGCCTCCATCCTCTTTGTCACAACCCCAAAATTACGCATTTGGCATTCGCGGATGATTTAATGGTTCTTTTTTATGGGAAAATCTCTTCGCTGAAAGGTATTATCTCTGTGCTTCAAACTTTTCATAGACTATCCGGTCTTCAGATGAATAAGGAGAAGACCTCTATTTTCTATGCCGGCCTACCGGAAGATGAGTGTGAAGCAATAAAAGCTTTTGGGTTCTGTGAAGAACAAATGCCGCTTAGGTATCTTGGGCTCCCTTTATTGAACCGTAAGCTTAGGAGAGGAGATTATTCCCCTCTCATGGACCAGAACTCAGCACGCTTCAACTCTTGGTCCAATAGGTGTCTCTCCTTTAGTGGGCGTCTCCAGCTTATTGCATCGGTAATTTATAGCATGCTCAATTTCTGGTTTTCAGCTTTTTCTCTCCCAAAAAGCTGTCTAAAGGTCATTGAAGCTTTATGTAATAAATTCCTTTGGATGGGTGACATAACGAAGAGAACCAACGCCAAAATAGCTTGGAAAACAATCTGTCAACCTAAGAAAGAAGGGGGTTTGGGTTTGCGTGATTTGATTGTGTGGAATAAGACCTTGAATTTGAAACTGGTTTGGCTGCTATTCGCTGACACAGATTCTCTCTGGGTTGTGTGGAACCAGGAGCACAGATTGAAACGAAAAACGTTTTGGGATGTAGAAGAGAGACAAGGAGATAGTTGGGTATGGAAAAGGTTATTAGCATTACGGCCTGTTGCTAAACTATTCCCCTCATGCTCTGTAAGTGATGGGAATAAGGCTTCTTACTGGTTTGACAATTGGTGTCCCCTTAGTCCGCTTATTGTCTTTGGTGGACAGGATGGACCTAGGAAAACAAGTATACCTTTGCAAGCAACTGTTGCTCATGCCACAATCTCCTCGGAGTGGATTCTGCCTTCTCACCGTACGAGAACGTCATCCCTACAGCAGCTTAGGCAAACTCTCATGCTAACTCCACCACCTACTTTGGAAAGTGGTATTGATCAGTTCCATTGGGGATTAGAGAATCATCAGAGAGACCGGTTTCTTTCAAAGGAAACATGGAATGCTCTTAGAGACACCAAAGATAAGTGTGATTGGTACAAGGCTGTTTGGTTTAGTGCAACGGTTCCAAGGCATGCATTTAACTTTTGGGTGGCCAACTTATACCGTCTACCGGTGAAGTCGCGAGTCGCTAGGTGGGGATACGATATCGACACTCTCTGCTGTTTGTGCAATCAAGTTGAAGAGACTCGGAATCACTTATTTCTTCATTGTGTGTACTCAAGTAAGGTGTGGGAGAGAATCCTTGCACGCATTCAAAGGCTTCCATCAATCTTTATCTCTTGGAATTGCTTGATTACTTGGTTGCTGTCTAGGTCCCTCAATGGTGCTTCCTCGATCCTAAAGAGACTTGCAGCACAAGCGACTATCTATTTCCTTTGGAATGAGAGAAATGATCGGATTCATAACAGCATCTCGACTTCGCACGATGGATTGTTTGCTCAAATTGACCGATCCTTAAGAGACACTTTTCTGGCTCGTCGTTACCGGAAAGACTGCTCCTCGTAAAATGGTTGGCGTTCGCTTAACTAGTCAAACTCTAACCAAATCTAATAGTTTCTTCACCTTTTTATTTTTTTTTTGGATATAAGTAACTAACTGCTGATAAAGCTTTTTGTAAAGAATCTTTTCTATTGGTAATATAATTCACATTTTATAAAAAAAAAAAAAAACAAGCACAAAAAGATCGTTATCTAGGCAAAAGAGAAAACACAACCACTAGGCAAAAGAGAAAACACAGACACTAACGGGGAAAATTTTAGTGAATTACAACGTAGTTAAGTGTTTCAAGAAACACGTGTAAAAATACCAATTGGATTACTATTATACATATAAATTAATGGAGATTGTAGAATCATTACAAAATGACAGATCGTATGTCTATTTCACCTGTTCTTCCCTCCACAATTTCTTATGATTTGCTTCAATTTTCTACACTTTTGGAACTTCTCATTATTTGCTCCTACAAAATAAATTTCAAAGTTTCCTAAGTATTCCGCAACGAGACGTCGTCACTAGTTTTATAAAAATACTCATATGTTATTGTAGTATGACTTATAGAGTTTTTTTTGTATATAATTATGTTACCATGCATGTATGTATTCTTGAGACTGACATGTACCAAATTTACGAGACAAATCAGAATTAGTTTTTTCTTTGTTATATCATTCAAGAGTTTCATATCTTCTAACATAAGTATTCATATTATATAATAGATATATTAACATATACAAGGGTTGCAAAACCTTGGCAATGCTATTCATAAACGGACTTTTAGTTTTTGGTTCTTAAAATATCACTTTTAAAAACACGATATAGAAACATTAGAGTAAGGACTAAGCAACTCGGAGTAAGGATGGGGTAATAACAGATAAAGGTCTAATAAGAGTATTTAGTGTATCGTGAAATTACTACCCGAAACATATCCTTGAAAAAACGTGTAAATGTAGTTGGACTTGTTAAAATCACTATCCAAAGGAATAATTCGATTAATTAAAGTCATTATCTAAACGGGTTATTACATGTAACTTTGAATAATATGAAAATATTTTGGATATTTTCAATTTTTAGAAAATTTTGGATAATTATTTTGGAAACTATGGAGAAATGTTGTATAGTTTTAAGTAATTTTGAAAACTTATAAATAATTTTACGTAATTTCGAAAATCTAGTATCCATAGAAATAATCCAGATACCAAAAATATTTACCTGATCATATCTTTATTCGATATAATAAATTATCATTACAGAAATTGATGATCTTTACTATTTTTATCTTAAAATTTTAGATAATTTAAATTGAAAACATTAGAATCATCTAATCCAAATTGTTCACGAATCCAAGACTTTCAATATAGCAATTTATCTATAATGTCAGAGTAGTAATAGAATTAACCATTTTGATAAGAATATAAGTATATATATATATATATATTAATATAGCTTAATCAATCCAATATATATTTAATATATAAATACTCTTCAATATGATTGACGATACCGTAGTGAAAAAAGAGTCAAAAAATGCAAAAATCCATTCTTACCCTCGTCCGACAAGCATGAATGTAAGTCATGACGTCTTACCATTAAAAGGTTTGATAAATTTTGACGATAATACATCAAAATTAAGATTGCTTCCCATGCAAACTTTCTTCATCTTCTAGAAATTTACAACTTTAAATATATATATATATATATATATATATTTATCATAGTTACTTAAGTTATATATTTTGTTTATACTCCTTTCATTAAATTTTTTAATCCATTTTCTCCACCAAATATGTTCAACAGATACCGACATAGCTTAAACTAATGTTTTGATATTAAAAAAGAAAACTGATTTATTACTGTGTGAATTTATCAAATGAATATTTTGCTAGCGAAGAATACAATGGAGATATCGCTGGTATAAATGCTCGTATATTGCTCATCACTTGAGCCATTTTTTTTTTTTTTTTATAAACACTTATATTAATTTTATGCAAACCAGACCGACGACCGAATCGGGACAGCTCTTGGGTCGTGGATCAATATGGTTCGACCGGGTTTGATCGGGTTCAATATTTTCTTATATAGTAATATATTGGTTATATATTTATAACTTTGATATTCAAATATAAATTTGAAAATATAATAATGATGGAAAAAGGAAGTGTAATTGTCTAATATATTCTCAGAGAATTAAAACTCTATATTTAATATAAATATAAAAGGAATAAAAATAATGATAAAATTTTGCGAAATCTCAAACTTCCATTCATCGGTGACAAAAAATTTTGATGTGTTTTAGTTAAATCTGGATTAATCGGTTTTTTGGATTCAATAAAAACCGAGTTTTTACCGGTTTGATGCGATTTTTTATCCGGTCTAACAACCAATTGATTTTATCATCAACCCAATCTGGGTTGCCATCCGGTTCGCAGTTTAATCCCGTAGGACCGTCGCTCCGGTCTGGAGTTAAAAACAATGATTTTATGCAGTATATATAGAGTATAATATCAAAATTATAATATTTCATTAATTTATATAAATACTAATTTTATGAAGATATGAATTATTATCGATAAGCTAATTTGGGACCAAAAATGTTTATTAGTTTATTGAGTTATCAATTTATATAGAATATCAATTTTGAAAAATTTCTTAAATATAAAAATTGATGGCCTAATATATTAACGGAAAACTGAATATAATACCATGAAAAACCTAGTGAAAGACTATAATATCATAAACTTTTTCGGTAAGGAAATACACTGATTAGGGAAAGTTTTCCCGAATTTCCAAAAATATAATTCGGGAAGGAAAAAACATTATTCGGAAAGAAAAAAAAACATTATTCGAAAAGAAAAAACACTAATTCGGGAACGGGTTCCCGAATTCCAAAAATACCACAAAAATAGTTTTATTAATGATATTTTTGGAATTACAAAACTCTATGTGTTATTATTATCTAATATAACTTTTTTTATGTTATTTACATTTTTTTTTTATTAATTAACGGATAGCTAGGTTACCCTAGTTGAAATTTTGGCAGTAAAATGATTTAAGTGGAGACTAGGAAAAGGAAGTAAAAGAAAATAAATTGGCGTTTGGTTAACACTTTCTTAACCGTTAACACTACAAATGAATTATTTAACCAGAAAAACTCACTCTATATACATTAATTTAATTATTATCACTTTAAATGCGGACGTTTTTTACGTTATGCACCGAACCGACTTGAAGATACGCATCTCTCTTTGGTGAGTTGGTCATTTTCAATTTTCCACTCAATTATATCTATACGTTTTTAAAAATAATAATAATTCGTAAAGATGAATTAGAAAATAAGGGTTAAGATGAATATTTACAAAAAAAATTTAGTCCTCAATCTTAAATATCATTCCAAGTTTAAAATACCTTTTGTGAAGTATTATTATTCTATTTTAAGTAGTCCTAGTAATTTTAAATTTTGAAGTATTAATAGTTGTATGCCCTCCTAATTATTGTTGTGTGGGATGAAAGGTAAAACAAATCGAAGAATAACAAAGCGAGGATTCACAAATCTAAGTGAATCCAAGTACATCGCAAGCTCATAGAATTTTTGTGCTATTGCAAATAACTGATGATAACATTCAAAGCATACCAAGATTGTAGAAAAGAAAAAGGTGTATTATTAGTTTGATAATTTTTGTATAAATAAAAATGAACATGTCATGTTATTTCGTTATTTATGTATCTCTTGGAAATAACAAAAAAGTAAATTACTGGTTTGATTTGGTTATGGTTGTTTCTAGTTCACCTTTATCACGATTTGAAATTTTAAATTAAGAAACTTAGGCTGCCGAAAGGGTTTCAAAATTTGAAATTATGACTTAATGAGATTCTCTAATCAACGACTTGTGAAACGAATTGTTATCGAAACTTATCGCGAATGAGATAATCTTGTTGATAAATCTTTATGAATTTGATAAAAACCTTAAACAAATAGTCATACTCTTAACAATATTTTATTAGAAAATAACCATATTCGTTTGTTGAATTCTGTTGGCTGGATTTATTTTATCTATACTTGAAATGGAAATCTTTTTTATTTTTATTTTTATGAATTTTTATTACACTATCCCATCTAAAAGTAGAGGAAAGTGACATTTACAAACAAAAGTTAGAGATAATGTATGATAAAAAAAATATTATAGAAAAAAATCGTTTGTAAATTGGTTTTTTACGAAAACCTACGAGATGCAGATACGTAGTTACTTTGAAGACACTTATAAATTTAGTGTTCATAAACACAACCAAAATATTTCTAGAATAACGTTTTTTTCGAAGTCTTCTAGATGAAGTAGTGTATATGCAGCAGTCTCTTGATTTTTTTGTTTTTTTTATCAAGATCATCATCACTATAATTTTCAGTTGAAGAAAGTTTTATATAGATTGAAACAGACTCTAGTGATTTTCAGTTGAAGAAAGTTTTATATAGGTTGAAACATGCTCTTCGTGCTAAATATAATGTGCTTAGTATTTTCTTCCTGACTTAGGTTTTGTTAATGCATTGGCATATACATCTTTGTTTCTAATGAAGGATGGTGTGATTTTTTTTTTGTCTTGGTTTAAGTTGATGATATTGTCATTACGGCTAATTCCTCCACTCATGTTCAACGATTTATTGATTTATTTGATGAATGGTGTTCTCTTAAGGGTTTTGGGGTTCTCAATTATTGTCTTGGTGTTGAGATTGCACATACTTCTTTGGGGCTAACACTCACTTAGCATACGTTTATTAATGATCTGATTCGAAAGGTTAATATGCTTGATGCAAAACTGGTTCACCTCTTACCAAGACGTGTGGTATGGTGCTTGATGAGACTATGAAATACAAGATGGTTATTAGCAGTCTACAATATCTCCTCTTCACTCAGTCCGATATGACTTTTGCCGTAAAAAAATTGTCTCAATATATGCATCAGTCGACGACTGAACCTTGGTTAGTTACAAAGTGAATCCTGCATTATAAGTGTGGAACTCTTGACCGAAGTTAATTATTTACTGCAAATAATCTGCTTATGATACATATATATTCTGATGTTGATTGGCCTAGAGATAAAAATGAATATTCCTCTATAAGTATGTATCTTGGCAAGCATCTTATTTTTTTGACCTGCCAATAAACAATTCATGATAGCTTGTTTTTCGGCTGAAACTGAGTATAAATTTGTTGTTGAGATTGCTTTGGAGGTTCAATGGGTTAGTTCTATATTGATAGAGATGCAAGTTTCTTTGCCTATGATTCCACTTATCTATTATGATGATGTTGTATATACTTATCTCTCAAATAATAATGTGTTTCTTTTGTGTATGAAACATGTTGCAATGAATTTTTATTCTATTTGTGATTTAGTCTAATCAAGAAAGCTACATGTGTGTCACATTGCATCAGCATATCAGTTTGCTGGTGGTTTCACTAAGCACTACCTCAAACTCGTTTTGTTCCATTAATTTTCAAGATTGGATTCATTTCGATCCATCCATCTTAAGATTGTATATTAGGATATATTTAATATTTCTTATTTATATATTTTAGAATTTTTTGTGCGTATATAAATATAGGGGTTGTAACTTCTTGTTATTTAATATAAGAAAATCATTCTAGAGGATTACATTAACATTTTAATTAGTATTAATTCATTGGCATTCAACTCAAAATAATTTGGTGATGAGCGGTCCCTTCCAATTTTTATTGTGAGATCCTAACATATCGACTTGAGATGATGACTCTTATTAGTCCATTGTGGACTGAATCTCATTTTAGGACAAGTAATAAAATCTACAAGGACAACTCTATATATACATAAACAAACTAAGCTTGATATTATAAGTTTCATGGAATTCAACCCAAATGATTGGCTTATGGTTTTTATCTACTAGTGTTGGTTTCTTCTAACTCCTAATGTGAAATTTTAACATGTTCCCTCAAGATGATGGTTCTTAAAAGTCCATCACGAACTAAATCTCACTCTAGGATAATACCATGTTAATTTTCATGGATTTCAACCTAAAGTCAATTGATAGTAAGTGGATTGGTTCATACTTCTAATAGATTAGTGTTAGTTAGAATATTCTAATTATGATGTGCAACCCTAAACAAATTATGATTTTGTTTATGATTTGTTATGTAGATCCAAACAGTATATCATATTTTTCATCTATATAAATTGCTATTATTCATGGTTTTTAAATGAAAAATATATTCATTTTGTATACAATTTAGAGTTTACTCTCAATTTAGTTTTGTGATCTATCCCAACTATAATATTTTCTTTTTTTCAATACTACTTTGAGTTTTAATCCCGTATTGAACATGTTGAGTTCTACATTGGTAATAGGATAATTTGTGAAACTGTATTTAAGGAAAATGATCAATTCACTTATTGTTTAGTATTAGTCTTTCTTTTAAAGCACACGATAGATTCATATTTAACTTAACACATCATGTATTTGAATTACCTCTTCATTACATCACATTCTCCTCTTTTTCGCCTTCACCCTTTATTGAATTATTATATATTTGGATGTAAGAAATACAAATTCTTTAATGTTAAAAAAACAAACAAACAAAAATGACTAGTGTCTTGTCCAAAGAGATTTTTAAGGTCGAAGGTCGTCGTAGTGATGTGTGCGTGCTTCCTACATTACAGTTGATGTATGGGTCCTATGCGGCCCTACTTTTGCCTAATAGCTACGTGACTTGGTCACACTTCTCTCTCTCTATCTTTCACTAACCTTTTACCATTTAATTCTCCCCCAAATGATTACATGATAAAAAGTTTAGGGACCATTAGATGAACCATAAAGGACCATTATCTTGATTTTTTCTAATAAAGGGACTATTATATATTTTTCGTTGTTTATAATAATTTTTTTACTTGACTATTATTCATATCAACAAATTATCTTTGGGGTTGATATGTGTAGAATATAATCACACGTTTTTTTACCATAAAATTAAAATATAATTTTGTTTGTTGTTTGATCTGTAAAACCAAGAGATCAAGAAACACATCTCGTCTTAGCCCTGAAGGTTTGGCGAGGGAGAAGAAGATACCTCCCCATCCAACGGTTTATGTTCGTCTAACATATTAATCTAAATTTTGATTTGTGGGTCTAATCAGTTTATAATTGAGTTATAGTTATATTTTTTTTGTATTCTCAACTTTTTATTTTTTGTCGTCAATAATAAATCGGTTTTATTTGCAGGTCTAATCAGGCTTAATTATAGTATATATATTATTATTTTTTTATCTTTGTATATTTTTATATTCTAAAATAATTTGACTTTAATAATAAATCAGTCTTCTTTGTCCATAGACAGAACGTTAGCCAATATAATGTTAATGTAATAATGTTAGTATACAACATAATATGTACTTTTTCACATGATATGTACTTATTTCTTACTTTTTATCTTTTTCACACTTCTATCTAACAAATACTATAACTCGATCTAAATTATATTTATAACTGAATATAATTTTTGTTACATATATATACATATAAGAAAATGAACTTATACCACATGCATGTAATCAAACGTACATTATTCTAGACTTCAATGTCGCGAATATAAAAATCATAGTTTGAATTCTTTGAGCCATAGTTTTTCGATTTCAAACTCGATGCAACGACCATCAATCACTTAAATTTTCCTTTCTCAGTGTCACAATAAGTTTTTTTCACTTTGTATTTCTCTCTATGGTTCTTGGCTACCACATGCATGTGGATCCTTTTATGCCAAATGTAACTTCCAAAACATTTCTTCTTTTTTTCTCATAAATGAAAAATCTGTCTAAATTTTTATATAATTTTTTTTTAAAAATCATAGGTTTTGAAAGGTTTACCCTAAAGGATTCTTTCTCTTTTCTCCTTCCACCTCCTAGCCATTTTTTTCGAGCCTCATCTGAGACTTTGCCACTTCCCCTGAACTAGTGCTCCTTGTCGGTGATAGAGAGGGTCCTCTTCCTCGGTTTTTCCCTTTCAACCTTTCACCAGGGTTTTTTCTTTCTCTTGTGGTGGATCTCTAATCGATATAGAATTTGCTTATGTAGTCTCGATCTACAATCTCTGGTGACGGGTTTAGATGTCTGATATGGTGTAGGGTGTGGCTTCTCGTCCCTGTCATATTATGACGATTGAAACAAGCTAATCGGGTTGTGATCCGTTTGTTTTCCATGGATTCAGGTTTGGTTTGATTGATGGGATTCGGTGTTCAAATAAGGACTATGAACCCTCGGTATGGGGTCTCCAACAATGCTCAATGACTGCGACTCGGCCTTCCTCTCTCTTCTTTAGGTGGTCTCATTGTGTCTATGGTTCTCGCGGTATAGGGTACTTATGTCGCTTTTGGCGTTTATTCATTAGGTTAAACTTCCTTAGCAGTGGTTCGAAACGAAGGTTTGGTTTCGATCCTATTCTCCGACGAGGTCGTTCTCATGTCTCCTTACAGAGTATCGATGTCATATTTGTGGTGGTATTCAAAGCTCCTCTGTTCTTGTTAGCTCCAGTATGTTGGACTCGGTCTGCTCCTCTGTTTGTGGCTTCGGTCATATGTTGTTGTGTTTCGTTCGATTATACTGTTATTCTGGGAATGAAGTGAGTTATTCTTTACTTGAGATTGATTTATTGTGTATGCGTGTCTTCTTTGAGAATCTTTTCGGGTTATGTTCTTACTCAGGGCCGGTCCTATAGTAAATGACGCCTAAAGCAAAAAAAAAAATTTTTACCCCTTTTATATATATAAAACTAAAAAAAAATCACAAAATGGTTTGTTTTGGTCGAACCCTACACCTATCCCAAGTTAGAAAGTTACTTTATCACTACACCACATGTATATTTTGAGATTTTGATACCCCTTAAATTCTTATTCTTTTGTGGCGCCTAAAGCCCATGCTTGTTGGACTTTAGGTTAGGGTCGGTCCTGTTCTTACTGCTTGGGGCTTGTTATCTTCTCGCAACTGATGCTTGAGTTTGTGTCATGATTTCTCGCAAGTTTGTTTTGTTGGGTTTAGGATCGGGTCAATGCTTCTAATTACGTTTGACTTGGAGAGTTTAGTCGATTCGGTGTTCTATCTACTTTGCTCGAACTTGAAGTACAGACTCGACTAAGTTGGTTACTCGGGTTTGATGTTGTTTATAGATGCGGCCTCTAAGCTTTACAGCCTCTCTTTCGGTCTAATCTAGGTGTCTTGTCGGGTTCACAAATGCTTTGGCGACTCGTGTTGGAATGTTGTGTTTTTCCATAGTTTTTGTATTATTTTGCCTTAAACTAGTTTGCTTCTTCTAATTAGTTGGCTTCTTGATATTATTATTCTTACTCTCTATTTTATTTATTTATTTTTTTTTTCACTCAATTCTTACTCTCTATTTTATATGTAACATTATTTAAAGTCCTTTAAAAAAATATTCGCGAATATAATAAACATTTTATATTATGGTAGGAAAGGCTCATATGTTTATATCTAAGTCCTGGCACATGCGTACGAATTATGACATCATGACAACCAAAAAAACTTTTAACTCCAAATTTACTATTAAAAATAATAAAAAAATGAAGATAAAGGGACACATGCACTTTCCTCATGCATGTACCCTTTTTTTTTTTTTTGCTAATTTTTGTCGAAATATTCACAAACATATATATAAAGACACTTTGGTTAGTTATAAACTCATTCTACATCTATCTTTCTTCTTCATCATCTTCTATCTTTTAATAACAATGAACATATCAGTAAATGGACAGTCTCAAGTGCCTCCTGGTTTTAGGTTTCATCCAACAGAAGAAGAGCTTTTGGAATATTATCTCCGCAAGAAAATCTCTAACATTAAGATCGATCTTGATGTAATTCGTGATGTTGATCTCAACAAGCTCGAGCCTTGGGATATTCAAGGTTTTATATAATTTTGATCTTCTTCTTTATTTATTCTAAATTTGGATCTCTGTCTTCTTGTTTCTTTCATGAACTCAACGTGAATTGATGAATTAATTTCACATATTCAGAAAAATATACGTTTTTGTAAAAATCAAGATCTTGACAAAACGTATTTTTTATATTTTTTTGGTCCTGAACGTATATTTTTATATTCTTGACAAAAAAATTTGTTGAATATATGAAATTAGTTCATCTATTCACGTTGAAAGTAAAGTTTCAAATAGTGATTTAAGTCGAAGAATAAAATTAAAATAAATACACTTTTTCAACCTTGATTGACGGGTTTCTAGCGATTTACTACAACTTAAAGTAATTTAGTCGGTAGAAGAAGAAAAATACTCCTTAAGTTGTACATGAAGAACTAATTTCTTAGTTTTATTTTATTTGTTTTTTCAAGGTTCTATACAAAAATAAAAAATTGTTTGATTAACCATTTATCTTCCGCAATGTCTGTTTTAGTTTAAAAATATATAAAATATATTTCTTCATGATCTAAAATATCATTTTTTTAGGTTTTTCTTTGGTTTTATCATGCATATTATTTTTGTAAAAGAACACCATACGTTTTTATTAATCAATGTAAATGAATTGATTGAAAGTAACTGAAATTTGTTAGTTCAAGTTTTCATATATTGTTTAGTATAAAAAATGATGCATGTATAATTAACTATATATATTAAATGTTTCTATCTCTATGAAAATTTAGAGAATCCATATTTTGAGAACAAAGAGACAGATTCTTAAACTCTATTTATCTAGAACATCTTACAAACTAAAAGAGGGGAATGTTTAAATGTCTTTGGTCTGTTACATAATTTACATTTCATCACGTTAATTGAACTTAACTTTCTCATTTGTGCAATGTATAGAGATGTGTAAGATTGGAACAACACCACAAAACGATTGGTACTTCTTTAGCCATAAAGACAAGAAGTATCCAACGGGAACAAGAACCAACAGAGCTACCACGGTTGGGTTCTGGAAAGCAACTGGACGTGACAAGATCATATATAGCAACGGCGAAAGGATTGGTATGCGAAAAACCCTTGTATTCTACAAAGGTCGAGCTCCTCATGGTCAAAAATCCGATTGGATCATGCACGAATATCGACTTGACGAGAACAATGTATCAATCTCGAATCCTGATGATAATGATGATGTCAATTTAGACATGTGTGAAGCTATTGGAGGAGATGAAGGATGGGTGGTGTGTCGAGTTTTCATGAAGAAGAGTCTTTGCAAAACCGTAATGAGCAGTCCCGTTCCCGCGAGACCGATTAAAACTTCGTCGTTTCACGACGAGACTATTGAGCAATTTCTGGAAGTTATGGGACAATCTTGTAAAGAAGAGATAGTTTTAGACCCTTTCTTCAAACTCCCTACCCTAGGAGAGTGCTCTAGCAACGACCAAGTCAATAATTGCCACGACAGCAAAGGTGTGGACCCTAGTTTCGTAACTAGCTGGGCTGCTTTGGATCGTCTCGTTGCCTCGCAGCTTAATGGGCACAACTCGTATTCAATCTCAGCTGTTGATGAAATCGGATTAAACCGGTCTGGTTATTACGATACGGGTTTAATGCCGAGTTATTATATACCGGAGATGGACATATGGAACGAGACGTCATCGTCCAATCCATTGTGCCATGTGTCGAACGGTAGTGGATAAATAACATACTTAAAACATTGTGTAGAAGAAAGAATAATAATCATCATAGCATATGATATATAGTTGTTGAAACATTTAAAGAAAAAAGTGGTCAAATTTGTGATTATTACAGTGGTTATGTGAAATCATTATAGAAAATAATTTTTTGTGTGTTTGTTGTCAATATTTTCATTCATGATTATGCTTTTTATAGAAGAAAAATCGACCAATAAACGGTTTGATAATGTAAATTTATTTGGTTCAAGAATTTTAACTTTGGAAACTTATCATTTTGATGACTAAAAATTGATTTAGTTATTTATAGTGTACTTATATTTTTGGTTGTGCATTCTGATAGAATTCCAGAATTAAGTGTACGTGTTTGGATTGGAGTAATTTAAGGATGGATGACATTTTGAAAAGTGATTTTTAGAATCGTGCGAATAAGAACAACACACGGAGAAAGATTATGTGGTTATTTATAGGAATATAGTAAATAAGTCTTTCCAATTCCCGGAAGTAATATATCAGCCGTCGGGCGAAGGTGTGACCTAGGGGCTGAGGGAGCATGGGTCCACGCACGTTAACGGTTGGGGTGTTATAAATGGTATAGATTTTTTTCGTTTTTTAAGTTTTTAAAATTTGATTTTTCTATTTTTAATATTCATAGTAATGATGTTTTTTTGGAAAAAAAATGATATGTAAGAGTCTTTTTGAGGAAGAAAAGCAATGGGTAGTGCAGACATTGTTTGAGAGCCAGGTTTATTTTGGGGTATATTTTATGTGACATCTAATGGGTAATTCATGTTGTAAATGGATCTCACCAAGAATGAATATAAGGAAATTTTCAGTGAAAAAAATAAAAAAAAATATTATGTATATATATGCTCTAGACATGTTAAAAATAAAACGTCATAGCTAGTATAAAATTAGAGTTCTACCGTTTTATAACTATTATGCGAACACTCTATTTACTTCAAGTGTTTTCGCTAATAGATCATCCCGTTAAACCGCCATTCTACTATTTTTTGTATCAGCTATTTTTCCATTACGTTATTGTACTATTTATCTAACATACTAATCAAGATATAGTACATTTTCTCACACGGGTTGCTGGATTGTTTTCGAGTTACATTTATAGTAAAAAAAAATTGAGTAAATATTAATTATCATTTCTATGGGAGACAAACGTCTGGTATGAGAATGACTTCTCCGACAAAATTACTTTTTTAAGTAAATAAATTTTAGTTACCTTTTCTTATGTTCAATCTCTTTCATTTTATTCTCTATATATTTTACACGGAATTTTTATTTTATTCTAGGGAATATATATTTCTTTCTAGAAAAATTAAGATGCTTTGTTGGCTAAATTGCTTAGTTGGATGTTGAGTAAATAGCTCTTTCATCATTAGAAATAAGATTAATTAATCACCTCAACAAACTTGGATTAAGATGCATTGAGTGCATAATCATAACTAATTAACCTACCTATCAATGCTAATCACCCTCAGTTTTTTTTTAAAATTAAATATTTTAATCATAAATTATTTTTAATTAATCTTTTTCGCGACATAGAATAGAAAAAAAATATGTGGATCTAAATAATCAATTGTTTTCTTAAACGAAAAATTGATTTTTCATCATGTGATATGAATAATAAAATGCTCAATAGCCATATATTGAATTAGATTCAATTATTTTGATCCATTGATCATTATAATATCATATATTCATATGTGGGAACTATATGATATATAGTTTCAAGAAAAAATGCCATCTTTTATTATAAACTTTACAAATTATCTATATTTTAATATATATATATATATATATTCTAAAACTAAATTCTAAATTTATAAATAAACATTATCTTTTTTTAACCAAAGACTAATCCTGATCTAACCCTAACTAATTCCTTAGGTGAATGTAGCTGAATGTAGCTGTTAGTTAATCTATTCATCGAATTTTCTAGTGGATCTTATATGACTAGTTACATCATATATAATTATTGTTTCCAATATATTTCAAACTCAAGGAAAAATTAACTAATGTATTCTTCAAAATCACAACCACTAAATTATAATAAATTGGTTAGTAAATCCTAAGTTCTTTAAGAAAAAATTAAACCGCAACCAAAAAAGTAATTTTTAGATCTTAAATCCAAAAAATAATAGTTTTTTTTTTTGAAAGAACTAACCTATATATATATATATATATATATATATTAGTCTAGACTTATAAAAAATGTGTTGGTCTAGACTTATAAAAATCTTAATTGTCCATTTTCTAGAGGTGCGAAATTAATATATAAAAATGTGTTGGTCTGAGCATTTGATTGGTACTTCTTGTACTACAGATATCTTGGGCCAGGCCTGTTTTTATTTATAGATCAAGAACGACATATGCAATGGACACGAATCTTAAATTGAGGCCTCTTGTTTTTCTCTTATTTTTCACCTTGTTAGGAACTAATATATATTAGATTTTAATAGTGATACTTAATATTCAGATTCGATGCCAATAAAAAACTGATACAGAATTTCGTTGTGGTTTTCTGTCGATTCTAAAATGAGATTTGATTCAAAATAGTCGATAAAAGTTATCATCTTAAGAGAGTATATTAAAATCAATAAACATGAACCAATTTAATCATTATTAGTTGATTTTGAATTAAAAACCAATGAAATTTACATAAATATTACATGATGACCTGATATTTTGACAAATATATATCATAAACAAAACAAGTTTTGAGGATAAGAGAGTTTATTAATATTTGAAAACAAGGGAAAAAGTTCCTAATTTTTAACGTGTTTACATTTTAAGAGAGATAGAGATAAAAAGAAAACACACCAATAGTTAGTCCAAATATTTTGTCACTCAGTAGTAGTATTCATCTACAAGTTGTGAAATCACAATACCAGAAAAATCAGAAGAGTTTTCCGAAATAAGTCTTTGAAATCACAAAAACAATGATGTCTGATTTTATAAAATTTGAAACAAATGAAGGCTCTCTTGTTACCCACATGCAATAGTAATACCAATCTATATTAACGCAAGAAAACTTGAATAATTTGGTTTTATTTCAAAATCGAAGAAAGGAGAGATTTTTTGTGTCATTGCCAATCAAATTAATTTGGCGCAGGGAAGATTGTGATGAGTTAACTGTCATGCTGAGACTTCCTAACCTTTATCTTTTACTTCATGTGATCTGACCACCGACTGCCACATTCAAAAAGTTCTAGTTAATAACCATCTCAAGACTAAACAAAATTATTAACAAATATTACACTAACCTAAATTGTTGCCTTTCAAAAACCTCTTAGTTTACATCGCTACCAAATAATATATGTTTATAAACCACTGAAGCTTGGACCAAAGTCATTGTTGAACTATCCTTACCGAGTAAAATATTTTCTATAAACATTTTCTTCCATATGCACTCTGAGTTTTCTCCTTCAACTCCCAAAAATGGATATTCGGGTGTAAATAAAATAAGAAGGAACGCTCACATGCAGGGATAGTGTTAAAGTTGAGGATGTAAATTTTTTGATAAGAATGAGGATTATTATAACGACAAGTTTAAATATATAATCAAGGTTTTCCACTAATGGCGACACACTAGACCGACAATCAGATCCTGGCCACTTATATTACATATCATGATCGATGAGTTTGAGTGGATTCGTCTTCGTACTCCTTTAGTTATGGAAATTACGGAATCTTCAAAGTAACTCCTAACAATTGTCTTCTGAAAATGCACAAATTAACTTTTTCCTTATCACTTTTATATAATACAACACCATAATACGTTCTTTATTACAAAGATGTTACACATGTGATATATTCCTTGTAATTACATATGCGTATGAATTCTCAGTACAAGAAATAAAACAAAATAAAATATTGATAAAGCATAGAATGAGATCACGGATGTCTTTGAGTATCATATATATCATTATAAAATTCAGACGATCGGATGATATTTATTGTGTCTGAGACTCCGTGATTCCGTGTTCTTGAGCTTGGAGAAGAGCTTAAAGACCCATTTACGTGAATCACACATTTATGCAGCGTCCACATGACAAGAGAAAGCAAGCGGCGCAGGATCTGTATGTTCGGATATTTATTTTCATATATACAAAATGAAAGCGTGACCAAAAAAAAAATATATATATATATATATACAAAATGAAATTTAATTTGTGTAAAAGTCTAATAAGGAAACGCATATACAAATACTAATATTTAATTTGTGTAATTAAAGGTTGAATGGTTGTAGCAGATGGAGCGACCAAATCGGCTAACAATCAATATAGGATCGTTTTTCATTTAGAATTAAAAAAAGTTTGGTTCAAAATGATGAAAACAAATCCTTTTTTCGGAGTTTTCCTATTTTCAACAGATATTTTAGAAGAAAAAAAAACCCAGATTTTTACACCAACATTGTTATAACCATTAAAAAAAGCATCATAGAACTTAAATCAAAGTTTAAAAGGTGATAAATTAATCTTTGGAATTAACGCACGAGTGTAAGACTCTGAGTACAAAAGAGACACCCACTTTTGCTGACTCAGTTATTTATTTATTTTTTATTTTTTTGATAATTCTGACTCAGTTATTGCATTATTCATTTCTTGAAATAGACAAACTTTTTTTTGTTGACCCTATATTCACTTTGTAAGTTACAAAAAAAAAAATGAATAAAAAATTATTTCTGGCAATATACATCTTTACTATTACATATTAACCAAATTTATCAACTGAAATTTGTTAGAAACTTAAATACCTTTGTCAAGTTTATTTTTTAAATTTAACCTTTTTTAATAGAAAGAGAACTTATAACAAAATTAAAATAAAAAAATTAACTCTCTATGGACATATAAATTTCTCTTTTTTTCCAGTTAGTGAAATTTAATGCGATGTATAAACCTGCCGTTACAACAAGAACATAAAGGAGAAATATTATAACTCGTTTTAGCCAAAGATAGAACGTTTTTCAAATTAAAAGAAACTGAGAATCTTTTTCTTGAATTAATACTTTATTAGTGACTACCCCTTTTCCACTTTTGTTTTGTTTTTTTTTTTTTTTTTTTTGAACTTTCCACTTTTCATAATGCAAATTGCCAAAAATCTTATTCGTCATCTCACGGAGCAAATTCAATCATCATCACCAATTCACCATTGTGATCACTGCTCATCAACAATCAAATAAACATAATACTCTGTAGTTTTAGATGTAAAAGTACAATTTTAGCTCTATTAAAATTAACAGTTTCACGTATAAATAAAATAAAACATTATATAATTTAATCCGTCAATATATCACCTCGTTATAATTTACGATGTCACGTGATTTACATGATATCACACTATTTATTTGATGATGCGCTATGACATATTCTCTAATTATAGTTAAAAATTAGTTTCTAAATCACCAAAATTTATTTTTACATATTTTAATCATATTTATTTACTTCAATACTTTTTATAGAAAAAATAATCCATAAACATATGCGAAATTCTAAATTGAAAATTAACATTGATAATTCACATTTATTAAATTCTGTTCCAAACACCACTTATACTTCTAATCTTGTGGGTTAGGCCATGTTTGGCTCCACAACTCCACAAAATCAAACCCATTAGAAAAAGAAAACTAAAATAAACAAAAGCTAATAAAAAAGATTAAAACTTAAAACAAAGATATAAAATCTTTTTTTTTTGTACCCTCCTTGCTTGCTTCATATTCATATTAAAAATCAAGCTCTAAAACAGCCCACAAGATGATTATGGCTATGATTAACATGATGATGATGATGATTAGTATCATAATTAACTGATCTCTTCTCACGATCGATCTTGTCTTGAACATAACGAAAAACCTCCACGTGACAAGGAATTGTGATGTTACCTTTATGCTCGAATCCATATTCGTCTTCTGCTTCTTTTAAGAGTTGCATGAACAATGGATGATTAAAATAAAAAACAGGAACAACAAATCTTTGTTTCTCTTCTTCTTTTGATCCAACTTTAATCGCTAAACAACCTTTTGGAACATCTTTGATTCTTTGTTGCTTGTTATTGTTCTTCATGTTTCTTGAGGGCTTTGATGAGAAAATTCTAATTTTTTCCGAGAAAATGTGGAGTTTGAGAATAGAGAAGAAAGGCAAGAGAGCTTCTTGTAACTGGAAGGGGAAGAGAATTTAAAAGAAACTTAATAAAGTTGCCTTTTTTTTTCATGTGGTGATAATAAAAATTTTGGATTTTAATGAGTGATGGTGAATAAATTAAAAGGTTGAAAAGTGAGATTTTTCTTTGTTTTGGTCAAGAGAAAAAAAAGGTACCTTATTCGTTATATATTTTCTATCACAAAATCTTCATAGAGGATTGATTTTTTTTTGGGTAAGATCCGATTTATTAGTTGACCAAAAAAAAAGATTCAGTATATTAACTGATAAAGAAAAATGCGGAAAACGATATTCTAGCAATTAATACCCGTCCGTTTCATAAATTTTTATATGTTTCAGATTTTACATACATATTTTAAAATATTATATTACCTAATACATACCATTATTCAATATTTTACACATATACACCTTTGTTACATATTTTTATAGAAAAATATTTACATATTTAAGAAAATAGATTACCTAATATATACCTTTGGTAAAAATATAAAATCGGATTTCTTTCTTTCTTTTTTTTGGGTAAGATCCAATTTCTTAGTTGACCAAAAACAAAAGATTCAGTATATAAAAATTGGCAAAGAAAAATCATAGTCCCACCATTCTTAATAATAGTAGATGTTTTAAAAAAATTATTTGAAAAAGTTAGATGTTTTCAATTTTATAGTTATAGTTATTACTCTTTTTCTTAATTTACCCCTATCAATTTAAATATTTAAAGATAAAATTTAAACAAAAAAAATGCAAAGAAGATAGTGTTATAATTGTAAATAGTTTTTTAATATGTGTAGAAAAACATAAAATATAGAATAATTAGAAATATAGGAAGTATTTATTGGAAAAGTATCTTATTAATAAATATTTTTTCCGTTTCATAAAAGTTAAGATGGTTAATTTTTTGCACACATATTAAAAAATATTTTACATAACCTAATATACATTTTCTATCTTTTATAAGCTATCTTTGTGATTAACTTGTTATATATGTATATATATATTTTTAAATGCAAAAAAATACTTTCAGTTTTCTTATTTTGTTAGATTCAATTTGCTAGCTAACAAGAAAGGTATTTAACATATTAACTAAGAGAAAAACGTTTATGCATCGAATAGCAAACACTAGGAATTTTATATTTAAGGAGTATTAATTACGAGGAAAAAACTATCAATGTTTTAAAACAGAAATGTGTCATAATATATACATCGTATATTAAGGGAAATGCCACTACTAGAGACACACCACTTGCATTTGTTTTTATTTTAATAAGTTAGACACTTGGAATATTTCATCACAAAGAAATAAAATATGTGACACGTGGAAATAAGGAATCATTTTGCATAGTGGAAATAAGGATAATTACAACTTACATTTGCTTATAGTTTTGTGTGTTTCTTGGAAAATTAAAATTTGGTGTTTAAGTTTTTATGTCAACGTTGATTTACAATGTATGTAAATATGGGACCAAATACTTAAAGAATTTCTATCAACATAAATTTTATTTATGATTCAAAGTTGGGTACAATGCAATGAACAAGAAGAAGCAAGTTCAAGACATGGACACGTATAGAATTCATTTAACAATTTATCTCTTTAGTCATCGACTTATTCCGACAAAGAACGAGACGAGTAATCATTCAATCAATTTTTATTTTTCTTATCTGGTTTAAGGTCTAGAAAATGTGGCTGACAAAAACATAAAATGATTAGGCTTTCAATTACTGCCTATATATTTCCATGAAATCAAGTGATATAAAATTGCCTAAAAGAAAGTTGGTATTAAAATTTTGTGGAAATACCAATGCTTCAGAAAATATTATCTATACATTAGAATAGGAATGAATCTTAAATAATATATAAAATGACATTATCAATCGACATCAATATTGATATTGAATTAGAAGTTCATAAAACTTAATTTGATATCAAAGCACGATTTACATCCAATCCGATCCACAATTAATCTAATTCGAAATTGATTTCATTTAAAAGATACCCACTTTAAATTTGTTGATCCATATCCAAATATATTAAAATAATAACAAAAAACTATTTGTTTCAAAGAGTTGAATTAGAGAATATTAACTAAGATAATATATTGAAAAATATCATAAATATATAAAATATGTATCAATCCATTCATTATCAAATAATTTTGAGTTAGAAAAAATTTATCATTAAATTTAATTTACTTAACTCTCATAGTTCACGTTTGTGTGTAATCAAACTAACCTTTGATTTTAACCATAATAAATGTAGAGCCAAGTGCTACCATCTTATTATCGAATGCCAAAATCGTAAATAATTTTATTTATTTATCCCATGTATTTTGTTTAATAGCATAGATTGTGGTCGTGTTTTAACAAATATTACACTATTTTGTTTCATATTATTCTCATTATTGTGTTATTTTTATAAAAAGTCATAAGAAAAGTCTACTATTTTTTTTTTAAAGGGCATTCAAGAAAAGTCTACTATTGATATTTTTTTATTTTTTGAGTAAATTTTAACTATTACATATTTTAGTATAAATGAGTAGGAGTTGACAAAAAAGTAGGATGAAAAACAAGAAAAAAGTGAGACTGTTCCAAGTGGATGATGGCGAAGCAAATACACTTTTAGAGTCGAACGTTACGGAACTTTATTACATAAAAATCAAATATACGTAATCTTTAACGAACAAAAAAACGAATATAATCAAGTAATAAAAGAAATTGCTTTAACAAGAAAAGAAAAGAAAACTAAACAAAAAAAAAATCAGGTAATAATTGTTAAGCATTTCTTAGTGTTTCATCCTTTATTTCCGATTGGAGTCAACCACCAGATTGGTTAAAAACGTAGCTGTAAATGTAATTTGCTTCTTTTTTTTCTTTTTTTTTTTTCGTCATCTATGTAATTTTTTGATATATGAAATTAATTTTTGTTTTAAACCTTTAACAAAAAAAAAAAAAAAAAAAAAAAAAGAGATTGGAAGTGGACCTAATCAAGTTTGGTTAATTAGGCCTGCCCAATGGGCTTAACCGGGCCTGTTACCTTCACTTTAAATGCCCAAATTTTATTCCAGTCACAAATGTTTTAAGATATTTTCTATTTATGTGTCCTTTAAAAAATCTAAATTATGAATTTCTTGATCCTAAATGAAAATAAGTTATGGAAAATTTTAGATAAAATTTCAGTTTTAACCTTATCACTTTGATTTATTAATAAGACAAATAAATTAATGTATTAATTAAAGGTATATAATGCGTGAAAAATCGTTAAACAACACTGAAACGAAATAAATATATTTAAAAATAAGTGTTGTTCAAAACGCATGCGCCTAGCCACCTAGGCGATCTACAGAGGACAAACACACCGTTTCGGTATATATCGTTGCACTCATCAGTTGACCGCCTATAAACCGCCTAGATTCATAAATCGGCGTTTTATTTAGTTGGGTCGATTAGAGTTTTCAAAAAAAAAATGTATTTTTCGCCCCAAATTAACGAAGCCCACGCTGAACCAACCCAAAAAAAACTAGGGTCAAAGATTAAATAAGCACAATCGTGCTCATCTCTGTTCTTCGTGTTACAAGAGAAAACCTAAAATCTCGCCTCCATCTATGAATTTCAATCTGCATATTTGAATCGAAGCAAAATCAACCAATTTCGAGTTCCGCCATCAGTTCGAGAATACAAGGTAAGAACAAGTCTTAATCTTATCACTCATACAAGTTTTTATTTTCTCTTGTGGTTCGTGGTTCATAGTTGGATTTCTTCACTAGTTTCGTTTGTTTTTGCTTTTCTTTATAATTTTTATAACCTTGCTAGTTTGGACTCATGTGTTTAGCTTCGATTCTATCTGAGTTCCAATACTCTGAGTCATGTTCTTCAATATTTGTCTTTGTACCTGTTGCATGTTTTATTTATTTCTTTTGGTTACGGTTTTATTACTTCTTAGTTTTGTTGTTTCAATGTATCTTATAATCTATATATTTTGTAGGTTCTGATGGGTGAGAATATATCAACAAATATAGCTTTGAAGCAGAATTCAGATGATATAGGCTAGAAGTTTGGATCACTTGTTAATGCAAGCAATGCATACAAAGTGATATGCGACCTATGTGGGAAAATTTTGTATGGTGGTGTGTATAGAATAAAGGAGAACATTGCGCATCAAAAAGGAAACGTTTCATCTTGTCCTGACTCGACTCCAAAGCAATAAGCAATGTGTAAGAAGGCACTGATGGAAAGGAAAAATAAGAAAGCATTGAAGAGGAAACATGAGGAAGAGATGAGGGCAGAGGTAAATATTGATAATCAAGTGCTTAATATCAATGATGGTGAACTTGAATATGAGCTTGGCCCTTTGAAAAATCTTCGTTCCCAAGGTCCGATTGATAGGTTTGCAGCTCATATTAACCTTGATGCTTCTATAGCTACACAAAAACGTCAACATAGCGTCCATGATGCCATTTCTAAAGAGAAGTGTCACGCGGTTCGTCAGTATTCTGCTAGATGGGTCTACCAGTGCATGATTCCGTTCAATGCCATAGATAATGAGAGTTTCAGGATGCTTTGCGAAGCTATAGGACATTTTGGACTTGGTTGGATGCCTCCTACTCAGTATCAGTTGTGGGAGTCAATGCTGAATGAAGAAGCAAAAAGGACAAAAGATTTGTTGAAGACTCTAGAAGAAAAATAGGAAAAAGGAGGTTGCTCTGTGATGACAGATGCGTGGACAGACATGAAGAAAAGAAGCATTACGAATTTGTGTGTGAATTCATGATGAGGAACATGTTTTAACTCTTTAATAGATGCTTCTAGAGATTCTCACACGGGTGAGTACATCTTCAACTACATAGATAAGTGTATTGAAGACATAGGGGGGAGAGATTATAGAACAAGTTGTGACTGATAATGCCACCAACAATGTTTCTGCTGCAAAGATGCTTAAAGAGAAGACACCACGAATATTTTGTTCTGGATGTGCTGCTCACACGCTGGACCTGATGCTCGAATGAGTTTCACTGCTGCCTGGTTTTGCAAAAGTCATTGAGCAAGCGAAGAATGTCATTGTCTTTATATATTCTCATCATAAAACAATATCAATAATGAGTGAATATACAAAGAAGAGGGACAATGTGAGACCATGAGCAACAAGGTTTGCCACATGCTTCTTGACTCTCAACAGTCTTTACGAGAAGAAGGCACAACTAAAGGCAATATTTTCAAGCAATGAGTGGCATTAGTACAAACATTCCAAGCGTGTGAAAGGAAATGAAACATTAGATACGATGAGCTTCAACTTTTGAAATTATGTTATGACAGTTCTAGATGTCTTCATCCCGATGGTGAAGGTTTTAAGGCTGGCTGATGGAAAGAAGATACCATCACTTGGGTTTATCTACGGTGAGATTCTGGAAGATTAGATGATAATCAAGAAAGTTTCTGATAATTTGGAGAGGAATTACGGACCTATCTTATAAATTATGGATGATAAAATGAAAGATAGGTTAGAATTTAGATTCTCCTTTGAATATAGCTGCATATTTCCTCAACCCATACTACTTCCACAAAGATTCGAGTATCCAATATGAAATGGTGGTCATGGAATGATTCATGTCTTGTGTTGAGACTTTCTATCATGGAGATTTTGATAAGCAAGATCAAGTTGTTAATCATGAAGTTTCTCGCTACAAGAACATAATTGGCTCATTTGGTAGACTCTTGGCAATAAAAGGGTGTGAAGCAAAATAAAACTTTGACCTAGGTCTGTCTTTCCTTTTAGTTCAGTTTTTATTTTTTTGCTTATCAATCTCTCTACAACTACATATATGTTACTTGTTGAACCTTAGGAAATTGGTGGGCAACATATGGATGTGGTGCACAGATTTTGCAAAGGTTAGCAACAAGAATCCTTGCATTAACTTCAAGTTCTTCGGGATGTGAAAGAAATTGGAGTAGCTTTGAATGGGCAAGTTCTGTAGGTTTCTAATTTCTATAATTTTTGTAAAAAATACTCGTAATGTCTTCTTTTTTCAATCTTGTGTTGCAGATCCACACTAAAAAACAGAATAGGCTAGATGTTGCTCGCTTAAACACTCTTATCTATATCCAATTTAATGCAAGACTATTCAACAAGCATAAAAAGATTAGTGAGAAAGATGTGGATGTCATAGTCGACGATGGTAATGAGGACACAGTTGTAGATTGGCTAGTGGAGAAACATCAAGACATTGATGATGATGCGACCTTGACAAGGGTGAGAGACCTCTATGACGATGAGTTTGATTATGAAGAAGAAGATCTTCTTGACATGGAATTTGAGGGTGGTGATTTGGAGTACGAAGGTCTGTTTGCCGACGTACCATAAGGTTAGTTTTTCATTCCTTCCTTTTTTAAAAATTTTTGGGTCTTTGTCTTTGTTGTTTTGATAAACGATTGTTTTCTTGTCTCCGTCTTTCTCTTTGTGTTTTACATATGGAATTAATAAATTGCTAACACATCTACAAGTCCAATCACGTTTAATTACTTGATCATTGGAGAAGAAAAAGTTGAAGATATATATTGATCGTCTTTTAACTACTTTTCATATTCTCATGATCAAGACCATCTATTTCTTGTGTATCATGTGTTTGGAATTTGAATTAGATGTGAAGAAACTGTTAACAAGTTATCATTGATTCAAGTCAGAACTTAATTTCTCTATGTATTTTGAATAAATCTAAGTACAATATATTTTAATTTGAATGTGTTATGAATTTTAGATATGATTAATATTTTACTAACACTTAGGATTAATATTTTTTTTTAATATATTAAATAGTTTAACAACTAGGATCCGATTAATCCTCGTATATTCTCCGATTTTTTCGCTAGACGCTAAATCCAATTCGACCGCTCGATTAGCACTTACGGTAGTTAACAAAAATTGAGATATTGAAAATATTAAAACAAAAATAAAGTTTAGAAATGAAATGATGAGTATTATATCTTTACGATTTATGTCATTTTATTTTAATTTGAACCAAAGAAATAAATTTGACCATCAAATCCTAGATGTAGCTATAAAGACAGACACTGAAACCGTAGTTATTAAAAAGTAAACATAAACGAGGTCAAACCGTCAAAGTCTTCGTTAATAAAGCAACATAGTAACTTGTTAAAAAGAAAGCAAAAGTCAAGAAAGACTACATAAGGTTCATGGTAATTTGTGTAATCACTATTGAAAAAGATAACTTTTGGAAATCAAAAAGCAGGTTTTTTCTTCTTAATTTAAAGTCTTTTTTAAGATTGATGTTAATTTTTTTAACTTTTTTTCTTGATAATATAATTCTAAACATTTACCCTTTTAATTAATTATCTCACTTTTCTTTTTTCTGTTCAGCTCCAGTGAATGTCCAAAAAAAAATATTCCTTCGTTCCCTTTGTAATTTTCACCTTTTTTACGACGATTATGAATTTGCTGTAACTTACAAGCTTTTCACTTTCACACTACACTAAACCAAACGTGCAAAAGACAGTTAATATTTTTATTGCTTGGTATAATATTAGATATCAATCCATCGGTTATCGTTTTTGGTTAAACTAATCGTACTATGTTGGTTTAGTCTTGGTTATTTTAGGTATAATCGTACTTTTTCTTCATTCTTTATTTAAGCAATAAAAACAGATTTTCATAACAAAATTCTCTGTTTCTAATATATAAATGTTAATATATAAATCTTAAGTTCTTGAGGGTATTTGAATCTTGTTTCCAACGTGACGTAGTTGACTTATAACAAAATTCTCTGTTTCTAATATATAAATCTTAAGTTCTTGACGGTATTTGAATCTTGTTTCCAACGTAGACGTAGTTGACTTGTAAATATTCACACAATGTACCATACACGTTGAGGTAAACGATGTAATAAAACAATAGTGACAATGAGAAAATTAGATCAGTTAAATTAAACTTATAAAATACAAAATAAATTACATTCACACTATTGCTAAATCATAGAAATAATTGAAATGAGATAGAAAAATAATAATCACATCGTGTTTCTTGATTTTCCATTCTTGAAGTTAGCTGCATAAAGCAAAGTGTCAAGAATGTGAATAGAAATATAACAATAATCTTTATCAAAAAAAGAAAAAAGAAATATAACAATAACGAAATGTGGAAATACATAAATCTTAAAACTTTATTCTTCGATGTAAAATCATGTTTAATGGGATGACGAAACCCTAGGCTAGGAGTTGTGTACTAACAAAGAGACATAAATATAGCAGTTTTGAAATATTCAGATCTATCTATATAGCTTCAGATCTATAAGATCTGATTTGTTGTTTTTTAAAGAGAACGGATCTGAAACCAAATCATCCTCATTAATCATGACCATGAATAGATCCTAATATACTGACATCATCATCGTCATAAAAATAACAAATCATTGCAAAATCATAAGCTAGAATATAAAAAAAAAAAACGAGGATAAAAGTTAGTAATGATGATAAACTTTTAAAGTATCTGTTTTTTTCTCAACATGAGTCAGATTCCTTCATCATTATAACAATCTGTTACAACAATAAAACAAAAAAAGAACACACACCTGGAAAAAAGGTCAAAAGATCTTGAAGATCCAAACTAAAAACAAATTGATTCAAAAAAAAAAAAAAAAAAAAAAGGATTCAAGATCAAACCTTCTTCACATTGAATGGATCTAAGAACCCTAATAATCAAGAATTAAGACTCGAGATTCAAGATTAAAACATCAATGAAGAAACTTTTAGGGTTTGAGAAGGATGTGATAATTGGGGGGAATGAAGCCTGGTCCGAAGACGCTATAGAAAAACCCTAATCAATCATTAGATCTAAGATTGAACTAGAATTTAAGAGTCCTCGAGCCAGACAACAGTCCCCTCAAAACAAAAATCCTTCTTTAATAAACCCTTTTTTCTTCTTCTTCAATTAGGGTTCCTCAAGAAATATCTTATTCTGTCTCTCTATGTTCGTCCCCCATTAGATCCGGCTAAGATCAAGGAAAAGAGAGAGAGAGAGAGAAAGGTGAATGATGAAGAGAATGATGAGAAGGATAAGTAAGAAGAGGTTTTTATTGAAGGAAAAATTGACTCAAATAAGAGAGTAAGTAAATAAAGAGAAAGACAAAGCTATACAAGACAAAATAAACATGGGGTTCTGAGTGGATTGGTCCCACATGCCCCTCCTTTATATATTTACTATAATTTTGTATATATATAATGTATAAATTTCAAATTTCAAGATTTTTTTCAACGTAAACATTTGGATTTTTACTTTTTGAGATATGTCAATGGATTTCTCTTTTTTACCTTTGTGTTTTACTTGTTAAAGTAAATTGAAATAATATAGTCCATACCTCCACGTTCCTTTTGAATTCTACTTTTTAAAATAATTTGTGTATATATAAATGTATAATATTTCAAGTTTCAAGACTTTTTCGACCGTAAACATTTGGATTTTTACTTTTTGAGACATGTCAATGGATTTCTCATGTTTACCTTTGTGTTTTACTTGCTAAAGCAAATTGAAATAACATAGTCCATACCCCTATTTTTAAAATAAAATGATTTTTTTTATAAGAAATCATTTCTTTGATTTATTTGTAGCTTTTGTGAGGATTTGACCAAATCAATTGGAGAAAAAGGGAAATGATAATCAGTGACTGTGAAAAAGGAAAGAAAAAAGGTGGTGCAAGTAAAAATAGTAAAGAGACGATCAAATCAAAAGAAAAGAAAATTATAAAATAATGAATCTGATAATATTAGTAGTAAGTATATAGAAAAAGGAATCAAAAGGGATGTGTAAATAAAAGTTAGTCAGAGGAGTGGTTGAGTTATTGATCTGCCCAATAACCATTCTTTCATTTATTGTCGTTCAACTTTAGTTCCCCATTTTTTTTCTTTCTCCTTTTCTAATTCTGAAATTCAAGATTGCTCAGAAAAACTCTTTGCCAGAGAACCCGCAAGGAAAATGCGAGGTAAATAAAAGATAGTCGTCGAAGAGTTTATTGGAGGTCTTGAAACTCCATTGAGAAAGCTTAGGAAATAATCGATTTGAACTTATCTTCAAACCTCGATTATTTGAAATTCAAAACAAGAGGATCCAAATATTATTGAAAAACAGAACTGGTTCATAAATTTAGACTTTTTTGTTGTTAAAAGTTTTATTAATTTAGACTTCATTTACCAAATTAATTGAACGTCTTAGTTTAAGAACACAGAGAAAAAGATAGAACGAAGTTCACATTGTGTGAAATGAAGACTTCGATAAAATTTATATTGTATAAAGAAGAAAATCAACTAATACTGATTACTGAAAGTACATCTGTACATGGTCCAGAAAAATGCAAAATATCAATATCCAGCTGCAATATTAGAGATTAAATTAAGTCATATATATATATATATATATATATATAAGAACACCATTGAACAAATATAAAACGCATATTCAAAATTTTAATATCGGATATACCATAACTATATATATATATATATCAGAGTTTTGATAAGTCAGGACCAAAAAAAAAATCAGAGTTTTGATAAGCGATTGTAGCAAATGGAAACATATATTTAGACCGTTGTGTTGCATTTTTCTAAGGTCTTAATGCTGTTGAGTTGACAAAGGAAAAAAGGTCTTTATGTGTTTTTTCATTGTCATTGGTACATCATCAAAAAATAAAACACAATTTTTTTTTTTTTTTTTTCTATAAAGACAGAGATTGTAGCTAAAGAGTGCCCGCGACATGTGCTGCGACATTTTGCTAGTTTCCTAGTGTCCAAGAGGCCAAATTAAATCCCTAATTTTTTTTTTTTACTGTCACGAATTAAATTCCCTAATATATATATATATATGGAAAATTGCATTAAGTGAACAGTAAAACAATAGATTTATGGGATAATTCTACCAAGTAAAAAGTTTTTTTTTTTTCCAATAAACGAATAAAAAATGATTTTTGTACAAACTCTATATCTCATATCTTCAACCTTGTCGTGGAATAAAGCTTTAGATTTCTAACCGCAACGACCACCACATCTCCTCTCGCAAATTAATCTTATGGATATCTAGTTTCAACTATCTCCATAGTTTGTCGTTTATTTGATTAGAGTTCACGGTTTGCAATTTCAGGTCTCGTCTTGTCAGTATAAATACAAAGATACATTTAGGTTCTCTTGAAATATATAATCAATCTATGTTTTTTTTAAACAATGACTGAGGCTACTTCAAGACACACTTTGCATATTTTGTAAGAGTGATAAATAACATGTACTATCCTGATAGTTGTTTCTTATCCTCTTCAGTTGGTTCCAAGTCCTATTTTGGCTGTAGAAACATCTTGTTAGGGTGGGACATGTTTCATAGAGTTTTATTTCATAAGGTGATTAATGATAAATCCCTTAGATTTTGAATTGACCTGTGAATTTTGGATGGTTGACACCTTGTTCTACTCATGAAGAATTCCCTAGTCGACTTATAATTACTCGTCAATGGGCTCTTGGACCTTGGTGCTAAAGGTTGGTATATAAATAAATGGGTGAGTCTATTCTACCAAGTTGATGTTGAAAAAAATTATGAAGATCAAATTTGCAGTTGAGTTTAATGACTTATGGATCTGAGATACTAAATTGATGGAGTATTTTTTTTTTTTAAGTCTGAGTGTTAGCTATCTTCTTAAGAGACTAATAAGGTAATGATCCAAAAGGCTTCCTTTCAACCTTCTCTTAATGATATCAACGAGAAATCACGAGATCTACCAGCGCTCCTTAAATCAATACCTTTTTGTGGAAGTTTCTTAGTGGTGCTCTTCATGTGGTTGACACTCTTTCTCGCATAGGCCTTTCATTGGATCCAAGATATCAGGTATGTGGAATGAGGTTGAATTTATAAATCATGTCTTGTTCATCTACACCTTTTTGAGACAAGTGTGGTAATTATCCAAAGTACCAAATCCTAAAGGAGGTTTTACTGGTGGTTTAGTGTTCTCCAAATTCTTTCAAATTTCTATAAACAACATATATGGAAAGTCGAAAATAAATATATGTTTAAAGAAAATTCATTGCTACCTCTGTTAGTTGTTAAGAAAATATACAAGGAATCTAAACTATGGTTTTAGGTTCAGCTGCTAAAACATATAATAGAAGGTGTTGAAGCACATAATGATATACCTAATAATAAATGGAGCAAACCCCATCCCCTAGATAGCTGGTGGAAATGAAATATAGGTTGTTCGTGAACCATTAATTCTAACATTGTTGGAGTATCTTTGGGTGCTCAGGATGCATTGCTTTATGTTAAGTTGTATAATAGAAGATCAGCTATACAAAGCTTTAAGTGGACAATCCAATGATTATCTAGTCAAAATTTTGATAACATAATATTCTTTGCTCCTAAAATTGCAAAAATAGTTGGAATAGTAAACTAACATTGTAATACTTTGACTTTTGAATATGGTGGTACATAAGAAGAGTTTTAAAGAATTTATTTGGATACATATATCACCAAAGTGCACTTATATTTTATGTTAGACATCCCAACATAACTCCACAATTAAGCGTGCGTGAGTTGGAGCGATTGAAGGATGGGTGACCCACTAGAAAATGAGGAAAAAACATTGAGAAATATCTTGTGGTAATATGTAGGGTCAGTAAAAAAGTCTTCTGAGTCTCGCAAAGTAGCGCATCGGCCGTCATAAGATGGTGGGTTCCATGGGGCAAGAAAGGGAGGGGGAACCCACATAAGGTGGCGGTGGATGCGTTACAGACTCAAAGCTTGGTCATTCTCCAAATAAGATGCCTAAGATTTAACATTGTTTTTCAAGGATTTCTCAAAATGCATCATAGCACAAAATGCTTCCAATTTTGGTCTCTGGTAATCTTACATATGGTATCTTTAATGTCGATGGAATGATCGATAACTTGACTCGAACGGTCCGCGAGTTCATCAGTTCACCAAGACATTCAGTTTGATTGGGTGATTCTGAGTCCGAACCGATCAGTCCGTGATTTTCGGGCCAGCTGGACAATTATTCTTACTAAGCGAGATTTTCAAACCAGGACGGTCGGACTCCGACATCAATGTCAGATTCAGACAGGACGGTTACGCCGAATTATCCAGTTAGTCGAATTAAATTTCCGATAATTAAATTCCGCGCATTTTATTTTTTAAGCGGGAACGGTTACTTGGCTGGGCTGATGAGAAAACACGCGAGAAGTGATTAGTGGGCGTGTGCACACGTGTGAGTAGGTCGTGAGGTTTTTGGGCGAATTTAATGAGGAACTCAGCTTTCATTCTCACGCAAAAAAAAAACTCACTTAGATTACAAAGAGAAGGATGGGCGATTTAACCGAAAAGTGAAGAGATTTCAAGTGCGAAGGCTTGCTGGGACCAAACCGATCGACGCGGCCATCACTGTGTGATTCGATCAAGTGATTATGCATCAAAAGGTGTCAGAAACCGATCTAATTGTTGTCGAATCTCCAAGGTGAGTGTTCTAACCTGAATCTCTATCTAGATCATTTTCTCGCTTAGATTCTCTTAATTAGATTGCCTGACTCTACATTCATTTATCTGCTTCTCGACTTGATGATCGATCCAGAGTAACATGGATGATTAGGCTTTCTGAGTTATGTCTTATGAACTCTTGATTGAATTGATGGTTTGGTTACAATTTATTATAAGGCTTGGTGAGCGACTTAAACGCACTCACTTAGCAACTTGTTTTGCTTACGCTCTCTTTGGTTTAAAACATGAAAGGATAAGAACCAAAACAACTAGGATCATGAAACAAGGCAGGCCGGAAGGAAGGATGGTGATCTAAATTTTAGTTTCTTTAGGTAGATGTTATTGATTATGATGTAATAACTTATTAGCAAATTCTTATTGTAATTAAAATCACATGTTTTTTTAATTTCAAATTATCTGTTTTAAATAAGAATCAGATTGAAAATTGATGAACCTCAAAATGTTAAGTTAAAACAAAACCACTTAATTTGACTAAGTTCAAAACTTAAGAAAAACTGGATTGGGGTATTTCACTCTTTTCCTTGGTAGTAATCATAGTCTTATTTTGTTTACAACAAGTTGGTGATATTTGTTAGGTCCCTATTTCATTTAGTTCATGCAACTTTCTATGATATAGAGGTTAGTTTTCTAATAAAGATTTTGATGGTTAGATTAGTGTTTCTAAAATTTTTAGCGAGTGATGTATTGTTGATACATCTTTTGTAATGATATCCCATAAATATAATCTCTAAGGAGATAAAGAAAACAATATAATTATTTTTCAATCATAACCTAATTTGAGATTGAGATTTAACTTTTAGATAACGGTTATTACCGGCATTTGGTTTTTAAAATTTGTAAATTAATTTTCATACGTTAGATTTTGGTAGTAACCAATTTTTTTTCTCAAATATATACAAATTTCCAGATTAAATAAAATCATCAAAAATAATAGATTCAAATGTTTTTATGTTTTTTTGTGGTATATTGAATTTTATACTATTCTTTTCTATGGATACATATTAATAGTATATTAAAATATATATCATATATGTATTTTTTTTATTTTGAAAAACCACTTAGTACATAACTAAAAGTTATTTAATTAATCACAAAAAATATTGAAGAAGACAAATACATTTTATTGTGACTAAATTCTCATTGCACTAAATTAGATAAAATATGTATTACATGGTCCAAGCTCAATGCAAGATTAGTCTCTAATTTGGCTTAGAATATTTGTTATACAAAAAAACAAAAATAAAATGCATGCGTATGTTAGTGTAAGCGATGGAAACTACGTAGACTGTGCATGAGAATGACAAATGGAGAAGACGATTCTTTAGCTCCAGATTTCAACATTTTGTTGACAGTCTTCGAGAGTTGTGCTTATGTCTTGGATGAGAGAGTGAGAAAACTACTTGTGGGTATTCACCTTCTCTTTTTTTTTTTTGTTAAAGATATTCACCTTCTCTACTTGTGTAATAAAACATCTTTTTATCAAGAGACTTGCTGTTAATTCTCTAATAAAATTACATTAACTTTGAGGTAATTCACCTAATTCTCACTTTCGCATATCATTAAAACAAACCATTAAACCAAAGACAAAAAACAAAAAAAAACAGTTTAAGTAATCCTTTGAATTTATGCATTTTCGATGAAGTTCTTCTTTTGTTAATATTTTCTATAAAGTTAATTAAAGAAAATAAAATTTTCCGAAGAAAGTATAACAAATAATGCACGTCAATCTATATCATTTTATAAAACACACTTGATAAATAAAACCAATTTTTTTTTTTTTTGATAAATAAACCAATTTTTTCATTCATTAATTATGCAAATATATGATCATAATATAGTCATTTAGTGCTATTACTTTATCTTAGCTCCTCTTATATATTTTTATATGTAAAATATCTATTAGAGATGAAACCTACAACAACACCTAATCATTTTTTTAAGGAAGCAAGCTTTAATTTGAAAACAACAATATTTTATTTAAGTTAACAAAAAAAAAAAAATTATTCAATAAAATGACGAAAATGAAATGGACTATAGGTTATAGGGGAGGGGTAGCATTGTAATTAGGGAAATAGTAAAAAAAAATTAGTAAGAGAGTACAAATCAGCATTTAATGCCTCTTTGTTCGTATTCTCTGCTCCCTTCTCTCATTAATTTCTCCTTCTGCTCCCTTACCTCAGATTCCAACTCATTAAAATAATTTTATTTGTTTTATACATTTTCATTAATTTTATTGTTTTTTATATAAAAAAGAGTACTGAAACATTATTAGTTTGATTAGACTCTTGGGATAACTTTCTTTTACTTGCTGTCTCTTTATACAAGCATATCAATATATAAGTACAACCTCTATAAATTAATAATGTTGGGACCGGAGAAATTTATTAATTTATAGAGGTATTAATTTATCGATAAATTAATAATTTATTAATTTAAAGAGAGATAAATTTTTAATACTTACTCTCATGAAAAATATATTTTAAATTATTTATATTTTCTTTTTTATAATCATGTTTTCCAGTCGCTAATGTTGAATCGTAAGACTGAAAAAGATATTACTTCACCTTTCGAAGTGGTTACACGTAAAGAAACAATTATCGCGTCTTGAGTTCTTCACAATATTTTATGTATATATAAATTTATATACAAAATTACTAATTTATGATATTATTGGGATCATATATTTACATAGGAGTTTCTAATAAATTATTATCTTATTATCTTATCGAATTTTGTTAAATTTTACACTGGTCCGACTCGGGACTGGAAAACTTTATTAATTTATAGAGTTTATTTCTTTGTAGAGTATTAATTTACCGAGGTTTTACTGTAGTACTTATAAGTTATAACTGAGATATTTTAAATAAAATTTTTAATTAGAAGATAAGATATATAAAGATTTAGAATACCCATATTCTTAGAACTTTTAAATTTTAAAGATTTAGAGTATTATCAAACAAGATTTTGATGTAAAAAACAAATTCAAACTTGGTTAAAAGAAGAAGATGAAGAATATACAGATACAATTAGGCTATCTTTTATACATTAGGGGAAAAAAATAAGAGGAATATCGGGAAATTTCAAAAAATAAATATTTTGGTGATTCTTATAAAGTTAAAATAACGGTTAAAAAGGAGATATCAAATGACGTAAACAACGAGCTGATAAGAGTCTCGCATTCATATGCAATATTATCAATCCATAGATACAAAGCCCCGGACCTAATCGATCTAGAAAGAGAAAGAGAAAATGAAATTCAAAGACAAACCTGCATCGAAGAAGAAGACTACGTTCCCCGGATCGAACATGCTGAAAACCAACAAAGCAATTTTGCATCGCAAGCAGCATCATCAAGATATACATACAATTATGTATATCCTCATCGAATACCTTCCCATGACCAACAACACCAAGACGTAAAGCAGAATCAAGTTAATAATAAACACCGACACCATGTATGATTAACCGAACACGGAGCCAAGAGCCAAAGTTAATGATCCATTGTTCACCGACTTAAAAAGAGATGAATGTCAACAAAATAGTGAAATGACGACCGCTTTATTTTCATTTATATGGATACATAATCCTTCCATTTCAATTTAAGTGTCATTTTAGGTTTTCTCATGAGAAAACAATCAAATAATTTAATTTACTCTTAATTAACAACTCTTTATAATGTTCACACTTATTAATAAACTAAAAGGTAGAGATAAACAAATTATTTTACTAAAAAACTGTATTGAAAATGCAAAACGACATTTATTTTGAAATAAAAATTTAGTTTTATAATGACACTTAATATGAAACGAAGAGAGTATTAGTGTTCTAGTATTCATATATAGATATATGTATATATATATGAGCAAAATTTTGATAGGTGTTTGGGCTAATTGTAATTAGGTTGACAATATAGTTATGCAGTTCAGCTATCAGGTAGATTAAGAGGCAGATAATCATCTGTGGAAACATGCTGCCTATTTAATCACTAATTTGCTATATGTAAACACTAAGTTATAGTTGTGACAAAAAAAAAATACTAAGTTATTGCTAACATATTTTTTCGTGGTTATGCCTTAATTATTGAAAACACTTATAAAATAAAAAATTAAAATTGAAATCTAGATTTGGCGGCAGCTCCAACGATGGAGCTTTTGAAACATAGGTTTGATGTTATGATGGAAATGAACAAAAGTAGTTTAATAAGTAGTATAAGATTGTTGGCCATAAGTGTTCAAGTGATCGGAAATTTAATCATAACAGGCTCGGTTCTATGGGTGTCTACAGTGCAAATGCACAAGGTCCAGCTCAAGAATTTAATATTTTCAGAGGTGTTAAGGGCCCGAGAAAAAGAAAAGAAAATTTTCAAAACATATTGAGCTCGGGCCTAAAAACACACGAATTAATGATTAAACTAAAGTTTTTTTTGTATAACTTTTCGCTTTTATAATTTTTGTATAACTTAAAGTTTTTTTTTTTTTGTATATCACCCACGAATTGATGAAAATTTTTGTAAAGGTTTTATTTTTTTTGTCAAATCTTTTGTAAAGGTTATTATCATCAAATATAAGTTGCCTTTAGGACGGTGGTGAAATAAATGTCTCTTCCTCATTGGATTGGAATCTTATCATGCATGGACCCTCCTTGAACATGCTGACTCATTTAATTTGCATATAAGACAGTATATATAATCTAACACTTATTTCACAAAGCTTTTAAACGCGGCAAGACGAAGAGTATGATTAATATATAGTTGGAAGAATTTGCAAAATACAAAAAAAGAAAGAAATAAGAACACATGAAAAGGTTCCTTTCTCTAAATAGTCAAACAAATAAGGATGATTTTATGAAACTCTTTAGTCTTGTACTCTGTGTTAAATTTAGGGATTAAGTGAACCAACATTATGCAGAAAAAAACAATTTTTTAATATTCTTAAAACTTGAATAAAAAAAAATAAAGAAGAAGAATTTGTGTGTAATTAATGTAGTTTTTTTACACTTTACAATAAAACTAAACGAAACTAAACCAAACCGAATTTGATTTCTTAAAGTTAAAAGAAAAAGGTGCTTAACATACCAGATTCTGTTCGTTTTTTTTCTCAAAATAAAAATTTGGTTTTGATTGTAACCATTTGTCGCAAAGATAACTAGTATACCATTAACCATAAGAGATTTATAGGAATAATTATGTACGTGCATTTTAATATGTTTGGTTTGGTTTGGTTTGGATATTTCAAATTTTGTTTAGTTTAAACAAAAAGGTTTAGGTTCATAGGACTGAATAAAATTCGATTCAGATAAATCTGTGTTTAATTTTGCCCTGGTTAGATATCCAAAATGTTCATAGAAGAGAACCATTTGATATAGATGACTATTAATTATTTCTTTCGATTTGATGTGGTTCGGTTCAAAGCGGTTTTTCCGATTCCGAGTGATTTGTCCAAGCTTAGAAATAAGTGTGATAGTCGATACATTTTTAACTATTATGTTATCGTTTATAATATTTTACTGATAATCTTTTTGTATATATTTACGTCACCTATTAAACATCTAATTATGGTTTTGATCAAAAATAAAAATCTAAGGAAAAAAGAGAGTAAAAGAATCATCTTCGGTCACGTCTCTTATCAACAAGTGCTATATTTAAGCTAACCTCGACACGTGCTAACATTTGTCGGACGCAATATTCAGAACACAACCACAAAGTAATGGCCACGTCAACTACTCATCAACTTGACTCATTTGGATGGTGCCAAATGGCATTGAATCAGTGGTTTGATTTTGACAACTTTGATTGCTACTTGTCTGAATTCAGTAGCATTGTATAGTAATAGTATACAAAAAGATTCCTCCCCCATTCCTTTTTGAAACTACTTCTTTCCTTTGATAGATCCGACGAAAATTCAGGCTAATACATGAGATATGTGGAAAAAACAAGTATTTTTACCATTTAAACATTTACAATAGAAAAAAATTTCAACGATTTTCTTATATAGTAAAATTTGTTCTATGTGAAGAAATATTTTACACATTTGAATAAACCAATAGACCAAATAGTTTTAGTTTTATTGAGATAATTTGACGAAATTTAATTTTTTAAAGAATGAAACTGTATTTAGTCACACACTTTTTTTTCATTGAAATTCGACTTGTTTTGAAGTTGTTAGGAAGTGAAACAAAAGAAAAAATATATAAAGCATAATCTTTGCAACGAAAAATCTCATGTCCTATCGCCAAGTTCTTGATTTCGAAATAAATCAACACTATAGTTTTTTTTTTTTTTATTAAATATCTCCCACCATGTAGATACACTAAAACAATTTTGGACTGTTTTCAGTTTGATAAATTAATCGATTTGTTGTTAATGAATGATCTTTATCTCTCATTTCGTTCACGCCAAATATTGTATAAGGTAGAGTAAAAATATATCCAATAATAAATATCCGAAGCCAATCTTAGTTTTTAGTAACAAAATAATGACAGACAATCAAATCTCAATCCAAATTTAAGTAAAATTTGAAGAAAGTTGCTCTCTTGAAAATATTTCAATTAAATACTTATATTTTTTTAAAGCATATTGATAGATGATTTATGATTTTGTTTTGATTAATAGGCTAAGTTACGTACCGGATGTACTATTGGATGTGTGGTAGTTTAACCGACGTACTACCTGATCATTAAAAAGGAAAGAGTCGAAAACGTCTCAATTTATTTTGTTTGTTATCTAGTTAAAAAAATTATAAGTTTTTAATCCAAAAGCTGTTGGCTAAATAATTAGGGGTTTATTTTTTAATAGATTCTTCACATCAATCTCCAATGAGTTAATCTATCCTAAAATGAGTTAAATTCCATGTTCTCATAATTAGTAAATATCTCGACAAAAAAAATACTTAAGTGACGTTGGATTGATGAAGCCAACGTAAGAGTTAACAAACGGCTGAATTTGATTTGTTGCTCGTATGAGATAAGTCAAAATAGATTTCCAAGAAGCAAGGTGAACGTAACCTTAAACTAATCATTAAAACATTAATTTAAAGTTGCGTTTATCAAAAATATTTGTTGCTTAAGTTACAAGTTTGTCATATTTCCAATGGTTGAGTTGAGGTATCAGAGATTATTTTTTGTAAGTTTGTCAAAATAAATTAATAAAAATATATAAAAGTTGGAAAAATAATTCCATTTGGTTCAAATAACGAAAATTTTTGTTATTCTTTTTGGTCGTCATGAAATCATTCATCTCTTAATCAGGTTTACAACAACAAACAACGTTTCTTAAAGTAGCTAGTTTTTACGAAGGAATTATTCAAGTGATCATTTTATCTCGATATATAGTTAAATAAAATGAAATAAAAAGAGTAGCACATCATAAATGATGATTCTGTAGATTTCCTTCTGCTGATTTACCAGGTGATGACTTCGATTAACACTATTCAATTCCTCTCTTTAGCCATTTTCACTGTTTTGGAAAAAACCAGATTTCTCGTCATTAAAAGTGATGAAACATAGGATATTTTTGACTTTTCTTAACTAATTTTTTTTTTCCGTAATGTCAAGAAAATTAGCCCAATCTTGCAGGTTTGTGAAAAAGAAATATCTTATTTGTCCATCCCTAACTAAATTGATATTGTGAAATATTATAAAGGTTTAATACTTAATTAAAAACATAAGAGAACATCTTTAACAAAAAAAAAAAAAAAAAACATTACAGAACATCTAACTCTTTCTTTAGTTCACTTTAAAATGTCAGAAACTTAATTTGTAACGGATAAAATATTCTCCTTGTTTTAGAAAATTGTAAGGCCATTCTATTTCTTCTAAAAACTTAATCAACTAGTTTTGTCAAGAAATTATTCTACTAAATTTTGTCTAGTTACAAGAAAGTCAACAAAACTTAAAATTGGGTTTTACTCGTAAAAAGTTTGCATGGAAGTCAATCAATCTAAAATCTTAAATCAATCTCGTGATCAACTTTTTGTTTAATGTGTAGTGAAAGTAAATGCATAAATGCATAAATGTGATAAGCACGTATTTTAAATTTGTAATATATAAAGCTTGAAGAAATTTTGTTTTTGCTAATGAAGCTAAATCGAAGGTTTTTTTTTTTCTTTTTTCTTAACAAGTGCAAATAATATATTTTTATAAAAGGGTTTTTACATGGTTTCATATCTATCGGTTTTCTCCTAACAAAAAGAAAAAAAGAAAGGTGATTTAATCTTAAAACAATTTTACAAATGATGGCTTTTATAGGCATGAATAAACCATTAAGAAAGAATATTCTTGAATCTCCTTCTCTCAACATCCGTTAGAATCTTGTTTCAGATATGGCGGTCAAGTTTGGAGAATAAAGATTCAAAAGAAGATTTAACGTTAGAGTGTATCCTTGCATTCATTTCTTGCCATATAAAATAAATAACAACATTAGTATGAAAGTTCCTCAGAAACTTGTGTGATAAAGGAGATAGCATCTAGTTAACAGATTGTTCCAATCTGTGAATTTAACATTAGGTTGACAATTCAACGCATAAATTGATTCTAGATTTCAGTCGAATAAGTACAAAGCAAGAAAATATGGTCCATGTTCTCATCAGGGGAGGAGTCAATATTCAATTTCTGTCAAATAAGTACAAAGCAAGAAAATATGGTCCATGTCCTCATCAGGGGAGGAGTCAATATACATACCCCAAGAAATGAGTCTATTTCTTAACTGTAAGCGGTTTAAGTTTGTTACCCAAAAGTGAAAACCATGATGTGGGGTGTGGTCTTTAAAACAAATAGCCTTGTGTCAAGACTTGAGTGAATAAGCGGGCGTCAAATATTCCCAAGTGAGTTTAGAGGATAACATACCGGTGGGATTTGAGACGCCTGGTACTGTCCAAGAAAAGCGATAAGGCCCTGATGTAGCATTCATCGAATCGATTCTTATTAAAAGAATATGAATTTCATCTGCCTTTGGTAATCTAGCTGGCCTAAATCTCCAGCAACTCCCCCTACACACTTTTTTTAACCACAACGCATCTTCGAAAACCAATATGAGAAGGAACATCTTCACCCATCCAATCATAGAGGACCTTTAGTGCACTAGTTATCGAATCAAAAGTTGACTTATTTCCCGTCACTTTAGCTGCAAGTAGTAAATTTTATAACCAGAAGGTTAAGGGATAAGAGCTGTTTTGCATATCCATGAAGAGGAAGAGCTTGATTGTGCATCCTAGTAGCATACTTTCTTGAGATAATTTTGCTTCATCTACACCAACCAAAGGGAACCACTCTGAGAGAACAACATCTACACAAGTTTAAGGTGTAGAATCTGATTCCATAATTTGAGATTTCTTATCCCAAGACCACCTTCCTTTTTAGGGAGGAAGATATATTTACAGGATAATTTAATGTCTGATAACTTCGTGATATTCCCATTCCATAAGAATCTATTGCAAATTGCTCGATCTTCTTTATACAACTCTTGGGCGAAAAAAATGCTCATTCAAATATTGAGAGTTATGTTGATTAATGATTGGATTAGTTAAAGTCTTTCAGAGAACCAAAGCATCTTGACAGCTCATCCGTTGAAGCGGTTATAAATAACATCAATTAAAGGGTTTTAATCCTTTGGTTAGAGCTTCTTCTTTAGAAGAGGAAACCCTAAATACCTCACATGAAATTTTCCTTGTTGAAAACCCAATTGAGAGACCGCTTGCTTCTCCTCCTAATTTAGACCGACATTGTATAACGTGGTTTTATCCTTGATCATGAAAGATAAATGAAAGGTTCAAGTAATGAGAAATTTTGGATGGAGACCAATACGACCAGAGGTGCAATCCATGTCCAAGCTACTAACTAACACTTCAATAACCAACACATGGAGATAAGGGGAGATGGAATCATTAATCGGAATCGAATACAATGGAGTTGAAATGCATTGATAAATCAATTGAATAAACCTTGGAGGAAACTCAAAGCCTCACGAACACCTTTCATAAAATCCCACTTAATATACTCAAAAGCCTTGCGCATATCAACTTTAAAGACACTTCTTGAAGAGGTGTCATATCTATGGAATTCTTAAACAATCTTCGAGACGAGGAGCACGTTTTCCACCATTAATCCTCCCTTGACCAATGATCATTGATTATTTTGGACCAAATCTAATACCGCCATTTGTAGTTTGATTCTAGCAATAACCTTATGTGAAAAGTTATTGAGAAAGATTCGTCAAAAAATTTGGACTTTCTCATCATTAATCTTCTTTCGTATCAGCGATAATACAATAGTATTCTATTGAGAGAGCAGCCTATCATTAAAAAAAAAAAAAAAAATTCATCACTGCATATGAGAAATCATGTCCAATTATACTCCATGTAACTTGGTAGAATTCTGCGGTAAACCTACCCAGTCCCGGATTTTAATGCGAGGAAATTTGAATAGTGTGTCTCTGATTTCAACTTTAATCACCGGAGCAACAAGTTGAAGAATTGAAAACAATTACTATCAATTTTTTTTTTGGACTAAAGGATGAAATATATTAGGTGTTGGCCAATAGCCAAATGAACAAAGTCTCTTACGACACAATTGAAAACACAATTAAAAATATTATTGAAACACGAAAAAAAATTGCATATTGATCCAAACAAACAAAATAAAACTGAAAGAATACACTCAAAAGACCTAATCATCAAAAATCAAAGGTTTGTCTAGATTCAAAAGTGGTTTAGAATGATGATGAGATGAGTTTTTTTTGACCACGAGTTATTGCTGCCACAAAATATGTAGATCATTAATCAACCACCAAGGTGTCTTGGATGATTGGATTCCTCTTCCAAGTCAGAAGGTTTTCCGTCTCGAGGGCGATTGGTAAAAGGGAACCTGTTTTTATTGATGATTTTGTAGAATCAAAGTATATACTAGACAATATTGCAGTTGAATAAAATACAAAAGATTCTCGGAACATAATTTAATTTCCAAACTCGCAGATAAAAATCACGAAATTTCTCAGTTCCCGCATTTCGCAAAATCTTCCTAGTTGAACAATTTCTTTCGTATTGATAGGATGGATTAAACAGATTGGATCTGCTTGTTCAACAGTGACCGTCTTCAATGAAGGAGCTTTAGCCAAAATTAAATTTAACCATGGCTTATCTTTTGTGATTAACGAGATAATAAAAATTATATTTGAATCTTATAACATGATAATCTAATTAATGAAAAGTCATGTTAAAACGTGTTTCACGTAACCGACCTCTAAAATATGACGAAAGAGGGACGATAAATGAAAATTATAATTGTAATCTTGTGATTAGTGAACACCCGTCGAACATCCTGATATATGAACGTGAAGACTCATTACAAAATCGAATAAAAGTATTGCTTCTCAATGTTAATGATTATTTATAAATATTATCTTGACTAAAAAAAGTATAACACAAAGTCTTGCAAGTCACATGTCAAATAATGATATATGCAGTTGTGCATGTTTAGACATAGTACAATAATGATCATCATATAAGGTCTTAGAAAATTTTATGTATAATAATTTATTTAAGTGCCCTTTCCTATATAGATTTTTAATATAATAACAAACTTTATAAGTTATATACATGAGAACATAACAAACGAAACAAAACAGTGAAATAAAGGTTGCTAAAAAAATTAAATGTATAATGTAATAAAATTTTAACTATATATTTAGAAAAAAATGGAATGATTCAAATGATTTTGTTGTTACAAAAGTGTCAAACTTCATACAAATTTAAAGTGAGGGCAAAAGAATACAAGAACATTTAAGTTTAAATATTTACAATAACTGTCTACAATAAAAGAAAAACGTCAGGTGATTAATTGATTCTTTTCTTAGAGAAATAGTTGGAAAATAGCCTGGTGGCTTAATAATTTTTTCTTGTTGATAGTTGGTCATGTGAATCTATGTCAATTGGATCGATTCTCTTTAAATGTGGAATTATTTAAAGTATTTTATTTGTTTAGATTTTATTTGTTTAGACGGAAATGGTGCCATATTTTACTATTAGAAAACCCGATGAATAAGTTATTCGTCGGTATCACTCGGATTTCAATCCAAATTACCCTTGGTTTTCAATTAAAAAAAAAAAAGTAGTTGGAAAATATTATCAGTTGTTAGATGATTAGTTCACATCGAAATGAAATACGACTTAAACTGAAAAAGACATGACCTAAGTCGTGTGTCGAGCCACAAATTTTCTTCCTATATTTTAGTATATATATAAAATTCTACAATACTTTTGTAGGTCCGTGACGAATTATTTGAGTTAATTAGTTAAAAGAAACAACCATAATAGAAATAAGGTAAACAATACACAATTTTATGGCATACTGTTATCAAATGATGTGACAAAAAATTGTTAAATTTTATCCTACTTTTTATTTAACTATTACTGTGTATAAAATCTATCCAATACAAAAGGTGAATCGAAGAAAAAAAAATGCTTTTTTTTGTATTTATTATTTACATTCTCAAATTATATTAGTACAAAAATTTGTAAAGATGTATCTAAAACAATCTTTAAACAACAATAATTTTTAGAATACATCATTTTTCCATAGTTTAATTTATCAAATATTTATAGTGATTTATATTAGAAATTCTCACATCTGAAATATATAGGTAATTAAGTAATATATATATATATATATATATATATATGAAATAATTCTCTTCTTTTAAATTAGTTTTTAGGTGTGAACGAAGCATGAACTTATATATGGTATTATAGTCAGGTTTCGATCTTTTACCCAAATTTGAACTTGACACATAAAATTGGGATTATGAATTTTACCTTAGTCAATAAGTGCCTGACCAAAAGATTTTTTTTATCACCGAGTTTGACCCTAGCACATAGAAACCTTAACCTATAAGTGCCCGACCAAGGGTTTTATTACCAAGTTTGGCCCTGATACTTAGAAACCATATTAGATTAACTTAACCTATAAGTACGACTTAAAGATTTATTACCAGTAGTAAAATGAAATTAGGTTTGAGATGAAAACAAAAATCATCATTTCGAGAGACATGATAAAGAATACCACATTTCAAATATGAATGAGAAAATTAAGTAATATATAAATGTGTGACAATCATCCTTTTATAAACTAGTTTTTTCTATAAATTGTGTTTATATTTTCACTATGTTGGAGATTTTATATGGTACATATTATTTTATCCAATGGACATTCTACAAGGTGAATCTAAACATAAAATTTGATACTTCAAGCTATTTATTTCATTTATTAAATTAGACACGAAATAAAAATACAGCGTGATTAGAACATTTTATATATGTATTTTTCTATGTTCACGTTATTGTCTTCAAGCTATTTATTTTTTATTTTAATTCTTGCTAAAATAATGAATATTCCAACAAAAGATAATTTAATATCAGGCCCTACACACAGTAACTCTCGCATTTATATAAAGAGGCCAATATCACACCAAAAACAGGGATTCCAAAAATAAATAAATAAATTCCAAAATTCCTCTCTTTACATAAATCAAGAAACTTCCAAAGGTCTTGTGAAAACCATGGAAAAAGAATCAAACTTTTTCGATTCCTGCTTCAGTGAGATCAACAAGATCAAGAAGATGAAAAAGAACAAGAGCAACAACAACAATAATAACCAGAAGAGGTTTAGTGAAGAACAAATCAAATCACTTGAGCTTATCTTCGAATCCGAAACAAGACTCGAGCCAAGGAAGAAAGTTCAATTAGCTAAAGAGCTTGGGTTGCATCCAAGACAAGTGGCTATATGGTTTCAAAACAAGAGAGCTCGTTGGAAAACAAAGCAGCTTGAGAAAGAGTTCAATATTCTTAGAGCTAATTATAATCATTTGGCTTCACAATTTGAGATTATGAAGAAAGAAAAACAAGCTTTGGTCTCTGAGGTACATACACAGTTCTTTTGACATTTTTTTTTTCTTTAGATCAAAAGTTATAGGAACGAAAGATTTCATAAAATTTATCTAATTAAAATTTTTGATATGTTACTTTTTCTGTTGAGTAAAACAAAAATATTGTAGAACTATGTATTACAAACAATTTTTTAAGTCATTCAGTACATATATTCAAAGACAGAATTAATATTTTATTTATTATTTTCAAAACAAAATTATTATTTTGATAGTCTAAACTAAATATCTTTATCAGGTGAATAAAAATTAGTTAAAATTAGCACACCCATATATAGTATTTCTTAATTTTAAGTTTAACCTTTTGACTATTTTACATAGTTTTTTTATACAAATATTAGGCAAGAATATTAGACATTTTTTTTCTTGAACCTTTAATTTTTGTCTGAACAAACAATTTAAAAATTATATATATCATACTAAACTTCCATATTGTTGGAAAATTCATCTAGATGACAACTACAATGTTTTAGTAATCAATTTCTTGGAATTTCAACTCAAAATTATCTAAAATTATAGAAATCATTCAATTTACAATTTCTCTAGATTAATTTAAATTATCCGAAAAAGAATTTGACCCTTACTTCGAATAGTAATTTTAGATACCTTAAATATTCTTATCTTATCAAGATTTCGCGGCCCACTAATTTTGAGAGTACACTTAAGTTAGTAATTTTCTTTTACCCAACATATCAAATGACTAAAAAAGTTAAAGAAAAGATCAATGACGGGTTTTGTTACCTAATTTTGTTTTTATTCTCTAATTGCAGTTGCAAAGACTAAATGAAAAGATGCAAAAGTCAAAAGAAGAAACTCTTCATCATCATGAGTATTGTAGTGAACAAGGAGTTGCTCTAAGCAGTAGCACAGAGTCTAATAATGGAAAGTATGAATCAGAAGTGAAGCTAAATCAAGGTTTGGTTTTCTGTAATGATGGTGATAATTACAACAACATTATTAAAACAGAATATTTTGGATTTGAGGAAGAGAGTCATCATGATGAGCTCATGAACATTGTGGAGCAAGCTGATGATAGTTGTTTGACTTCATCTGAAAATTGGGCAGCTGGTTTCAATTCTGATTCTCTCTTGGACCAATCTAGTAGCAACTACACTTGGTGGGATTTTTGGTCATAAAACATATATCTATATACACATAAGTGAAAGAGAAAGAGTGTGTAATAGTATTGTGGATTAAATCTTGTTTCGATTTATGTATCTTACTATATGCTCAATACCCTTTTGTAGCAATATATTAGTGGTGAAGTCAAGAAGTTCACTTTGAATAAGATAAACTGAAAGAGATAAAGATCTTTGGACATGAGCTTCAGGAAACTCTTGAGACATACAAAAGAGTTACTTTCAAATTGGTTTTGAAAAAAATATTGCAAATGTTTCTAATCAAATAGTTGAAACTGAAAAAACCCATAGATTATATTAAGTTCCAATGTTTCTAATTCAAAACTAATTAACAATAAAGTTGGTTGACTAATATCTCCTATGTATTATTTCAGATTTAAAAAAAAGACTCATGTAAAATGGTTGACAAAATTGATCACAAATCTATCATCTAATCTCTTTTTAAACACTTATGATAAAAAAATACTTCTTCCGATCAAAATCACCTCTTGTGGAGTTTTAAACCTACTCAACAAATCAGATCATTGAGAACACACAAAAAACATATTAGGCTTTTGATTTTCCTTGACCAAACTCATAAAAATTATTAAATCTCCTCGTGTTGATTTTAGGTATGACTCAATGCATGTGTTAAAAATACACTTGCTCATGGTTCATCTTATTTTTTACCCAAATCCTTCAAATTAATGGCCTAAATTAAAATTCATTTTGATATCATAATCAATGAAATTCCTTTTTTATTGTGAAAGATTTGTTAAATTATGATCCATTTGGTTTTCACTTGAAGACTTTCTAAATAATCGAGTTGGTATGAATGTTTTTTTTGTAGTTAGAGCAATACAATTTTTTTGAGATGACAAACTCCTTATTTTCATCCCTAGAACCATCCTAGTGGTCTTCATTTCATGTGACTAAGGAATAACATGCAAAACACAACTAAAGAAATGAATCATTCACCACGTATGGTTCGCTTCCAAATAACCAAGTAACCTACTAGATGTCTCCCACTAATGAATATGGAAACAAATTTAATTGAATGGCGAATTCGACCACAATAATAAAAAATAAGTCAATTGTCATAAAAAATGTTTTAATAAACATATACACAAATTAATACATTATACATACATGATGCATTTGGTCTACACAAAAATGGACTTATGAATGATTGATTTAATAGATTATTGGACATGAGATTCAAGAAACTCGTGAGACTTGGCTTTGTTTCTTTCAACTTAGTTCGGTAGAAAAAATTCCAAATGTTTAGTAGTCAAAACTGAATTAGCGAACAAATTTCGTTTAGTTTCAATATTTCAATGTTTCACTGTTTCATTTAGTTTCAATGTTTTATAGATTTCCAACTCAAAATTAGTAATAAGAATTAAACATTATCTCTTGTTTATTATACCAGGTCTATTTTAATTTCTGATTTGGAATACCAACACATTGCTTATAAAATGGTTAAAACCATTAAAATCACACAAACCTCAAAATAAGAATTGATTTTTTGACCAAGTTTTGGAAACAAACCATTATATTTCCTTATGTTAAATTTGACTCTTTCACTTCTCATGTTATTTCATTCTAGCTAAAGCGTGTCATGTTATTTCATTCTAGCTAAAGCGTCTTGGAGTCTTCGAAACGACAAATTGAAGGTCATTATGATCATGTTCATGTGACAAGATAATGATATGCAAAAGATGGGCGAAGGAACAAATCTTTCACCACACATTATAAGGAATCTAAGGTCTTGAAGACTTCGAAAAGACAAATCGAAAGTTATTCTGACTATGTTCATGTGACAAGATAATGATATGCAAAAGATGGACGAATGAACAAATCTTTCACCACACATTATAAGGAATCTAAGCGTCTTCGAGAAGACAAATCGAAGGTCATTTTAACCATGTTTATGTGACAAGATAATGATATGTAAAAGATGGGCGAAGGAACAAATCTTTCACCATGCATTTTCACCATGCATTATAAGGAATCTAACATGGTTGTTTCGACAAAATTCGTCATGAATATATATTTTATATAAGAATGGGCTTATGAAAAGAATTAAAGATCGATCTACTTGTAGTAAAAAGTCAACGAAGACTTTTAATATTGGGCCGAGGCTTATTAATGACCCGTTAAGTTCCACGAAGAAGCCCCAATTTCCTAAATTAGAATATAAGGAATATTCTTTAGCCAGCTCAGAACACCTCTCTGATGTTTAGATGAAGCAACAAAATTTGACGAGTTGAAAATATTTTATTTTTAAGTAAAAGAAGGAAATTCCAATTTAGACACATTTATAAACAGAAATATATATACGCATTTTCTGACAATATCTCCAATAATTGTGAATAATTTATTTACTTAAAAAAATACACCAAAAATATTAACACAAATCTGATGTTCAAAAAAAAAGTTCATAACATATCAGGCGGAGACTCCTAGATTTTTTCCTCTTCTTTTTTAATTCTTTTTCCCCTTCATAATTATTAGCAACTTTTTTTTTTTTTTTTTTAAGTATTTATATATATATATATATATATATGCAAGTATTGTCTCTTTAAGTCTCTGTCTCAACCTCTCTCTCACCCAAGGATAAGGAAAAAAGCTTGAAGTGAGACAAAGAAATGTCAAATATTCCGGTCAACGTCGATGGCTCATCCACCATCGTAAGAGCTACCATCGTCCAAGCTTCCACCGTCTATAACGATACTCCGGCCACTATAGGTAAACGATGAAAATTTATTAGTCTTTAGTTCATAAATTTGTTATTTTATTTTACAGTGTCCAATTACAAGATTATTTTTATTCTCTGATTCTACTACGTTTACAATTAATTTGATAAATATTTATCTAATATATTCAAACTTATTTACAGAAAAGGCGGCGAAATTAATGTCGGGGGCGGCTAGCAATGGATCGAAGCTAGTGGTGTTTCCGGAGGCGTTTATCGGCGGTTATCCTCGTGGGTTTAGATTTGGTTTAGCGGTTGGTGTTCATAACGATGAAGGTCGTGATGAGTTTCGCAAGTACCATGCTTCTGCTATTCATGTTCCTGGTAATAAAAAGACAAAAACTTTCCTCTTTCGTTTTTGCCTCCTTCTTTGACTTTTCTATTTTCGTAATAATTATCCAGTAAATGATTTGTTTATACATTTTTCAATATTTTTTTCTGTGCTTATCCAATTCATATTGATTGTAAATTTTGGATATAGAGATCTTTATAATAATTTAATATCCGTGAAAACCGGATCTTGTCATGTTTCCTCTTTTGGATTTTACAAAAAAAATTCTTATGATCTTAATCAATTATCCATAAATGATTTTTTGTCCTATAGATAACTTTGATCTTATGATCCACTCCTATGACTTTAAAAATTTGGATATTGATATAATATTCACAAGATCCTTGAAAACTGGATCCTAATCTGTTAAATTTATAGATCACTCTTCACTAATCATATATTCTTATGCTTACTATTATATCTTTTTGTTGCTAAATGTATCTGGACGTGATATTGGACAAAATTTAACTTTAAGAAGAAAAGTATGTTTGGTTTCTTGAGTCAAACTTTTAAATTGAGATTTGTTGGAACAAGCATCTAACTAAATGGTAGTGAGTAATGAATGAACCAAATTTTAATTTTAAGTTAATCATAGAAAAAGCATATAGAGTTTTCAAAACATGCATTTGAAGAATTCTATCTTTGCAATAATAAACACTTACACATTTTGTTTTGGGTTTTGTGATTGAATTTTTGTAAGGTCCTGAAGTTGAAAAACTAGCGGACTTGGCTAGGCAAAACAATGTGTATTTAGTAATGGGAGCAATAGAGAAAGATGGATACACACTCTATTGCACAGCTCTTTTCTTTACTCCACAAGGTGAGTTCTTGGGTAAGCATCGTAAAGTCATGCCAACATCTCTTGAACGTTGCATTTGGGGTTACGGTGATGGATCAACCATCCCCGTTTACGACACTTCCATTGGCAAACTTGGTGCCGCTATTTGTTGGGAAAATAGAATGCCACTTTTCAGAACTGCCTTGTACGGTAAAGGTTAGTCCTCTCTATATATGTTCTCATTATCAGTAGCATCAATGTTCGTAAATTACTCGTAAACCTAATGACAAATTGCAAGATTAGTCGTTAAACTTGAAAATTTCCAAATAAAAATATATAATATAGAAAACAAAAAAACTCAAAAGACGGTTTGCTCTAGTTCCATTTTTATATACTTTACGAGTTCTTCAAAGTCACTAAAATCACAATAGTTAACATATACTCTAATATGAATCATGTTAAAAGTTCATGAAATCAATTAGCAATGAGTAGAACTATGTTTTCCATAAATATATATTAGAATAAGTCTTTTATATAATTTCTTTTTTGATTGAATCTTGGGCATATGCAGGAATTGAGATTTATTGTGCACCCACTGCTGATTATTCATTAGAATGGCAATCTTCTATGATTCACATTGCGCTCGAAGGTGGATGTTTCGTGTTATCGGCTTGCCAATTCTGTCAGCGTAAAGATTACCCTAATCATCCTGATTACTTGTTTCCGGACTTTCACACCAATAGAGAAGATGATGCTATTGTCTCTCAAGGTGGTAGTGTCATTATTTCACCTTTGGGAAAAGTTCTTGCGGGACCAAACTTTGAAGGAGAAGGTCTCATCACAGCTGATCTTGGTATATATATATACTCTTCTTTTTTTGATATTCATCTTAGGTTATCGAAAACGGTAAAGTTTTGACCTAATCGTATCTAAAAACACTTTTTTTCTTTATCTCATCTAGATCTTGGTGATATAGCAAGAGCTAAGTTATACTTTGATGTGGCTGGACATTACTCGAAGCCAGATATTTTCAACTTGACAGTAAACGAGCACCCAAAGAAACCGGTTACATTCATGTCGAAGGTCGAAAAAGTGGAGGATGACTTGAACAAATGAAGTCAAGTTCAATATGTTATGTTGGGTTCCCAAATGTTATGTTAAAGTTTCTTTATCTTTGTTTCAAATAATGTAAGAAAAGAAAACCAAGTAGATGGGCTTAAAAATAAATGGCTTTAATGTTAGGCCAGTAGAATTTGGGTTTCAAGAAAAATTTCATTTCATTCATACCTACTACTATTCCGTATATTGTGTAAGCTTTATCACTTCTATGAATAAACAAAAATCGTATCACAACTATTATATTTATTTGTATTCTTTTTAATCTTCGAATCAATTCGAAAATCTTGGACCACTATTGTATCTAAATTTATTTTGGATACATAAGTGAATAAAATATGAAAATCACTGTTAAAATCGAAACTAATTAACACACATTTTGACATGACAAGACCTTTATTCTCAATAGAAATAAATCTTTTATTGAATGAGAATTGATTTTGGCTAGTGCAAGCAGAAATAATAATACTAATAATCTATGATGATAAATGAGTAATTTAACCTACTATAATGACCCAGAAGAACTAAAAAAAAATATTAAGTAGATTTTTTGGCATTATTATATCCCAAACAAAAATTAAACACTTAATTACAAATATGTCGCGGTAGCAAAAATAAACACATGGTTAGCAAAAATCATAGATGATTAAATAATTATTGAAGTATTATTTTTTTAATCAAATCACACGACATTATGCAAAAACCATGACAATGGAAATTTCCAGAAAAAAGGGGTTATTTGCAAAAATGATATCTAAACTTATTTACAGTTTTACCATTGTCTTATTCTCGTAAATAAGTGGTAAAATTTAATCTATATATATATATATAGTAAAAAATAATAACATGCAAACATATATATATATATAACATGCAAATATATATATATATATATATATTTCCCTATATATTTTTGTGTGGTTAATACGGATTAGATTGATTGGTTGAGTTGATCAAAAAAAAAAAAAAAGATTGATTGGTTGTTTCTCTAATTTGATAAACTCCAAAGTGAAAGATTCTTTATGTTATTTAATGGTTTAATTTCTTTTGCTTTTTCTTGTGATAATGACTGTCAAAAGTTTCTGATTCAACTCCAACATTCGACATCATGTTGCTGTTTATTTTAATTGATTTTCAAATTCCGAATACCATATGATAAACCTCGAAATATATTATTTTAATTTTGCACATAGACATATGTCACCACGGGTGGTCTTGTCTAAGCTAGTGAAATTTGAAGTGTGTGACATGTAAGATTCCAATTGTCTGTCATCAATGAATTTGTTGAATTTGTGAAATACTTAAAACTATATGAATGGAAATTATAACCATAAGTATGTGTTATTAAAAATAAATGGTTAATGGTTTACAAATGAATAAATTATAACCAGATATATGTTTTATTACATATATCAAACAATAAAAAATAAACTTACTAAAATCAATTTTACAATTGACATAATTTAAGAGTATAATCTCCATTTCTAAACATTTTCCAAATGTTGGTAAGTCTCTGTATTGGATAGAGGGTTTCATCATAAGCTTAACTAGTCCGAGTCATGTGAAAAATGTGTGTGAGATCAATATGACGTTTGTTGCTGCATTTAGTTTTTTGGGGATTATAGATAAGTTTGGATGGACATTCATTATATCATGACTAAAAAACCTAAGAACTAGAGAAATATATTGCCAGAAGAGTAGAGTGGAGAGATGTAACCCTGACGACACTTCTTGGCTAATGAATTCCAATAACATAAGGTTTTAGATTCAAAATCTAATAAAGTGGCATCAGACACAAGTTTCGAATAGAAACAAAGTAATCACTCAAGATCGAAAATGGATACCTCAAGATTAGATGAGGAGTGTGACTACATGATTTCTTTAGTAGGTCACCACTTGGACTCTATGTGAAGATAATTACATCGCATAGTTGAACTAGAGATATAAAAGTATATTAGAAAATTCATTTATTTTAGTTCTAAACGTAATAACAGTATGATCCACAATGATTTATATGAAATAAATCACTTGTTTTGAATACTTGAGTAGCATTGGGACATTAAAGTGTTAGGATCAGTGGAAAAAAGCTGTAGATTCTTTCTTTTGTATTTACTAATTTAAAATATACAAATTCTGAATTTCATATATTCCCATTTCACTAGAAAATTATACAATAAGAGGCTCCAACAAATTTTACCTAACTCTTTTAAGTAGATCTTACTATGGTAAATCTCGAGTTGCAATAGAAAGTCAACTTCCTCCAGTTGCATCAAGAGGTTGACATATATATATATATATATATATATATATATATATCTTATAAAGGTCAGCAACAGTCAACGATTCGAAGAAAATAAGATATGTTCTCTTTTTTTTTCACAAGAAAATATGATATATTTTTTAAAAAAGGTTTTGCTAAGAAAATATGATATATTATAAAGTATAAAATGATAAGATTTTAGTTTTGGATATAAAGATGCCTTTATATTGCATATTTTACCCAAATTCGAGACTAAAAGTATTTAAATTAAGATGCAATTTAAGTGCTTCCATTTGAGTTTAAATTAAGTTAAAACAAATCAAATGGAAGATGAACATGGTTACTAAAAATAAAATTGTTTATTTTATATCTAACATTTATTCACCATTCTATACTGTACTAAAGTCAACGAGGCACGATTTATATACGACTGTTCATTTTTCTAGTTAAAAATTTAATTTTGTTAAACTAAAAATAATTATAATGTTTACAAGGGAATCAAGGGCCTTTTCACAATGAAATCAGCAACAAAGTTTTGTAATGGTAGTACAAAATCAAATAAGATCCCGTAAAATTGGATGGTGAGATCTCTGATATCACAGTAGAAGAGTTAAATATATATTTAATCCTCTTTCAACTTTAGCAAGTTCACCAACATTTGAGAATCCAAGAATATATGGAGGGCACAACATTGAAGCTTTTGGTCTTGAACTTGTAATTAACATGGCCCAAGCCTTTGTTATGAAAGCTGAGCTCAAAGATATATGCAATGCTGATCGAGAAAGCTGAGCTCAAAGTGTTGACCTGATGTAATTATATGTCTTATGTCTAACTATATACTAAAACTCTATTAAAGTTTTTTTTTATTTTCAAAGAATATGGAGGTAATAAATTTTTATACACATCTTTTTAATGTGTGAGAAAAGTTTGAGATGATATTGATTACGAAACATAAGGTTTAACATACTCATATAACACTTTTAGCTGAAAATAAAATTTATTAAAATCTAACAAAAGTGCTCAAAATCTATTCCACCATTTTTGAAAAAAATAGCCTAACATTTTTTTTTATTATTTGTTTAATCAAGTCAAACTTTACATCACCATAGTGGCAACAAAGGATTTAATGTGATCCATGAAAATTTGAACAAGTGTAGACTTCCATATATTCTTTCGTAATATATAATTATTATTTTTTGGCAAATATCACATACACAAAAGAAAGAAATAATTAAAAGCGATTTGGTACCATTTATAAATTTCGTGAATAAGATTACATAGAGCATCGAATCCATCATTTATCATTCAAGCTATGAGGCAAAAGTGGGTTAGGCCATCGAATATATATAATATATGTTATATGGTCATTGAGGTAAATATATACGCGTAAACTAAAAATGTGATTACATTAATGAAAATTTATGTAGTCACATATTCTCAAACTCTTGATTTATGTTATTCATTTTACATTAGTGAATTTTAAGTAATCACATATTTTTAAATTTATGCTATATCAGTATGTGATATATTATTTTTAGGTTCTATATAACTATTTAGAGCGTTAAATTGATATACGTACGTATCAAATACCAAATTTTTTTTATTAATCATTTAAATATACATATTCTATTTTTACTCGTATTCTATTATTATCATTTTCCTATCTCTTAATTACAGCTCTAACTATTATTAGTCACCTAAACAAAACTTTATTTCTTACCATTTACTATATATATATATATATATATATATATATTCACTCTTTAGTTTCTTGGCTATGATTAGTTTTATCAAATGGCTTTAAGGGAATACATGCACACTAAATCCAAGATTTGCTAGAAAATATATTCCCACCTATAATATGATAAAGTCCAATAACACTAAAAATATTTGTGTTAACTAGCCAACGAATGTTATTCCATCACAGCTACTAGATTAATGATGTTTTTTTTTTTTTTCTAAACTAAATCAAGTCACGGTAGTTTGATTTCCTATTATCTTTTCAATAACCACTAGATGATCTCACCCGAATCTGACTAATTTTTTAGAGTTAATATAGTTTTTTTTTTTTTTTTTTTTACGGGTATTTGATTAAACTTCAAAAAACTACATCAAGTTTTCAAACTCTCTAAAAATTTGTTTAACAACAGAATCGACTAAAGAATTGGCGTCACGTCGGATGAACGAAAAGGAAATGGTCTAAAATAAGAGAGACATAGTGCGAATGTCAAATATCAAACTAAACATTTATGAGTCGTTGTCATTGAAGTTGAGAATACGGGTAAGTCTTTGGCAATCCGATAAGATATGAATCTCCGGAATATCCATTGTCATAACCCTCTTAAACGCCATACGAACAGCCCAACTATCTGTAACAAAAACTGAGTCAATATCATGTTTGAGCGCTGATTGTTGTGATTCCGCGAGAGTGACAGAGTCACGAAAGATAATTCACACACTTTAATTTTTTGATCCCTCATTCCACGCAGCATCCACAAAACATAATGTACATGTTGATGGCAACACTAAGACATGATTTTTTGGGATGCACGGTTTTGATCCTAGTCTTTGCGCTCCATTCCAAGGTCCTCCATCAACTTTAGCTTTTGTAACTACTTCTGGTTCTGTAAATCTTCTTTCGGAAAAGAGCAAATAGTTCCTACTACACCAAAGAGTCCAACAAATCCATGGGTAAAAAGGAGAAAGTATGCCACAAGAAAGTAAGTTACGAACTTGCTTTGCTTCGCAGAGGAAATTGTTTTATCTTTTCAATAACCACTAGATGATCTCACCGGAATCTGATTAATCTCTTGGAGTTAATATAGTTATCGAGTAGTCTGTTCGTTAAATTTTCTCATTCGACTAAATAATCACCATCAAGTGTGAAACTAAATTTTACGGTACCATCAAGTGTGAAACTAAATTTTACGGTAGATATCGAACTCGTATAGTAGATAACTGGTAAACTAGGAATAATTAGTTATACTTTCAAGAAATTGTATAAGCTACTCAAAAAATTTAGAATGGTTAGATATTTTTCCATATAAATGATAATATATAATCTATATGCTTAGATAGTATTATATTTATGATATGATTGGGTCCAGCTTCCTGTAGTTTTTTAAGATCGGCAAATTAAAACCAAATCAATCGATTATTCGAAATATCTATGACTGATATTCCCACATAAAATGAGCAAATCAATTGGCATTAATCTATGCAAAAGATTAAGCCAACTATTTAAAGTACAAAGGATGCTTGTGTACCTAAGCTATGACGGTCCACTAAAGCACCATGATTACGAAATATATAAATTCAAAAGTTAATTACCCTTTGAAAAGAATAGTTTATGGTTTAAATAGTTTATAATCACTATCTAATTAATCATATGATTATGTAATCATATCACAAACGGGTTAAGGAATCCTTGCAATTTGCTTGTAGATTTAGTCATCTTTTTGTAAAAGTGGATCGTACGTTTTATATAATTTTTTTTAATTATATAGTTACCCACCAACCCTAGTTGAATTACAGTTTTTGCTTATATTATCTCTTGTGTCAATTAATAATGGATTATGTTATCTATCTATGGAAAATATACAATATTTCTAGATAAATAGTGGTAATTTTGTAATTACCGAACTAAACAATATAATTTGGACTATGAAATGTCTAGTTCGACATACTATGTTAATTATTAAAAAAAATATATTTTATTTTGTGAGGAATTCTATAGATCTAGTTTGAACATTTTTGAAACTAAAAGACCTTGTATTATTGACGAATTAATAATATTAGGTATAGATGAAAAGTTTTTTATTAGGTATATTTTTGAATTCATGAACTACATATTCAAGAGTGATCCAACAAAAATGGTAATCTAAATAGACTTTCTCGCATACGAGATTTTTTCGCAGAAAAATCTTGTATTAAAAATATAGTTTTCCATTCATTAGCTTTACATACATTTTTAATCGCGTACTACTAATAACAAACCGAATTTACTCACACAAAATCCTCATACTAAAAATAAGATTTCTCAATTGTTAGCATTTATACCCTTCTAAATGCGTACTAGCTAGTAGTATAACGGATTATCTTGAACAAAATACTTGTCTTTGAAATACAGTTTCTCATTTATTAGCATTTTTTACATTTTTAGCGGATTTTCACATACTAAATTCTTGTATTAAAGATATTATTTTCTCGTTTATCACTAGCACTTCTATACTCTTTAGTTGTTTGGTCAATAGTAATTAAAGCAAAACGAGTAGAATTCGCCCACAACCAAAAAAGAATGAAAGAGCATTATTAATTGTAGACCATAGTGATTTTTGGAAAACAATTTGCCAATTTGAGTCGCAACATATCAATTCACTATGTTCAACTAGAGTAGTTATTAGTTAGTGTTGGCTAATATAAAGTAATAATCAACAACCTATGCAATCTATACCTTAACATAGTGTTGATTATAATTATAAATGTTGGTACACTTGCAAAAAATTATAATCATGTATTGTAAAAAAAAAAAACAAGAAAAAAAAAAACATTTTAACAACAAGTTATATTAATTTTGCCCCTTCTAAAAGGGCAACGAAACACAAAAACATTTATCATGTAACGTTAAGATCTATATAATAGGGACTTGTCCCTATAATGAAATTGACTTATCATACTCATCAAATGACATTTTCAGACAAATTAATGGACCTAATTTCAATATTGTCCTCTCATTTTTAGATAATGACAACATTCACTTGAAAATTTTATATTTTTGGTGAAATTAATTCCGTATTTGTTGATGGTAATTAATACTATGGAATTCACCAAAATTGGCTAGTTGAAAATATCTATTCTCTGATAGTAATAACATGTAATTCTCCGAATATTTTCTAACTATAAATCATATCTATTGGATGGGAAGTTGCTATCTGAATCTTTCTTTGTTGACACAGTTATTTTTTATAGTCTTCGGTCTTCAAGTTATTAGTACATACTTATTCTCCTCTTGACTAGTAAATTATGGATAATAATTATACAATTACTCATTAGAATTAATCATAGTCTTATAATAAAATGAAAAATGAGAAAGTGTTTTGGTTTCTAAAATTATTATTGCAATGAATTATTTATTCTTAATTTATAATATTATTTTACCGTGACATGTTTTTTTTTTTCCTTCATTTGTTTTCTGTCTATTTACTTTTTTGTTTCTTATTATTATTATTTTTTATTTAATATGATTTATTTCCTAGAAATTATTATTTTGTCCATCAACATCTATCTCTTCAAACGATGAGAATAAATCTAGGGAACCTTTTGTTCATTTTTGCTGTAACTAAGTTTTATGCTTTGATGATTTTAGAAAATTGATGAAAATCGACAATATCTTAATAGATTCGAGTATAAATCCATTGGATGGAGTATAAATTCGTTGGATGCAAGTAAAATTTGTTAAGTATCTTCTTTTACATTATGTTATAATCTTTCGTTATTTGTTTTTAACTTACCTTTGGTTATTAACTTTATATTTTCAAGATCTATTTCACCTATAGATGTTCAAGCTATGAGACGTTTTGCATGAATCTAACAGATGAGGTTCGTAACTCAATTATGTATACATAATTACATGAGCTATGTTGGACCGAATTTGGTCTTGATGAGTGGCTCAGATCCTCTTTAGTATTTTCTACAACTTTGTTGAATTCCTCTTTCATTGTTATAGTGACTGATCTTGTTCTTGGTTGTTCATACATGATAGGAATCTCGATGGCTTGTTGATGATATGAACTTGTGTCTTAATCACTAACATGTCATTCGATATGAAATACACATGTTTAACGAACGAGATTAATACGAAATCTGACGGCTGAAATCAGGAGGTACAGATGTGTACGCTGAGCCACGCGACACTAGATCTCAACTGACAATAAAGATCAACATAAACTATTTGTGTCCGAAAAGAAATGTCTTCAAACTACATAGTCAATATGTGTCCTAAGCCCTTACCTAAAGGTCAATTACATGATTCTTTATGATTAATTATGTTCTTTAACTATTTATTTTTGTTGGCAGTATATATATATTTGTTAATTTTATGTTAAGCATTTGATGTCTCTTAAGCATTTAATTTAATCACCAATTGTCAAAAATTAATGTATACAGTTGATTGGATTTTATTTTTTTTACAAATTTAAGCATTTGAATTAATATAGCAATAGAATCATTCACAAAACTATTTAATTTGGAATCTCTTTCCGGATATACGAATATACTAAAATTTATTGAATTTTTCCTTTTTTTTTTCTTTACACTATTGATCAAATGTCCTTTTCTACGCGTTTTTGTATTTTTAAATCTATTGATTAATTAATTATAATTCCAGCTTAATTAGCGGATATGGTCTCTTCTACGTTAGTTTATGAAAATACCAAAAAAAAATGTATATAAATAGTAAGTAGCGGACCATTGTCTCATGGATAAGTCTATGCTAGTTTTAGACTATAGAGTTTAGTAATTTGAACATTCATTTATTTTTCAAATATTATATAAAATATTGCAGTTATTTAAAAATGCAATTATTTTATGATATTTAAAAAAAAAAAAAAAAGACATACGTTCACAACCCATGTTCAAATTGTTGATCGCACCCACGTCTTCAAGTTCAATAATCATAATTAAAAAAGAAAGTAGAAAGCTTCAACAGGTTAATCTAGTTAAATAAATTAATCGAAGAACTAATCAAACTTCATATAATTAAAACTCTTAGAGAATTAATATATATATATATTATCAATAATATATATATATATATATATATATATAGAATCTCATATATATAATATTATATATTGATTACTAATAAGACAGTTTGTGCTATATTCAAGAGCAGTCAAATGTTGATTTAGTTATAAATATCGAATTCTATACATATTATAATCTGAAACGTTATATGCTTAGTATCTTTCTACTATACTTGATTAGTTGACTTCTATAATTAACATAGAACATTTACACATAGCATATGATTAAAGGAATAACAAAATAAAATCTCGAAACATTTTGTTTTATTTTATAAAATAAGATAACAAAACAAAAGAGCTCTTCATTGATGACGTCATGCTAAAGAGATCACAGATTATAACGTAATTTATGTTCATTGCGGCGCTAAACCATTAAGTCACATTAGCCTACGAGGCAACTCAACGGTTTATAATTTGTCTTTATAATTTATACAAAAAAAAATATTTATTAAGTCCGATTAGTAATTTAAAAGGATAAACTTGAACTCGTTATTCTTATTGATCTTATTAGATAGAGCTCAACAGAGAGAAATCCAAAAATAAGAGAAAAATGAGTAAAAACAACTGAATTCTTTTGATCATATAGTAAAATCCTTAGTGACAGAAAATAGACGTAGCTTTCAAATTAAGAGATCAATTACTATAAATTATACATGTCATTTTGTTTTTTTGTTCAAATCGGTTTTAAAGATCGGAATTGAGATCAAAGTTTTAACACTTATATACTAATGTTGGATGACAATTAACATAAAAGGAAATTTTTTTAATACACTTCCTATTATACGGATGAAAATTTAATAATGCATAAAACAGTTACGACCATGGACTAATGAAGATATTATTTTTAATTTTCCAACACTCTTGTTCTTATTAATAATATTTTTAATGCTGCAACCGTGCAAGAGAAATATTTTATAATTTGATTTCCTATAAAATAATAGTCAAGTATCAATATCAAAAAATATGATGTCGTATGCTCTGATTGAATATATGTTTATTTGCATTTGATCTTGTACGTATTTTTGATGGGGATTGTAAGCAAAAATAAACGTTTTATTTTAGAAAAATGTCTAAAATAAAGTACAATTTACAAATACAATGAACTTATAGCTAATTAAGATTACAATTTACAAATACAATGACTTCACAAGAGATTCTATAAAGTTCACTAATTGTATCGGTTACGAGAAGTTAAGTTACATTTACAGCTCATTTTATTTACGTTTTAAACTTTGTAACTGTTCTTTTTCAGTAATTTTTTTGCAATGACAATTCATTTTACCATCAATTTGCACTATAAGAAAGAAAAATGGAGCTTACGTTTTTATTTTATATAACGATAAGTGTTGTAAGTGGTGTGAAATCTTAATCACTTTATAGTTTAGTGCACTTTTAAGTTTGATGTGTATTTGTCTAATAGATTGGTGGATAATTAAAGAGCCTATTAATTCATTGTATTTAAATCAACTTTTTTTCTTGTGGCTAAAAAGTCTTGCTTTTTTTTTTGAAAAAATATCTTAAAATGAAAGCTTGATTTGGTTTATGTTTAATCAACGTCTAATATAGTTATCATTACCCACATAATTCACAATACAAAGTTTTTTTTTTTTGGTTTTCGCACAATACAAAGTTTTTGCAAGCTTTTATAAAATAACTAAATTTGCATATAAATTTGACCTTTTCATTTTCTCGTCAATAACAAAAAATATATATATATATATATGTATATATATATAAATATCAACCAAAATTACAAATAATTTATATATCCAGAAGAAATCAAAGACTTTATTTGAACCTAAATCGTAGTTAATTATATTTTTCGGTCACAAAAATAATGCATAACAATAACAATAAGACAGTTGATATATATATATATATAATATAATTTGTTTATATATATACATATCCCATTAATATTTCTTACATATGATATATAGTCAAATTAAGATTTCTTTAATAAAAATTTGCTTTATTTCAGATTTTTGTTTAGTTTTAATATTTGATATTAAATAGGTTTTTATTTAATTTGAAACGGATAGATAAAATTCCCAAAAACATGTAAACTAATAATAATAAAATAATAGTAATGAATAAGCATTGTTGTAGCCCTAAGAAGAACCAATTGTAAATGGAAAGCTCGTTCAATTTGTTTTATGACATGATTTAATGATTTATATATGTTTCATATTATTTTTTAAAATTCATATATAACCTTTATATCGATTTTAGTTAGTTTATTTTACTATTGAAACTAACGATTAGCTAACACAAAAAGTCTAAAAACAACGATTTAGAGGTACTTAAAACAATTTATTTGAAAAAGAAAATCAATATTCATCTAAAACATTTTGTATATTTCAATCAATCAAGCAAGCAAACACAAAAATTGACCAAATAAATCAAGTAAATATAAAAAGTAAAATACTGACAGTAAAAAGAAAAACAAAGAAGTACACACAACAGATTAATATTAAATTAAATACAAAAAAATACAAAACATTCCCCAAAATAAGCTATAGTGTTTTTTTATTGATTATTTAAATAAAAAAATTTCTAATTAATTATTTTTCTTCCCATTATAAATACCTTCGTCAGGTATCATCTTAAAACCCCAGAACACAACAAAAGCCACTCTCCTCTGTTTTCTTCTTCCTCTTCTGTTTCAATGGCGACTTCTAAGCTTGACACAACCAGCTTACTCTTCGCTCTCTTATCCAAATGCACTCTCTTCATAACTCAAACCAATCTCGCTTTAACTCTCTTCATCGTCTCTTTCACTTACCTCTCCATTTCTCTCTTCTTCTGGTCTCATCCCGGAGGTCCCGCCTGGGGAAAATACTTCCTCCACCGTCGCCGCCACGTCACCTCCGTGATTCCTGGACCGAGAGGCTTACCGTTCATCGGAAGCATGTCGTTAATGTCATCAAACGCTTTATCTCACCGTTTGATAGCCGCAACCGCGGAAATTTTCGACGCTAAACGTTTAATGGCGTTTAGTTTAGGAGAAACACGCGTGATCGTCACTTGCGATTCCGATGTCGCTAAAGAGATTTTAACCAGTCCGGTTTTCGCTGACCGACCGGTTAAGGAATCGGCTTACTCGTTAATGTTTAATCGAGCGATCGGTTTCGCGAATTACGGTGTTTATTGGAGAACGCTGAGAAAAATCGCGTCTAATCATTTATTCTCACCGAAACAAATCAAACGCAGCGAAACGCAACGGAGTCTGATCGCGAATCAGATCGTGAATTGTTTGAAAAAACAGAGTTTGGTTACGATTCGGGAAATCGTTAAAACGGCGTCGCTTAACAACATGATGTGTTCGGTTTTCGGGAAGAGTTACGAGATTGAAGATGAAGACGATGAAGTGATTGAGCTGAGTGGTTTGGTTGAAGAAGGTTATGATTTGCTTGGGAAATTGAATTGGACCGATCATCTTCCTTGGTTATCGGAACTTGATCCACAGAGGATTCGGTTTAGATGTGCTGAGCTTGTACCGAAAGTAAACCGGTTTGTTAACCGGATTATCTCTGAGCATCGTGAGGAGAGAGTTCGAGGTGGTGGTGATGAGAAGTCGCCGAGTGATTTCGTTGATGTGTTGCTTTCTTTGGATGGTCCGGATAAATTATCCGACCCGGATATGGTCGCCGTTCTCTGGGTATGTACACGTGGCTTTTTCTCTCTTTTTTCATCTAAATTAAGAACAAACACAAGAAATCATTTTTAAAGTTGCTAAACATTGGTGTTTTTTTTATTACAACCCCGAAATCCGAACATTACTGAAATTATTTTATTTTAAATTTTTGAAAAAAATAGCCTATAGTTTACATATTTTTAGCTTAAATTAACTAAAATGATTGGGTTTGGATTTTTAAATAGTGTCATTTTAGCTTTAATTTAGGTAGTTAAATTAATAAAATTATTTTTTCTTTATATATTTAAATAATTCCATTTTTTCTTTTCTTTTTTTCTTTTTTTGAAAATTCATGTAAAATTATCAAAAAAATTTTTAACTCAAACTCTTAATAACCAGAAATGATGTATTTTCTTTATTTTAAAAGAAAACATTTTTTTAGTTATATTCTTAGCTTTTTAGTTTTTTTTTTGTTAAAGCTTAGCTTTTTAGTTACTGTCTAAGAAAAAGAATACCGAAGAATTTGCATATCTATTGTCGTACTTTGTGGATAGTGAGAGAATATAAAAATTATTGTGATTATTGAAATTTTTGGATCGTAAAATTTAGGCATTTAAGGACTCAAAAAAAAAAGTTTAAGACATTTTTTTTTGTTGACCAGAAAGAAAATGCCATTTTAAGTAAAAGATACTAAAAATATTCACATTATTTTACAGGAAATGATATTTAGAGGAACTGACACGGTGGCTGTATTAATCGAGTGGATTCTCGCTAGAATGGTCCTTCATCCGGAGATTCAATCGACGGTTCACAACGAACTCGATCAAGTCGTGGGAAAATCAAGAGCCGTTAAGGAATCCGACGTGGCAGCTTTACCATATCTAACGGCTGTGATTAAAGAAACCCTAAGGCTTCACCCACCGGGCCCACTTCTCTCATGGGCCCGCTTAGCTATCACAGATACGATCATCGACGGTCGACATGTACCTGCGGGGACCACAGCGATGGTGAATATGTGGGCCATAGCACATGACCCACACGTGTGGGAAAATCCATTGGAGTTTAAACCGGAACGGTTTATAGCGAAGGAAGGTGAGGTTGAATTCTCGGTTCTTGGGTCGGATCTAAGGCTTGCACCATTTGGATCGGGTCGTCGGGTTTGTCCCGGGAAGAATCTGGGTTTGACGACGGTGTCGTTTTGGGTTGCGACGTTGTTGCATGAGTTTGAATGGTTTAAACCGTCTGATGAGAAGACCGTTGACTTGTCTGAGAATCTTAGGCTCTCGTGTGAGATGGCTAATCCTCTTGCTGCTAAATTGCGCATCAGGCGTAGTTTAAGCGTATAAGGTTTTTTATACACAAGATGAAAGAAACAAAAATAGTGTGCGAGGCAAAAAAAAAAGTAGTGTGCGAGGCAAAAAAAAAAAAATAAATAAGAGAAGGCTATGAAGCTTTTTTATAATTTTATTATTAAATTAAACTAACATCTATTGATACGTATAAGTTATAACGTGTTCCGTGGTGTGAGAAGTGATGTGCTGTAAATATAATGAAAAAGTTAATGAAATTTATGCTTTATTGATGTGTTATAGTATGAGCTAATCATCAAATGGAAACTTAATTAATTACTATGGATTATTAGTTAACTCCGAAATTTTGGGAAACGATCTTTGCCTGAATGCGAACAAACCCCTGATTACAAGCATTATTATAAATAAATAAACATATAATTGAATATAGTGTAATTTTTTTAATTAATTGATACCATAAAGTGATGTATAAAGATTATTTTGTTTCAATTTATTTGATGTTTTAAATTTTAATGTAAAATTAACTATTTTTAATGTTTATAGCTTTTGGTATCCAGTAAAATTTGGCTGAATTTTTAAAAATAATGTTAGAAAAGTTTTAGTTTATGAAACATAGAAAATTGATGAATTTAAAATTGTGATGCAAAAAGTTATAAAATCATTTTAAATGAAAATAGGGAGTGTTTACTTTATATTTAAGGTTTAACTTTTATAATTTAAATTTATAAAGTACGATAAAAAAATATTTATAAAATACGATTTAGGATTCGGGTTTTAGATTTTAGAGTTCAGAATCTAAACCTAAAACTTTAAGATGAATCTAGATTAATTATTGAAAAAATATAGCTCATTTTATTAATTTTCATATACAGTTTAACATATTTATTAAGAATCCGATACAAAATATTAAAAACAAATAAATGATGGATTTATTACGTTATATACCAATCTATGATAGTGAAACATTTTATATATATGGAAATAATTCAAATGTTATGTATATATGGATATATCCTTAAATATTCAAAATATCAACCGACAATGCTGGTAAAATGTATATTTAATATGAAAAATCCAAATAAATCTAAGGAGTTGTTTTCACATTTTTTGCCTCAACCAAATTATATAAAAGATTCTTCTTCATAAAAGTTGCAGATTTGACATACCCTGTCTCTTTATTGTTTTTGTTTTTGTCTCTTTTTTTATGTATAATTCTACTATTCTTGTCACATTACAAAAAAAATTATAAACGTTCGTATATATATATATATATATATATATATATATATTCACGTTATTCATTATTTATATGCTATTCATTTTTGTTGGTTTGTAATGATATATTTTATTATTCATATATAATTATAACTTTGAAAATAGAGTGGTCAGCTTTCACTTGAAATAACTAAACAATCTTATTTGATCTAATTGCCACAAACTAAATTTATGATATGATAAAGCATTTTTAGCAATTAACAACTTAGTTAACTTGCCTAAATCAACTAAACACTATTTAAAGACATTTGATCTTAGGTATACATCAAGATGGAAAACCCCTAAATAAATATTTTATAGCTTTCACATGTTTAATTTATTTCATCAAACAAACTTATCTTACTAATTAATAGCGAGTTGATAAAATGGAAAAGAAAAGGAAAAAACATTTTAAATGATAAGTACGAACCTAATTATTTGTTTAATGAAAGAAGATATTGACTGAAAACACTTTCAAAATGTAATCCAACATATAATAAGATAACTAGGGTTAGAGAATTTAAAATGATGTATATAAAAAAAGATTGCGACATATGAATTATTAAAGAGTGATGGCATTTTGATCCAATGAGAAGTAGCGACATAAGTATTTGGGAGAGAACAAAATATGACAAGATTTGTTGAATTAATTGTGGTCTAATCATATATGAAAACTGAGAGATCTTTTAAAGTGGACAAAGTATCTATAAAGGAATTTATTTGGTCCAAGCATCTTTACTTGGTTGATGAGATACCTTCATAATTGACGTCATGTATGTTTCTCAAACTGTATTGATATCTATTACATTAACTTTTATTTAATTTTTAAATTTAGGCTAAAAGAGCTAATTTCCGAATTTTGTAGGAAATCTTAATTTGTTATGTAAAAAATTTAAAGTGATAAAAAAAAAACAGAATGGTGAGAATTTTTTTTTGTAGAGATTCATCTTTTATAACGTGTTTTTTATCTCTTATATGCATTTCGTGAAATGAGTTGCATCTTCAGTTTTCTCCTCCTCTTCTACAAACCCTTCTCAGACATGTCGTAACATTATGGTGTTTCAGAAAATTCAGTCTATCTCAACTAAGTTTTTTTCAAATTTTTATTGGAGAAACTTGTCATTTGCAATTATGATTGTTATTCAGATTTTTACAAAATCGGATCATATTGAGTTTGAAGACTATTGGTCTTGATATTTTCTATATGGGTTTAGAGCACTGTTGTGAATAACTGATTTTTATTTCTTCACAAACTCGTCCGGACTCAACTAAATCTCGACGTATTTCAAGTGAAAGATGCCATCATTTTCAATCAATCTTATAGTTGTTGTTCATCTGAACAGAGTTTATAGTATAATTGCCATCTATTTTCTTAAGGTTGATTAGGACTTTTTGGATTTAAGTTTCGTGAATTGTACTATTATTTTAGTTTTAAACATTATGCTATTTTTTTACTCTGTAATCTTTTTTATTATTTTAATTTTGGGTTTTTATCAATTTACAACCGTTTCATTTACATTTCAGTAGTGATCCTTAAAAATTTAAAATGATGATCATAGATAATAAAACTTGTTATATGGTTTCACCAACAAAATAGAATGTTTAAATTAGTAGCTTTGATGATCCAAAGACATGGTGTATTAACTTATTATAAGAATGTTTGAGAAACAAATATCGCTAAAAAGTCTCTTAAAATATGTGAAGCTTAAATATTCATCAACAACTAAACATGTTAAAAGAAACTAATAATCTAGCATAGAGATTTTTTTTTTTCTGATAAAGTTAGCATGAAAAATTTGTAATAGATAATTTTATAAAATATATTTTTAATGAGTCATCGAAAGAAAAAATATCTAAAATACCACTACTACCATAATATTCTTAATGAAACTTAAATCATGCAAAACCATTTGTGTCTTTTTATTTATTCTTTTGAAAATTCACTTTTAAAAAATATTCTAGTTATAATCTTTATGGGAATGACTATACTTTAGTCCAAAGAAAAAAAAAAAAAAAAAAGAGATTGGAAATGGGCCTATCAATGTAAGTGTCTATCAGTTTATCGACAATAGTATGGGCCAGATTTAATAAACATTTTTAGGTTCAAATAGATACAATTTCGAAGATTATAAAAAAGCATCATTATTTTTCACAAATGATAGGAAATCAGATTCCAATAATATTACATATTTGGTTGGTACTTTAATTAGTTGATTGAGCTGGTGTAGCCATTTCTTCCATGGTCCTTGATAATGAAACCGTTGTCGGAGCCAGGTTTCCGACAAAGCCTAAGATGAACGCCGGGATCATAATGAGTCTCCGTCGAATTATAAACGACAGAGCCATTTATAATCTGAACATTACTGTTAACAAAATGATTCCCATCATTATTGCTACGGTTCTTTGATTTTGTGTTTTTCTCTTCTTTACCAAGTCGTTCTCCTTTCTTGTCGCTATTCGCTGACCGTATGATTTCCATCATAGCTCCTTTGTTTTCACCTGTATTAGAATTAAACTTGAAAGTTAAAATAGAGTTTAGTGTTGTTAGATCATCTCTAAATGACGTGTTAGGATCATTTAATAAAAGTTAGTAAAATACCTAAACCATTTATATAAAATACATAACCAATATATTCATTTTTGACAACCTGAAATTGTTATGACGCTTTGTGTGCCCATGATAAAATCATCAAACTCGGATTGTTGTTGTTGATGCTCCTCATTTGGTTCACGCATGACACCTGGTGTGTGCATGCTGACTTCATTAGACTCATGTTGTTGTTGTTGTTGTTGCCGCTCCTCGTTTATTTCATGTACGAGGTTTGTTTTATCTGATAACATAAATACGTTTTGATGATCTGCTTGCCTCGCCTTAGGTGGTTCATCATGTTTTTTTGAAGACATATTTGGATTGGCGTTTTGGACTTCCTTTGGTGGGAATTGTGGTTGAGGCGCCAAAGGAGTTTTCTCTGATAACGTAAGCACGTTTTTCTGATGAGCGGTGTCATGTTCTTGTCTAACCTTAGTTTGCTCATGTTTTAACATAGAGCTTGGTGAGTGAACCTGTTTCACTTTAGCCTCATGAAAATCTTTTGGTGTGGACATCGGTTGAGACGCAATAGAGGTTTTCTCTGGTAACGTAAGTACGTTTGTACGATGAGCGCTCTCTTGTTCATGTCTAGACTTAAGTGGGTCATGCTTTAATATAGACTTTGGCAATTGAACTGAACTCGGTTTAGCCTCTTTGACTTCATTTGGTGAGGACATGCGTTGAGATGGTACGTTTATTTGATGAGCGTTTTGGTCGTTTTCTTCCCTAGGCTTAGGTGGGTCATATTTTAGTATAGACCGTGGTAACTGAACCGGACTTGGTTTAGTTTCTTGAACTTCTTTTGGTGGAGACATCCGTTGAGGTGGCATAGGAGTTCTCTCAGATAATGTAAGTACGTTTCTCTGATGAGAACTCTCGTGTTCATCTCTAAGCTTAGTTAGGTCATGTTTTGTATACCATGGTGATTGAACCAAACTCGGTTTAGTCTCTTGAACTTCGTCTGGCGAAAGAGGAGGTAATGGTGGAGATAGAGATTGGAGCGGCGGGGACGGTGGTGGATTGATGATGTGGCGAGGAGAGGATGTGTTGATGACGTGACGTGGAGGAGGAGATGGGTCGCGTGACGAGTATGGTGTGGGTCGGACGATGCTTGAGAGACGGTACCAAGAACGACCGCTACGACCTGAACGGTTCGACATTAGTTAGATTTTGTGGTATAGTTTATTGGTTTGATACAAATGATATATGCACTGGTTTTGGATTTATATAAGGTATGGTTTATATATAAGTGAGTTATTATTGTTTATATGTTTCGTGTTATGATAAAATTGTTAGAAAAAATTAAATAAATGTAACGAGGAAGGTATCGGATGCAAGCTTTTATAAACTACATTTCAAGATTGGTACCAATTGCAATATAATAAATATTATGTTCATGGCAATATAACGAGACTTCACAATATTTTTCTTCTGTGATGGGTTTTCTTATTGTGAAAAATATATAAATCGAATTTTGACAAGTTTTTTGCGTATGTACTTTGGTGATGCGATGCGAAACTTAAAAAGAAAAACTATAATGGGTTTCACAAATTAGATTCACCATAACTAAATTTATTAAAATCCTGGTTTATATTAGTTTTTGCGTCAAACTAATTATGGGTAATTGAAAAACTAGATACTTGGAAAAAAAAAATCACCATAACTAAAATCCAATAAAAATTCTTTTTATAGGTTTTAACAAATTATAATAAAAAATATTGATAGGAAAATGAATGAATTCTATTTTTCAACTTCAAAAACAAAAGTACTAGATAACTTATACATTACAAAAACAAAAACACTTTTTTTTTTTTTATTAACCGATGTGATCCTAAGTCAAAACTCAGACTAATCAGGGCGAAACTCACACTATGTTAAACTCACCCATTTTAAAAAAAGCCTCTTCCAAAGTGAATCGAATCTAGATGACGGAAATCTCAGCCGGAACCCCTTTACCAACTGGATCATCCACATTGGTCCAAAAAATATTTCTTACACACCATATGTGACATTGTGTAAGAATATATTACTGAATAATATGTACTCCACCAATATCTTCACTCTAATTGCCATGATTATTACAATTCAACATTTGCAAACACACAAGTATATAACAAACAAAAATGTTATAGAATATTTTGCATGTATGTATAATGAGACTCATAATACATAGATCCAAATATTGGATTTCTAAGGCCATTTAGTGAACTCAAAGACTTTAAGTACAATATCAAGACCTGTTGGGATTTGCCAAATGAAAAGAAGAACATTTGCTACATTCAATGCAATGTGTAAATTCCTCGCCGTCTCGTTCCCTTTCTGCATCGCCGGTACTAATGCTGCCGCCGCTGCCCATAGCACCGTAATCCCTGCCACCACAACCACCACCGCCAACTCAAATTTCAATTTTTAATAAATGTAATGTTTATGAAATTTTCAAATTTTTATAAATCTTTCTTATTTCATCCATTTTATTTTATAAGATGTTTCAGCTATCTAATATTTTTTTACATAATAATCTTCATGCATTCATGATTCACTCAAAACATCTTATAAAACAAAATAAAGAGTACACATCTTTCCTAAAATCTAAATTCGGATCAAAACTAAAACCATATCAAACCAAACCAAACCAGATCAAGTAACCACTCTACAATATTTTCAGCTATTTCTTCCAATTTCGCATTAACCATAAATCTATAAGTAAACAAGACACGAGATTTGTTAACGAAATACCTGCTCCGGCATAAAGATGAGGACCAGGGAAGAGTTTACCGGTACGAAGATAAGTATTAGCACCACCAAACACAGCTTCCAAAACACCAAACCCTAATAAAACCGAACCGGCATCAAAATGTTTATCTCTATAAGATCCTTTAACCAACTCTTTCCTCTCTTCAGTCAACCGTTTGATCTCAATCTCCGTCGCTGAAGGAGGCGAAACAACGGTCGAACCATCAGGTGAAACCGGAGTTGGTTTAAGTTGTTTCTTAAGTTCGTTGATTTCGGTTTGGATCGTACGGACACGTCTCCATTGCCAACCTAAGTAACCAGCGTATAAAGTGTATGCGAATAAACCTCCCATTACTATTGGATGTATTAATGCAAATGATCTTCCTTCTAATATTCCGAATTCTCCTCCAGCTGCTATTGCATCCTTTACAAATATGAAACAAGATTGTAGATTTCTTAATCAAGAACACAAAGAAAGTTGTTTAAATAGCCAATAGTAAAGACTTGCTTTTTTGAAATTCTTTAGACTGAAATGAAGTTTTCGAATGTATTGAAATGTGCCAAAATGTGGCAATATGATTGAAAAATGAGAATTAAGCCAAGGAAACCGAACTGGATTTTGTTTACCGGTTTTAATTTGGCACCAATAATTTTAACATAAACCGAACATTCAGTTCAATTCAATCCGGAAACCAAACAACAGACTTATACATTTTGGCAACTCAACTATAAATCTAAAATCTCGAAATCATTTAGTTTCGATCAATCGATCTCCCAAAAGATTGACATTTGACTAATCTTCCCTTTATCAACGAAATTATGTGGTTATTTTGTAAAATGTGAAACTATTGAGGTAAAATTAAAGCTTTTCAATTACCTGAGGATCGAGCAAGAAAGGCAATGCAACGAGACCAAGAGGAAGAGAGGCTGATTTAAGGAGTTGGAGATGAGTGTTCTTAGGATTGGAGGGTACTACCGGAATTTCACATGATTGTGATGGTTTTGAGATGGGTTTGAGTGAATTTAAGGTTTTAGGGTAATGAGTATTGCGAGGAAGAAGATGAAGTGTAGAGAGACAATGAAGTGTGTTCGCCATACTCTTCTTCTCTCTTTCTCTAGCTTTGTGACAAAGAAGGTTATGGCAAAAAGATATGAATTCATAACCATAGAAAACAAATAGATAAGAAAGATCTTTGTGGAAATTATACACGTGTCCAAATAATAGACACTGACATCAAATTGTCAAAAAATGCCTTTTTTTGTTAACTAAATTTATTTGCCTATTTTAGCATTGAAAATATTGATTTTGAAAGATTCTGAGATTTTAGTCCGTAAATAAACTATTTTGATTCGTAAAATTTTCACTTTATGGATTGTATTAAGTAAAATATGCTATTGGTCTAAATTTAGAGGTGTGAAAAATTCCCAAACCGAAATTCCCGAATCCGAACTCGAACCAAATTATTAAATAAACCGAGTGGAATAGAAAGATCTACACCGAGCTACCCGGTCACCAACCGAACCGAAGTTGTATAAAAGAAATCCGATGCGGATCAAGTACATAAATAAATAAACATAGGCCATGGCGGATTGTTGTCAGTCTAAAAAACGGAGTGGTCTAATCCGCACCTCATATAAACCGCTGCAACCGTCGCAACCATTCGAAGTTAATATCCATATACATTCATAAACCCTTAAATCCGAAATTTCTTCCCTAATCTCTGAATTGAAATCCCTGAATCTCTACTCATCAATCTCTTAATACTTTATCGTCTTCCTCACACAGTTCTTATAGTCGACGCATACCGAAATCGGCGGTTTCGTGCAATACGACCGATCTTTTAGCCGTTTTCGAACTAAAAGCGGATTAATCAACCTTTGTTCAAGAAATAAACCTCATCCATAAGAGTTCTATAATTCCTTTCACCCATAACAGGATCTCTTTTCTTCCATTCCTCAAGCAACTCAAGAGCTTCATTACCTCTACCATCTCTACAAATCTCACCCAAAATTGTATTATAAGTCAACATATCAGGAGACATTGAATTCCTCAACATATCAAAAACAACTTCAACAGCTTCATTCAATCTCTTCTCCAAAGCAAGACTACAAATCAAAACCATATAACAACTTCCACTAGGAACCATCATCTCCTTCCTCATCTCTTTATAAAACCCTAAACCTTGAACAACTCTTCCTTTCTCACAAAGACCTTTCGTTAAGTAACTAAACGTATAAGCATTTGGTTCAGAACCATAAAGCGCCATTTCACGGAAAACTCTTATAGCTTCATCGATTTCTAAACACTTAGCATAAGCTTTGATGATCATGTTCAACACGTATGTATCTGGAATCACACCATTCGTTTTCATCTGCTTAGTCAATGATCTCACCGCGTGAAGATACACATAACAAACGTTTAGTTTGTTGAATCTCTTGAGTAATGAAGAGAAAAGCAGAGTATAGGTTTCGAGATTTGGTTTTGTTGAATCTGATCGAAGCAATTTGTTGTAAACATCGAAGGATTTGTTGAAGAGAAACTTACGACCACAGCAGAATCTGATGATTGTGTTGTAAAGAGCGATGTCGATTTCGCAAGCTCCGGCGATTACTTCTTCGATTAGGGTTTCGGTTAACTTATTCCTTTTTCCGTTGATTGATTGTTTGATCATTGTGTGGTAAGCTTCGTGGTTGTGTTTGTAGTTTCGTTGTTGAGATGTCCATCGGAAAATGTCGAGTGCTAGATCTGGATCGGTTTGTGCTCGTAACGCCGTGACTACATCGGAATTAGTGAATCCTGGTTTTAGATTTTGGATCCATGTCTCGAATTGAGTTTCCAGTGGTGTTCGGGTTCGAGTCCGGTTTGACGAGTCCGGCGGCGATGGGATGGAAGAGAAAGATAGAGATAGGCGGCGATTTAAAAAGTGCGTCGGAGATAAATTCCAAGCGCGGTTTGCTGGGGAGAGAAGGATGAGGAGGCGTCGGAGGGAAATCGCCGACATCGTAATCAGCCGGAGAAGGAGAGGTTTAAAGTTTCTAGAAGAAGCCGCTTCTCCGGTATTGAGATAGGTTGGTGGTGGGAATTGAACTGGGCTTTAATATATTTACTAAACTAGGCCCATTTCATGTTTCTTCACAATTTGTTTGTCAAGTAAATATATTTTCTAAAAATTGCTATTCCTTAATTCTTCCTTTCGAAAATAGCATTATTAAAAACGATAAAGCTTTCGAATTGAAGAATATTTGGGTGTTTGTAACAAATTACATCAATTAAATGTACACTTTGCAGCTTGCCTTAGCGGTAAAGGATAGGGAGGAATGGCAAGACATGCAACTGCGTAAAACAGTTACAGTTCTAAACACAGTCCCATCTCATTTAGCAAAGTGGAAAGCACATTTTGGTTTTTTAAATTGTAACGTCGATGTTACATGGGAAAAGGGAAACCTAAATCAGGAGTGGAATGGACACTGAGAGATGAAATCGGCGACGTCAAATGGTTTGGAGCTAAGTGTTACCCTCTTGCCATATCAACTCTTCATGTCGAAGTCAAGGCTCTTATATGGACTATGCAATGCTTAGATAATATGGGAAAACAAGATATGATCTTTGAAATGGATTGTTTTGTGTTTTACAATGCTCAGACTAACAAGGATGCTCAGCTAGCCATTTAAAACTTTATTATGGGGGCAAATAAGCATTGGTGGTGTCTAAAACCGCTTTTTATCCATGTCAAGAGAGATGAATATGGTGGCTGATAGTTTGGCAAATCACATTTCTAATTTTTCTTTCTATTATGCGGTTTTAGATTATTCAGTTCCGACCTGATTTAAGATTTATGTTTTAAAAAACAGGTTTAGTCGATTGTTTGAAACATTAACTATCATAATGAAATAATGAAGCTTTGTTTGATGAGTAAAAAAAAGAAGTACACTTTGCAGTTAATTGACAAATGCATGACATGAAAAGTAAAAGTGTCAAGACCAAAAACTCTATTAATACTAAAAATATTTATTTAGAAGAAACAGAAGGAAATTTCTATTTATATCCATTTAGTTCTAAGCTTATTTGACCGGCATGCAACATCGCTTTATAAATTTTCCTACATTGAAACATTCAACGTCCATAAAAGTAAACGATTTTTTCTTTTGTCTAGTGTGGATGAAAAAAGTAAAACATGTATAAAGCTGTGTAAATAAAAATAATAAAATAAACCTAATTAAAAAAAAAAACCTAGTTATAAACTCTTAAGAAAACATTTAGAGAAATTAAATATTGAAAATGTATCAAAGAAAATCAACCACATGTGATGTAAAGACTATCATTTGCGTTGCTTCGCTCCTTTAAATTCGATTTCTACGGAATATAAAATCACATATATGTTTGATCAATTCCGACAGAACCAAATATCCAATTAAAAATCTGGTGGATAAGATATTTTGACCGTTTTATTTAACCGAGATTAATTGGGTTCGCCTGAATCACCTAACTTAACATATATATATATATATGTAAAACTTATCCATCCATTTATGTGAAACTTATCATCACTAATCTTGGAAGAGTGACATCGGTGAGAGATTCTCAGCATTGACTTAATCTCCTTGTTTGCTTTAGGTCAAGCTAAACCATTAATAGTAGTTTTCGTTCAATGTTTTAATTAGTTAGCGATTTCCACTTTATTCCTTATAGTTGAAAACAGTTTTAAACCAACTTTTATTTAATCAATTTCTTTATGTTATTCCCTATAAATGTTGAACAAGTTAAAATTCACCTAAACAGTACGTATTATTGATTTGTTTTTCGTAGCCATTTGAAAAATTATCCAATTTCTTAGACCATATAGAAAGAATGGATGATCGAATCTTATCTTCGACTTTAAGACTTTTCATTCCACTTCATAAAGAATCCTTCAATATGAAAATATATAATAACTAAAATTAAAAGACTTGACGACAAGTGTCCAGTAAAACATTGGCGTCACGTTAGAATCAAAGTTTCTCCATTTAAAACCACTTTCTAATAAGAATATACTACTTGTAACTTTTGTAGAAATAATATATGTTAATATTGCGAGTATATATTTAAATTCTCATCCTAAGAGCCGTAATCAAGTAGATGAAAAAGAAAGCCTTCAAGCATATATGTGGCATCTTTCCGTAATAAATAGAAATTTTATTTTCCAAAAACTTATAAAACTATTTCTGGAGGTCGGTTGATTATATCATTAATTTGGTTGCATAATTGGGTATAGTTAGTCTTATATATCAGTAGTTGTTAATTTGGTCGACCAGTACGCGGCTAACTTATGATTATAACAAACCACAAAATCATATAAAAGAAAGTATTGTTAACTTTTTTTACTAAAATGTAATCTATCGGTTGAATATATAAATTGAAATGATGGCACGGTAACGATACTAAATAACTCATTAGACAAACGGCAATTTTTTTTTTTGTTGTAAATCAATATATTGATATAAGTAAACTAATTATGATTAGCTAGTCGTCCCACGGAATAAATAAATGAAACATTGGTTTGTAGTCCTCAATAAATATTAATATTTTATGGTCTTTATTTATGTAAAAATTTAGATTATGGTGGTAAATTTTCATATTGATACGTTCTAGACACCCGAATTCGACCAACATAGAATACATCATTGTTTTACTTTACGTTCTTTCATTATTATATTTTTTTTCATATTTTACAATAAACCAATTAAAAATAATGATTTCTTTTTTTCTTCTTGTAGTCTCCAAAAATTTGGGACTGATACTGTGTAAAACGATTCTTTCTTTTCTCTAATTTGTGTCCCTCTAAATCCTAGCTACGGCTATGAGTTGTTGATATATTGATCCTCTACAATAAATGGTTTTGGTTGGTTTAACGTCTATGTATGTATCCTAAACCGGTTGATCCTAACTTCTGCCTAATTTGTCCAAATACATAGCACAATTTGATTTTCAAAAGGTGGTGTTTGGTTGGCTTTTCCATTTTTTTCTCTTTACGCTTTGCCACTAAAAGCAAAGACAACAAAGAACCATTATGTCAAGTATTAATTGGTCATCACTAAATAACAAAGAAAACACAATTATATATTTGTATATACACGTGTTCGTACAGGATTAAAAATCGTGCAAAACATAAAAAGAAAAGAAGACAAAGGAAGCATGAAATCTTATAGGTAAATGTATTTTTTTCATTGATTGATATTTTCTTTTCTTGCAATCATGTTTTTGTAAAGATTGTTTTGTATAAAAGAACTAAAGTTTTGGTTTGGCCAATTTGGTTCGTCGACACTAAAGAGTAAAGAGTATAAAGTTCGATGTTTCCACGATCGTCAACAATGAGCAGAGAAAAGTAATGAATTTGCCCGTTAAAGGTTAGACATGAATTTGATTAGTGACGTTGAAAAACAAATTATACAATTTATTATTAGTGCCATTAGTTGGGTTAGAAATGAAAGCAAGAATTTAACTTAAAATGAAAAGACTAGCAACAGGACATCAAACATTTTTCGGTAGAATTGATGAATGAAAGATATATTGATGACTTTATAACAAAACTTGATTATGATGTAAATTCTGTGAAATCCAAAATATTCACATGTGTGTAAACGGATTAATATTTTCTAGGATTTCTATATTGTTATTATTTTTGTATCCAAGAGGTTATGGACTTCGATAATGGTCCATTCATATCATACTAAGAGCTGACTAATTATTAGTCTTCTTTCCGACGATGAGATCCAAACCTAGGATTTTAAGACACATTCTTTTCGACTTTGATCCCTAATGTACGAGTAAAAAGCTACATTCGTTTCAAAACCGACCATAAAAATGTTTGAACCGTTAATCTCATCAAATAATAAACCACCATATATTAGACTTTAATTTTTTGAAATTAAATTATATGAATTGCTAATACCATATTTCTATGTAATTGCAATCTCATTTTTGTAAAACAGCTCAACAATATTTTATAAGTTTTGTCACCTTGTATATCTTGGTAGCTATACCTACCCCAATGCGGCCATACTCCATCGAAGATATATACTATGAACTATAAATCAAATAATTATACTAATTGGTTCTATTATTAACCTTGTAAAAAGACAATTAACTCTACACGTGAAGCTGCATTTTTAGTGAATTGCATGCATGTGATTTTTCCAATCATTGTTTCATGTAATATCACGTCATTGTTTTTTTTTATCGTTTAAGAACTGTCTTTTCTGTCAGTGATTGAATTGGATTCCTGTAATTTATTCATTTTTGAATTTTATTAAATTAAAACTATTAAGGTACGGATTGAAAAAGCGAATTTTAATGTAAGGTTTAAATGTTTGTCTTTATATCCGTGATTTGCGGTGATAATGTATATATATGACGCTATCAATTATAGCATATATTCGAGTTACGAAGTAGATTGAATTATGTAATTAAGTGGATGATGACAATGAAATATTTTGCTAATCTTTCATTATGTTTTATAGGACTACTTTAATTATAATCTGCTATTAATATTCATGTCACTAACTTTTATTTTGATAGTTATAAGCTAAACTTTTGAAGCAACTGAAAAGGTCTTTCCTCGAAATTATGCCTCTTCAAAAATCGTACTTAAGAGAGTTTTAGGTAAAACGAAAGTAATAAATCTGATTTGTACTAAACTAAAAAGACTAACTAAGATCTTATTGTCAGAGATCGACTGTACATCTATAGCTTAGCTCGGTCCATTTTGAAAATCAACTCGTTTAAGTAGTCCCAATAAAACTCATCCCGCGTAGTTAAATAAACACTCCTAATTGTGATCGTAAGATATTTAAATGATAACACCACACATTTCTCTTACGGCAGATCGATGTTCTTATTCTTGTTGTTGGTTGTATTTTTAAAATTTAATAAATTGGAATATTCGTGTCATAAAATTAGTGCTGCTCTCTAGGAAAATAAAAATTTCAAAAAAATCATTTTTCGCCAACCAAGTTGACTTTTTTGAAGTTTATCTTGTCACGATCGATGATATATAGTTGCAAGAAGTTTCTTGTAATGCCTACGAGAGAATAATTCAGCTACCGTATCTATCTACTATCAAGTGGTTTGCATTCATTATTTACCCCATTTTATTGCTCAATTGGATTTTAGGTAGAATGTGAGAAGATAATAATATACTATTTGTTTTATATGTTTTGATGAACACTCAATTCCTTAATTTTGAATGTTAGCGAAGTTTACCTATTTTCACGTTTTTAAAACGTAATTTCACTATAGTACAGTTAGAAATATGAACATTATTCTTAAAACTTGTTAGCTACAAATAATCAGGTCGTAAAAATTATTTTATACGATTGTATGAAATAATCATAAAACGCAAAAATAATTTTTCCAAACGATTTTCATTCTACACCGTTAATTTATTTTTGACCATTTTATTTGTATTTTACACCGTTAATTTTTATCGTTATTTATGATTAACACAAAAAACTATAATAAATTCCTTATGTGGTGTGGTAAAAGTTAACAGTCTAAATCATAAGCTAGTGAAAGCACCTGTGACCTATTGATCAAGGATTTAATAGTTTTTATATCAGGTATGGGGTTCGAATCCTAGAGAATGCATTTTTTTCAGATTATTGAGGCAAAACTTATCGGAGGTTTCAGCGTGCAGTATGTAAAATCGTCCGGTTTCGAGAGTCAAGGGTTAAGTTGTCTATCGTAGTAAATGGTGTCATGTCTAACCACCTGTCGTATATTCGTGTATTGCAGGCAGATCTGCCATATTGAACTCGTCCATGAAATCTTACAGGTAAATCATCATTGTAATAAAATTGTATCAAATATCATAATAATAATGTAATAGTCTCTAAAAAAAATATTGATAAACATGCAAACAAACAAGAATTACTAATAAAGTAATAATGATTATGGCTTAAGCATCTTTTATTTAAACCGAAGCTCCCCTTCTACAAGCGATTGAACCATTCAAACCAACCGAGCGGTAAAACGGTCTAACCCAATATTTCTTAAAATACCGAAACTACCCTTAACTCGTAACTATCTTCTTCTTACGTCACGGCTAAAAGATATTTCGTAGTGTTCCTCTTCTTCTTAAAATCTCCGTTCAAAATTCGTCAGTCTCTTTCACGACTCTTTCTTTCTCCCTGATCATGATTCACGTTTCTGATTATAATTTCTCCACCAAATCCGAATATCTTTTCATAGAACATTGAAAGGGAGAAAAAAACAGAATCGACGAAATGATTGTCTTCTCCATGAGGATTCTCCGGGATTCGATTCTCTTATTACTGGTTTTATCGGTGGTTTTTTTCTTAGCTCGAGTTGTTTTATTCAAAACTGGATTAATCTACACAGTGAAGAAATGGAAGAAGAAGATCATCGATTCGTTTCACGTTTACCAATTCTACAAAGTTCCTGAGTTCAACGACAACGTCCAAGAGAATCAATTACATCGTAGAGTCCACGCGTATTTGAATTCGTTAAGCTCAATGGAGAATTCCGATTTCACGAATCTCTTCACCGGGAAAAAACCAGGCGATATCATCCTCCGTTTAGATCGGAATCAAGTAATCGGAGACGAATTTCTCGGCGCGAAGGTTAATTGGATTAACGGAGAAGATGAAGACGGTGAGAGGAGTTTCGTTTTGAAGATTCGGAAATCCGATAAACGGAGGATCCTGGGATCGTATCTTCAACATATACATACAGTCACCGAAGAGCTTAACAACGATCTGAAGCTGTTCATGAACGTCGCCGGAAAGAAAAACGAACGGTGGAGATCGATTCCGTTTACGCATCCTTGTACATTCGATAACATCGCGATGGAAACAGATCTGAAGGAGAAAGTGAAATCAGATCTAGAATCGTTTCTCAAAGGTAAATCATTCTACAATCGATTAGGAAGAGTTTGGAAACGGAGTTATCTTCTCTACGGACCTTCCGGTACCGGAAAATCGAGTTTCGTAGCAGCGATGGCGAATTTCTTAAACTACGATGTTTACGATATAGATCTAACGAAAGTAATCGACGACTCAGATCTCAAGATGATTCTGTTACAAACCACGTGTCGATCTCTGATCGTAATCGAAGATCTTGATCGGTTTCTGAATTCGAAATCCACGGCTGTAAGTGTTTCTGGTGTTTTGAATTTCACGGACGGGATTTTGAGTTCGTGTGTAGCTGATGAACGGATTATGGTGTTTACGGTGACGTCTAAAGAAACGATTGACCCGGTTATGCTCCGACCGGGTCGGGTCGACGTACACATTCATTTTCCGTTATGTGACTTTACGGCGTTTAAAGCTTTGGCGAATAACTACTTGGGATTGAAAGAGCATAAATTATTCCCTCAAGTGGAAGGAATATTCTTAAACGGTGCGTCGTTAAGTCCCGCCGAGATCGGAGAATTAATGATCGCGAATCGGAACTCACCGAGTCGTGCTTTGAAATCTGTGATCAACGCTTTGCAAATCGACGGTGATCGGAGAGGAAATGCTGTGATGATCGGACGGCGGTTGTTTCATGAACGATCGCCGTCGGGAGATTACGACGATGATGACAGAGAGGTAAGCACACCTTTATGCGGCGGCGGAAGTTCGCCGGCGGTGAAGGAGTTTAAGAAATTGTATGGAATGTTTAGGACGAAGAATGACAGAAAATCTCAGTCGTTCAATCTAGCTCGAGAGCTAAGGAACGGTTCGTGATTAAAATTTGCCAAAGTCAATTTGACACGTGCAGATTTGTGATTGGTTGTCAGGATCTGAACACAAAAAAAATGGTTCCTCAATTTTTTTTGTTTATAGTTTGGTGTGTTGATTTGAAGGAGACACATATTTTTATTTTTGAACCTTTTTTTTTCCTTGACAAATAGGTGAATTTGTAGTATGAAAAAAATCTGTCTATAAACTGTAAATTTATTTTTTAGGTAAAATCAGAGTATTTCGAACCTTGTCCGATTCAACTCCCTTAAAGTGAATTTAAGAGATTTCGACTTTGATGCAAGAAAGAAAACGATGTTCTTGAATGAAACAGGGGACATGATGAATTCGACATTAATGATTCATGTTGTAACTATATTTGGTATCAGAGCTGAACCAAATAAGTGTGGAGTTGTGTGTATTCACACCAAAATTATACGATATAATCAATATAAATGTAAATTTACCGGATAATGAGATTAAAGAATCTCACTAACATTGAAATTATTGATTGGTTGTGTTTTACTATGATGATGTTTAGCATATGATGATATTTTACTGTTAGATACTCACTCTGATAGTTTCTCATAATATTTATGCTTATCACTGCAAATTGTTTCTTAACGCTAAAAAGTAAAAAACAGAGCTCATATAGTGTAATGTTGGCACATGATTAGCAATTATCTATAAAGTTGATTGCCAAGTTCTGTTATTAATCACTCTTTGCTTTGTTTATGTGCCTTATAGATAGAAGCCACTAATTTTTTTTTAGCTAAAACTTTAGAAAATGATAGAATGAAACGTGATCCCCATAATTGTTTGGCATTGATAGAATGAAGCCAAGAATTAGGCAAATGTACTTCTTGTGAATCACTATGGGTAAAAGTAGTTTCATTCAAATTTTTTTTTTGCGTATATCGGTGGTGGATGATAATATGTATATTATTTTTTAGAGGGATTATAATACATGGAACATTTTTTTTTTTTTTTTTTTGTTATTGTTCTGATATTTTCTAACATATGACGTAAGATTAGAGTTAGAAACTCATTCGATCTTAGGAAAAACCTATTTCCAAGATATGTAATCGATTCTTAATCAAGTTTTACCAAATTAAAAGTAGGTCACAAAATTTTATGACCTGGGCAAACTAATCGGATTCGAATAGGGTCGTTCCGAATTTACGAAATACCCGAACGGGTCTTAAAGTTCTATCCCCAAAAAATCAGAACCGAACCAACCGAACCAAGAATATCGAAATATCGAAATATAATTATATACCAAATTACAGAACCGAATTAACCAAAACCAAACAAATTACTAGAATTCTAGAATTGAAAGAACAAAAAACTGAACTGAACACTTATGCCTACTCTAAACCTTACAACAATGAAATATTGAATTAGAAATGTATAAAAAAGTATACGACATGACCCCGCATGGGTAATTACTTAGTTAATAGTAATAAAAAAAAAAATGAGATAAAATAAATGAATTTACCTTACGATGGCGTAGTCCATGAAGACAACCATCCTTAGGCTGTCGATCACAATCGACAATTTTCTATCTGCTTCTCCTCTTGAATAAGATATTGATCGACAATTTTCTATCTGCTTCTCTTCTTGAATAAGATATTCTCAGGCTCACATGTTATCGAGGAAGAGGAAGAACCACTTCTCCAATCTCGAGTGTCATATATGCTAGGAGGAAGACACCACTTAGAACCTAGCTTTTCAACAAATTTGATAACTATCCATGTAAAACCTAAAATTGAGACCAATTATTTTTTTGCAAAATATTTGATAAATAAAATGGAGGTTAAAAGCGATATTTAAGTCTATTTTTTAGTTTGGATTTCATTTCTATTAAATATAAAATGTCAATATAATTATATAAATATTTTGAAAAACATAAATTAAGCTTTTACAACAAATCTATTATAATAATTATTGTAGATTTGAAATAAGAGAAGAACTTGATAATAAGCAAACAATAAGTAAATAATATGTAAAATATAATTCAAGCATAGACATAATATAACAAAAAGTTAAAATTTATTGGTTACCATGAAAAGCTCCAAAATAATATAACTGATCATTGTTGTTTTAAGTGATAGTCTAAGACTCTAAGTGTTTTGTGTTAAGATTCGAACCTGAATCGATTTCAAAAGAATGAAAATTCGGAATAATTAGATAGTAACCAGTCCTCCACAAAATTTGTTTTTCTTGATTATTCTCGTTGTTTTTTCCTTATTGATACATAATTGTGTTAAACTTGAGATTTTGACATTATTTAAACTATTTGATCACATCTCACATAAAATAAGTGCATCAAACCATTTATTTTTTTTTACTAAACGATTTTAGTACTCCAAAATAAATACTATACAAAATTGAATGGAAATGAAATACAAAAGAAAGACCCCAATCCAACGACTTATCAACTCAAATTATAACGTTACGATTTCTCAGTTTCCAATACTGTTATAACATTTTTGCTTGAGAATAGGGGAGAAAAATCAAAATATGAACTTTGTGAAATATCCTATCGACCGTTTTATTTCTTTTATTTTTTAAAAAATTGAAGAAAAGTTTCCAGCTAATAACTCTATAAATACCCCTAAGTCCCTAACCTTCTATCAGAGATCTAAATCTTCTAACTCAGTTTATTTTTCAAAAAAATGTCGAATACACTATTTTTTGTTCTTCTACTTGAGTGAAGTGAGATTCTCACTCAAACTTATCTCTGTTTCTCTTCAGATTACAAGGTAATACTTTGGTCTAATTACTCTAGTTTCTAATCGCTGTTATTTACTGTATTTTTTCATCTTTCAGAAATTTTGTTATTGAGTTTCACAGCTATATATGCTATGATAAAACATAAAAAAAAAAAAATCTTGAAAAATATGAGACCAATTATATCTACGGTGATTTTAGTTGTATGTATATATCTTCTGTTTTTTTTTGTTGTTCTTAATATATATATTCTACAAATGATTTTTTTTTTTATGAAAAAAACAAAGAGAAAAAATTATGTTTTTTTTTCTTCTGAAAATGCCTTTTATTTTATGCATGTTATGGGTATTTAGTTTTTATGATTTTATGGAAAATTAAAGAAATAATTGGGTGTTATTATCTGATATTTTTAAAATTTTATTGTTGGAGTAATATGTAATATGCATGTCAAAAAGTTGTTGAAAAACTTGATTATTTTTTTTGATGATTGTTATGGAAATTGATTTGATTAAAATAAGGGGATTAACGGTGTAAAACTACATGAACTGTAGGTCATGTGTGAATATATACACAAACTAAAGACCACGGTATAAAACTACATGAATTTACCTAAAATTTGAATTTAGTACATGAACTTACAAAATTCAGCATAAACCACCAAACTGACATAATCCATCAAAATCTCTGTAACGGATTGCTGACATATATTCCACGTGTTTCAAAACTCTGACTCAGCAAAACGACACCGTTTCAACTGGTACCAAAAAAAAATTCATAAAATTCATTATGATTTTTTCTTCTTCGTTAGATTGACTAAGAGAACGATGTTGCATAACAATTTAAAGGAAACAAAAGATGAAAAAAATAAATATGATTGGTATTTTAAAGCAATTGAGATTCTGATTTGTAGTAACGAAAGATAAAGGAAGATGCAATAAGATCAATGTTAAATATCCTTAAACCCTTACATGCGATAGTATAAAATATAAATACCTTAAACCATTAAATTATGATTTGTCCATCAGATACTAAAACCTTAAACCGCCTAGAGTAACCCTAAACCTACTAAGCTTCAAAAAACTTGCCAAAACCAAAGCTTCTAGTTGTCCGTAAAAATGCAATAACCTGCAAAATAATGAACCAAACTGATCTGAGTGGCCAACAAGAAAATCCCATATTCAGTTAAAACTAAAACCAAATAGAAAGTGCATCAAAAAAATCGAAGCTCAATACTATCAGACCATAAAATTTAAACCAAAAGAATAACAAACACCTGAAATTCTAGTCTATGACTTGGCTTTGCATAGGTTGGCTTGTATCTTCACCCAACTCAGAGCCATTTCCCGTAGCCTTCTTCTTTCTTGGCTTTCGATGAACATCTTTTACCACATTCTGATATTTTGTTGCGTTGTGTCCTAACCAACCGCAGTTTCCACAATGAATGAGTCTCTTCTCACGTGAAACCTTCGTTGGAGACTCATGACTCTCTATCTTCTTCTTCTTCTTCTTCGATGGAGATTCATTTCTTTCTTTAATTCGCTTATGCACCGGTTTTCTGCCTTGTGTGACCGGTTGTTGTGGAGGCATAATCCGTGCATCATCTGATTTTCCCCAAATTTAATACCTAAAACGGGCAATATATTTTCGCTATATACATTCCGCCACTTTTCTGTAAGATACCAATCGGACATGTAACACTCATAATTGAGTTTTTTATCCTCAATAATCTTCAACGCATGTCGACAAGGCAGTCCCGAAATTTCCCATTTCCGACAAGCACAACTGCGTTCATTCAAGTCGACCTTAAATGCTGAATTCTTCTCTTTAACCTCGAAAACTCCACAACCAGAATGATATGCTATGCAGTTTATGATCCTCTTCTTCTCTTCGTCTACTTTCTTGACTGATTTCAGGCTGTATGTGCCTCCATGCTTCATTGATTTCCTGAACCTTGCATCTATGCGTAACATTGCTCGTCTTCGGATAGTCTCCAACATCTCTACCATTGGCATTGCTCTTGCAGGATTAATCGCATGGTTGAAAGCTTCTGATATATTGTTACTCACATCATCACAACAAGCGGTTACATCGAAATGAGCAAGGCTGCAAGTCTTTGGATTTTTTGCCATCATGGAATCAAACACTTTTGTGTCGTACGCCTTCACTTTGTCCAATCTGTATTGGTAATACGGCTTGTTGCAACTCTTAGCTACCTTCCAGAATAGTTTCTTCATGTCAGCTCTACCCGGATGTGCTTTCTTAAGGTTTGCATATATATGTCTCGCACACATCCTATGCTCAACCTTAGGCAACAAACCTTCTACAGCATTCAATAAACCCTTTTGTCTATCAGATATTACCGTAAAACATGTTCCATCTCCAAGCTTTAAATCTGATTGTAGCTTTTCAATGAACCACCTCCAATTATCCTCATCCTCGACATTCACAGCAGCCCAAGCAATCGGGTACATTTGATTGTTCGAATCTCGTCCGACCGCTGCTAGCAACTGTCCTTTTGATGTACACTTTAAAAAACATCCATCGAGCCCAAAAATTGGTTGACAATGTGCACACCAACTCCTTCTAAGTGCTGCGAAGCAGACATAGAATCTGAAGAAAATATCTTGTCCATCATCTCCCTGAACAGTCTCTAGTTCCACAGTTGATTCCGGATTGGACCTTTTTATAAGAAACAGAAAATTTTGTGAGCAAAGTTTCTAAATTGATATCACAACAGTTACCGCAACAAAAGATTGTAGAATTGAATCATCTTTTTATATCAAAATAAAACCGTAAAGAAAATGTACCTTAGCAGCTCAACTCGGTAGTCTCTCATTCTTGAGAATTGCTCGTCTTGCTCGTTTTTAATCATTTTCAATGCTCTTCTCCTTGCATTTCTGCATTGGTCTATCGTTGCAACCTTCTCCCAACGCTTCTCAATTTCCCTTAGAATCATTTTAGGCATAATGTTCGCATCCTCCCTAAGATCATTTAGAAACAGCCTCGCAATCACTCTTTCATTGAGTAGCTTCGAGAATCTAGTCTCTGGGCAGATATGTTGTTTCCGGTACGTCTTAACCATCCATTTTTGCAACGGTGCTTCATATGAACAATATAACTTCCATGAGCATTTTTCGTTTCCTTCTTCTGGTACAAACGCACATTTAACCTCCGACTTATCGTTTTCCCATCTAACATAATGCACATCTCGCTTATTTAATAACATGTAATCCTCGACTGCTTCTTTGAAATCCTCTAGACTGTCAAAGACTTGAGTTAACATAAACTCGCCACTACCCTTCTTGTATTTGAGATATGTTTTACCCTCTCCCTCGTCATTTGAATCATCTGGAGTATCATACTCATTGTCATCGCAATCTTCATCAACAAAATCAGCTATAGATCTTTCAACTCTACTCTCTTCTTCGAACTGATTTTCTCTTATGTCTTCCTCAACCTCAGCCTCGTCAGGTTCCACAAAAATATCAATAGCTTTAACCCACGTTGCTTGGAGACAGATCCTCTGAAAGTTCTCGTCACCATTTACCATCACTTTTCTTTCCTCTATTCCATCGTAAGGCAATTTATACCAGACTCTTTGACCTTACAAACTAACCGGCAATTCATTCATTAATGCCGTAAAAACGTCCTCTGCTTTTGCTTCCATTAACCGAACACCACCACCGAGATAATACGATGTCCCATTAAGCTTCTCAAACTTCCCACTATAGTAACAAGTAAAGGTAGTCAGAATCTCACCTTCATCACTACATAAATAAACATACATTCGATGTAAGCTTAAACAGGACAATAAACAAGTATTCCACCATGATACTTGTTAATAAACAATTGAAAAAGGCTAAAATAAAATGCTACTTGTTATGCACACATGATACTTGTATCTAAACAATCCAAAAAAGCTAAAATACAAAGCTACTTATTAATAAAAATCCAAATAAAAGCATTATCAACAAATCAGAAACCGATACTGATTCTTTTCTTGAAAAATCATAAACTTTGTTCATGGTGATTTCGAGAAAAAGAATCCAAAAACCAATAAACAATAAAATATGACTCAAATATAATATATTGTTACGCAGACATGAAGTGCAATAGAAAGGGCAATAAAAAATTACCTCATTTTCAACTTTACAGATTGGAGTGAGATTTCTTCCTCTGCTGCCAATCTTAGTAACGCATTCGCCAAATTATCTTCCTTCCTCGTCAATTCGTCCCTCCCTCTAACTCTCTCACCAACGTAGACCCTCTCTACCTCATGGGTTATCGAAGACGAAGAAGAAGAAAGACGATTGTGGCTTGTGAGTTAATATGAAGAAGAAGAAGAAAAACCCCTAAATTTTGATTTTCCCTAAATTGTTAAATGACACCGTTTGCATAATGAATTTTTAATGAATTTTTTTTTTGGTACCAGTTGAAACGGACGTTGTTTTGCTGAGTCAGAGACTCGAGACACGTGGAGTATGAGTTACCATTCCGTTACCGAGATCTTGATGGATTCCGTCAGTTTGCTGGTTTATGCTGAATTTTGTAAGTTCATATACTAAATTTCAATTTTAGATAATTTCATGTAGTTTTATACCGTGGTCTTTAATTTATGTATATATTTATATATTACCTATTTTATGTAGTTTTACACCGTTTTCTATTTTATGTAGTTTTACACCGTTTTCTATTTTATGTAGTTTTACACCGTTTTCCCTAAAATAAGGAGACAAAGGCTTTATAATTGTAAATAACTGCGGGGCAAAGGCCCATTACAATTTCTCAGATTCCAAATTTGCCCCTTGATGACATTGCAGCGTTAATAAGACGCTTTTTGTTTCGCTGACTTGTATATATATTAAAAAAGTTTTCCTCCGCCGAGTGTTCGTCGTCGTCTAGGGTTTTCCAGCTCGTAGCTTCTTCTCCGATCATTTCAAAGGTAAAATTTCGCGCTCGATATACCTCGGAATCTCACATCGATATCTCTCACTTGCTTTGTCGCGATCGGTTTTGATTTCGTTTATTGAATTGTTAGGATTTTCTTCTTCTGCTAAAAGATGAGGCCAGTGTTCGTCGGGAATTTCGAGTACGAAACTCGCCAATCGGAATTGGAACGATTGTTCGGAAAGTATGGAAGAGTGGAGCGAAGCTACTCTCGATAGATTGTATAATGATTTGGTGATTAAATAATGGTTTGTTCTCGAATTTGTACGATTGTGGAGTAGTGTCTAGGTGTTTATAGAGAAGAGGACATAAGCATTGAGTGTTTATTTTTGCTTGCTTCTCTTCTTGCGATTATATCTTGCGTCTGAGCTAAGATTCGTGATATTGGTCTAGAGTTGTAAAAAACTGATTTGGTTTATCGAAGAATAGTTTATGAAGTAGAGAGGATGTGTGTTTAGTGGTTTTATGCAGTAGAAGAACGCAAGTATTGAGTGTTTATTTGGTCGCAGGAACCTTTCTTCAAAGGAAACATGCTTGCCAATCTTCTCTATCTACAATTTTCATGCCTGCCTTTATCATGTTGTGCCTCTAGGCCTCTACCATCTTCGCTGATTCTAGAGAAAACCTTGGAATTTATCTGATCAGATGGAAGTCAATTGAATCCATCATGCCTTGCCTTGCCTTGTTTCATCATGCCTTTCTCTGAATCTGAACACCTGCTCTCAGAATGATGAAGCATGTCCTAGTTAAAATTTCTTTGTCTCTGTCTCTATACGAATCACCGATGATCAGATGAAGTCTCAATTGAACTCCACCATGCTTTGCCTTCCATATCTCTACTCCTACATTCAGAAACTTTTAGAAACAAAAATTGTTGTTTTCTTTTGCTTTGTTATGCTATCATGGAACACGCTTCTCTACATCTCTCTTGTGCATCAATCAGCCTTCACATATATACACAGGTGTTGTATATATTCTATTTAGTTAATTCTCTAGGTGGAAAAAACAAAGATTTTTCTATATAATTGCAGGTTTAATGGAGAAACTGGAGAGATTGTATCATTAGTTCTGTTGCATTTTCTTATTCATTTGCTTTTTTATATTGCAGGATATGCTTTTGTGTACTTCGAAGATGAACGTGATGCTGAAGATGCTATTCGCAGGCTTGATAATACTCCTTTTGGATACGAGAAGCGTAGGCTATCTGTAGAATGGGCAAAGGTAAAATTCTGTTTTCTGATGAAAGCTTCAACTTTTACTTCCTATTTTGAAAAGTTTCTTAAGGTTTATGTTTTTCAGGGTGAACGTGGTAGAGCTCGTGGTGATGGGAAAGCTGTTTCAAACATGAAACCAACGAAGACACTCTTCGTCATCAACTTTGATCCAGTCAGAACAAAAGAACGTGACATCGAAAAACACTTTGAGCCTTATGGTAAAGTCGTCAACGTACGTATCAGACGTAACTTCTCTTTTGTTCAATTCGCTACTCAAGAAGATGCTACTAAAGCACTTGAAGCTACTCAACGAAGGTATATAACTGAACAAAACAACAAACCAAACCAAAACTTTTTTCTTTATTAAAAGATTCTTTTCCTTTTTTTTTGTGTTTTGGATAGTAAAATATTGGATAGAGTAGTTTCGATTGAGTATGCGTTAAAAGACGATGATGAAAGAGATGATCGATATGGTGGTGGTGTTGGAAGTCCGAGAAGGTCTCTGAGTCCTGTGTATCGTAGACGACCAAGTCCTGATTACGGTCGTGCTCGAAGTCCGGATTACGATAGATACAAAGGTCCTGCAGGAGGAGGAGGTTACGAAAGACGCAGGAGTCCTGATTATGGAAGACGTAGGAGTCCTGATTATGGTCGAGCAAGGAGTCCTGGTTATAACCGGTACAGAAGGTAACCGATAAAAAATCACTTTAGCTTCTCAATTCTATTTTCCGGTTTATTCCGGTTTGATTTGTTAAATTTCCGGTTTATGTGATTTTTGGTTAATTTAGTTTGGTCGGATTCGGTTTGAGATGGGATTTAATGAATTTCGGTTTGGTTTAATTGTGAACAGTCGATCTCCAGTTCCAAGAGGAAGACCTTGAAGAGAAGATGAAGCTCTCTACTTAGTATGTTTCTATGATGTTGTCTTGATTGAGTTAGTTTGAAAACCAATATTGATGATGAGTTTGGATACTTTTATGTTTTGTGTTTTTATTTCTTCTAATGGTTTTGTTATGGTACTTGTGACTATTATCCTTTAGAACTGGAGATTATATATCTTTAGATATATGAATTTTGTAGATTTTGGTCGGCTGACTTATAAAATTGCTTCTTTTTTTTTCCATTTTTCCTCCTTCCAAAACAATAGTTTTGTTTGAACAAATTTCGAGGGAAAATGATAAAAGTATATAACTAAATATAGGTTGTAAATAGTTGTTCAGTACATTCTGTGGATATATTCTGTGGATCGTATCAAGTTCGGATTGGTATGTATTACATTTTTATCTAATTGTGTTCGTATCAAGTGTATACCAACAATAAATTATTTAGTATATAATTTATATTAAATATATACTAAAATTATAAAATAATTTTTTAATATATACTTATTTTTAATTCACCACAAAACTTTAACGGACTAAGGTATAAGAAGTTTGTCTAAGAAGTTTATACGGAGCAACGAGCCATAGTGTTTTGTAGATTGAAATACAGGGTCAAGAAGGCCGTTAGTGTAATTAAATTTCTCCTTTATAACTTTGTCTATCATTATTGACTAATTTATAAATTTTGAGACAGGTCCTTTATATTCCTTTCGATTACTTTGGTCTGAAGTTAACAGCTTTCTATATATATTCTAAAAATATACAATAGTTGACTAGATCGATCCATTCGTTATGTATTTCTTTAATAAAGCGAACCATGCGTAGATAAATCTAAGATTTGTTATAGACTATGAGAATATCGCGTTTTGATTTTGTCTTCAAATATTTTAATGTAATTAGGAGTCAGTAATTAAAATAATAATAATAATTAAAAAACTAATGAGAAAAAATCATGTTTGGTTGGCGGGCACTATATATAAAGTGGGTATCTATAATTTCCGCATTTCAAGCCAGCTAACTAAAATACTAATCATCATGTGTTCATACTCAACATTTATACTGTCTACATATTCTGACAAAAGTATACATATAAAAATAACATATCATGCTTTATTTAAATTTAAAATACAAGTTGGTAAATATCTATGCATATCCAAAAAAATTTATAATGATGTTTTAAAAGGATGCTGCAAGAAATTTTTAGTTCTCTATACATAATACAATTTCTTTCTTTTTTTCAGACTCATTATACAAAATTTGGTATATACGTTTACTTGCTTTCTATAAGGATCAGTGTATTAACATTTTAATTAACAATGACAAAAGACTAATTAATCTACCAATTTATTAACACATGTTCCCATCAGTTATAGATATGGAATAAAAGAACAAGGGAAATGCAAAGTTACGTCAATTGTGGATTCCACTTACCATGAATCAATAAAATTGGTAGATTAATTAGTCTTTTTTGTCCACTAATTGGAAGATGAATTAGCGGATTAAGTGGATGAACCGTGAAGGTACGGTTTAATAATTATTCTGATTATTATTATTTTATTTATAAATGTCGAGTGGAATGTGACATTGCGGTAAAACTGGTAATAACGAGAATTCAAAGGGAACTGTGCCGTCGTCTCCGAATCTTAGTGGGTGTTTTGGCTTTATATAAGAAAGATTTAATGAAGTTAATTATACGAATGATAAATGATTAATTAATATGACCAATTTTTTGACAGATATTGATATACTATGAATTATTAAATTATTGTTACAAACGGCTTTTAGTTGGAGCAGGTTAGCTTAGCCCAATTTTTTTTGTTAGTGTGTTAATTCTTAGCTTAAACTTATAATTTAAGATTAATAACCTCCTCTAATTCAAAATATCACTTATGTTTTACATTGTTTTGATTAGCGGAATAGTAGAATATAACGAAATAGCCAAATGATCAATAGCAGATAAAAACTATCTTGATAAAGTTTCTTTAGTTATATGTTTAATATACTCATAAATATTTTCTTTGTTTGAATGTAAAATATATTAAACCCATAAAAGTTTTTATAATTATATCTAACCGTTCTTTAAGAATGAAAATCACATGAATATGATCATTTAAAAAAACATAAAAACGTGAAAATGTAAAATTATATACTATTCAATGATCTATGTTTTTCCAAAAATAAATGTCGTCAAAAATGATATTGTAAATTGAATCCAATTTATATATAGTCAAAATACTTTAAAATTCTGAAATAAAACAGAATCTCAGTAATCAATTTGCTTTTTCTGAAACAATATTATAATACATGTGAAAATATCAAAAACAATAATGATAATAAAATGGAATGATTAAATTATTTACGTTAAAGAGGAAAAATCATGCTAAGTTCACGCACGGGCACAAAAGTCAAAAAGCTGAAGAAACTCTATAAGTATATTTAATTAGTGTCCCAAAAATGCGATGCTTTGGGATTTGATAATCATGACTATTCGTGGATAATGATTCTGATCATATTTATTTATTTATTTTAGCTCCCGTTATATGAACTAAATATATATGATTATTGAAATATATACATATGAATGAATTTAGTGTTTTTATAGATTTAATAAAAATCAATTAAGTTGGCTGTTTTCTCCAACCCTTTGCATGTAAGAAAAGACAGTGATAATTGTAAATTTTTAAGCTGATAAAGCTGAAAAGTTTGAGAAATTTTTTTATTCACATGGACATATCTCCTACAATTCACACAAATGGCATTTAATACTGTTGTTTCTATAATATACATCTTTGACAATATCAATACAATTTTTTAAACACTATTAATACAATTAATCTAATATCTTGAAACGTGTTTACATGATATTCCACTAGTTTAACACGCATTTTTTTTTTTTTTTTGTTACACAGTCGTATAAATTTCAATCAAATCCGTTATCATCCAAATTTAAATCCGCTATAAAATTGTAACATCAAACATTTAATTCAATTACACTGCCAAAATTTATAACATAATATTTTATTTTACTGGGTTCCCTATTACTGTTCATAACCTCTAAGCGAAAATAAGATTTATTAAGTTAAAATTTCTCCATGCTTTGAAATATATAATCTTATCACCCGTGGGCCGTGGCTATTCATTTGGTTAATATTTGATACAAATATATGAAATGCGTCAAAACGATATTTTCCGTGAAAGGGAAAAATGAAATTTAGAACATACACACGTGAACGAAAATTAAATCTTCACTTATCTTGTTTTTGCTCAATGGTTTTCAATGGTTTTAGAGGTTTACACACCTTAAATATAGATTGGATTATGATATATAAAAATAAAGGTGAATAAATTACATAAAATTGTACTTATACAAAATAGAAGAAATGATGAATACAAGATCTCATTGATGACACACAAAATACCTCTCATATTCACTTATTCTTCTACCCTCTCATACCCCTTAACTCCCCTCATGTTACTACCATGAAACCCAATAATGAAAATATATATTGAAAAAAAAGGAAAAGAAAGGAATAAAAAAGACAATCTGTAAACTAAGTTCTGACAACTTTAACTAAAGTACCCCATGTGAGAAAAAAAAAAAACCAAAAGATCATCAAAGTAAAAATATAATTTTAAAATAAGAAGGTTAAAAAGAAAAAGTTAAAAAAGAGAAAGAAAGCCAATAAGTTCATGATCTCTTTTAACTTCTTTTAAACCGAGGTAGATCCCAGACTAATCTTCGAAATCCGTTGAAAATCAAATATTCTTACCACTTAAGACGTTTTACTTTTTCACCATGAAGAACCTCCTGTAGTACTGAACATCCCATTCCAATAAGTATTATTATTACCACCATGACTACTCTTCTCTTGAGTTGTGCTTGAAAGCTCTTTCATGTCTGAAAACGGAAACAAAACCCTACTTGCAGCTCCATTCATGTCATCACCATCATGATGATGATCATTATTATCTTCACCTCTTTGGTTGTTGTTGATGGCATTATGATCAATAGAGAATGAAAGATTAGTGTTGTTGTTACTCTGTTTGTAATGATCCACCATTGTTGGAAACCCTAAAGATGAGTAGAAGATCGAGTTTGAATCCATCATGTGATGATGACCAGGCAAGAAACTGTTCATGTTCATGCCTCTTGATGAAGAAACTACTCCTCCTCCATTAGATGATCTTAGAAGCTCAAGAGCTGAAGTATTGTTGTTGTGATTCTCAATCTTAGGCATATGAAGAAATTGAGACATACCATGATGATGATCTTGCATGACTGGGAAAGACAATAAGTTGAGATCTTTTGAGGACTTATTAGGGATTTGGTTTGAGAAGAGAACTGGTGGGTTTAGATCTGGAAGCTTGTTGTTGGAGTGTGAAGATAAAGGTGTTGAAGATCTTTTGTTCTTTCTTGAACTTCCTCCAACAGGAACGTTACGGAGCGAGCCACCTTCAGTCCAATACCTTCTACAACCTTTGCAAAAGTATCTTGGTTGTGTGAGACTATAGTTGTTGTAATAACAAAACTTTGTGTTTGTTGAGTTGCATCTTGGACAGTTTACTTTCTCTTGTGGTCTTGCTTTTCTACTTTCCATCGTAGCATTCGCCGTATTGTTGTTATTGTTGTTGTTGTTGTTTCCGGCGCCTGAGATGCCGTTTGATGTGGTGGTGTTTGGTCTTGTTGTGGTGGTGGCGGAGATGAATGTTGATTGTTGATGTTGTTGTTGTGGTGTGTTGTTGTTGTTGGGGTTTGGAATGATTTGCTCCATTGGTTTTAGGTTTATCATTTCTGGAAAACCCTATGAAATTATAAGACAAAACTTTTAGTTAATCAATAACCATGCCAAAGAATGACAACAAGCAAATCCAATTTCTAGTGATCCATTGGATTAAATAATGAATATTGGGGGGGGGGGGAGATTCGAGTTTTGCTACTTTGATTTTTCACATATCCAGGAGATTAATCTGGATTTCAGCCATAAATTCCTTGATTCTTGGATCTAACTAAGATTAGGGTTTGGAGAGTTGAAAAATCTTAAGCTTGATTAAAAAAAATTAGGGTTTTTTGTTGGTTAAAACGTCGGTGCTTTTAATGAAAATTAATTCGAAAATGGAGACTAAACTAAAATTTAGAAATGAAAAAAAAAGCTTTGGTAAGACCTAAGCACCAAGAACAAAAAGGTAAATAACAAATCATACCTTTTATATACTTTGGTTATCAAAATCTATAACTATAAACACGTATAAAAAAAATGTTAACTAAAAGAGTAAAAAATAAAAAGCTTCTTTTACTCTATTCAAGAATTTTGAAAGTTTCAAAATGGATCCCATGCATATATTCATAAACAAAATTCCAAACTACAAGACACATCATAACAAAACTAAACTTTGTTTCATATAATATGTATGTGCGAAAAAAAAAGAGAGAAGATAGAGTTTATGGAAGAAGAAACAAAGAGAGATCTTTTTTAAAACGTACCTGTGTCCACTTCGTAGCATCCATGAAACTTTGACAAAGAGAAAGGCAGAGAGAGAATGTTTTGGAGATAGTTTTTTTTTTGGACTTTTGCTTTTTTTTTGGTTTGAGAGGATATGGTTTCTCTTCTATGCGTTTTAGCTTTCACTTTATGGATGATGAAAGAGAGCAGCCAAGAGGGAAGAAGGAGAAGAAACTTGCAAAAAAGGAAAAAATAATCAAAAATAATATAAAGTTATAATATATGAAAAAGTTAAAGTAGGGTTTGTTGTTTTTGACTAGTGATAATAATGTCTCATGGCCTTCCCCCTCAAGTTCTTTTCTGGTCCCTCTCTTTTCTAAAATATACTATTAAAGAAAAAACAAATTGCCTAATTAGTTGTTGTTGTGTTTAATTAATTGATTGGCTAATGGATTACTGATGATCTATATAGTTTTTGTTACGTTTTATGGCTTCTATTTCAAAATATATTGATAATGAGTAAATTAGTTTATTTTTCTAATGATGTGATATTCTTAATATTCTTAACATATTCTTTCTAATTATTTCGACGGAATTTCAGTATTGTATAACTAATTTTGAGTTAATTGAGCGAAATTTTTTGGATCAAATCAATTTCTCTTATATGATTATATGTATTTTTGGTTTTGATATGATATAACTTTCAAAAATTTCCAATCAAAATAATGTAATAAAAATGGATTGATTAATGTTCTTCATGTATATTCGAGATCTTTATCTCAATTTCGATATGGGATGTTTTTAATTATCTCGAGTTAAAATTCAAATAAATGCAAGTTTGACATATTATTGTTCAAATTACTCAAAATTTGGTAATAGTCAGTCGATGGGATAATGATACTTAGACTTGGAAATATGTTTGCATTTGCTTTTCCAGATATTAAGTTCTACCAAAGTCTGTGGGTTAGTTAATTATGAGATTTGGTCTAGATGTTTTATATGGTGTGTTTATATCCAACAAACTTGCGCATCTTGAAGTAGTTTGTCTTCGACTTGGATCACCGATTAAGAAAAATTATACAATTTTTTTAATGGATTTCAACTTTAGTCACATGTTATGAATTTATATATTGCGACTGAACTCTCTATTTGAAATAAATATGAGATATTTAAATACGTAATTGTTATGATAGTATAACAGATGGGAAAAAATAATAAATATATATTTATTTGTATCTATACATCAATACTATTCATGTTATTACTATTATTTCATATCATAATAATACAAAGTGTGAGTGGAATTATGAGTTGTATACTATTCCCGCCCACCCATTTTCTAATTTTATTATATTATTTATTAAATTATACGATCCATTAAACAAAAAAGATTACCCTGCATCAGTTTCAAAATCCACATACCATGACTACATGCATAGAGATCATAATTACTCTATATTTTAAAATATTTTACGTAGATTAGGTTACGAAAATTCGGTGGTGAACTTGATATTCTATAATAACATGATTAATTTTCAATAAAGATGCGACTTAATATGGACTCGATACAAACATATGATTTTCATTTTCTAACTTTTGTATAAAATACTATATAAATGTTGACTGTATTTACGGAATATGGATTATTCTTCGGACGTAGTAATACTTTACTTTAATTTATGTTATTTTCTACGAAGAAAGGGGACACCAAAATTTCACACTTTATTTCAATTTGTGATCTGCTTTTTTTTTTGTTGTAAAAAGGACGATTATACATTACACAACACATGGCAATATAAAGTTTAAATGATTTTATTTTTTAATCGGTAAAGCAATATAACAAATGTCGCGTTAATCAGAATAATTTAACTAAAAGTTTGTAAAAAAGCACATAAACTGAAAATCGAGGCCAATTATAAGAAACCAAAAACTTTTTAAAGAAACAATGTTACAAATATAGCTTTTTCGATTTATAAATAATCATTCTAAAAATGTGAAATCACGTGTTATGAAAACGTAATTATCCAACGTGCGAGTTTGTTTTACTTAAAACAATTAAAATTCACATATCTTTTTAGTTACATAATGATCAATTTGTTTTATCAAAAATGAAGAAGATCAATGGGGAATTAATTGAATCATGAAGTAAATGTCATTTTGATATTTTTTTGTGCTTATTCAAACAAAATAAATTAATGTGCTACTACTATACTTTAATTTAGTCTTTAATTAGTATCAAAATTATACTGTAATAGATTATATATATTCTGTTCTCAAAAAATATATTGTTACTGTACACTAAAATTTTTAATACAATAAAATCACATTAAAGTAATATTTATTAGATCAATTGATAATTTTTTCTGACCTTGAATTGTTTTTTTTTTTGATAAAAGACCTTGAATCGTTGCATCAATAGATTTAGATTTCTATAAATTTCTTTAAATTGTCACATATCATAGTTCCAAGTTATTAATCTGTAGAATTTTTCTTGTATTTTAGTTACTCAGGCATCCCTAATATTATTTATTAAAACTGAATTTGGATTAACTTAAAATACATGTATGAAAAATAAATAGGTAAAACTTTTGGGGTATATTTCCTTAGCAAAAACAAATAAATTGGTTATTTATGTATGTATATAAAAGATGAGGGGTTGGATAAGAATTAAGGGAAGGACCGACAGGAAGCGACAAAAAGGAAAAAGGTGGGACCAAATTTTAGGGGCGTGATTGAAATTTTTTAGCTTTATTGAAATCTAAGGACTGTTTTTGGATTTTAAAATCCTTTCTTCTTTCATGATGTTGACATCTGTCATTCTAACCTAAACACCTTCTCCCACACAATTATCTCTCTTTCCACATCTCTCGCGTCGTTTTGTGCTTTTAGTTTCACCTTGCTTGCCGTTTTTTTTACAGCCTTTAACAACCAGTTACAGTTGGACAAAATATCTAACGATCCGATCCACCGAAGTATTTGAATTTAAAATAACTTCTACACTTCTCCGGCCCATCAAAATTTTGGGCCTTAAGAACATATTTTTGTATCTGTTATTGCATTGGCATGTTGTTTTTGCATTCGGTATATTTTCATTATTTTGAGGATATTCTCATTTTTAGTTGTTTTGAGTGACTCACAACTCTTTTTTTTTGGAATTAAGAATGAAATTCAAATGAGTAAATGAAAATGCAAAGATTTATAAAACATTTGTAGCCACCGAATTTTGAATTTTTTTTAATACAATGATAAAATATATTTATTGGACCACTTTGATGGAATGATTATCACATATGAAAGATCACATCCTAGCCACTAATTATGAATTATTTGTCTATTTTTATATGGTCCACAAACACTTTTTATCACAAGATCACATTGATCTTCCATATGACATGTCTGAATTTAACAATTATGCAAAATTCGAATCCAGCTCGATCATCATCATATGAAAAATATTCGATATTCCTAAATTATTTTGTATTGGGCTATCATGTTAGGCCCGTTTTAACAATGGTAAACAATTTATAACACATCTCCTTCAAACTTAATTTTTTTTCAGCTTCTTGTTCTTCCATGGAAGTCCCTACAAAACAAAAAGAAGAAATAAACATAGCTCTTATCAGTTCATCTCGAATCGATCACACTTTATCACAATAAACGTTACTTTAAAAGTTGGATTTTATATCATACTAAGCTTTACCGGCTTATAACACATATTTAAAAATTTATTTATATTTTCCGAGATAGAATTTTTAACCTATTCGAGATTAAAAGATCTAATTGTCCATCTTGAACCAAATCACATAATAACCAAATCTCATTATAAAAGTTGATAATAAGTTCTATCTACATCACTCTAAGTTAGCTTCGAGATGAATTTGTAAACTATATTAAATTTTATAGATTCATAATTTTAAAAATCGGTCAGGAGTTGATTGATCTATATTATTTTAAGTATTTTATAACTTATCATGTAGTATTTTAAAACTTTCTTTAGAAATTATAATTTTTATTGGTCTATTATCCACATACAATAACTCTTCTTATTTAGATGATTCTTATGTCAAATTAAGTTTCATGGACTTGTAACTCAAAATTAGTTATACTTAGTCCATATCGAATTGATATCGGATTGTAACCATGTATAGTGAAAAATGCAAATACACATAATGAAACTAAGAATTACTTTACCCCAAAATAACACCTAGTGACGTCAAGGAGACAACAATGGTGATGACCTCCTCTTCTCCTAATAATCTTCATATCACTTCTGTTTTCCGTTGAAAAGACAAAACTACCCTTCTCAACCACACCATCATCATCATCAGCTCTCCCTTTCTTCCACCGGAACCACCGTTTGAACCCAAGACGATCATGATGTTGATGATTTGGTGTCAAGGGCGTTTTGCTAAATTCAAGTAACCTTGGAGGCAAATCAAGACACGTAGGAAGAAGAAGATGATTGTAGTGTTTAGGCTTGCCAGGTACTTCTTCCCAAGAGAAAGGAACCGAAGCACGAGAGTGTAAATCATCAGGGGACGACAAAAGTGACACGTGTCGAACATGAATTGGTGATGACGTGTACTGTAACCTTCTAGATTTCGCAGCTAAGACAAGTCGAAGTTTAGTTGTTATCTCATCATGATGATCATCGTCGTCTTCGTCTTCTTCATCACCCATATCTTTTCTTGTTGTTGCTTCTTATTTTGATCGTAATAATATATCGAAAGAAGACGACAATGACTTAAATAATGATTATGTAATTGTTGTTGTCATTGAAGAATATCCATATTTTTCTTTAAAGCTATAAGTCAAACCATACTCTTTTGGTTGAAGAAAATTAGTCGGAATAAATTTTTGCACGTACTGGTACAACTACAAATACCGCCTCATATTAAACCATTTATTTATTAAAATTTTCAGTTTTTAAGATATTTTGTTTAGAGAGGCTTTATTTTTGTTTGGTCTAATTTTAATTTGGAATGGAATATACAATTTTTGTAGCGTGTATTTCTTCCGTATCATATTAACTTATTATGTAACTAATATTTTTATTTGCATTTTAATTGATGTTTTACATTTCAATAGGACCGAGATTGATAAAAAAAATTCTGTAAAAGTTAGCTTATAATATCAAATATAGAAGTTTTTTTGGTGGATTTATACTAATCATTATAGACCTTGTTTATGAAGTCAATTTTCTAACGATTATATAAAAAACTAGACATAAAATAAAGCTAAGATGATTAAATGTTAAATGCAAAGGCACATAAACAATTCATACGAATATTCTTTATACCCTATCATTATTTTTTTTACTGCAAAAAGATTCATTACAAAAATTCAATTGCACAAATATTGTTTCAACATAAAAGTAAACATATTCAGCCTAAAATTAAACTAGATCCCAAATTCATATGAGAAATAAGATTTGATATTCTTTCCTATTTTTTTTCTTGATTTCTTTAGTTTTATCTTTTTTATTGATTTATTCTATGAATGAATAATAGCAAATTTTTATTATCTTGTATAGGTCAACCCATTCTCAGGTCCATGAAGTTGTAGAACAATACAAAAAATCGGGTCACAATGTAAAGATTTCTATATTGGTATGATTCTTTCTATCAAAATTTATTTCTCTTCGGTGATAATTTCTTGTTTGTTTGATATTCATAAAAACGTTTTTCTTTTTTTTAGGGTCTCAAGAAAATATTATTGCATCATTGTTCATATAGACAGGGCTTACCATATAGAGATATGATCAAATGCTGAGATCAATCCATCTGGTCCTCATCCCACACTCCCAGCTCTTATGCGTGTTTGAACGCATTTTTCCAAAAAGTTCCTAGTCAATCACACTACTCTCCTGCAAAACAATAAAAAAAAATAATCATAAGTAATCATAATAATACAACTATCAAAAAATTACAAAGGAATCAGATGTTTTGTACCTCGTACTCCTTGGAAAGCTTAGCACTATCAAAAAATTACAAAGGAATCAGATGTTTTGTACCTCGTACTCCTTGAAAAGCTGGCTAAGCTTTCCAAACTTGTGTCAAGATTGTCATAAGTTTTGATAGATGGCCTTAACCAATTGAACACAGCTTCTTCCTCCTCCAACAAAGCTTTGTATCTTTTATCTTGAGACAAAATGACAACAAAACGTAAATTTCATTTCATTTCAGTCACACACGCATTAATTGCATTAATTATGGTAAATGAGATCTTACCGAAAAAAATTATGACACCGAAATCTTTATTATGCCTAACGCAACGATCTAAACCTTGATTGACAACCTTAAAAGTCTGGATGCGGTACCATTCATTTTCTCTACATAAATCACCAGCATTATTGTTGTAATATTTTTTAAGATCAACCTTGATATCTTTCCTGTAAAGTAACATAAAACATGAGTTAAATTATTAATCTAATCAGAAAACTTAAGTTAAAAGTGGTTGTAATATAACTTACGTGTTAAGATATGGAATCCCAACCATAATAATTGTTTTTGCATTGTCACCCGTGAAGTTGACACCCTCTGCATATAGCAAGAAAAGTTGCTTGCAGAGTAGCTGAAACACATTCCACTGCCGTTCCTTTGGGCTCTGCAACAATTTAGTTAATGACCTAAGTATGTTGCAATATAGTCTACATGACAACAGAAGAATACAAGAGATGATACTAACCAGTAAAAATCTGACTGAGCTGATGTCACATTCCAGTTTCTGTCCAACGGTGGCAGAGTGATTCCATAAAAATAAAGCTAAGATGATTAAATGTTAAATGCAAAGGCACATAAACAATTCTTACTAACACATTTCTTTTAACCATTCTTTATATCTTATCATTTTTGTGTTTACTTCAAAAAGATCCATTACAAAATTTAATTGCACATATATTGTTCCAACATAAAGGTAAAAATATTCAGCCTAAAATTAAACTAGATCCCAAGTTTAGATGAAAAAGAACTCCATGAAGAGCTCCAAAAGTTTTTTTATGCCTTCTAAGATTTGATATTCTTTATTATTTTTTTCTTAATTTCTTTAGTTTTATCTTTTTATTGGTTTATTATATAAATGAATAATAACCAATTTTTATTATTTGCGAACCCATTCTCAGGTCCATGAGGTTAGGTTGTAGAACAATACAAAAAATGTAGTCACAATGTAAAGATTTTTATATTGGTATGATTCTTTCTATCAAAATTTTATTTCTCTTTAGTGATAATTTATTGCTTGTTTGATACTCACAAAAACGTTTTTCTTTTTCTTAGGGCCTCAAGAAAATATTATTGCATCAATCATATTGTATGTACCAGCGAAAATGTAGATCAAAGATGGTTCCACATGTTTTGAATGAATGTTTAATGTGTGTTTATCCGTTGTAATATGTGTTGTCTTATTTTCTTTCGGCCGGTGGCTCACAAATGTTACTTGAGGAACATGATGTCCTTATTATTCAAATACCAATCGTTTACAGATGAAATTAAAACGTTTCATCTTGATAGTTCCCATCAAATTGAGGATATACAAGAGCTATTAGAAACAATGTTGGAGGTTAGCTTTTTCATGTTATTTATTTTAGTTGATAAATGTAATTTCAAAATCAGTTGATATCATAATAATTTTTTCCTGGGTTGTCCATATTTTGCTACGGAGCAATTGGCCAAGATGCAGAGTTGATTTTTTCCCCAATGCGTACATGTTTAGTCACGCAGGATTGGAAGATCATCTAAAAAGAGCAATTATTGTGTTTGATGAAGCGCCGTAAGTATTTGAAACCGTGTTATCATGTGACAGGTGGTAGAATGAAAACCAACGGTACAACGGCTTGTGCAGTGTGACAACATTCGATCAGTTCTCTTTACAATCATCATTAAAAAGGGCTAGAGAGCTTCAACAAAGTTTGGTGAACCAGCTTTGAGTGCAAAAAACTAAATTTCAATTAGAAGGTTGGTTTGTTAATTCTTTGTAGCCACTGTTAATGTGTTGTAGTTATTACTTTTTGATGAGAGCTAATTACATATTTTAATGCACTAGGGCTGTTAAACACACTCAAATACTTCTTTAAAAGTGAAGACAATAAAAAATAGTATATGTATTTGCAAGACCATCTTATAACTAGGAAATATACTCTCAGCCTCTTGTGCATGGAATCGTCTATTGTTTTCAAAGATTTAGTTGATAATTCGTTATTCATCATCCTGACATATGGGTACGTAAGCAATATCGATCCTCACTAAAACCTTTTTTTTTCTTTCCTTTTTTTAAGTAATGACTAATTAATATTAATTTATTATTTGTGAAATGTAGAACTTTGATACCGATGAATTCTTTCTCATCTGAACTTGGGATCCAGTTTGGCACTTGTTTTGAGGCTGAACATATAATTGAAAACCTTTATGAATAGGTATTGATTAACTGTCTTTTTCATTTAATAACATATTCCACAACTGCATGCGTGTATGGTTTAATAGTAAAAGTCTTTTTGTTTGTTTGTTTCTGATGTGGGCTGATGCGATCTTCAAAAGTTCTAGAAATCAATCTCTAGATACATTTTATAACAATGCCAAAAACTTCCACTCCAAGTACTATAAGGAGTTCTGCAGCAAGCGAGTCTCAACAATCAAACATAAATTATGATTCGACAGACGATGATTGGTGGAGTGAGGTGATTGCTAATTACCAAGAAACAATGGCGGGAGGCGAATGGGCTGATTAGTGGGCATAGGTGATTGCACAACAACACGATTAATTTAATTCACCAATGTTTTAGACAAAAAATGTATTTTTCTTAGGAAAATTACTTCAATTTGTTTTGTTCGGATTTTTCTTTCTAATATTTTTTGATCTACTTCTTTCTTTTTAAATTGCTAAAACTAAAACTCAAAAAATACAAGAAAGAGCAAAAAAGAAGGGTTATGTCCGCATTTTCCCTTCTCCGATGTCTTTCTTTAATTCCACTCCAAGTGGAAGAATGATGAATATTGTCATATGAGGATTAATTTACATATTTTTGGGTTGCTTTCTTGAATGTGTACTACCATCATTCCGGTTTGAGATAGTGGTTAATGCGTTGGTTCATATATTTATATTTACCTACTTTTTGACTTGTGTTCCATAACCAATTTATTTACGAAGACCAGTTACAATTAAAAATTTTCATGAGAAAAAAATATATTCATTTGAGATAATCAAAACAAAAATTTCCATAAAAGTCTGATTAAATATTTCGATTGTATTCTGATTTTTCCAATCGATAGGAAAAAAAAAAAAAAACACGCCGGTAAACCCTATCGCCGACTTGCCTCGAGTTGCAGGTTATCGGAAAATCGTCTCGGCGACTTCATTCAACCCCTCACCTTCCTTAACCTCCACGTCGTCCTTTTTTCTAGCGCTCCTCTGTAATTCACGTAAGAAGCTTCTTTTTCTTTTCGTTTTCTCAATTCAGCATAGACTTCAGAATGTTGCAATTCTTGGATTAGATTCAGAGTTCAGATTAGGTTTCATTTTCAAATTCATTAACCTCATGAACTCGAGTAGGATTAGTCGATTCGATTAGTTCCAATTCAATTCGTTCGACCTAAATTGAAATTAGGTTTTAAGCTCATCTATTAATCCTTCAGTTTCGTTACTGTAATTTCACAGCGTTTAAGAATCAACAAACATGTCGTTTCTGCGTAATGCTGTTCATAAGGAGAGATCGCAACCGTAAGTTTATTATGACTCTTCTTCTTTTGTTCGTTTGTCACATTTATGTGTTTCTGAATTTTCGCATTTTTTAAACCTAATCAGACAAGCAAGGAAGAAATATTGCCTCCTTGAGAAGCATAAGGATTATGTTATCCGAGCTAAAGCTTATCAGGATATGTTAAAGGTACAGTCTAAATTGAATCTTTGCTTATGATAATGTCATTGAGAGACCTTTAACACACATTTGCTTCTTAGTCGTCAAAGCTTTGGGCGGCGGTTTCGTGGCTGCCTTTTGAGTTAGTAGAAGAGATACTTGAGAAGATTCCGATAGAAGATCTGTTGCGAGCGAAATCGATATGCAAAGAATGGTACGGTCTCATAAAGGACACAAGATTCATCTACAAACACTTGGATCTCTCTAAGGAAACCAAGAAGAGATTCATACGGATTTATCAAGATATGGTTCAAATCATGAATCCGGTAACACAAGATCTCTTACGTCTACCAGTTCCGCCGGAGTTTTTTGCGGGTTTTCAAAACTATAATACAATTATTACTGCTATTCACTGCGACGGATTATTGCTATGCCGTTGTAGTAATGGTATGGACAAACGCAGGCTTGGAGTTTGGAATCCGGTTCTAAGCAGCGGAGGAGTCAAATGAATCGAACCGTTGAGTTCTTACAATTTTATGGATGAGTACGGTTTTGGATACGACAATGACAACAAGTACAAGATTTTGAGGTTTTACCCGCTAGGTAAGGAGTATGAGATATATGACCTCAAATCTAATCACTGGAGGGTTTTCCCCGCTACTTTTGATTGGAGGAGATCTACACCGAACCAGAATGTGTCTATGAAGGGAAATATGTATTGGATTGCTGAAACTAGAAGTAATTCTGAAATCTTCATCCAAAGTTCCGATTTCTCCGAAGAGAGATTCAAGCCCATATGTTATTCTTTTCCTGTTCATGTCCGCAGTATTTCTCTGGATGCAGTAGTCTTGTCAGATTTCGGAGGAGATAGGCTTTCTTTACTACATCAACACCACGTTGGAGTCAGCATCACAAAGATGGAGGTGTGGGTGACAAACAAGTTGAGTGATGGTGTTGTATCATGGAGTAAGTATTTTAATGTGACTCGCCCTGATCTCCCCATACTACCTCTCCGTCACATATCTCATGGTGATCCCACATACTTCATCCACAAGACCAATGGTATCATGTTATGGTGTGATAAAGTTGTAAAACATAAGGATGCTGAAGGTGTACAAGAGGCGACTGTCAGCTTTTACGAAATTGGTGATGGTGTGGTCAAGAAACAAGTTGAGACAGGACCACCGTATGAAGGTAACGATACCACTTGTATTTGTGGCGATATTTACGTTCCAAGTCTGGTTCCAGTTCCAGAGTAAAAGGTGGCAAAAAGAGACTCGGGTTGTTAAGTTTTGTCTTTGGCCCTTTCCATCGTTACACCAAAACAAAATTCGTTTTGAGGTACCTATTGGTCGTGATGCTACACTAGAATCAGTAATCAAAACGCATAGAAGAAGCAAGGAGATTTTAACAGAGGTTGAGGATTGATTATAATCCTCAGTTTCAGTCGAAAGACACCTTACTTGCTACGCGTACTGCGTCTCCTCATTGTGAATGGTCAAAGGGGATTTGGTTTTGATATGCATGCAATGCCAAGATTCTCTCTTTCATCGCGTGGTTCTTACATTCTCTCAGGAGATTCTTCTTCTTGAAATATCATTCTAAATCGTATACCAAGTGAAAACCCATGTTTCATTGCTTTCCATATACTTGTTCACTCCTACTATAAATTGTCTTATCCTGGAAAATATCAAAAATCTTCTTTAAAATTAAATCTAAATAGTCTTAAATGTGATTAAAAGCAAGAACATTAATTACCTAGGTTTGTAAAACGCAAGAACTCCTAAATGCATACTTGGATTCGAGCTAACTATTCGTCTTACTCCAACCGGTAAAATGGCCATTTTCGACTCTCAAGAATACAAATGCATCTCGAGCTACTAGTTTTTCCAGTTGTAAACACATGTGTGATACTCGTCCCACTTACTTAGCACGCAAGTAATTGAAAACCTTCAAAATCATCATTAAATATCTTTCAAATACAATAGCAAAACCAATAAATATTTATAAAAGTTATGTATTTACATTACATTTTTTCAATTTATTTTTTAATTTTTTAATTTGAAGAATTGTGTCTTTCTATAATATTTTTTTCAATCTATATTTATGTCTTTTTGAACATGATTTTCAACTCTATTTAATTATTGTACTTCTTGAAACATAATAAGTAACTATTGATTTTTTCCCTCTTTTGTGATCACAAAAACTTTATCATTACCGATTACAATTGTCTAGTCGTTTTTCCGACCATCGTCGCTGCTAATTAATTTACAGGTATATCACCACTGCTATAGATATATTTCTCGTCTTCTTTGTCCCCTTTAATTTAGTTCTCTATTTTTGTCTTTATGATTTTTGATTTCTAAAAGGACGTGTGCATTTTTTTTTTTCTGTTTAGTTTTGTTGTTACGTATCTAATGTTTTTGTTTGTTAATGTGGAGAATTGATTTAGGATTATTTGAAAGTCAATTGATAATTAAAAATAAGTAATTTCAAATACCATCTCAATTGATAGTATTTGGTAAAATCCCTTTAAAATATCTGCGATTAAGATTTCTCAAAATAATTTCAAATTCATTGTTCCAATATATGAGTCATTTTGGATTATGAATTTGAGAGGATTTTAATTTTTTTTCTCCAAATCTCAGCTTATTAGGTTTGACATTTGTATAAGTTATTTCAAAATCAATGTTATTAGATTAATAATTTTTACAAATTCCTTCAAATCCTACCTTATTGGAAACTTAGGATTTCATAATAAATTATGTCAAAATTGATTTTGGATGATTTGAGGGACAATTGATAGTAAAATTCAATTATTCCAAATATCACCTCAATTGATAATATTTGGTAAAATCCCTTTAAAATCTATGCGATTAGGATTTTTCAAAATAATTCCAAATTCAATAGAATTTAACTTATTTTTCTCATTTAATTTCTTTTCATTAAACATTTTTTCAACTATGACATGTATTTACTTTCAAACATAAGTTATTAAGTGGTACTTTATGTTAATATCAAATTACTTACGATCAACTATATCAAAAGAAATATTGAATGGTATAACTATATAATCAATTGAAAGGGATATGGTTTAAATAAACTCGATTATCAAATTTTAATGAATGTTTTGTACGAAAAATGCATTATTTTTTTAGTTGATAGCTTAATTATTAATTTTATATTATTTTTTTGGATTTTGTCAAGTCTTTTTCATGTTACTTTTGGATATTCAAAATTATTTGAATAATATTTTCTTTTTAACTATGTATTTATAATGTACAGTAAAAGGTCTCCGTTTTTTCTTTTCCGCTTACATTCTCTATTATCTTCACATTTGGGTAAGCAATAACTATCTCACTAAGTTCTAATTAAATAAATCTTACAACAATAATGATAGTAATCTATGTAGTGGAATGAATGGTACCGCATTCAGGCTTTTAGGATTGTCAATCAAACTGTAGGTCGTTGCATTAGCCATTAGGCATAGTAAAGATTTCGATGCCATAATTTTTCTCGATAAGATCTTATTTACCATATTTAATGCAATTAATGTGTGTAGGAATGAAATAAAATTAATGTTTGTTGTTAATTTTGTCTCAAGATAAAAAATACAGAGTTTTGTTGGAGGAGGAAGTAGCTGTGTCCAAGTGGTTGAGGCATTCTATCACAATTTATAACAATCTTGAAACAAGTTTGCAGAGCTTAGCTAGCTTTTTCAATAAGCACGAGGTACAAAACATCTAATTCCCTTGTAATTACTTGATAGTTGTATTATTATGATTACTTATGATTATTTTTTGTTATTTTTTAGCGGAAAATTTTGTGAGAGAGGCGGCCGAAGCCCATGATGATTTGGTGGATGAGGAAGTTTTTTGGGATAAGGCGTACGACAACACAAATGAGGTGGAAGTAGTGTGGGATGAGGATTAGATGGATTGATCTCAGCATTTGATCATATCTCTAAATGTTAAAGCCCCGTCTTCAGCATTTGATCATATCTCTAAATGTTAAAGCCCCGTCTATATGACTAATGACGGTTTCTCAATGTTTACCATTTTTGTTGATTCGGAATTACATATAGTGTTCAACACTTCCTTTACTCTGTTCAAAAGCGACACACATTTCTCTCTACTTTCAGTCGTTTTCTTTAGTTCCCTAACATGCCTTAATGTTTGAAGATTTCTATAGTGAGCTCATCAATGTCGATCATTACAAAACACATTCATTCACCACAAGATTTAATTTATATCAGCCACATACTTGATACAAAACTGAAAATTCTTTTACCTATTAGCAAAAGAGCTATACAGAGGGGGGAAAAACATCTATATTAGATAGCTTGAACACTTCCTGGATCTATCATAGTTCCAAGTTATTTATATGTAGAATTTTTCTTGTATTTGTCTAACAGAGATAGAGTACATGTTAGGCATCCCTAATATAATTTATTAAAAGCTGAATTTCGATTAACTAAAATACATTTGAAATAAAGCTTATTCATAAGACAGAATCTCACCATCGGAGATCGAACCATTCTTACAAACTTATATTTCTCCAACCTCAACAACACATTCTCAATCTCTATAATTGAAATGTAAAAGCGATCGAGACTCAACGATTCCTCGATTTTAAGTCCTCTACCTCCGCCACGAGTTCTTGCGATAGATTGTTTGGATTTGATCTTACAAGCAATAATCGACTAAACCTACTTGAGTACGTACATGAAACTTAATTGATTTGAAAATGAGAGTTATTTTTTAGTTTAATCCAATGATTGAAAAAATCAGAATAGAATCGAATTTAATCAGACTTTTATGGAAATTTCCTTTTTTATTTCTCTCAAATGAATATATTTTCCCCATAAATTTGATTAGTTATAATCTCTTAACCCATAATTAATTGTAATTGGTCTTCATAATTGAATGGTAAAAGTACATAAATATGTGTACCAACGCATCAACCACTATCTCAAACCGGAAATATTAAACCACCAACTTAAAAATTGCCAAGTAGAAAACCAAATCTCAGTTTTTTTTTTTATATATATACACAGATTGGAAATTTGTAGACCCTTCTTACGACCACAAAAGTTACTAAAACGACGTCGCCGAATAAACCTTAATTAGTTAATAGCTAATTAACCTCTCACACTCACACACCTAATACTACTACCTAGTACGAATTTACGATTTATTATTAATCTTCTTCATTCTGTAATGACGAAGAAATCTTCAATTTCGTTGTCATTTTCTTAACTTCATCGCTTGAATATATAAATATCTTCTTCGCCATTTTGCAAAATTCACTGCGAAATTCCATAAACAAAATATTCATGAGACTAAACCGAAACCGGTTTACGCTTATGATAAATTTATTATTTATTTACTTACTTCCAAGGATCATCACCAGCAAGCATCATATCTCCTTCATCATCAGTAAAAACAACGACCCATTTATCTCGAGTTATAAGCTCTCCTTCAATCTCAAACATCTTCTCTAACTCCTTAATCAACTCTTCATATGATTTCAACAACGTTAAATCAACCGCTCGACCAACCGCAATCCCTTGCATTTGCACCTTTTTCAAAATCAAGAATCAAGATTGTGAAATGTGATCACTCAAGAAATCAGATTTCAAAAATATTGATCTATATATATATTTCAAACCGAATATTTTGCGTATATATAAATGAGTGATAAAGATTATTTACTTTAGTTCGAGTCCTTGGTGTTTGTTGCTTCTTATACTCATTAATTGAACTTGGAGTGATAGGTTCTTCACATTTTGCAACAACTCCTCCAAAATTAGTCTCAATCATCGGTTGCTTCTTCGGTTCAATCGGAGCTTGAGGACTACTTGTGAGATCAAATCCAAACAATCTCGGGGGACGAGGAAGAGGAAGAGGAGGAGGAGTTAAAACCGATGAATCGATGAGTCTTGATCGCTTATTACATTTCGGTTGTTGAGATTGAGAAGCTGTTGAAATTGGAGATGAAGAAGTTTGTGTGAATGGTTCTATCTCCCATGGTGAGACTTTGTCTGGTCTTTGAACCGTCGTTGGTTCATCCCATTGAACCTAAAATTAAAACCGGTTAATTGACAATAAACAAAAACTTGTTAAAATTTGAAAGAATGGTTTAACAATTTAAAACCAAACCTGCAATGATCTCCATTTAGACGCTGGCCATTGTATAGACAAATCTCCGGTTCCCAAAATCGTACCGGTAAATCTGAAAAAAAAACTTCAAATATTTTTAGAATCAAGAAACACCGAAAAAGACCACAAGTGGAAGAAAATACCGTACCGGAATTTATTTTAAACGAAAATTTCTTTACCGAACCAACCCATTTATGAATCTGAATTTTTTGCATCCAAAATGAAATAACAAAAATCCACTTAATGTATGAAAAAAAAACTAAATAAATTCCACAAAATCCACTTAATGTATGAAAAAAACTAAATAAATTCCGTCTTATTTGGGGGCTCCTTTTTAAAAACCCGAACTATGTATAATCCGAGTTACTTAAACCGAGCTACATTTACCAAAAGTCATTAAACTTAATTTTAATTAAACATATAAAACACATTGTAAATATATACTAAAAATCTATCATATCAATTATCATTGATTAATTAGATTTACTTTTATTATAACCTTTTATGCAAAATCAAACCGAACAGATATAAAATTTAATTTGATTTGGGGTCTATTTTTCATAACCTGAACTATACCGAAACCTAAAAGTTACCTAAAACAAAACCGAACCAAATATCCGAATACATTAGAAAAAAAAAAACAATTCAAGAGAAAATGAAAAAAGCTTACATTCTCTCAGGAGATTCTTCTCCTTCAAATCTCATTCTAAATCGAATACCAAGTGAAAATCCATGCTTCATAGCTTCCATATATTTATTCACTCCAACTATAAACTGACTTATCCTGCAAAAAAAAAAAAAAAACAATTAAACTAATCTTTAAAATCTAAAGAATCCTAAATGAAAATTAAAGAAAAAACATTTATATATTACCTTGGTTTATAAAACACAACAAAGATTGTTTTTGTACGTACTGCATGAGAAGCAGTAGCAAGAACTCCTAAATGCATACTTTTACTCGAAATAACCGAAGTAGGCATCATCGTGCTTTGATGACGAGCTAATCTTCTTACTCCAACACGTAAATCGCCATTTTCGCCTCTCAAGAACACAAATGCATCTCCAGCTACTAATCTTTTCGACGATACAAATGTACTCCAACCAGTTGTAAGCAAATGTCTCCTTGGTTGTCCTAAAAACCCAACAAAAAATAAAAGTAAAAAATTAGTGTTAATTTTTTTTTGTTAAAACATTAGGGTTAATTTTTTAAATTTTACCTCTGAAAATATGCTTAAATCTCCATTCAAACCCATGAAGATCTCTAGTGACAAGTTCTTGAGTAGGTGTAGCTTGTGTCATATCCTAAAAAAAAATCATAATCCAAGCTTTCTAAAAAACTATAATTTGTGAAAAAAGAGATTTTAATTAAGGATCTTAATTATTAGTTTACCAATGGAGGTAAACATTCAGTAGCATGTTTACGAAGAACAGAGAATCCACCATGTGTGCTTGTATCAGAGGCGGTTAAAATCTTAACAAATGAATGAAACATTTGTTTTGTTGGTTCAGTCATAGGTGGATCAAGACTTGTGGGTTCACTTTGCTACAAAATAAAATAAAAAACATAAACAAATCAAGAATCAAATTCAATTCCAATTAATAAAATATAATTCTCAAGAACTTTTTTTAAAAAAAACTATACATCTTCCTCTGGTTTTAATGTGATCTGAGCATAAACTTCATCTGTTTCATGCTCTGCCTGAAATTAATAAATTAAAACCGAAAGTTAGCATTTTTTTTAACATGCATTAGACCGGTTTTCGAAAGAATTATGATTTATTTTTCTTAATTTTTTTTACCTTTAACGTGACATTAAGAACTTTACAAAGTATCTTTGGAGGAAGTTTAAAATCAGGAATTTCGTCTGAGTTAATTCCTTGATTAGTAGATGCCACAAGCTGTAAATAATACAAAAAAAACAACAGAAAAAATCAAAAATAAAACAAAAAATTCAGAAAAATAAGCAAATTGATTACTTTTGAATTTTTTTTTTGACGATTACTTGTTCCATGTGACCTTGAGGGAAGTAGAAAACTCTTTCATGAGTATGAGGAACTTTAACTAATGGACCTGCACAAGCTTTCCATAGCTCTGTATATAATAGTTGACCTTGATAACAACCTGAAAAATCAAAAAACAAAAATTATCACATTTCATCAATATTTAAAACGAGAATATAAGAAGTGGGTTTTTCGTTTAAGCTAAATTTCAGAGAAAAATTAAAATTTTATGCTGAGCTTTTATTTTACATAGCAAAAAAAAGAAAAAAACAGAGTCACTGGTTAAAAGTTAAAACCCTAAATTTACAAATGTTGAAGCTAAATAAGGAGAGATGATAAAGTGGGTTTTTTCTTTTAAACTCGATTTAGAAAAAATTGAAACCTTACGAAGCTGATTTGATTCAACATAGCAACCAAAAACAGAGTCAATAAAAAAAAAAAAAGAGTTTTTTTTTAAAAAAAATAATCAAAAAGTCACATTTTAGCAAGATTCAAAGGCTTAAGAGAAGAAATAAGTAGTGGGGTTTTTTTTTTTTTTTCATTCAAGCTCGATTTGTGTAAAAATTGAAGCTGATATTGGATAAATACAGAGCAAACCAAAAACAGAGTACTTACTTGAAGAAGAAGAACTTCTGAATTCATCTCCATCTACATTCGCCATTGAAAAAACTCAAACGAAGCAGGAACAAGAAAGAAGAAGAAGAAAGATATATAAATAAGAAACCCTTCACGAAACTAAACACTAGTCTTTAAAACTCCATGAAAGAAGAAACACGAGAAGAGAGAAGAAGAAGAAGAAGAAAACATAAAAAGACCCATAAAAAAAGAAGACGGTTATGTCCGTATTTGATTTTTACAGAGAAACGTAATTGAAAGCACTCTTGGATATATTCTCTTTCTCTCCTTAATTTCCTCTCTTTCTCTGCAAATCTTGTTTTTGTGTTTTGTCCTCTCGTCTTCTCCTTCTTCAATTTTCGAAATCCGTGTTGTTTTGACTCAACAATCACAAACTTCTCGCCGTTTTTTCTCTCCAGCTTTTTTCCTTTACCTAACTCTAAGAAACTCCGATCTGCTTCCTATTTTGAAGAAGTCTCTCACGGTATCATGCAGATACATATATTCACAACACTCTCTCTCTGTATATATTAAGTGTATATTTATATTTATATAATACATTTTATTTTAAGATCTTGGAGACCTGTCATTTCCAACTTCCCTCAGTAACTTCAGTTGAAACTCCCTATTTCTTTCTATTCATTTATTAAAATTTCCTCAAATATTGTTTAGTTATTGTTTTGTCATGTCACTACAAAGTATTTTGTTTTTGCTAAAAAGGAAAGTAAATTTTATTATCCGAAAAAAACATATAGCATCTTATGAACAAAATAAATTATAAACAATCAATACATATTAATTTATTTGCTAGATGAATAAGATTTATAGCAATAATATTGATTAAAAAAGTGAGTTGACAAGATTGTAAATTATTTTTCTTTGTGTTAATATTATGTAATATCCCTTTTGATTCACAAAAAGTGTTTTTGTTGTATAATTATGTTTTATCCAAAACAAAAAAACAAATAGAATGTCATTATACATTTCCAGTTTGATTTTTCAACTATTCTAAAGCTAAAAAACATTTAGTTTATATTATTTTCATAAAATTAATAGTATATCAAGTAGGACATATTTATATATATATTTTTAAAGAGTGAAATATGTCGAAATGATACTTCTTTTTTAAATGCATGGAGTAACATATTAACTAAAAGAAATTATTATATATTTTATTTTTAATATATTTTAAGAATCATACGTGATAAATATACTAGCTTATTTAAAAATTATGTTATTTTTTGTTTTACATATTTTCTAAAAAAATAATACCTCCTTTGTTTTCATACAAATGTCGTTTTAACATTTTTTATATGAGCTAGTAAAAAAATTTCTTTATCTATTTGATTTTGTTTATAAATGTTAAACATGGGAAAAAATAATTACATCAAACTTTATATTGAAAAATAGAAAAATATGGCTATTTCAAAGCAAAAAAAAAGAAATGGATTAAATGTAGCTTATCAAATCTTTATCCTCTCAATATATATAAATTTAATTAATTAAATAGTGAGGCAAACGAAGGGTTACGACGTTACACATAAATATATTACGGAATTTGCTTTTGATCTCTTAAACCAAAAATTAATTAAATTTAAACCGCGGTTAAAACGTACGGTGCATTGATCACACAGTGGCCAATCTCAGCCGTCTGATAAAGACGCTATAATAAATATAATCATTAAACCATACGGTATATTAACTGAGACCCGTTTCCGTTAATACTTAACGGTCCCCGTCTATTTTTTTTTTCTTCTGTCTGGATCGTGGCAGGCAAACGTGTCGGAATTTTTTTTCCGTTATTTGTAACATCAGACATTTTCCGTTACTAACACTGTGTGGAGTGGTGTTAATTACACAATGTGCCATTGATGACTGGGACCCACAGCTATGGTTACACACGCACATTCACACATACACAGCCATTAATCTTTATGGGACGAGCGTTTTGGGAACCGTGCGAGTTATGTTTGGCACGTGCCAAGTTCAGTTCCTGAGTCACGCGCGTGTCTTGTTGTCCTTCGCGCGCTTTTATTTTTTTTGTTATTTACTTGAATAATTAAGATTTAAGTGGTGTGATAATAATTTGTTGTTATCATTTACTTGATTTATATCTCATATTTTATATATTTTTTAATCAAATTTACTAAAATAAATTGTAACCTCGAAAATGAAAGACAATGGGAAACACACGCGCTTCTGAAATGAGAGTGGAGAAAAAGAGAGAGTAAAAAAGTAAATATGAAAAGGCCATGCCGAAGTGTCGGAGAAGAAAGTGGTCCCCAGTTGAACGACACGTCAGACTTCTGAGAAATTGCCACGCTGTTAGGTCGTATTCAAGACCAACACGTGTCAAATACTTACTTGTTCTATCAGGTTTGCTCAATTACAGAGGGAAAAAAATCTGCTCTCTCTCTCATTCTTTTCTGGAAATTTATATTTTTGGTTATAATCATTTAAATTACAAAAATACTATCTTGAAAAAAGGTAAAAAACGTAAATGCATTACAAAAAGAATTAATCAGAATCGTAGTCTAAATCCTCTAACTAATTGATAAACATGAATCGTATGGAAAAAATGATAATTTATTAATTCTATCTAAAAAGCTTATCAAAAATATCGTACGGACAATCTTTGCAAAGTGGAGAAGAGATTTGAAAGAATCGAATTTTTATCACCAAAGATGAAAAAATTACTAATTTAGAAAAAGTCAAGAGATTATATTACCATAAACAAGACAATTGACGTAATTTAAATATTTTTCACTATGATTCTTTATTCTGCATGGGATTTGCCAAAATTTGAACGTCATTTTCGTTGCATTTGTTTTTGTTTTTTAGGTGAAAATTTGAATGTCTTTTTATTAGATTAACGACTATTTTAATTAGCCAATTAGCCGCGAGGAATATTCTCTCAAGTTGTAAGTATGCAAACGTAAAAGGTTCAAAAGAAAAAAAGAAGGATTAGAGGAATATGATCGTTCGTTCAAAGTAAATATAAACCCATGGATTGGAATAAATTAACTATACATTAGTTAATTATCCTTTTATTAAAAAAATTGCTTAGTGGTGTAGTGGAATCCATTACACGAAGTCTTTATTATTTTTTTTGTTTATTCTTGATATTCCATTGATTTATTTGATAATATTGTTAATCACTTGTTTAGTCATAGTCGCCACCTCATTAAACGAGAATAAACGAATATTCTTGTTTTTTATATAAATTTTACATATTTGAACTAATCAACGGTACTCATTTATTATATTTACATATTGTGGAAAAGCTGTTGAAAAAAGCCATTGTGGTCCTAACTTCAATAAAAAATAAATTAAACTATGTTTTTTTTTTTTTGACAGCAAATTTTTAAAAGTATTAATTGTGTGTGGTACTATAATTATCTTTTTGTGTTAAAAGAACTGTAGTTAACTTGTTTAGATGACAAAATTAATAATCAATGGTTGGCTTAAGCTGGCAGTCAAGAAAGAGAGATTTGATTCTAACGTTGTATATATCATCAATATTGGATTAGTTTAATTATATTTGTTAGAGCCAATTTCATTATTTAGATATTAACTGACTCAACACATGACATATATAGATCATTCAATCATTTCAACTTTTTACCTCTCGTACCTCTCATCTCAATGGTTTTATATTAGTAACTCTTTTATCCAACAAACACTTAAGAATCTAACATTTGATACTATTGAACAAGCAATGAAACCTGAGTTGTTGAACTTCTCGATAGATGACCGCTCGCGCCAATCTCCATTGAAAAATCCTTAAATTTAGCGAACAGTATAAGGAAACTCAACATTATCAAATGAGTATTAAATGCATGATAAGATGTGACTCATAAAGATTATGAGACTATACTTATGTCAACATCTCTAAGCCAACTCAATATGCATACTTGCTTTTGTAATGTGCTATAAACTTACTAACCACAAACCTACGAACCATGTTTTCATATTAAAAAGTCGTCAAGTGGCATAACTACATATTTATTGATGATTTGGTATCTTCGGGAAGAATATAGACTCTATATACATATTCTTCTGTTCAACATATAGATCTAAAGAAGAGGATTTCATATGATGAACCATCACTCAATTATAATAAATCATTTCATAACTTTATTTTAGTAAATAAAAAATATACTCTAACTTAAACGTTAGAAAATCCTCGAAAGATATATTTGTATTCCAAAGGATCCTGATCGTATTTTTATAAAAAATTAAGAAACAACTAATAGATATAGAGATACCAAAAATCTTACATGAACAATAATTATCTAGATTATTTTGTACATCTCTTCATCATTTGACCGTACACTACATTTTTTCTTTGTCTTCCATTATGTTTATATAACGAGTATAAAATATATGTAAAATCAGAAATTTGACATTCTTTTGTATATATAAAAACAACTAAAACAAATTTATACAACTTTCGTTTGCTTTTGGGTGGAGCCTAAACAAGAGCATTTAGGGTAATTATTTTAATAAACCGTAGCATAGGTCTTGTTAGACAATAAACAAGTGAAGTAAATAATTATTCCGCACTAATATTGTATCATTAGTTATGTTTATTAAATAAAAACTCATATGACTCATTCTTGAAAATGACTCTTCCCTTCTCTTAAAGGGTAATAGGTCTTAGAATGTTGAATCTGAATTTCAATTCGGTTTCTGTTCGATTTTATTTTTTGTTTTTAAAATCTTTGGTTTATAAATAATAATATCCAAAGTAAACTTAATTATAATATCAATTTTCGTTATCGAGATACAAAACTACAATATAATAAGTTTAAAAAGAAATGTTCGAAACATACAAAAACGGATCCTTCTTGTATACGTACCTTCGAAATAGTTTCCTCTTAATGGAAAGAAACATTTACATGCAAGAAATTATAATACCAGCTGTTAAAGAGTATTTTATGATAGTTTTTTTCAAATAATTAAACTAAGTAAATTAATCAGCACGATGCGTCATGAGTGACCTATATGATCACATATAATCGTAATTAAATAGCCGTTTGTGTATATTTAAAAATGTTTAGTTTGGCTTAAGTGATTCTGTTTTTGTCTTTTTTCACTTCATATAATTACACCACTCTATGGGAGATCAGTGTGGATATAACACTCAAATATTATTTCTCAAATAATGCGGAAAAATAACATTTAATTTTGGAATATATTATTACTTTTATTAACAAAAAAATACATTTCATTTTGAACGTATCATTAATTTTGAATGTATAACGATACACATTTGTAGTTTTTCAAGATATTTGTCTGGTATGTTAGCAGAAAAATTGAAAAATTATTAGCGAAAAGAATTGAATTTAATAAAATTTTTGCGGAATAACTACAAAACGTTAAAAGTTAGTTCTAGTAGGTTAGTTATGTTTTGTTTTTTTCAAGTTATATTTTTAATACGCTAGTAGTATATAACGGAATTACGTTTAAAAATATAAAAAAAAACACATAATAAAAATAATAACAACAAACTCTAACATAAACTTAATATTTGCTAGTACTTACATTATTTTTCTGATTCTTTTTTGCGGTGCTTTTTTAAACATATTACACTATATTGATTCTGATTTAATGATGATCCAGCTTTACTTGAGACAATAACTCTTTTGATTTATTCAACTCGGACTGAGTCACATTTTCTTAAAATGGGTTTGTGTCTAAACTTATTAACCTCTAATATTATTATCAATTTCGATTTAAAACTAATTGGTAAATAGCTCATGTCCTTATACTAGTTGGTTTATTCTCATTTCATAAAAAAAAAATTTGAATTATATAAACTTTCCAAATATGAAAAAGTGGGACTTTTGCATTACATATAAAACAATTCAAAAGTTGTAATCATATCATTCGCACTCTTTGCTTTGGCTCTTTCTTCTTCTCCTCCCAACCTGAAGTGGAGTGTCACACATTGTTCAATTATTAAAGGGTAAATGTGTAATTTGAAAAATGATAAAAATTCGTCCGTACATATCAAAAGGGTCACTTTCGACCTACTACTTCAACACTTCCACTTAACCGTTAGGTCAAGCTCTCATCTGGGAAGAGAGAATCTTTTTGAGATCACATTACCATGAATTTTTTTGAAGAGTCCGTACTTTTTTCTTAATACTAAACGCTTTTTTTAGTATGACTAGTAATTATTAAATATTTTAGTTGGAGGTGACTAATGATTTTGCCATTGGCTCTCATTGATCATTTGTGGAATGATATAACTTTTGCGGGTTTTCAGGAAAATTGTAAAAATCATATAATTTATGTTGAATTGTTTCTTACGTTCAAGCACTATAGTATATGCGTTATTTTTTAAAAAAAGTTGACAAATAGCAGAATGATTCATTTTTTTTTTTTTTTCAACGTTGGTTCTTTTTACATTTTGGATTTTAATTCCTATGCAAGTGTATTAATATATGTAAACAAACATTATTCATTTTTCTACCATCATGCGGATTAACAATGTACTAGGATAAGTACATATATAATTTTGTGATTCATCATTCCCATTCTTGACACACTATCATTGAACCATCCATCCTTCGACAACCAGCCATGGTCACAACCGGTTTTCCTTTCATGTCTTTTTTGGATGTTGACTAGACTGGAAAAAAGACGATTTTATATCCACCGCGTTCATATTGTGTTTATCAATAAGCATTCAGTTTCATTGTACGCAAAGAAGCTTTTGGGTATTTCTTGTTCTTCCACCAAAGTTGAGTATTGTTCAGTTACTCTCACTTCTTCAAAAATCTGTTGGATCTCCTCCTCAATTACCGAATGTAATGTCATTTTTCCATCTTCTCATGTGTGTTATTGTGAAAACGTTGGTGCAACTTACAATTCTAACCCGGAATTTCACTTACACATGAAATATATTACGCTAAACTATAATTTCATTTGTGAACAGGTTCAAGCAAACTCGTTTTGTATGTCTCATGCTTTCTCAAAGGATCATATGATTGATGTGCTCATGATCACTTCTTGCATGAATTGAGTCTTTACTTATCAATATCAATCTTGCGAGTCGTGTTTAAATATTTTCTCGTTTATAGTTGTAGTTATTTATTCGTTATCTTGTGAATATTCTCTTTTGTATGTATGAATATCTTATAAACAACCATTCAATAATATACATTCAAATCTTTAATCATATACAATGCGGCAATAATATTAACTAGTAACACGAATAAATCGAAAAACATGAGAAAATAAAAAATATATAATGGATTGAGATAATCAATTAAGCATAAAAAGAATGAATTGTCAAAAATATGTTAAACAGTGTTATATTTTTTTCGCTATATAATCACATAGTTATTTTTTGTAAATTTATTATATCATAATGCAGATTTTTATTATGAGAATGATATCAACCGGAGTTAAAGAGTGGATGACCATCTTTTTATTGTTACATCGAAAAACATGAGAAAATGATAAATTTTTGTTTACAGTAATAAAACTAGAAAAGAAGACTTCTTATTCATAATAAGTCAATCGAACCCTATACACCATTTGAAAATATGGTGAATATTTCCACGAAAAACTCACAACAAACATTTTTTTCACTCCACAAAGATACCCGATAGACAATTATACTTGTATCATGATTACGATTTCCAACTAAAATACAAAACTACGATAAAAATCTTAACCTACACCCACTTAAAATCTTTGGTATATGTGTTCCATTAATCTGTTTTTATCCAACATTTTTTTATAAACCTTCGTCTTATTTAAACATAACTTTTATTTTCTGTTACCACGAAATTTTGAAATTTTATTCCATAAATTCTTTGTTCAAAATACTAATCTTTAAAATACAAGAAAACAAGAGTCATGATCCTTCTCATGCATAGCACCACATATCCAAATTAAATCCAGCTTTCATAAAACCAAATTTCTTTTTCTCTGACAAAATTAGATGAGATTCTTTTTTTCATCCATTATTGTCCTTTCTTATTTGTTTAAAAATGGTTGGGTATGACTTCAAAATATATTTATTATTTACAACTTTGTAGTCAGCTAATCAAATGCAAAAGGTATACATCACAACTTCGAGAAGTGATTGATTAAATTTGTTATAATTATAAATGGAAAGCAAAGAACAGCCAAAAGACAAATACACATATACTGTTATACATATTTAATTTTTAAATTTAATTATATACTGTAAAATTTGATGAATAAATAATAATTCAATGTTAAAAAGGTGAATGATAATAATAATATATAATAATGTAAGAGAAGAGGGGACCATAAAGATAGATCATATCACATGATCTCTTCTCTGACTCTGAAGATGGGTCTCAATCTCTCTTCCTCTCCCATTATGTGTCCCTGCAAAAACCTTATGGCTCTGAGATAAGTCTTTACTCAAATGTCTAAATGTTTTTGTGGAATATAAGAAAAAAAAATATCAATGTGGGGAAATCAAAATGTAGCAATTATATAACACTCTAGAAATAAGAGATTATGTGTACGATTTGAGATATAAACGATACATATTTTTGGGAAATAAGCAATAGTGATAAGAGATGATAATACCCTTAGAAAAGGAAATATTTATATATATATATATATATATATATATATATATATAATATTGTCTAAGGCGTTACAACGTTATCAATTAAATCAAAGCCTAAAACATAGACATAGAATTCATGGTTTTAGACTTCATATATATTTGATCAAAATTTAGAGAAATGTTTAAGAAGTTTTTCTACATATTGGAAAAAAAAATTCTCATTTAAATTAGGACATCCGGAACTAGTTTGTGTGAATGAAACATTTTTATTTTATAATATTTATTTATTATATTAAACGTGTAAAAATGGCTAGTTTTTAGTTGAAAAATCCAAGTAAGAATCGGATTATTGTTCTGAAAAAAAAAACATATATCAGAAACATGGATTAATGTGGAAAAACGAGAGAGAGGGGACAATAATTAAAAGAGTGTAGGGACCAAAGTGAGGATGGGTTTTATAGGGTAGATTCAAGTAATGGGAATTATTGAGAGATGGCTTAATTAATTAGGGGTAATTAGTTTATAGAGTAGAGTAGATTAGTAGATTAGGGGCTTTAATGTTCATTCATGATATCCCATTCCAAGTTGTCCATTAGCTATCTTCATCTACTCAACTTTCCAAACTTTTTTGTTGTTGCCATCTTTCAAAAAATTTAAATCTAATGTTGGAAAATTCTACTTTCAAAACCAAATGCAGCATGTTTTTTGTGCCACCACCTTTTCCTTACAATTTGCATGTATAGCTTCTTAATCAAAACATATTACCTATCTAAGAAAACTGATTAGCTTCAAATCCTAATTTTAAAATATACAAACCCATTGTGAATACATCTTTGATTTGGTGAATTAGCTAAAATTGTAGTGCTTAGGTCTTGGAAATAATGCATTTCAAGAAAGTTAACCGATTACAATAGAGATCGAGGTCTTAGACCGTATGACTGATTTAGCTAGCTCATTAGTTAGGGAGTTTTCAACTCGCGGGATAAAACCAAAAGAAATATATTCAAAGGAGTTAGCAAGGTAGCCGATGTCTTTTACTAAGCTGATTATCTCTTTTGAAACTTTCTTCTTGTTGATTGTCAGGGTGATGTTTGTTGCCGATTGAATATGTAACTAGTTGTTACCTCTCTTTATTGCTTGCTCCATGGCTTCTACAATCGTTGTGGCTTCAGCTATCATGGGAGACTTAATGAAGCATGATGTCTTCATTCCTTGCGCAAGGAAGTTCTTATTGTTGTCATAGAAAATCCATCCATGGCCGGCGGTCATTGTGTCTTCGTGCCATGCTACATATAAATCTTAGACAAACGAATTATTAGATACAAACTTACAAAAATATCTTCAACAAAATACATATAGAATTATTCGTCGTGGTTTTATTGATCAAATATAAAATTGTCTATTATCATAAGTGTGATGCATATAAAATCGTCTATCATAAATCATTGAAGTGTATATAAAGCTAAATGTTGTGAAACATCATGTTTGATAAGATAAACATTTTGAAATAATCTACTAAATAGTAATATGCATTTTAGATCGAGTCACATGATTCAATTCATATCTAATCCGAATTACCCGGATTTGTGGGAGACATTTAGACTTAACAATTTAGTTCAGCGGATAAAAACATGAGTATAGTAATTATACAAGATATCCAAGTTACCAGTTCAAATAATCAAGTAAGCCGTAAAATTTATAAAATTATATGTAATTAAGCAAAACAAAATTCTACTCTTATCTATTTTGGTTAGCCCATTTCTTATATACCCATGGGCCATAAGGCTTTGAATTATACATATATATTCTTGCTGCACTAATCAAATGCTATATAGATGTATTTCTTAAAGACCTCTAAGATATTTTCTTCGGCCTTTAAAAGCCCATAAGGTCTCAATGAAAAATATTAAACACTTGTAACAGAAAAAAAGGGAAAACAAGGTTCCACCGAGACTTGAACTCGGGTTAATGGATTCAGAGTCCAATGTCCTGACCACTAGACCATGGAACCATTTTGCACAAATTTTTGAAAGCTAATTTATTCTTATCGTTTGGAAGGGTTAAATGGTGCTTCTTTTTTTTTTGGCCCAAGTAAAAGTATTTGTAGAAGTTGAATTTAAAGGGAGTTGGATGATTTAAAACTTGAAACATAGTTAAAATAAAATTCTTTTGAAGGTGATGTCGAGGGTGCTTGAGAGGTAAAATGTTTATTTCTTACTTTTGAAATAACTGGATTTTAAAGTTTGTTTCATTTTATCACTCTTTCGTTGTTTCTTTGAATATTTTCAGTTTGTACTATATTATTTCTAATTTTTTTTTTCTTTTGATAACCTAGGATAAATCTCAAGCATAAACATATCCATACTAATTTATGAAGAGAGGTTGACCCACATATAGATTACCTCCTAGGTTTGTAAATGGGGCGAAAGCATGAACCTATATCTGTATGGGTGTCCATAAAATCGTGCGTTTAGTTCCGCTAACAGGATTCGAACCTGAAATGTGATAGCATCCAAGATCCGCCTTTTACCATTATACCACGAAATCCTAAGCTTATTTCTAATTTCTTGAAATTGGTCAAGAACACAAGGTATCTCAAACTTGATCTTTGCTTCCAAAGTCATGCTTTATAGGCACTTCAAAAATTCACGATTATTTTATTTAGGATGTTTTGAGATTTAGACAATACTAAATGCAATCAAAAGCCGTCTAGTGATCACACCGCTTATGCTTTTGTGTCAGTGAGAGGTAAACTATTTAAGTACTTGTGTTCACATAGACGCTTTCTAATTGTACTTAATATTTTAACATTATTTGCTTATGAAAAAATTATAAAGAATTAATATCCCAATAATTATATTTGAATAGATTACAAAATGAAATAAAACTATTTTACAAAAGAAAAATATGTCAAGCTAATAACACTACATTTTACTAAGAATATAACAGATAATCCAAAAACTAACAAACGTAATACAATTTTGTTTTTTGTTTCGAAATTTTATTTACAAATAGGGTAATAAATTCAATTCGTTAGTTGGAAATTTAGAATAAAGTCAATAATTTTGTAATGATTATTTACGCGGTTGAGAAAAAGAAAAGGTTAAAAAAAAAGTCGGTCCATAATTTTAAAAGTAAAGTAAGACCTTTCACATTCACGAGCTTCATTTTGCCTTTATAATATGCTTTCGAACTATACTCTATACACATCCCTGTGATAAAATGAAGCAGAAAGTCTTAAATACCCTCGTCCTCTCCGTAGCCATTTTCCTCTTCTCCGTTTACTCTGTTTCTTCTTCCGATTACCAAACACTCGTCGTCAACACTCTCCCTTCTTCATGGCCCGTATCCGAACCCGAATCCGAATCTCTAATCGGTGAATCCGAATCCGAATCTACGAATTCACTCTCCGTTCATTTATCACACGTCGATGCTCTCACTTCCTCCTTCTCCGACGCATCTCCGTCGGAGCTTTTCGACCTCCGTCTCCGTCGCGATTCACTCCGCGCTGAATCCATAATCAACCTCGCTGCGGTCTCCGCCGTACGTAATAACACTCGAAGCACACCACGCCCATCTTCCGCCGCCGGCGGATTTAGCGGTGCTGTAATCTCCGGTCTATCTCAAGGAAGCGGAGAGTATTTTATGCGGTTAGGTGTCGGAACTCCGGCGACTAACGTTTACATGGTGCTCGACACTGGAAGCGACGTCGTTTGGCTCCAATGTGCTCCATGTAAAGTCTGTTACAATCAGTCCGACCCGATTTTCGACCCGAAAAGATCCAAATCGTTTTCGGCCGTCCGATGCGGATCTCGTCTTTGCCGTAGATTAGATTCTCCATCGGAATGTGTTACTCGGAGAAGCAAGACTTGTCTTTATCAAGTATCGTACGGTGATGGATCTTTCACCGTAGGCGATTTCTCCACCGAAACGCTGTCGTTTAAAGGAGCACGTATTAATCAAGTGGCGTTGGGTTGTGGTCATGATAACGAGGGGCTTTTCGTTGGTGCTGCTGGGTTATTGGGCTTGGGCCGTGGTGGGTTATCTTTCCCGTCGCAGACGAAAAACCGTTACAACGGAAAATTCAGTTACTGTTTGGTTGATCGGACGAGTTCAGGTTCTGCTTCTAAACCGCCGTCAACTATTATCTTCGGAAACGACGCCGTTCCGAAAACTTCCGTTTTCACACCGTTGCTAACGAACCCGAAACTCGACACGTTTTATTATCTGCGGTTGCTTGGAGTCAGCGTTGGCGGTTCGCGCGTTCGCGGCGCTTCGGAATCGCAATTCAAGCTCGACGCTACCGGAAACGGTGGAGTTATAATCGATTCCGGTACATCGGTGACTCGATTGACGCAAACTGCTTACGTGGCGCTACGTGACGCGTTTCGTTTAGGTGCGACGAGGTTGAAACGAGCTCCGTCGTATTCTCTGTTCGACACGTGTTTCGATCTCTCCGGGATGACGACGGTTAAAGTTCCGACTGTTGTGTTTCATTTCGACGGTGGTGAGGTTTCGCTTCCGGCGAGTAACTATCTGATTCCGGTGAATACTCAAGGACGGTTCTGTTTCGCGTTCGCCGGAACTGCTGGGAGTTTGTCGATAATTGGGAATATTCAGCAACAGGGTTTCCGGGTCGCTTATGATTTGGTTGGGTCACGGGTCGGGTTTTTGTCTCGCGCGTGTTAGATATTTTTTTCAGTTTTTGAGTTGACTGATTTATTCTCAAACTCGGAGGACAAAAAAATTAAATAAAAAGATTTATATTTACCTTTCATTATTGTCAATTATTTATAACTACTCATAAGTCATTATTAATGAAGATCCCGAGATAGAGATCTATTTTCAAACAAACTCAGCTAAATCTTAATATAAAAATTAAAAACTTTGAGACCATTTTGGATAATATTCTCTTCTCATTAGTTATTTACAAGAACAAGAATGCATGTTTCTGTTTCATATCATCCATACCTTGCAAAACACATGATTTTCTTATTGCGTTAGAAATCTATTTACCAAATGAGTTTTTATTTTCATCATATAAGTTGTAATCTATTATCTTCAAACTCTATATTGCTACTAATTATATTTTTTCACGTAACATATTTTTTTACGAAAACATATAATTTATCAAATTATAAGTTTTTAGATAGATCTACTTATATCATCTAATGTTATGAAACACATGACTTTTTTCTTATTAAACTTTTTTGACATGAAAACCTAATTACCATATATATTTATCTTTTCATCATAAAAATATGTAATTTATTATTTTCGAACTATATATTATTATTTAACGCGTCAAATATTAGCAAATCCACTCATAAACATATCAAATTTGTATTTTTTAAATATAAAATTAATGAATAGCGCCTAAATTTCATCTCCAACTTTTTTAATCCGGATCCTTTTTACTGTTACGTAATTACAACTTTTTACTTTGTTATTTTGTTAAATACCTTTATAATATTGTTATCTACCTAATTCCCTCTCGTTTTTTTAAAAAACTATATTTTTATAAAGATTATCTTTTTTTTTTTTTGTTAAAGAAAAAAGATTATCTTTTGACAAAACAAAACCTTTTGCAGTGCTCCAACTGTATACCACTAATTTGTTCATAAAGATTGAGACATTAAAACAACTTATCCAAATGTATACACTCTTTAAAAAAATTATATAGACTAGAACTATACTAATTTAGAGGTTTTACCATAATTGTTTCTACAACTAGACTCAATAATATTAACAAAAAAAAAAGAAAACTAGACTCAATAATACGCCTATAAGCAAATGAACCTAATTTATATGGACCACTATACTTTTGTTATTGTTAGCTAATTTTTAAATGAAATTCAATGAATCTACACATCTTGTTTTACCACTATAGGTAGACAAATCTTATTTGGATCCTCATAATTTCTCTTGTACTTATTTGATGATATACACGTATATAGCATTGGTGGATCTTTGATATTTTGATATATCTACGTGTGAATCTATATTGTAAAAGGACAGATCGCATCATTTGGATCACTATAGCTTCTTATTTTTATTATTTTTACTTAGGTGACCCGGACAAAACCCAACTAATTTTATGGGTATGGAAGTTTGTCTAACATATGGAAATATAAGACCGGAACCTTCAAAACCATATTAGTGGAAATTCTGCATCATCTACGGGTTTAGAGCGAACTAACTCAGAAGCATTTTATGTTTGAAGTTCCGAATGAAGAATCGATTTTGAGAGTTGAAGAGTTTACGCCTAATTAAAGATCTAGATTGTCATCTTTAAATTATTTTAATATCTTCCCTACTAAGAAAGTTCGAACTCAAAACTTTCTATGCAAAAGTGCAAAGATACCACTAGGGCACGAGCCTCTTGATAGCTTCTTCCTTTTTTTTCCTTACTTCATAATTTTGTTGTTGTTGTTGTACTCATGTGATAGGTACACGGAAGATATAGTATCGGTGGATCGTGGATCTTGATATTTTGATATATATATATATATATATATATATATTTATTTATGTGTGAAAATCTATAAATGTATATCTTAACTAAAAGACATATTGTATCATTTATGTAATGTGGACATATGTCAATGGTTTTTATTTATTTTATTTTGTTATCTCCATGTGAGTGAGAGAGTGTAGAGATCGGACAATTCTTGGTTCTATGTGTTTTTAAGAGACTAAGAGTAATTCTCTAATTTTATGAATTAAACAAATAATTTTCCTCAGTAAGTATTATGTTTCTAATTTATATAATTTTACACATATTAAAATCAAAATAATAATTCACTATGAATACTTTAACTAAATGGTTGTAGTTTAATGGTTAAAAGGTTTACCATAAATGTCTTTTTACACAAAATTCGAGTTTTTCCACTAAGTTTCAATTATTTTAGTCACTTACGTTTTTAGTGATATTAAAATCCGGATTTCTATGAACTTTTAGAGATTAGTATAAGCTTTGATGACAGAATAATAATATTATATTTTCTACACTAAGATAATTTTTCATAACTACAAAGGAATAATAATTCAATACATCAATTTTTTTAATTATTTTTTCAAAAGCAATTACGATTAATTGACAATGATAAAAATGCATAAAACATTAGAGAATCAATATATTTATTATAACTTACAGAAATAGAAAATCAATTTCTTAAGAGTGGAGGTAATACGTTTTTGCCCTTTCTACATAGAATCATATTTGACAAATAAACGTTATGTGAAATATAAATAGTTACAAAACACCAATAAATTTTTATTCTGCATAGAAATTTTAGAAACAAAAAAAAACTTCCTATAGAAAATAGAATGAGTAACATATTAACAAGAATGATTAGAAATCAAAATAAAATTATATTATAATGATTAATATATTTATTTTTTTGGTCTGATAATGATTAATAATTAAAAATGAAATAAGAGATGAAACAAACATCCTCCATCACCAGATACATAGACAAAGTGCGGCACATGGACCCACATGATATGGTCAAAATAATGCAACCACCGAACGAGCCACCCACTCTTCCCGGTGTTTGCTCCGCAAATATCTCTTTCTCACTTCACTTGCGTATTTAGTGGAAGTGTGAATCTGATTGATTCATGTTTGTGAGTATATTTTCTTTTTGGATAAAACGAGGCCGGATAAATACATAAACACATGGGCAAACAGTTATAAAATGTTAAATCGATAAATATTTTTATTTTCGGTTCGACTAGTAAATTTAGCGATGGCACCGTTATTTCTTGGTTTTAACCACAGCCTTACCATATTTGATATTTTGTTAATATATTTTAAATGAGTTAAAATAGTTTTTTAAAATCTACGACAACTTTCCGTAAGATAATGACAATTTGCATTTCCAATTTATTCCGGAGACAAATGTCTTGTAAGATATTACAAGAACTGACTCGAAGTCCACGATTCCATTCATGCACGTGACATATCGGACAAAGCAAGAAAATACGACTAAAAAAAAATCTCTATCTCCACTTGTAATTTTCTATTGTTCTTTTTCTTTTCCCGTTTATTATTTACAAAGTAAGCCCATTACACTAATACCCATTACAAAACAATAGGCCCATACAACAAACAATACACGAAATGACCAGTTTACCCTTCTTCCTCTCCACGACATTTCAAACCGGCGGCGAGAGGTTCAGATCATACTTCCTCGAACCGTTACCAAACAACAATCCCCAATGTTTCTCCACGGTGGCTCCAGTTTTCAGATCTTCATCAAACAAAGCAAAGATATACACAGACGGAATCTTACTCCACCCTCCTCCTCCTCTTGTTCTCAGATGCTCAACCAATCGCTGGTTAAAAACCCTAGCATTCTCCAAACTCGCCGCTGATTCACTCGGATCTCCACTCGACGGCCATCCAATCTCCGATACAACTACCGGAATTTTCGGTAACCCAAGAGATTTCACGGCGGAGTCAACAGAATCAAGCATTATATCGAACAGGTTAGTATACGCGATTCCACTGTACGGATCTGTGTATCTCCGACGATGCTGAAACAGAGCGAAATCGAGCGGAATCAATGGAAACGATTGTTTATAAGCGAGGTAAGGATAAACATTCACCATTAACGGCGAATTCGTTCTCTGGAGAAACCTAATCAATGGTTTCAAAACCGATTCACCGATCGATTTATGGAAAATCGCAGTAGAAGGAGGGAATCTTCGAGAGAGAATCGCTAAGGAATGTGTTGTGGTTACTTTGATCTTCTTGTGTAATCGATATCTCTTGATTGTTTTATGAACGTTGACCATGGCTGAGACTAAGTGAGTTGAGAATTGTGGAAGTAAAGAGACTTCGTTTCCAACGGAGATTGATTTGATGATTGTGGTTTTGTGGTAAGGTAAGATGAAGTTTCTGATGATTGTTTCTGATTCGGTAGAGTTTGTGGAGAGTGATGGGATTTTGTCGTTGGGGATACAGAGGGAAAGTGAGATTCCTGTGTTGGCGAATGATTTTGTGATTCTTGGATCGAGATCGAAGGTTTTGAGATGTTTGATTGAGAGAGAAGTGATGATTGATGGTAATGATTCTGGTGGTGGAAGATTTGATCCGTAACGACCGTAGTTGATTCCGATTTCTGTACCTGGAAAAAAAAAACAGAGGCGAGAAAATGAGAGAAAACGAGGGAAAAAAACGAAGAAGAAAGTTTAAGGGAAGAGCCTTGTTTCAATTTTCTCGGGAATCAGAATGGAATTCATAAGATAACGAACAAGAAACTTCGAATTCAATTTTTTTTTCTCGAGAATCACAACGGAAATTTGAAGATTTACCTCCAAGATTAGATTCGTATTGTCCATAGTTGATGCCGATTCCTGGACCTGGGAAAATAGCAAGAAAGAAACATGAGGAAGAATCACTGTATAGTTCAACAAGAAACGCAAAGAAATGGATTTTCCCGGGAAAGTCATAACAGAATCACTAGATTTTTGTATTACCTCCAATGGATGGAATCGAGGAGGAAGAAGCGATTGAGATGGAGAAAATCGAGAGAATCCAGAAACTGTATTGCGTCGTCATCATCATCATCTTCTTCGTCATCTTCTCTGTGTATTTCGTTTTCTCTTACTGGTTTTGAGTGATTTTGGTGGGAAAGTTGTTCAGAGGCTATATAAACGATCTTGACAGTAAAAGTACATAAACACCCATGGAGTCTTGATGCACGGAAGCTCATGAACAAGGGCAAATACGTCATTTCGTGATAACGGAGAGCTGAGTAAGCGGTTAGGTTATTACATAAATACCCATCCAGTATCGTGCACGAATGGGCAAATAAGTCATTTCAAACCAAGTAAACCGACTAATTCCCATATATCAAACCAACACAAATCGAATTTGGGGTTTTCTTTCTCTCTTCCTCTCTATTCGGAAAACTAGAAGGAGAGAGCAATCAGAATTTCCGATTTGCCGGCGATGGAAGAGAGAGATGAAGACGGATGGAAAGTGATTAGGTTAATAGAGAAAGCGACGAAATCAACTGCGCAAGAAGTTGACCCGAGACTACTCAAGGCGATCAAATCAACTGTTCGTTATTCCGATTCGGAGCTCCGATTCGCTTCGCAAACCCTAATGGAGCTCATGAAACGTGATCACTCTCAGGTTATTATTCCTCGTACTTTCTCAACACCTTCGTAGTTTTTCTGAATTTATCGTCTCTTGGAATCGTATAAATTTGACCAAATCTGCAAAATAGAAACTAGGTTTTTGATTTGATTCGATTCAATTCATAGAATCGTGGAAAGTCTCTGTTTAAGGAATGGTGATTTGATTTTTAACAGGTTCGGTATCTAACGCTTCTCATAATCGACGAGCTTTTCATGAGATCAAAGCTATTTAGAACTCTAATAATCTCAAATCTGGATCAGCTTTTGAGTTTAAGTATTGGATTCAGATCAGATCAACCTCTTCCTAAACCACCAGCAATCGCCACTATCCTCCGTACAAAGGCAATCGAGTTCTTAGAGAAATGGAATACAGCTTATGGCTTACATTACAAAGAGATTAGACTTGGTTTTGATTATCTCAAGAACACATTAAAGCTCAAGTTTCCAGATTTACAAGCAAACGCAGCAAGGATTCAACGAGAAAGACAAGAAAGAGAAATGAGAACAAAAGAGATTCTGAGGAAAAAGTTTGATTCGTTGAAGGATAATTTCGGAGTGTTGAAAGATGAGATCGAAGAAACGATTAAGGAAATCAAAGAATGTCTTGAAATAGCTCATTCGAGAGAAGAAGATGGTGTTCCGCTTTCGATGTTAGACAAAGAAGACGAGTTCGAGGAGATTCGTAGTTCACATCTGAGACAAATCCGTCTTGAATCGTTGAAACAAGCTGATAAAGTCGAAGAGACTAACGAAAACAGAGCTGTGTTTGATGTGTTGAGAGAACAGTGTAAGCTTTTGTTCAACAAGCATCTGGTTTCGGTTCAAGATGGAATCTCTCTGCTCATTAGAGTCGATGTAAACGATAACAGAACGAGAGATTCGTTGCTGAAAGAGCTTATTGATGTTAGGAATAACATAACGAAAACTAAAACGAAATGTGAAGAAGCTGGTTTCACAATGATTGGTACTCGCAAGAACGAAGAAGACGAAGAAGAAGATATATGGGAGGAAGGTGATGGCAATAACGTTAAGAACGTGACTCCTCCTCCTCAGTCTACGGTGGAGTCTGAGACATATAAACGACCGAGTATTAGAAACCGCGGAGGAGACACGGTTAGGGACAAGCTGATATCTGAAGCTCCGGTGATGAATTGGGGATCACAGTTGAGTAATTGGGATTCGACTACAGAAGTTAGAGCGAATCATCGAGGATTAGAGGTTGAGAGTCATTGGGGAAGAGTTGATCAAGACGCGGTGATTCCGGCGGATAAAATCGCTGAACTGAATCTTCAAGCGAGTGTTTATAGAGAAGAGAGAACCGAGACACCTCCATGTCACGCTCCATTAAAGAAAGGTGGTCTTTGTCAAAGAAGAGATTTACGAGTATGTCCGTTTCACGGAACCATTATACCACGTGATGAACAAGGAAACCCGATAACGACCGAAGAAGAATCGACTAATCACGATTCGGATTCGGATTCTGATTCGGATCCTGATTTGTTAACTCGAGAAATAGCGAAACAAGCTTTGAAGAATGTGAGAAAGAGAGATAAAGAAGAAGAGATGTTAAGGAAGAAGAAAAGAGCGAAGCTTGTGAAGGTTAAGGTTAAAGAACATAACCAAGCGGTTTTACGTGACGCGGCTTTAGCTTCGACGTCTAGATCAGATGCTCTTGATGAAGAGTTTGATAGAGTAATTGCAGAGAGAAGAAACAAGAAAGTGACACTTTCTTCGATGCGACGTAAGAAAACAACGGCGAAAGATCGAATATCGGAGAGATTGTTTAGTAAAAGTAGTAAACCGAAGCAGTTGGTTCATCAAGGTGATGATGAGAAGTACCGGGAAACAAATGCTAACCAGTGGTGAGAAAGAATTGAAAGTTTAGTTTTTTTGGATCTTTTAAAGTTCAATGAATTTGATTGTTTGGTATATGCATATAATAGGAGTAGAATCTAATGGATTATTGATGAATAAATTTGAATTTTGTTATTGATATTCTTGTAGCTAAGAAAACTATATAGATACTAGGCATGTGAATTCATTTTTCGGTTCGGTTCTCAGGTAGTTCGGTTATTTTTTTCTAAATTGAATTGAATTTCAACAGAAATTCGGTTAAAATCGGGAAACTTCTGTTTATTCGGGTCTTAGGAAAATCAAAATCCTGTTAATTTGTATGTCTGGTATAATCCGGTTAAATTGGTTAAAATAAAAACAATCAATCGAACCGATAATTGAACTTAAATTTTTAAAGGTGCTATTTGAACCGAATCGGTCCGAACCGCCAAAAACCCCCAAAACTTTGGTTCGTAAGTCAAATCAGTTAGGTGTTGTTTAGACGCTCGTTAGGGAATTGGTTCGTAAGTCAAATCAGTTAGGTGTTGTTTAGACGCTCGTTAGGGAATTGGTTCGTAAGTCAAATCAATTACTATGGGTTAGTATTTTAGGTGGCTAAAGCATAGTTTTATCTTTAATTATTAAAAAGATTTAATCTTTAATTCATTTTTCAAGTTATTATACCCATGACAAATATGATAAAACGTTCTTATCTCCAACGACCCACAAGAAGCAAATCTGGTTTCTTCACAAGACTTTGATATATTTTCTGTCTGTTTCTACCTTAGCTTTCTTGTTTATGATCAAACAAAGAAAATGGAGTCAAAGTTTCATGCATTTATGTTCCCATGGTTTGCTTTTGGTCATATGATTCCTTATTTGCATCTAGCCAACAAGTTAGCCGAGAAAGGTCACAAGTTCACTTTGTTGGTACCCAAGAAAGCTCAAAACCAACTTGAACATCTCAATCTCTTCCCTGAAAACATCTTCTTTCGAACTATTACTATCCCTCATGTCGATGGACTTTCCGTTGGTGCGGAGACAGCCTCGGATATTCCACTCTCTTCCGGGAAGTTCTTGTCCGAAGCTATGGATCTAACACGCGATCAAGTCGAATCTGCGGTTGTTGCTTTGAAACCGGACTTGATCTTTTTCGATTTTGCTTATTGGGTTCCGGAAATGGCAAGAGAGCTTGGAGTCAAGAGTGTTAGTTACCACATCGTATCTGCAGCAGGTAGGGGTGTTCAATATCGGTTTGGGTGTTCAATATCGGTTTGGGTTCGGTTTGGTTTATAAAAAACTGAAACCTAAATTATTATGGATAGCTTGGTTTAGTTTCAGTTTTTAGTCAAATATATCTCTAATCTTTAAAGAAATTTCGATTTTATATCGATTTTATTTCGGATTTGGATTCGGTTATTGGTATATAGAGAACATTAAACCATTTAAACCATATAAGAAAATATTCCAGTTTTGGATTTGATTATCCCGGTTGGACTAAAATCCAGTCTGATCGGCTTATTCAAACTAAACACTCCTAGTAAGATGTATACATGCCCGGTTCATAGGACAAGTTTAGGCCACTTAAAATTGTATAAAAATTACATCTCTGAAATGTACTAAATTTTTTGTTTTGAAAAATATTTTAACACAATTTTATGCCTTTTTTTATAAAAAAAAGTATTATAGAAAAGCCACAATTTTTTCCTTATTAATTTGTACCACCATTTTTATTGGACCGATCTTGCAGGTATAGCTATGAGTTTTGCTTCTATTCCACCACCGAGTTATCCTTCATTAGAGGTTGTCTTGAGTGGATACGATGCTAATTCTTATTCACTCTTCGTGAGTTCCTTCAAAAGGCTTTTCGACCGAGTAACCTCTGGTATTATCAACTGTGATCTCATTTCCATAAGAACATGTCATGAAGTCGAAGGTAGATTCTGCGACTTCATCGAAAAACATTGTCAGAGAAAAGTTTTCTTGACGGGTCCAATGTTCCCTATAAGTAAACCAGTAGAAGATCAATGGAGTCAATGGCTCAACGGGTTCGAACCAGGGTCAGTTGTGTTTTTTGCATTAGGAAGTCAAGTTGTTTTGGAGAAAGAACAATTTCAAGAACTTTGTTTAGCAATGGAGTTAATAAGTTTACCGTTTTTAGTTGTGGTTAAACCACCAAGAGACGTATCAACGATTCAAGAAGCGTTACCAAAAGGGTTCGAAGAGCGAGTTAAAGGACGTGGAGTGGTTTGGAGTGGATGGGTGAACCAACCATTGATATTATCTCATCCATCAATAGGTTGCTTTGTAAACCATTGTGGGTCAGGGTCAATGTGGGAATCTTTAGTGAGTGATTGTCAAATTGTATTTATTCCTCAATTGGGTGATCAAATTCTTACCACGAGATTTCTTACTGAGGAACTCAAAGTTTCTGTGAAAGTGGAAAGAGAAGTGGAAACAGGATGGTTCTCGAAAGAGAGCTTAAGGGACGCAGTTATGTCTGTGATGGACAAAGATAGTGAGCTAGGGAAACTAGTGAGGAGGAACCATATTGAATTGAAGAACACTTTGCTTAGTCCTGGATTGTTTAGTGATTATGTTGATAAGTTCTTAGAAGCATTGCATAATCTAGTCTCCAATAAACATTTTGAATGATATTGTAATCACTATTACCTCCGTTTCATTATAAATACTATCAAAAGAGTCGTTTATATTTTTAACCATGATAATTTTTTCAATATTATGTCTCCTTACTAATTCATAAACGTATGTATAATAAAAACTTAAACACATGCATGCAAAAAATCTTACACAGACACCTATATATAAAACGAAGGTACGTAATAACATATTTTGAAAGATTACGAATTGATTTGCGTCAAGAAAGTAACGAGATTTGATAATACATTAATACTCCCATATAGTAATATTTATCAAGATTCAAGAGTAATTTTTGTTTATTAGCATTTTCTTCATTTTGAATATGGTGCTATGTAAACAATATTTTAATATAGCTATTAAAGAAGTATTTTTGTTGAAAAAAATCACGACATAGAATCTGATTTTTCTTCAAAAACTCAAAATAATAATAAAATTCCAATAAAATAATATTAAAGCAATGACAGATCATGAGAGTTGTATCATTCTAGTTCACTTTTTTTAGTGTTTCACTGTTTTGTGTCTTTAAGGATGATATCAATCATGAAACCCAATTATTTATGTAATAATTTTCTTTTATTCTCAAAGATATTGTGAGTTTGCTTGAGATGAAGAAGTGTTAAAATGTTCTTTTTACATTATCATTTAGTCTTTGAAGTGTCTTTGAACCCAAGCTACATCGCATTAACTTATTTTCTCTGATGATTTTCATATTCTTTACGGCTAAAGTTGATTCTAAAATTATGAATACATTTCTTTTAAGTTTTTATTAAAGTAAAATAAAAGCTTACTATGTTTTTCCATGAATCTTTGAAGTTTGTTTAGTGTTTTATCTTACGTTACTTTTGATAATTAAAAATTACCACAAATTTAGTGTTTTGTGATTTAAAATTCTAAATCACTACAATTTTTTAATATTTTTCTAAGAGTTATTTGAGTAGATATCCTAAATTTTGAGCATACTAGGTCAAGATTATGGTAACAAAATGGTAAATTAAGAGAATGCTATTTTTACATGAATTTTCGTATATATCCATCGAATGAGAAATCATATGATTTTATGATTAAGTGTGGTACTAAACAATGTGTTATTATACAAAATAACCACCATAACAACATATTTTCTAATTAAATCGGGTGATATACCATAAAATATTATGTTATTTATCTAAAACACACATAAAGTATATATGATTTTAATCTATACAAATTTTAAATTTTTTTTACTAAAATTTTATTCTTATAAATTTATAAAAGTTTCTTAATTTTTAGTTAATTAATAGAAAGTGTTTGGATTAAACTAAAACACACACCCAAAAAAAAAATCATCTAGACAAAAAATGCAATCATGAGCACCATACATGTTTTAGGCCCATCTTTAATGGACCAGTGCCCTTTACTACTAATTATTTTATTCCTTAACAAATATTTAGTTTAAAAAAAAGAATTATTATAAAATGATTATTGTCTCTGTAAAAATTCTTCTGAATCTTTCCCAATAAACATTCTCCCTATAACTAGAGTTCTCTTCGTGACCGTCCGATTTCAAAAAACCAACGTCTCCGATTCATTCGACGACAAATCTCTTCCTCTTTCTCTCTAGAATCCATGAAGAAAAGCATCTAAACTTTATTTCGAAAATTCACACTTCACGAGGGTTGACCTGTTTTTCAATTCAAATCCAATCTGTTTTCAATTCAATCCAATCGGATTTGATCTTCGTCTCCAAAATGGATTTGGATAGTATGGATTGTACTTCGACGATAGATGTAACAGATGATGAAGAGATGATTCATCAACAAGATCGACATTCATACGCATCGGTTTCGAAGCATCATCAACATAGTAATAGTAATGGTGGTGCTGGTTCTGGGATTCTTCTTCTCCCGACTACAACTAGTGTTCATGAGCTTCTCGAATGTCCTGTTTGTACCAATTCTATGTATCCTCCGATTCATCAGGTATTGATTTCCATTTTCCCTCTCGATTTAGAGTTTTTTCTGATCAGAAATTGAAATTCAGATTTCATGGAATTGAACGAGAATTTTGAAATTGCAAATCAATCGAGGATCAGAAACATATAGATACAAGCACATGATAGTGATATCGAGATTGTGATTCGAAATTTGGGATTTAATGGATTTGAGTTCATAATTTATGGAATTTAGCTTTAGATTTTCAAATTTCATTGAAATCGTCTATTCACAGTATCATTTGTTTGTGCTTAAGTGTATTGATGATCCTCCATTGATTTGGTTTAATGTAGAACTTTGTAAGCACGAAGTTGCATAAAATGTATCTGATACTTTACTTCATGATTCTTATTGTCACTTTGAAGAATTATGTAAAAAAAAACACTTACACAATGATTTGATTTCTCTGCAAGTGTCATATTTAGATGTTGAAGCAATGGTTATGTTTAGTTTGATGAAATTGAGAGCAAAACTTTGAGATTCATCAAGTTTACAGAATTCAATTTTCGTTTCAAATTTACTTTAATTGAATTTGATCCATTAACACTTTAGTTTGTGTGTTATGTGTATGAATGATTCTCCATTGATTTGATTTTCTCTTGCAGTGTCACAATGGACATACACTATGTTCAACATGTAAAACAAGAGTACACAATCGTTGTCCAACTTGTAGACAAGAACTCGGCGATATCCGTTGCCTCGCGCTCGAGAAAGTAGCCGAATCGCTCGAACTTCCGTGCAAATACATGTCACTCGGATGTCCAGAGATCTTTCCTTACTACAGTAAGCTTAAACACGAAACCGTTTGTGATTTCAGACCTTATAACTGTCCTTACGCCGGTTCAGAATGTTCGGTTACCGGAGATATACCGTTCTTGGTTGCACATTTGAGAGATGATCATAAAGTTGATATGCATTCTGGATGTACTTTCAATCATCGTTATGTCAAATCCAATCCTCGTGAAGTCGAAAACGCTACTTGGATGTTAACTGTAAGTAACATTATTGTTTCTATCATTTTGGTTTGGTTTGGTTTCGGCTTAGTTTCGTATCTATGAAATCTCGGTTCGGTTTTTGTTTTATGGTGATTTGTGTAGTTTATTTTGATTATTTCGATAAACTCCGGTTTAATTTTTCTATGTTTTTGTTCAATTTCGGTTAATTTCACTAAATTTCTGTTAGATTCCAGTAGAAATTTACTGTTATGCTTTCATTGTTTTTATCATTTTGGTTTGGTTTGGTTTCGGCTTAGTTTCGTATCGATGAAATTTCGGTTCGGTTTTGTTTTATGGTGATTTAATGTAGTTATTTTGATTATTTCGATAAACTCCGGTTTGATTTTTCTATGTTTTTGTTCAATTTCCGTTAATTTCACTAAATTTCTGTTAGATTCCGTTATTAATTTGGTTTAAAGTATTTCGTAATCTCTAAAAAATTCACTGCTTTGGTCCAATACTTATAAACCCGAAAACAAAATCGGTTTAGTTTGGTTTCGTTTCGGCTTAGTTTGTATCGATGAAATTTCGGTTCGGTTTTGTTTTATGTTGATTCGTGTAGTTATTTTGATTATTTCGATGAACTCCGGTTTAATTTTTCTTCAATTTCGGTTAATTGCACTAAATTTCTCTTAGATTCCGGTATAAATTTGGTTCCAAAAACAGAATCGGTTTAGTTTGGTTAAAATAGGTAAATGTTCCGGTTTATTTTTCGATTTTGTGTGATTCGGTTATTCGGAATCTTTTTTCAGGTGTTTCACTGTTTCGGTCAATACTTCTGTCTACATTTCGAAGCGTTTCAGCTAGGAATGGCACCGGTTTACATGGCGTTTCTACGGTTCATGGGAGACGAAACCGAAGCGAGAAACTACAATTACAGTTTAGAAGTCGGAGGTTATGGCCGGAAACTGATATTCGAAGGAACGCCGAGAAGTGTAAGAGATAGTCATCGGAAAGTTAGAGATAGTCATGATGGATTGGTTATACAAAGAAACATGGCTCTGTTTTTCTCAGGTGGTGATAGAAAAGAATTGAAATTAAGAGTTACTGGTAGAATTTGGAAAGAACAACAACAACAACAAAATGGTGAAAGTATTGGAGTTTGTGTTCCAAATTTGTCTTAAAAATTTGAAAAAAATAAATTTAAATTGTGTTGTAATTAGGGGATTTTTTTTTTTTTTTTTATGTGATCATTAACTTGGGATTGTTTCTTATGTATCCTCTATGTCTTTATGTTTCTTAATGCTTATGTTCTTATAGTTCAATACAATTCTGTTTGTATTTAGAAAATTTCTTTGTTTTGTCTCTTCCAAATTAATAGAGGTTTATGATCACTCCACAACTATTCGAACATGATTCCTACACAAATCTCTATAAATTAATACTCAATTGATTAATACGTCTATAAATTAATGCATTTCTTTAATCTTAAATTAGTTTTTGAGTTAATTAATATATCGATAAATTAATAATTCTATAAATTAATAAATTATTTTTAAAATAATGTAGTCCTAATATTTTTAATTTATAGAAGTTTTACTGTATAACCAATCTTTATTGATTTCATTTTTATTTTCATTTTGGTCAAGTTTATTCCTTACAATTCATTTTAATTTGGTTCATGTAATCTTCAATATTATATTTGAGACATAGCGCTTTAAATAATAACATGAGTGATATAATTAAACACATGCAAATTGATTCTATATAGAAATATGATCTTGTTTGAAAACTAGATGTGAATATGACTATTTATAGACTTATAATCAATCTATATATGAATATTATCTTTCGTTTGTCTCTATGCATCATGATTTTTATATACGTTGGTAAAATCTGAAAAGTTTGTCTATGTTATCTTCAGATGTAAGCTCGGAGAGTATGTTAATTCTATTTAGCCACTGGTCTCCATCTATGTAAGAAACGTCTATGAAAGAAGATGCTTCGGAATCTGTTAGTTGTTTCCCATACGAAACTCTTCGTTTGTAAGTTGCTCCTTCTCCATAGCAATTATACTCTCCAAAAGTCACGGTCCTGGAAAATAAAATGCATTTAAGACGATGTAAGCAAAGATTTTATTAAAGTATGATATGAAATTTTTTTGTAGTCTACTTACTTATCTCTAGTTGGATCTCCCCAATCATTCCAACCTTCTGGAGTAATGATTCCAGACATGTAAGTGTTGGAGAACACGACTGTAGCATAGGCTCCCCAAGCACGTCCTAGCCACACATTTCCGCTTCCGTTTATCTTACAGTTCACAAAAGAGAACCCTGTTTGTTCCTCTTTTGATTGCCTTCCTTGAGCTGTGATAGATCCGCTAACCCCTAATGTATTCTCCTTTGCTATCAAATTAATCGTGCAATCCTGCTAACAAATTCATATTGTTATGGTCATGTTTTCATGTTCTGGAATGCTCATGTATGTGTTCTATTTTTTAACCTGATAGAGTGATCTTCCATTGCCAAATATGAAATCGATGGACCCTTGGATGAAACAATCTTTGAAGAAATGTCTTCCTTTATCATCAAGAAGGGTGTCTTGAGCACCATAGAATCCACATCCATAAAAGGCACCTTGGTCTCCTTCAATCCTTAGAGCTACTGCTTGTGCATCATCTTCACCAGGTTCTGGTTCTGGCGCATTATTCTTCCACCAATCAAAACAAATACACTTGAGAACTCAAATCATCATATACATTTTTGTGATCTCGATTTTCTTACCTTGAAACTGATGTTGTAAGCTGTGAAGTTAGCTGCAAACACACCAAACGAGAAGCTAAAAGCAGTGCCTCCCGCAGATTTCGCTGTATCGTTCCATTCAATAGATGTGTTTTGATATCCTCTTCCTTGCATTACAATGTTTGTCTTGTTCTCATTAACTGTAACTTTTTCCCTGCTTGTTTACATTGTATCAACCATTACTAAAACTATATAATATTACCCAAGAAAATATTACGGAATTAACAATATAAGAGCTTAAAGTTTAAGAAAATGACCTATAAACACCCTCATTGACTATGATGAGAGTCTTGGAAGGGCTTAAATCAGGGACATAATCAATGGCACTTTGAACACTGCTGAAGTTACCACAACCGTGCAAATCAACAATCAACACAAGAGAAGTCTTGTACATGTGTGTAAGCCTTGAGGACCATTTCTCACAACACTTGATTGGAACATGATTATGGTGGTAGTGTCTATTTCCAAACAATATTGAATGTATTGATAATGCTCCAAGTTGAGAATTGGTTATGATAGTTGTAGCAATAGAAGAGAAAGAGGAAGGTAATAGGATTGTGTAAAGAGCAAGAATGGTGGAGAAAAGGGCTAAGAGGATGGTTAAAACCGGTTTGATGGGCATGGTTAAGATAACTCGGGACTAAGTGTTATATATGTTGGTTGGTAACTATTTATATATGTGTAGGATAGAGTGGCGTGAGAGTAAAGTGAAGGTTATGGACTTCTAAACATTTATTATAATAAAATGATTTCATCAACCTTTCAACGACATTTTTGAATATAACAATTTCGTATTTTTTTCATTCAATGTATTAAGATAGAATTTTTTTTTTTTCGTCACAGATTAAGATAAAATACTTAAAAGAAAAAAATCTCCAAGTTTTCATGTAGTTCAAATAAAATTCGAAAAGACGATTTCATAAAATACATCTTCAACTTATAAGCTATTCCGAAATATATGTATTTTTAGATGTTCTTACGTAGATAATTCTTAAAAAAAAATTAGTAATAGATTTTCCCTGTCTTCAAATACCACCATTTCATTAAAAAGAAGCACTACTATCTAAAAGGATAAACTAAAACTTTCAATAAAGTCTTAACAAAGTATATTATATAAAATTTTATGTAACAAACCTTTGATTGACTAGATTTTTATTTAAAAGGGATAACTATTGAATCAAAAATATAAATAAAAAGGTGAAATTTATAAGAAAACAATTAAATGATTCCAAATAAATAGTTGGTGGGATTATAAGAAATAATTTTCAAACCGACCGGCGAGCGACTTGGAGGTACGGTGAAATTGTACGCCAAGGATGGCTAATGATGCTTAACAAAACCATTACGAAATCAACCATTATATTTTTAGTTTGCGTCGATTAATTTATATTGGTAAAGATTTAAGACTTTAATAATTCTGATTAACAAAAATACGATGAAAGTGAAAGCAGAACGCAATTCACGCTAAACTTCATTACTCCAAATCTGGCATTGGTATGCTTTTATGACATCTGGCATTGAGGACATGGGTTGCCATTCAACCGTGTATATTATGTGGTGAGCTTAATGAAAAATGTCGTGACTACTTGTTTTTCGTTTGCCCATACTATTTTATGATATGGCTAATTTAAAGTGGAGGCTTACTAGCTATGTTCCCACGTTACTCCGGATTGAGATGATACAATACATTTCCTTTTTATGCAAAAGTGTGACCGACTTGATTTCATCATTCTTTGACTAATTCTTTAAACTACTATTTGGCGAGAACGAAATTCGAGATAGAATCGAGATATTGAGAAGTTGATCAAAAATAGGATATTTATTCTCAACTATTTTTTAAGGATGGAAATGGTAACTGTGGAATGTTACTGAATTGTAGAATTTTGCTGAATTGCAGAATGATTTTTGCTGAATCTTGCAGAATAATTTCAAATATAAATGGTAATTGCTGAATTGCGGAATGTAAAAAATAAATTAATTAATTAAAGTATTGCATAAGAAATTAGTTAAACAAACAAGAATTCAGTAAGTCGATCAGATATTTAGTTTTTATATTATTTTATTTTTAACTTTGTACTAAATTAAATACTTGAATCAGATAACCGAACCAAATAACCAATTTTTAAATATTTACTAACAATAATTGTTATATAGCATATGATATTTTTAAATGCAACCAAAAATGAAAAAAAAAAAATTAATGTAACAATCATGTCAAAAAACCTATTCTATAACTGAACTAAACGAAAATACATGAATGTATCATAATTTCTTAAGAGCCGGAACCGAACTTGAACGAAAGAGATACCCGAACTACAATTGTATACCCAAAAATATTAGTCATATTTATATTTATTATAACCCAGTTACCGAAAATTACAATTATAAACTCGAACGTATCAATTATTTTTAAACAAAAAATAAACGAGATACCAAAAAATCGCACATTATTGGTAATGATTGTCACAATTTAACCACATTTTATTCGAATTTAACCAATTTTTATTTATATTTCTATATTTTGGGTATCCGTACCCGAATAAAACCGAACCCGAAGAAAAATTCAAAAATACCATAAATGGGTCCTAAACCCCAAGTACAGAAACCTGGGAGAACGGATCCAATCCTGCAAAAAAACACTAAAGTTCAACGCTTAAAAAAAAAATTGCAGAAAAAAATGTTCAACCCAACTGGTGTTTGCTTTTGCGGAATCATTTTAGTTCCACAAAAAATTTACATTCCAGGGTTACCAGTTTCAGCCATTAGATATTTGAATCGGATTACCAAACGGAATAACCGACGTTTTTAAAACCCGATTTATACCAAGTTAAACCGAATTTAATAAACTTATTAGAATATATGTAAATGCTCGAACCGGATTACCGAACCGAATATCCGACCTTTCAAAAAATAAACAGCACTTTATATTAAAAAAAAAAAAAAAACCATTCCACAAGTTGTGTAATATCAAAGATTTTCCACAACTATTATAACATGTAACTGGTGTTACATAATGTAGAAATTTTGTTTTTCCACAAAATTCCACAGTTCCACATACACCAGTTCCAGCCTAAACATATGGTAATCCAAAAAGAAGCTAACTACGGAAACATTGTCTTGTCGTTTAATCTTCAAACCTCTTGTCGAGTAGTCAACCGGAGAATTTCATGAACCCGGTGATTAGAGAGAGGAACTACAACACTTTAGATTACAAGAATGTACGATTTGTGATAAGTTTAAGGATTTTGCAGACTGGATCTCTCAAATAGAAACACAATGCTGACCAATAAGAAGAAATCTATGGATATTCTCAGGAAGAGACTCAATTAATATAACTGATCTCTCTCTATAAGCACTAGTAGGTCTTGACCTCATTTAGTTTTTTTTTTTCTTATTCCCTTAATATGTTTGTGTTGGTTAACCTCTAATACTGGTTTTCTTGACTTACTTTTTTTTCCTCTATATCGGTTCTATGACCCATTTTATTAATCAATTTCAGTTTTGTCCTAATTGAAAATATAGATCGAGTCTTCTTTATGGCTTCTTGCTCAGTCTCTGTGTAGGATTAATGTAATGTGTAAAAAATGCGATTCAAAAGTCCAAGCTAAAAATGCTGATAGCTATTTGAGAAAAAGTTGCTATGGTTAAGGATTCTTTTAATAATTAGTAGATTTGTTCAAATAATACATATTGTTGGTAATATCCAGTGATTTAGCTTATATAACATTGTTGGTTAAATTAATATTTTGACTAGAGAGGCAACAGTGTATAAGTTGATATTGTTTATTGGCCAACAATTTTTTTCTTGGAATCCGTATTTTTGTGGTTGGAAACATTTTCTTTGTATTTAGTATTCAAAGTTGTACGTCACATCGAAAATCTCTAAAACCCTAACTTTCCTCCTCTTTTCTCTTGTTTCCCCTCTGATCTTTCTCATACAATGTAATGGTCTTTATTTGATTGGCCCTTATATGATTTATTTATCAACCAATTCTGACATTTTTAGATGAAAAAAAAGAAGCAAATATCGATAACCAATATTTAGGTCGGTTTACAATAATCGATCTCAAACTCCTTCCAATTTAAATGTTTATGTCGGTTGACCCTATTTAGTCTGACGTAATCCAGCGTATTTTTTTGTAATGCATTGAAAATCTCTAAAACCCTAACTCTAACTTTCCTCCTCTTTTCTCTTGTTCCCTGTGATCTTTCTCATACAATGTCTGCCTCCTCCAACAGATTTTCCGGTAAGATCTCTCTCTATTCTTTCTTTTTGAAATCGTTAATATGCAATTTCGAGATTTGATTTGTTTATAGTAACCTCTGATCGATCTGTCATAGTCAACTAAACTTATATAATCAATTTTATTCACGTTTTAGACGATTTTCTTTTTCTTTTTGTAACTTTATGCGTTTTCGGTTTCGTAAAAACCTCGCAGAAGCTAAGACTATAGTGCTTTGGGACATCGAGGATTGCTGTATCCCTGATGGTCTGGATCCTCCTTTGATTCAAAAGAATATCAAATCAGCTCTTGCGAATGTGAACTATCTTGGTAAGGTCTCAATCAGAGCTTATGGCGATACGAATCTGTTCCCTGATATCTTTCACTCCCTCGGAATCACACCAATACGCATAGGTGAATTTTCCATTCGCTTAAATACTCTCTTTTTTCTTCTTTTTTTTCTCTTATGTCCTTCTAATCAAACATCTTCTTTTTCAGGAGAGAAACATGCCAGAGTTAACAAGATTATAAACGACATGTTTATATGGGCATTCGAACATAAAAGTGAACCATTAAACATTATGGTAATCTCAGGAGATGTCTCTGATTGCTTCCTCGAGGCTATTTATTATTTGGAAGAGAGAAATTACAACATTCTTTTAGCACAACCGCAAAACGTATCAGAGCCACATCCGCTACTACGTCGTAGTGTAAGTTTAATATGGCGTTGGACATGCCTATCAGCTGGAGGATACCCTTTCGAGACCAAAGCAAAAGCTCAGGTTCCAAGAGATATTAGAGTAGTTGATCAAAAGAGTAGCTCAAGTTCTGAGAGATACAATAGGAGCAAAAAGAGACGACATAGTATAAGCTTAAGTAGCTCAGAATATAGTACTAGTAGCTCAAGTCAAAGAAGGTACCATTCAAGTCCAAGTCCAATAAGATACCGTAGCTCAAGTCCAAGAAGGTACCGTTCAAGTCTAAGTCCAATAAGATACCGTAGCTCAAGTCCAAGAAGGTACAGTTCAAGTCCAAGTACTAGTAGCTTAAGTCCAAGAAGGTACTGTTCAAGTCCAAGTCGAATAAGATACCGTAGCTCAAGTCCAAGAAGGTACCGTTCAAGTCCAAGTACTAGTAGCTCAAGTCTAAGAAGGTACCGTTCAAGTCCAAGTCCAATAAGATACCATAGGTCAAGTCCAAGTCCTAGAAGGTAGCGTCGGAGTTCAAGTCCAAGTCCAAGGTATCATCATAGCCGGAGACATTTCAATTGAAGTTGATTCTTTCCGCTTGTGTATAGCGGAAGCTCACAGTGTTGACGTTGTTTTCAACTTCTGTGTGGAACTGGCTGATGCACGGGTTGTTTTTCTTTTTTTATCAATCTCATAATTCAATGATGCTGTTCATGACATTTCCTCTATGTTATGTGAAACTTAGTTTTAGGTTTTTTCACGTCTTTTCACTTCAAAGGGATTTTGCAAGTTTTAATATTATTCCTCTATATATTTCCTCACTTTCTCAATTTTATTTTCTAATTTCATATAGGCATTCGGGTATTCAATTTGGTGCGGAAACTTCGGGTGTTAGATAGTTCGGGTATGGGGTATTATTAGGTATAAGAACCAAAATATTCGGATTCGTTCGCCCGGTTCATATAATATAGTTAAGAAGATAATATTTGTCGGTATTTCAGTCATTTCGAGTATTTGGGTTATTTCAATAGGTTTTCGAATGTTTATAAAAATGAACCATTCAGATATTTATGATAACTATCCGAAACCAAAGCCGAACCGAATCGTGATTAAAGTCGGTTTATTTCAGCCTTTTTGTCCATGACCGAACTATCCAAGAAACCGATTAATTGAACCGAACTAGACCAGAAGATCCTAATTCTCAAGCCTAATTTCCAAGCCTAATTCTTAGGTATATATAGAAAAGGAAACATGACTAAAAGGAAATTGTGATTCTTAGTCGGTTCTAGTTTTTTTATAAGAAAAAGTGACACACACGAATTCGGACCTAAATAAAATCAAAGAAAGCAAGCAGCGTGAACTCCAAAGTCAACTACAGAGACAACCTGGCAGCCGAGTAGTATAATCATAGCACGATAATGTTGGATAACAATCCAGAGATCATCCAGGAATCTCAGCAGGACTTGAGCGTTGATGAGATAATTAAGCTCGACAAAGAATTGAGGTATTCTTAAGTTTTTCTGTATATATATTTTAAGACATGACATCAACAATCTCAAAAGTCAATAACTTGATTGATCATACCAATGATCTTCATTGCCAATGACAAGCAACCTATAGCAAAAAAATAAAAAGGGTTGTCAGAAGATAAATGCTCTAGGAGATTTAGATTATGCATAAAAAAAAATTCGTAAGACAAAAATGACGAGTAGGACAATGAAACTACTCTATAGAACAATTAAAGAACTTTATATATGTGTTCTCTCTATTTCAATGATAACTATCAAAGAACTTCATGTTTAATTGTTTTATTTCTTTTGAGGTTTGTTTTTCAATTTGATGAATTTTTAAACTGGTTTAATGACCAATGACCACCAATTGCAAAAGTTCAATAAAAGTGCACCAAAATATCACAAAAAAACTGGAGTTTTTGGCAAAAAAAATCACTAATTCTCTACTTTTTTACTAAAAGAAATATCAATTTTTTAATGAGCCATAAAAAAACAAATTTTATGTTGACCACACCAAATTAAAGACACGATTACTCAACTTTAACATCCGTCTAAACTAACATCCTTTTATGTCTTGAATCTGAAATTAAAACCCTCAAATTAGAACCCTAATCTCTAAATTCTCCAAATCAATCTCACAAGAGAGATTTGTTGTCTCCGAAGATCTCTTAGAGACATATACGATCATTAACTAATTTAAAAATAAAAACATATGAATAATTGAACAAATTAAGGAAAATCAGTAGTGTCTTTAGTCTTATTATTTTATTTATTTACTAGGTGATATGTAAGCACCGGACTTGAATTCTGGAATAATCAAAAATTCGAATCAATCAATATTCGAAACTTAAATTTTATCTCATATTTCATCTCTGTTAAAACTAATTTCTGAAATAACAAACCTACACATCATTTAATACCATAATTGAGACAAATTAATATAATTTTTTATAAAATTAATAGTTGTTTAATTCATATTTTGGTCATAAGTACACATGACATAACAAAAAAGAGAAATTATATCACAAAAAAGCAAAGTGAAAGGGGTAAATGTACAAAGTATTTTTATTTATGTTGAAACATTACAATAATATCCGTAAAATAGAACCATAAGCTCGACAAAGAATTGCTTTAGCGTTTATATGAAGTAAATAATTTACGAAAAGAGTTTATTATGATTACGTTATTCAAAGCGTTTATATGAAGTAAATAATTTACGAAATGATCTGATTCAAGTTAAGGGGTTCTTAGAAGATTGTTGATGATTTTTTGGCTGCGAATGAGAGATTTTTTCAAGTTTATAAGACGCTTTGTAATATGTGTGGGCCAAACTAAACTTTTAGGCCGGTTCAATTTGGTAATCTCTTACCAAACCGAACATTCCAATTTCCCATATTCTAGTAAGAAACACTAAGTGTGTTTGATGAATATAAAAAGCCATTAAGTAAGAAACATGAGTTTTCTCTATTACTGAAACAACATATGATACAAAAACACAGAATCATTAGCCGAATCGACGATTACTCAAAGCTCTCGAGTTTTTAAACTTAAACCGAATCAAAAAAGATCAAACCAAAGAACAGAGAGTTTTTAAATGAGAAGAGATCTCTTTTAAGCTGAGACGACGAGTGAGCTTTGTTGACAACAAAAGCAAGCAATCACAATACCAACTAATGCTCCAGCAAGAACTTGCGAAGGAGTGTGACCTAGAAGTTCTTTTAGCTTTCTTTGACTTATTGGATGTCCTTCAAATAAATCCCTTATGATCAAATTCAGAACCTGTAAACAACATCAACAAACACCAAACTTAAAAATCTTTTCTCACAAAGAACAAATCAAGAACCACAAATCTTGAGAATTGAATCAAGAAAAATCGTTTTCAAGAACTAAGAATCTATAAGTTTCAAAATCTATGGATGGAACTCGTATTGGAAACTCAAATCTCATTTTTCAATGAACAAATAAAGTTCCAAATCTCAAAAAACTATAAAATGATTCAATACAAACATTTAACTAATACATTAAAACTATGCACAAGTCATCATCAATCTCCCTCACATGGAAATCTACTCAAAACTTCTACAAGAAACAGAGTGTTTGATTTAGACCAAAGTCAAACTCAGCAAAACAAAGATCCAAATCTCAAAACTACTTTAAAATATGAAAAGCGTTGAGTCAATTCGAATGTCTCACCAACAGATTATAAACATTAAGTATTACATTAAACTACACAGTCAACATTGATGCACTAACATGGAAATCTAAGTCAAACTTCTACAAGACCAAAGTCAAACTCAGTAAACCAAAAAAAACTCCAAATCTCATTTCAATGTTGAACAAACTTTGACATAGAGACAACTCACAAGCTCATAAACCCTTAAATTCTTATCAGAGAGTCAAAAAAATTCAACCATGTAGTAAATGAAGAGCTTTCATCAGATTCTAACTAAACAGTGATCAAATTTCATCAAGAGACAAAGCATTTAAGAAAGGCCAAAGTCAAACTCAAAATCTCATTTCAAATGTAAACAAGTTTCAAATTTGATTGAAATGCTTAAAGAAGATGAAGAGATTAGGTTTGTTTTTACCTCAGCTTGCATACCAGCATGACGTCTCACACCAATAGCATCATACATGACAATCAAGCTAAACCCTAAACAAACAGGAAACAAAGAATCGGCTACTCCATGAACAAGCGCAACAGAAGTAGTCAAAGCCATACATAACGCTGAATGTGAAGAAGGCATTCCACCAGAAGCATAAAGCAAACGAAAATCCCATTTCCGTTCAATGAAGAAATTGATAACCATTTTACTCGATTGAGCGAAAAGCCACGCGAATACAGCAGAGACAAAAGTTGGATTCGCCGATAACGTTGCTACAAAGGGGCTTATCTTAATCTTAGCACTAGCCGTAACACTCAATAACGCAATCCCTAATCCACCGTTCTGCTTCAAATCTCCGAAATCTCCGTCTGAAGAACAAAACGCTGCCGTATCGTCTCTGTAAGCTCGAAAACGCGACATCCATAGACGCGATTGAGATGAAACCAATCCTTTAATCGTTCGAATAAGTGGACGCAACACACAAAACGGGTTTATTAACTGGACTCGACGATTGCTGTTATTATCTGATTTGGGATTTGAGGAATCCGAAGAGGAGGAGGATTTACAGGATAAGGAGATTGTGTGGAGCTTTTGGATAGAAGTTAGCTTAACGAAGGAGATACGAGAAGAAGAAGGGTAATGAGAAATGGTTTTGGAGAAACAAGCGAAGGAAGGATTTGATTTGAGCGACTCCATGAGAGAAAGTTAAACTTATTGCTCTGAGACATACAGAGGTTAGAAGAAAGAAGTGTGTGGAGAGTTTGGAGACTTGGCGAAGAAAGATTGGAAGATTAAGAGATTCTGATGAGACGATTAAATTAGTGTAAATTTTATTATTCTAATTAAGACATTTTTAAGGTATTTAACAAATTAATTAACATAGAAATTGTGTGGTGGAGACATTTTTGTTTTTGGTAATAATATAACGGAAATACACATTCGAGTATCGTGACTAGGACATAAAGGAATATTCCCAAAATGTTGAGGGCTATTTTATCTTTTATGCATTTTTGGTCCAAAAGAGGATTAAATCTACGATGTTTTGGGCCTTATGTTCCATATTGGGCTTGTAAATCTAAAGAATATGGTTCGCTCCAATGTTTGACTTTTCCACAGGGGTATTTTCGGTATTTGGCTGATATATATAATATCTGAAAAATTCAACGGTCGCCTAAATTATAGCTATTCGCGGTTATTATTATAACGTTTGCGCTCTCTTCTCCTTCTCGTACGGACCCTATCGGAGACCGAAATCTCGCCGGGACGGTTTTAATTCCGCCGTGAAGAGTTAAAAATCAATCGGAGCTGATTTTTAGACTCTGATTTCGTGTTTCGTAACAATGGAGAGTTTGATTTCGCTTGTGAACAAGATACAGAGAGCTTGTACGGCTTTGGGAGATCACGGTGAAGGAAGCTCCCTCCCAACTCTCTGGGACTCATTACCTGCAATCGCCGTCGTCGGTGGTCAGGTTCGGTGTCTCTTTCTCCCCGAATTCTGTATGAGATTCGAAATCGGTGATTCTTAGATCTTAGATTTTGCGATTTGTTTCCGTAAACGTACGGATGGGTTTCATTGCGTTGAAATAATCTGATATCGTCCCCTTGAATCTTCGATTTTATCGAAATTCGTGATGATTCTAGTGTTTTCTACGAGACTAGCTCTTGGATCTTAGGCTTAGGCATTGGATTCTCGTTTCGTAATCGCACATTTGGGGATTCTCGTTTCGTAATCGTTATCATCTGATATTTTCCCATTGAATCCTTGATTTGATCCGAATTCATGATGATGTTAGTGTCGTCTACAAGACCAATTGGAAGATTTATTAGCTTTTTAATTTTTGTGAAATGTTGTGATAATCATTTTCTCTCTGGATTAATTCAAGTGATTTGATGATTTGTAGAGTTCTGGAAAGTCTTCAGTGCTAGAGAGTGTTGTAGGAAAAGATTTTCTACCTCGTGGAGCAGGTAAGCTATGCTTAGAACTATAACTTCCATGTATAGCTCAAGATTCATCTCCTGGTTATGTCTTTTCCATTGTAGGGATTGTTACACGTAGACCTCTGGTCTTGCAGCTTCACAGAATTGATGAAGGCAAAGAGTATGCAGAGTTCATGCATCTTCCAAAGAAGAAGTTCACCGATTTTGGTATATTATGGAGGAATAAAAATGCTCCTTATTTTCTCTTGTGACTGCTTGTGATGTCTGTATTGTTATGTATGTGCACACATTTGGTATGTAGCTGCTGTGAGGCAGGAGATTTCGGATGAGACGGATCGTGAAACAGGTCGAAGTAGTAAAGTAATATCTACAGTCCCAATTCATCTCAGTATCTTCTCCCCTAATGGTGAGATAAGCCATTTGCATCAATCAAAACTTAAGTTTATGTTCTGATACTCTTAATAATTGTCTTTGTTTGGAAATGTTTGTAGTTGTGAATTTGACACTGGTTGATCTTCCTGGACTTACAAAAGTAGCTGTTGGTAAGTGAAGACAATCTTTGTTTTTATCACTGAATCTTGCCTTAGCACAAGTTCTCTTTAATGAAAAAGTTGGTGTGGCAATGATGTTGTAGAGGGTCAACCTGATAGCATTGTTCAAGATATCGAGAACATGGTCAGATCGTTTATTGAGAAGGTAACTATGATGATGCTTCTCTGTGTTTACAACAAATGTAACAATGATTGAATTATTTTACTTTTTTTTATCAGCCCAATTGTATCATCCTAGCTATTTCCCCTGCAAATCAAGATCTTGCTACGTCTGATGCCATTAAGATCTCGCGTGAAGTCGATCCAAAAGGTGCCTTCTCTAAATTTTTTGTTACACTAGCTATCTAAATCGACATTGAGCTTTCTCTTGTGAGTTAAAAGCCATTGGAACAATAGGGCATGGTTATATATGGTTGAGTTGAATGTCAGTCCCTAGTATTTCTCTAGAAATGAAGAATAATGTAAACAAAAGACGATGACCCGTTGCAACTTTTGCTTCGTTTGCTTTGTTATCAGGAGATAGAACTTTTGGAGTGTTAACAAAAATCGATCTCATGGACCAAGGCACTAATGCTGTTGATGTAAGTTCTTACATATATAGTAGTGAAAAATAGTCTTCTAAAATGTTTTAGTAAACTGTGGAGAGATTGATTTGTCAGATACTTGAAGGAAGAGGATACAAATTAAGATATCCTTGGGTCGGAGTAGTGAACCGATCACAAGCTGATATCAATAAAAGCGTCGACATGATCGCTGCTCGTCGACGTGAACGTGATTACTTTCAAACCACACCAGAATACAGACATTTAACTGAAAGAATGGGTTCTGAATACTTAAGCAAAATGCTCTCAAAGGTAACATAATATATCTGAAGCTAAGCTTTTAACATAAGAGCAAAGAACTATAATAACTTTTTTACATTACAGCATTTGGAAGTTGTTATAAAGTCTCGAATTCCAGGACTTCAATCTCTTATCACAAAAACTATCGCTGAGTTAGAAACAGAGCTGAGTCGACTCGGCAAGCCTATAGCCATCGATGCTGGTGTAAGTATCTCTTATCGTCTTTCTTCGTTCAAATCTGTCACATGGTGATTTTTGGACTTTTGATTCAGGGAAAGCTTTATATGATTATGGAAATTTGTCGTGCTTTTGATCAAACGTTTAAAGAACATCTCGATGGCACGTAAGTTATATATATAATCTAAAATTATATCTATATATCTCGATTTTAATTCTTGTTTTTTTATGATTTTTACAGACGATCAGGTGGTGAAAAGATAAACTCAGTGTTTGATAATCAATTTCCAGCAGCGATTAAGAGATTACAATTCGATAAACATCTTTCAATGGAGAATGTGAGGAAACTAATAACTGAAGCAGATGGATATCAACCACATCTTATAGCACCTGAACAAGGTTATCGTCGTCTTATTGAATCTTGTTTAGTCTCCATTAGAGGTCCAGCTGAAGCAGCTGTTGATGCTGTTCATTCTATTCTCAAAGATCTTATCCACAAATCCATCTCCGAAACTTCTGTAAGCTAATCTAATTCTCTCTTTACAAAAATTAAACCGAAACTAAACCGGAAATTGAAAAACAGGAATTGAAACAATATCCAACACTTAGAGTTGAAGTCTCGGGAGCTGCGGTTGATTCGTTAGATCGAATGAGAGAAGAAAGCAGGAAAGCAACTCTGTTACTTGTAGACATGGAGTCTGGTTACTTAACGGTTGAATTCTTCAGGAAACTTCCACAAGATTCCGAGAAAGGTGGTAATCCGACGCATTCGATTTTCGACCGGTACAATGATGCTTATCTACGGAGAATCGGTTCGAATGTGTTGTCTTATGTGAATATGGTTTGCGCCGGTTTGAGAAATTCGATACCGAAATCGATTGTGTATTGTCAAGTACGTGAAGCTAAACGAAGCTTACTTGATATCTTCTTCACTGAACTTGGCACAAAAGAGGTAATAATAGCTTAATTATATGCATATTATAAGGCTTTAATTCGGTATATAAGCAAATAGAGAACCAAAATATTGGTAAAAAGAATACATTGGGGTACTTTCGTAAATAATGCTATATTTTATTGCCCATGTTTTCTAAAAGGTGGTGGAAAATCCGGTTTGGTTCCGGTTTGCATTTTTTTGTTTTTATAAATCAGGACAAAATTGGTTTAAATAAAAAATATAGTGGATTTTCATTCTGTTTTTCGGATTTCAAAAACAATGAAACGAAAAATGGTTTTAAAATAAATTTTGGTTTAATTATTTTGGTTTGGTTCGGTTTGGTTATAGATGGCGAAATTGGCGAAGTTGTTGGATGAGGATCCAGCGGTTCAGCAACGAAGGACTTCGATTGGGAAGAGATTGGAATTGTATAGAAGTGCTCAATCTGAGATTGAAGCTGTTGCTTGGGCCAAGTAGAGCTCTCTTCACACTTTTATTTACTTTATTCTTTTTTTAGGATTATATTTTGTTTCTCTAAATTTTCCATTGCTTTTTTTTTCCTCGAGGATATATCGAAGTAAACATTGTTTTCTGAATAAGTTTTGTCAGACGATAATAGACCAATATTTTAGTATTTATATAAGGACAAAATCGTATGATGCGATTCTCTTTATATTTCAAATTTTTAATCAATCGAAAACGTAAAATATTGCATGCATGCAAAAGAGAGAATTGAGGACGTGAGATGCCGAAGAAATAAGAATTAGAAGGGAAAAATGATTATAAAATATGGAGATGCGGGGAATCGAACCCCGTGCCTCTCGCATGCGAAGCGAGCGCTCTACCATATGAGCTACATCCCCATTTTTGGTTAGTTACTCCCTGTGGCCATATATAAATGGTATTGTTTTATTGTAGACTGATCCAATAATTGTAACAATCTTGAGCTATTGTGCGACTGATGACGAAAGATAATAAATATTTAATAAACGATAGGGATAGTAAAATCAAAATATGAAAATACTATACTAAATTTTATGTTATTTTATGTGAAAAGGAAAGAAGAAAGAAAACACAAATGCAAGCAAATAATTCCAGACGTTTGTTCCCTACGTTTGTGTGATTGGTACTATTTTTCACTTTTCAGGCGGTAAAAGTTTGTAACCACAATAATGCAAGTTTTGAACATCAAACAAACAAAAAAGTTAGTTGAATATATTATTATTGGTTACTTTGTTTCTAAGTTCTGTTTCAATATAACTTCATGTCCCAACTTGAGAAAAAAAATAAAGTTATAAAAGATTGATGTTGATCGTGGCACCATCCTGACCAAATGTATTACCTAATGAGTAATGATTCAGACTATGACTATTGACTGATCCACTTCCCACTCTGGTCCAGTTTATGGACCCTACTTTTATCTGTCTTTTATCTTTTTTCCTACAAATAAGCAAAAAGTAAAGACTTCAGATTCTCAATATCTTAAAAGAAGATTTCAACCTCAAATAGAAATTGACAATTGTTTTTTTGTCAACCAATCAACAACCGTTTAACCGACAAAAATAATTAATGTCATTCTATAGTATACTAAGACCATGAATAATAGGGGTTTTAGCCGAGTTCTAAGCCCAGTTTCTTAGGTGAGACTGAATTTAATACAATTAAATAGGTTTCATGTGCTTGTGCTAAGAACCGGTTCTTATTTAAGCGAGTTTGGGTGGAAACCTTTGCCTCAGACCAAATGTTTCTCACAGAACCCTAGTTTTCTCGTTTGGTTCACCATTTCGAACAAGAGAAGAAGTTTTTGCTCTGTAACGGCGATTTTTTCGACGAAAACGAGAGGGAGCTTGTTGCTGATCTTAATCGACTTCCTAGACCATTCTCTTCGCGATTCAGGTGTATTTCTTCCTTTAGATTGTTTGTTAGGGTTCGGTTCCGCTTTTGATTTCGCATTTCGATTCCGTATGTGATGTTCTGGTTCGATTTCGATATATGAAAAGGGTTTTTTTTTGTGGAGCTTTTTTTGGGATTCGCTTGACTCTTTCCATTTTGGCTACGGATTAGCGTTTGACTCTTTTCATTTGTGGAGCTGTTTGAGCAACAATGTTAAATTAGCGTTTAGTGTTCCTCATCGAAATAGATTAGCGTTGTGCTAGTTATGATACTAATGTGTGTTTGGTTGATCAGACTTTTGTAGACTCAGTCATGGATGAAGAGAGGAGATCCTTGAAGAAGAAAAAGGAACACATAGACATGTTATTTTACGTGGCTGATGCTCAGTACGGGATTCCGTCTAGTTTCCCCTGTGGGGGAAGTATCGTTGATGAAGTAGCAGCAACAGAAGCTTTTGACAACTTTCCCGGGAAGAGATATTTCACCTGCAGCCAGTACAAGGTCCTTCTCTTGTTTCTTTTTCATTAATAAGTTGATGTAGTTTTGTGGTTTACAAGTTTTATAACATAAATCTTCTCTTCAATCGAAGGACGATGGGTTGCATTTTAGGCAACCATGGGTAGTTGGTGTCGAGAAAGAGATTAAGAAACTTACTAGGAGTGTGGAAAAGGGTGAGAATCCGAGGTCGCAGGTACGGGACCTGACCGCAGAGATCATGGAACTTAAGGTAACGTTTTTTCTCAAATTCTTTATGATTTGTCTTCTTAATACTTTGTAAGTTTTGACCATGTTTTCAAACGACGCAGGAGGTGGTTGGGAGGCTTAGTATTCGTGCGGCCGACCTTGAACAAATGGTTCTCTAAGGTTAGTAGAAAAAACTTGCTTTCATTTGATTTACTTTACAATAGTTGAACTCATTTTGCATTGGTTGCAGTGTTTGCTTTTGGACAAAATTTCATTATTCTGACATAGTGTTTTGTCTTTGTTTTTTTTTGATGTCTTTGTATGCAGGATACATGAGAAGAACATGTGACTTGGTGAGTCACATGTGGATGTCGTTTTTAGGTACTCGTCTATTTAAATTCTGTTGTTGTTGGTGTATGAACTCAAAGACTTGAACTTGGTTCTTTTGTATTTCTCTATTGTCTACTCCAGAAACTCTCTTCTACTATCATTGTTGCTTCTTTTTCTAATCTTAAAAACTTTAGCGATTTCTTTCTCCAATATGTAAATACTTTTTTCTTTAAGAACCCAAGTTAGAATTCACTATTAGAAGGATAAAATTAAATAAGGTTCTTAACTATTAACTAACAACAAAAAAATATTAAAATATTGCTAAGAATCCCATCAAGGGGTTCACCATTGTTCTTGCTCTAAGAGTGTAAATGGTAACATGTTTTTTGGAACTATGTTGGAATTTTTCCATAGATTCAACCAGATTTCGCCGAATTCCGCCAGATTATTTTATAAATTTCGCTGCAATTGAGTCAGATTCAGCAAGAAATCAAAAACAATTCAGCCAAATTCTACAATTCAGTCAGATTCAACAGACATTCAACCGTTACCATTTAAACCTTAAGTTTCTTTTATGTTTCTAACCCAAAAAAAAAGTCGATATTGCTATTTTTTAAGTGGTTCTCGATTTTGCTTATTTATATAATAACTATTTAATAAATTATTTAACCCAACAACTGCTATGTTGTAGAATAGGTGGAAATATAAAATAATTGTATAATAGTGGAAATATTATTTTGAATATATATTTTCTCGTAAAAATTATAAAACTTAATTATTTATTTATTTTTTTATAAACATGGGGTATCCCGAGTTTATGGAGGGGCTCAGACTAATCTCTAAAGGGAGGTACAGTCCATGGATAGACCCTCTCTCCGGGTATTCAAATGGGCCGAAAGCAATGACCCATATCCATGTTTTTGGTGTCCGAAACAAATGTGTGTTAGTTTTACATAGTAGGAGGATCGAACTCGGAACGTAGTAGCGTCCAAAACCCGTCCCTGCCACTTGACCACAAGTGCTCGGAACATAAAACTTCATCTTTCTTAATGAGTTTCTTTTTCAGCCCTAATGTTTCGGCTATTCGATATTATTCGCCTATTAAAATATTCATCATCTAATACATTGATATTAACTTATTTACCTAATTATATTATCTTTTGTGTTTCTCTTAATTATGTTTTTTTTGCTCTAACTTTTCTACTATTTGATGTTAACTCTTAGGTGGCTAACATCAAATAATTTCATCGTATTCCCTGGAATATTTGTGTCGGTTCATGTGTCGGTTTAGTGACAAGAGGGGACATAAATATATTGTCCGATACTTAACTAGTGAAACATCAACTCTTCAAGCATCTTTCTCAAAATCCAATCCAACAATAAATTTTAAAAATATAATAAAAAACTCTGATGATTATGATTGATTTCCACCTCCAACCAATTTCACCACCAAACTCAATTCACTCTTCTTCTTCAAGCAAACATCATAACAAAAACTCCATTGTTGTTCCTTACTCTCAATCTCTGTTTCTTGAATTCCAATCATGACAAGAACTCTCTTCTTCGTCGGATTTTACCTTTTATATCTTATAATCGGACAAGATCTGTGTTTTGTAGTTGCAGATGATGATTTGACGACACAGAATCTCTGTTTTTCTGAGAATCGATTATCGGAATTTCTACCTCCACCGTATAGTAATATCTCTGATTCTATGCCTTGTACACCTCTCTGGAACACTTTCGTCTTACGGGTAATTATTAGAAATTATTCATCTTTTACACATTTATTTATTGTTAAAAAGAAAGAAAAATTTTTATAAACCCATAATTTAGTTTGCTCTGTTTCTTTAATCAATACATGATTTTTTATTTTCAATTGCTCTTTTATAATAAATACACTATTATGATTTTGAGTTTATAATTTCTCTGTTTCTTTAAATGATTTTGTAATTTAGTTTTCAACTTCTCTGTTTTCTTTATTAAATACATGATTGTTGGTTCTTAAATTCTTTGTTTTTCAATATTTTCGTTTTTCAGTTTACGTTGTTTGGTGTCTATTTTATTTTTACGTATAATTGATCTATGAATAATAGAATAAACTAAGTATTTTTGATATGGACGGTTTGGTATGGTTTCGGTTTTTCGATTTAGGTTTTCTGGTTTTGGTGGATATTTGGTCTATGAAATAAGCAATTTTCATATGAATCGCATTGGTTTTGGTTCGAAATCGAGTCGATTATTTGGTTCGGTTTATCCAAATCAGACAATTTTTGTTATTTTACCTTTCAATCTCTATTTTTGTAGTATTCAGAAAACAGAGACAATGTAATGACAATCATAGTATCAGCTCTATACACAACCGGTTGGGTCGGAATCGGATTCTCTAGAGACGGAAAGATGGTTGGATCAAGCGCGATGATCGGATGGATATCGAAAAAGGGTCATGCGAAAATCCAACAATACTATCTTCAAGGAACAGAGAGAGATCAAGTTGTACCTGATCAAGGAGAATTACAATTACAGAAAATTCCTCCGGTGGTTGCTCTTCACGGAGCAATGATTTATTTAGCTTTTCAGGTGAAGTTCGCCGTAAAAGTTCCAAGAAGAGCCGTGATTCTTGCGTTTAGCTCAACTTATCCTTCGAAGCTAGGACGTTTGAGTAAGCATGATGATAAAACTACGGTTATAGTCGATTTCTCCAAATCCAAAGGTAAATATGGTTTTAGTTGTTTAAGAGAATACATGTGCACTAGATAATCAAATTTTTACAAAAATCGTAAATAAATTTAGTTCATTTATCATATTGAATTTTATAAATGAGATGGATAATTTCGTGTGTGTTTTTAATAAATATCATGTTATTTTACTTAATAACAAACTATTTTTCATGATATTACACTTATTTGTTTAAGTCACACGTGAAAAATACACTATTTATTTACTTGATTGATATTTAAAATTGTGTGTCTACATTTAAAGGAGAATATAATGTTTTACTATTTCTTCTTTGGTCTATGCAGCAAGTAGATCAACATCAATACAAGCGACAGCTTCTAATGAGAAGACAAAACATGGAATAATGGCAATACTTGGATGGGGTTTCTTACTTCCTTTAGGAGCAATCTTGGCGAGATATCTCAAACATAAAGATCCTCTTTGGTATTATCTTCACATCGGGATTCAATTCACGGGTTTTATCTTCGGTTTAGCCACGGTTATTCTCGGTATTCGGCTTTACAATAGGATCCAACCGGATATACCTGCACATCGTGGAATCGGGATCTTTCTTCTAGTCCTTAGCATTCTTCAGGTTTGAGAATATGTTTTTGAATTTTATCTTCTAAAAACATGGTTTTTTATAAATGAATATGGTTAAATATTTTGGAAAACATGATTATATAAATATGTAAATGTTTTAGAAGTTTGATTTGAGTTTATGAATGTGGTTTAATATCCTCATGCTAATACAAACCAATCACATGTCTAGGTTTTGGCTTTCTTTGCGCGGCCGGAAAAGGAGACGAAAATGAGGAGATATTGGAATTGGTATCATCATTGGATAGGGAGAATCTCTCTATTTTTTGGAGCAATTAACATTCTTCTTGGGATTAGATTGGCTAATGAAGGAGATGGATGGAAAATTGGATATGGATTTGTTTTGTCAATGACATTACTTGCTTTTATTGTTCTTGAAATATTCAGGATTCGTGGCTCCATTGGTTCACCTTCTTCTCACGAGCCTTCTTCTTTTGAGACACATCCAAGTTCTTCTACTAGTGTTTGATTCAAAATTTCTGTTTTTTTTGGCATTGCTTTGTTTCTTGTACATATAAACGGTTTTTTTTTTTTGGATTTGTGGCTAAAGTCATTATGGTCCTTGATTTTATTGTCGATGAGTGATTTTTTTTAGACCAATGTGGTTATTATTTTTCGTTTTTGTTTCTTTTGTGTTAGTTGCTTGTAAAGTGAAGTTTTGAATATTGTTTGCTCCTAGAAAACTAAATTTTTTTTTATAAAGTCATGACTACCAGGACATAAAAAACCATTGAATATGCTGCTATGAACTTGTATCAAACTAGTTGTCAAGAAATGTTGGAAAGATAAGTACTTGTCTAAAAACGAATACAAATAAATTCATCCATAGTTGAGATTGGTAATGAAGAATTTTATGATTACCAATTCTGATAAATATATATTACAACTTAATGAACACACATCATAGTTGAGATTGGTAATGAAGAACGATAAATATAATCATACACACATCATAGTTGTAAATGTCATTGTAAAGCACAAAAACATTACACATCATAAGGTCTTTGTTTTTTTTCTTGCTAACCAAATCCAACACGATAAACCTTAACAACTTAAAATTACAAGACTCAACATAAACACCCTCAACATAAACACCCTTAGCAACAATCACAATTCCCTCTTCTTCTTTTTTCTTGTGCCAATTTCATTTCAGATATAAGAAAATATATCTCTTAGATGTATCTTTATTTTTCATGTAACTACATTTCAAGATAAATATATATATAAAAAAAAATGAGACCATACTTAGATGTAAATTTTAACCTTTATCAAATTGACATAAATGTAATGTTTTTCTTTAAATTGATAATTAAGCTGTCGATTATGAAAAAATGTTTTTATTATATTTTTCGTACAAAATCATTTGAGAATCGAGTTTTTTTAACTATATCATTTTCAACCGTCTTTTAAATTATGCGACCAATCAAAAAATTTCACATCATATTTTAAATAAATTATCCTATGTAGCAAAAATAAGCCTAATTTGCCTTAACTAAAAATTTACCCATTTTAAAGTTCAATAATCATTTATTTAAACATCCAATTCACATAATTTTATTTTTATCCCACATGGACTACAAAAGAAAAGACAATATCAATTATCCTTATAAATACATGCTCAAAATGTTGAATTCCAAGTATAAAATTTGATTTAGCATACATCCAATTTTGAAAGTCTTTGTTTAGTTTAATCTTAAGTTACCTAAAGGACAATAGAATAAGTATTTAAAATACTTCAACTTGATATATATAAAATATTTATTCAAATTCAATATATCAAGTTAATATAACATTTCTATGCGTATTTACTTTTTAAAAACTTTACAACTGGTTAAAAATTAGAATGTAATAATTTAATGTGAACTATGATAAAACAAAATTTGAAATTTATTATCAAATTATATGTTATCGATGATGTATTTTTTATGTTATTACAATTCACATATTGTAACATATATAAAAAAATGTTTTACTTTCAATCATTCAAATTATAGTTTTTGTTGTTGTCTTTTTCTTTCTAAAACATTTATGATTACCAATTCCGCCAAGTATATTTTATAACTTAATGAACACACATCATAGTTGAGATTGGTAATGAAGAACGATAAACACAATCATACACACATCATAGTTGTAAATGTCATTGTAAAGCGCAAAAACATTACACATTTGTTTTTTTTTTTCTTGCTAACCAAATCCAACACGATAGACCTTAACAACTTAAAATTACAAAGACTCAACAGAGACACCCTTAACACCAATCACGATTCCTCTACTCTTCTTCTTTCTTGTGCCAATTTCATTTCAGATATAAGAAAATCTATCTCTTAGATGTATCTTCATTTTTCATGCAACTACATTTCAAGATAAATATAAAAAAACAAGAAACGAAACCATACTTAGATGTAAACTTTAAACTTTATCAATCTGACATAAATGTAATGTTTTTCTTTACCCTAATACCAATTAGCTTCTCCCGACGCACAAATTCGAGCAAGGTTCTTGATACAACCTTTCTAAGCTGTTCATTTATGTCTTTTTATGGGCTAATATTACTCGGAAACCCTCTTGCGTCACCAATTGAATGGTGCAAAGAAAATCGGTATCACTTGTGACGATAAGGAGAACTGTCGGCTCGTTGTTTTCCCTTAAATATTTGAACCCCATGCCGCTATTAATGCAATCACTCTTATCTCTGATATCTTTTTTTCTGCGCCATACTAAGAAATTAAATAAACTGATTAGTAATTAAAAAAAAATACTATTATAGTTAAAAACGATAATGATAAAAGAGTTTCATACGTCTTACTACATGATGGAGTATGACACCTATCTTTGCCAACTAGTCTTGTTGTGCACTAGTGAAATAATTTTGATCACCAATTGCATGTATTTCAACTTCACCGTGATAGTTTTTTTTTCTTCAGCCACTCTTCGATCTTTTCATTAATGTCCAACACATTACTCAGAAATTCTAGGCTATCTTGGCGTTTTGCGGATTGAGAGGGGAATCCTGAAAAATAATTGTTTGATTACGATTACGTTTTACTCAATCACTTTAATACGATCAATGTCATAATAATATTTTTCTTTCACAAAAGTTCCCATCTTTCGGTTACCATTATCTTTGGTAAATGTGGATTACTGGGTACAACAACACACAACCGAATTGATTTTTAAAAAATAAATAAGATAAATCTACACAAAAGATAAATTTTAGTGGGGAGAACAAATATAACCATCAATCGAGTTTATTTACTGCTAAAACAACAAAACGACTAATATTTGTGTGAAATTCTTTTATCTAAAATGTAAATTAGCAAATGAATAAACATACTGTACGTTGTTTAGCAAAGCTTGAGTTTGCTATCTGAGAAAGATAGTTGCTCAACTACGAAACTGTTTACAAGAGACATATAAACAAGACTTTAAGATATGGATTTTTCAAATATGGGAACATTGGGTGTAGAATTAATAAAACAAATCTTACATAAATGTTTGCCATGTGGGATTTTCTTATTTGACGTTGCCAGATATAATTTGGCATGATCTATGCATTTTTTCAGCAGCTCACCTTAAAGGGATTTCTCATTAATTAAGTCCACATCTCTCATTAGAAAAACCAACTTACTTAGCTAAATAATTTATTTCATGATATATTCTTTCCTCTATGCAAGTACATTGAAAATCTAATTTCTTTCGGTGGGTTTAGACAAAAAGTAGCCGTAAAGGAGCAATTGTACTAGGTATTTTCACTGAAGGAGAAGTCATCTGCAAAATAAGGATAGAGAACTTAGTTTTTGTAAAATAAAACAATCTGAAAACTTCGTGCAATCTGAAAACGACCAATTAATAATATTTAAACCCTAATTAAATTGTCCAAACAAACAAACTGAATATAGCCAAAAAGACCAATTTCTCACACAAACAAAATGTATCCCAAAAACTTAAGTGTCGTTTATGTGTCTAATTAGATTATTTGTAACTTATGTGTCTAATTAGATTATATGTCGATTATGTGTCTAATTAGATTTAATAATCGAGAACAATGGAGAGATAGGGATAGAGAACTTAGCATTTGTATAACAAAAAAATGACACTTTTAGAAATCGTTTTTATTGATTTGCATTTACATTCAATTCACCACATCAAAAGTTTTCATTCGTCAATAGTATTGATATTTAAAATTTGACGAGCTTTCAAACCTTCTTAGGTAAATGACATTTAGATGCACTTTTGTAATGATATAGTTAATTAATTTTGAAAGAGTAGAATTTAGATTCACTAATTTTTTTTGGTTTATTAATTAATCATTAAAATTAATTAATTTTGAAATAGTAAAATTTAGAGCCGAATTCATAGAAAGGACAATTATAGGCCCAATATAAATAACATATAAAGCCCAACAATCTTTTTTAATCATTTTATATGCCACGTCAAATTTGGTTTTCGACTTGGCGCTTCTCAAGGCCTGAAATTTTGCACACTTCCCTCTTCCCCCAATCCCTGGAGCCAAACACTGTTTCATTCAGCCGCCACGTCAGCATAACCCGATTTACTAATTTCGTTTTATTATTATTTATGTGAATTAATCCCAAAATTATTTGGCATAAACCGTAATTAATTCCTGAAAATATATAAACCGACGGTTCTGTCTCCTTCACCAGAACACACGCCCCAAACAGATCCTTTCTCCTTCTTCCTCTTTTGCTTCTCCATCGCCGTTCGATTTTTAAGGAAAGCTTTTGGGGTTTATCTTCTGGGCAGTGAAACGAGACAGAATTACGTTTGGTTTTTCGCGACGAAGGATTTTGTTCCCGAGTTTTCACCGGTTTTGTTCGATAATTCGCGTTTCCGTTTGATTCTCCTATTATCCTCTGAGGCAAAACGTTTCGAGTTCTGCGAAATTTGTTTTCTCGTTTTCCGAATTTGGGGGTTAAAGTGGTTTCGCATTTGCTTAATCAGAGTATTGAGCCCAAGAGGAATTGATAACGTTTCCGAGGTTGTTTTTGGAGGTTCTTGGCTATAATCGGGTTGTTTGAGGAAATTAGGGTTTTGGAATTAGAATTGGAATCTGGGTTCTCGTTTATGTTGAGTAGGCGAAGAATTTACCCGAGTTTTTTTGTTTAGGACATGATTCTGAAACGGACGGTGACATTCGAGAATCCGAATCATCTTAAGCGGTGCAAAATTGATTCAGAGATTGATTATGGGAGCAAAGAAAAAGGCGAGATTATGGTGTATCGGAAACGACAAAGAGCGAGTGTGGATCAACAACCATGTAAAGAATCCGAAGAGCGTATCAGTACTACTAGTAGCTCAGGCTCCTTGACAAGTAAAGAATCTCAGCTTACCGGCTCCGACGAGTTAAACAAGTCTTCACGTGGCAGAATTCGAGTTGTTCCGTCGAGGTTTAACGATTCGATTGTTGATAAATGGGGAAATAGACGTCGCAAGGTCGATTCGATGGATTCTAGCCATGACGAAGACGTGTTTCTAGAAAAGAAACTCAAATGTTCTGGTGGAAGGACTGATAACGGAAGCTCGAAATTGAATCTCAGCAAAGGCTCGAAGAAGATGTTTCCACGTAAGGATAACGGAGACAGTAGCGAAATTGATTTCGATGATGACTGGAATAACGGAAAAGAAGCGAGTATCAGAAGTTTGATGTTATCTTCCTCCGACGACGCTAGTTCTCTATCTTTGAGAGGTAAAGAACAGTTTCATCTTGTCGATTCTGGTATGGTGAAAAAGCCCAGGAAAGGCGTGTACAAACCAGAGGAATTTGAATCCGGCGATCTTATCTGGGCCAAGTGTGGGAAAAAATTTCCGGCGTGGCCAGGTGTGGTGATTGATCCGTTAACACAAGCGCCTGATGCAGTCTTGAAACATTGCGTCCCTGGAGCAAAGTGTGTCATGTTCTTTGGGCACTCGAAGAACGGAACGCAGAGAGTAAGGATACTAATCTCTTTTAATCTCTCTATGTCTTGAAGTTGGTGTTTGATGCATTTTATTTGTTGATTTACAGGACTATGCATGGGTAAGACAAGGAATGATGTATCCGTTTACGGAATATAAGGACAAGTAAGTTATATGAGAGACTCTTTCTCGAATCTTTCAGATTTGTGAATTTGTTCTGTTTCTGAGTTTTTTGTTCTCTTTAGATTTCAGGATCAAACAAACTTGTACAATTACAAGCCAAGTGAATTTAAGAAGGCACTTGAGGAAGCAGTTTTAGCAGAAAGTGGGGTTGATGTTAACTATGAAGCTGCTGAAACCAGCTGCCCAGATTCCTCTGCTACTGAATCTGACCAGGAGCATGGACCTGCTTCTAGACTTCAGGCACGTTTTCTTGAACCTGTTTCTTTTTTGGTTTGAGATTGAAGTTTTACTAGACAAAGCAAATCAATTGAGTAGAGGTTTTTTTCTTTGAAGCTCACCAGTTAGTTATATAGACATTCTGTATAGTTCTTAAGCATCTAAATTTGGTGATATACTTTCTGTTCTAAGTCATGAAGGCAACATATATAGGCGTAGATGTATGATCCCTGAGATGATATTGTGATTCAATTTTTGTGCAGGGTTCATGTCGTATGAATATAAGGACCTGCGATGGATGTGACTCAGTAATGCCATTAAAATCTCTAAAAAGGAAGAAAGGCTCACAAACTGAACAGCTTTTATGCAAACACTGTTCAAAGGTTCGTAGAAACTTTATTTACTCTTCAGGTTTCTTTGGTAATAGGAATTGAATTCAAGTTTGTTCTTTCAGTCGCGGGAATCCAAGCAGTATTGTGGCATTTGCAAGATATTATGGCACCACTCAGATGGTGGAGATTGGGTGAGAATATTTGTGACCACGCTTTGTGATTTACTGACCTGTGTAGTACATTATCACATATATGTAGCTGACTTGATTTGATGTTATAGGTATGTTGTGATGGGTGTAACATATGGGTACATGCTGGATGTGACAACATATCGAGCAAGCGCTTTAAGGTATACTTATACATCTCCTTGGATATTAACTTAAAGACTATTATCAAAGGACTGCACTAATTTGGCTATCATCTTTAGGAATTGGAGCACAGCAAATACTATTGCCCTGATTGTAAAGACCAGCATGAGCCTGCACAGACAGTATTAGAAGAACCTAACTCAGCGTTCAAGTATGTTGGTCTCACTTTACTCTTTTACAGAACACGTATTCTCCTGCTACTGTTGTTTACATGGCTTTGTTTTTAATTCCTTAATCTAAAAAACTGACCTCTTCACAACCTCTGTGAGACAGGTCTACAGAAAAAATGACAGAGGCTGAGCCGCCTGAGGAGGTCACCGTAGTCTGCAATGGCATGGAAGGGACGTACATTCGAAAATTTCATGCGTAAGTATTAGATGTATCAGCATTATATTACAATTTCCTCATTTAATCAGGATTTAGTTAGTTGATGAATATAGCTTCACAATATAATTTTTTTTTGGCATTGCTGCTCTTAAATGATTTCTCTCTTAGAACAAAAACTTCCACGCTCAATCCTAGGCTTCTATTATTTTTTCCTCTCTGTTCTAGAAATTAGACCAACATAACTATTTTCAAACTATTGTTTTTCAGAATTGAGTGCAAGTGTGATTCATGTGGGTCGAGGAAGCAGGCACCAAGTGAATGGGAACGGCATACGGGTTGCAGAGCCAAGAAATGGAAGTACAGTGTAAAAGTGAAAGACACAAATCTAACTCTAGAAAAATGGGTACATCCCTTGCTCTATACTTACTCATAAAACTGGCCCTTGTAAACCTAGCAAAAGTTGGATTTTTCTATGAGATTTAATATTAACAACACAATATTGCAGATTACGGGATGTAGTGCCCATACTCTAGAACCTCAGATGTTAGATAAGCAGAAGTTGCTCTCTTTGCTGGAAGGTAGATTTACATCTCAACTCTCATGCACATGCTTTCCTCTTTTGGACTTCCATTTTCGCATGAGACTTGCTTGCTTACTACTCGTTTTATATGCACAGAAAAGTATGAGCCAGTTAGTGTAAAATGGACGACTGAAAGGTGCGCTGTATGTAGATGGGTCGAAGACTGGGAAGAAAATAAAATGATCATCTGTAACAGGTTATTTTACAGCCTTTTTTGGTTTTACTGAATTCTACAGAGATGTTATAGCTTAACATGGTCGTAAATATGTAAATTTTAACCAACGTTATGAATATGTTTTCAGATGTCAATTGGCTGTGCACCAAGAATGCTATGGAGTAAGCAAAACTCAGGACCTCGCCACTTGGGTGTGCAGAGCATGTGAAACACCAGCTATTGAGAGAAAGTGTTGCCTTTGTCCTGTAAAAGGTAATACCACTAAATTAGTGATGGTTTATTTTAATGTTCATCGATTTCTGTTTGGAGTATGGAGCTGCTAAAAGCTTAACTTATTTTTCTATTTCCCTATTTCTGAATTGTGAAATGAATTTGTATATCCATTTATGCAGGTGGTGCTTTGAAACCGAGCGACATTGAGGGCTTGTGGGTTCATGTAACATGTGCTTGGTTCAGACCAGAAGTTGGGTTTTTGAATCATGAAAAAATGGAGCCTGCTATTGGACTTACCAAAATTCCAGCAAATTCGTTTCTTAAGGTATATATATGAATTGGTGGTAGTAAGTATAACTGGCTTTGTTTAATTAGATTTTAGTATAACATCTGACATTTTTTACTGTATATATCTGTTAGGTTTGCACAATTTGTAGGCAGACACATGGTTCCTGTGTACAATGCTGTAAGTGTGCCACTCACTTCCACGCAATGTGTGCATCACGGGCAGGTTACAACATGGAGGTTAGTTAGTCCTTAAAACTGCTTAGCCTCTGTTCTGTTTGTTCATCGTCTTAAGTTTGTGTAACTTATGCTTTTATCTGTCGAAATATTTAGTTGCACTGCTTGGAGATGAATGGTGTACAGAGAACCAGGAAATCAGTTTACTGTTCATTTCACAGGTTTTAAGTTTTTCCGAATACCCAACAGATTTTCTTGAATTGACTTTGTTATGTGATCTTGGGATGTACTGATCACGCCTGTGTCATATTTTCTTATCTATTATATAGGAAGCCAGATCCAAATAGTGTTGTAGTTGTGCACACACCCTCAGGAGTTTTCGGCTCTAGAAATTTGCTTCAGAATCAAAACGGACGCGTCAAAGGCTCAAGGCTCGTTTTGACAAAGAAGATCAAGCTTCCTGGTTCCCAAATCCAACCACAAGCCGAACAGAGTCATGGATTTGATTCTTTTTCTTCAGCTAGATGCCGTATCTATAGCAGATCAAACACAAAGGTATGCTTCTGAGGATCTTATTAATTTTTGGACATTTGAGATTCTTTTCATTCAATAAATTTGGTACTGTTGATGTTTCAGAAGATTGATCCTGAGGCGATATACCACGTGCTGAAAGGACCAAGCCGTCATTCTTTGGGTGAAATTGAGATTCAAAACTCTTTTAAGGCGAGTTTCTTCAATCAAACCTCCATTCATTGTCTGTGTTTAGCTTTCTAGGGTTAAGATCTTGATTTTTTTTCCTTCAGGAGGCGAATACGCTAGACTTTATCTCATTCAAAGAACGGCTAAAGCATTTACAGGTAAAAGTCTGACTCATGTAATGGTGTTGCATTTTATCTCTATCTCTTTTATCGATAATCTTATAAATGGGTATTATCTTCTTCAGAGAACAGAGAATCTCCGGGTGTGCTTTGGTAAATCTGGTATACATGGATGGGGTCTGTTTGCAAGGAGAAGTATTCAAGAAGGAGAAATGGTATTACACCGTAGCTTAAACTGAATACAATGTGCATCTTAAAGAAACTACTCATAACTGAAAAATTCTTGTATTATTAGATTATCGAGTATCGTGGAGTGAAAGTTAGGAGAAGTGTGGCAGATCTAAGAGAAGCAAATTATCGTTTGCAAGGCAAAGATTGTTACGTAAGTGTCTCCTTGTTTTGCTTAGATTGAAACATTTTGTGTTATCTGCTAGTATCTAATAATGATGAAACTTTATATCGCAGCTATTCAAGATAAGTGAAGAGATAGTGATTGATGCTACAAACTCTGGAAACATAGCAAGATTGATCAATCATTCAGTAAGTTTTTGATTGACACTTCAACAAGAACCAAGATGAAGTTAAGTGTTCATGTGTAATCATGGTTATTGTATCTTGTTTTTGCAGTGTATGCCTAATTGCTATGCACGTATAGTGAGTATGGGTGATGGAGAAGAGAACAGAATCGTTCTTATTGCAAAAACCAATGTCTCAGCCGGCGAAGAGCTTACGTAAGACTCTTTTCTCTGCTTTACTCTTTGCTATATAATCCGGTTTACAGTTTTGGTTTGGTTTGGTTTGTTCGGTTTTGACTATGAAACTCCCATTAATGCAGGTATGATTATCTCTTTGAGGTTGATGAATCTGAAGATATCAAAGTGCCTTGTCTTTGTAAAGCGCCAAATTGCCGCAAATTCATGAACTGATTAGAGAGCTCTCTTAAAGTCCTAAACCAACGGTTAGAAGTTAACCGGTGTTTTTTACTCTGCGGTTATCTCGTGTTGACGTACTTTCCAATTGATTCATTAGTTACACCCATTTGAATTGTATATCCCGCCGGCTACATTTTCCGGCGTGGCAATTTTGTAAATGTGTAGGATATTTACTCAACTCTTAGGTAAAAAAAAGAATACTTTACATTTGATTTGTTCCTAAAGGTCATAAGTGTGGATAGCTTTTAATACTTTTTATAGAATATTGTTTCACAGTTTTCTACAAATTATACGTCGATTTTAATTTTTACCAAGCCGATCATGATATTTCATGCTTAACCAGGTTCGTGTGTTGGTGCTTAACCGGAGACTGAGTGGGAACCAAATTAGAAATGTATATGACTGGACTTCTTTCGAATCGAGATGCGGGCCCACAAAGTTTGTTACAGGGGCAAATTCGTCATTTGAAATTCAAAAATTTCAAATTCGCTGTGTCTCTACGCGGGGTATATAGTCACTGCAACTGCAACACACATAGTTCAGAGCTCAAAAATTAGATTTGAATTTTCGCATAACAAACTAGTGAGAGACTGAGTGAAGAGAGAAAGAGAGAGAATGAGGACGAGATCTGGTGAGGGAGAAGGAGATAATAGTGTGAAGAGGAAAGCTCCCGAAGGAGACGAAAATGGTAGAACGAAGAGAAGAATCGTGCAGCAGAGCAACAATGAACAGAAGAACGATCCCGATCAGAGAGAAGGAAATGGTAGAGGGAAGAGACGAGTGGTTCAAAGCAACGAACAGAGCAATAAGGGGAAGATCTTCAGAGGAATCCGTGGCTGTATATCTCCTCGATGCTCTGCTTTAACTCGCCGTCCCATCTTCTCATGGTAATCTTCTTCGCTTCTCTAGATTACACGCGTTTTTGAATTTGATGAATTAAATTGAATCTGTTCGCTGGATGATTTTTGCTTCGCAAGTTCGATTTGAGCTCCAATTTGGTTTTGGAATGTTTGAAATCCGTGTACTCTTACTGTATTCGATGGATCTAGGATATAGAATTCGATTAATCATCTTCGATAACCTTCTGGAAATTGAAATCTCGGAATCGATTTGATTGAATGATAATCATATGCTTGTGTCGATAATTGTTCGTGACTGTATGATTGCCGAAAACTGGGATTTGAATTTTTCTTCATATTTTTGCGCGTTCAATCATCAGAAGTTCGATGAATCATCTTCGGTGACTTCTGGAAATTATATCTCGGAATCAATTAGCATGATAAATATATATATTTGTGTTTCGATCTCTGTTCGTGAATGTATGGGCTGCTAGAAATTGGGATTTGAGATTTACTTCATATTTGAAAATTTATCGTAATAATTCCTCAAATTTTCCAATCAGGTTTTGTAGATCTAAGTCTCTGTGTTTTTATTATCAGGTATGAGCAAGATATATGGACATACATCACAAAGTTTCTGGATGGTAAATCAGTAGTGAAGCTGGGAGCAACAAACAAATGGTTCAACAAAATCATTATGGAAGAAGCTATTTGGAGATTTGTTTGCTTGCGTGATCTTCAGGTCCATAAGCCATTTCCAGTTTCTACAAGCTGGATTAAGATCTACGCTTCAGCTTTTGGTAAAAGAAGAAATTGACATTCCCAGTTCCAATTTCCAATTCATTGATATTGTTATTACGATGGTAAAATTAAGAAACGAATATGGATTCTGCAGATGGAAGTCACTCTTACATGTTTCGTCAACAGGAAAAACATATTGGTTAGTCTCTGAAATTCGATTCATCATCATCTTCATTTTATCTTTCTTGGTTTTTGACACTGTAAAATTTATAGATTGGATGCGAATCGGTGCATTTACTCTCGATTCTCGAACATCACTCTTGACTGAGAGCTTGAGTGGTCGTATAAAAGTCCCAAGAGAAGGAACCATTGAGAAAATGTTGCAATCTTGTGGTTCATGTGTTATCAAAGACATCAAAACCGGTATTTGGATTGCAGGTAAACATAAAACTTCTTAAAACTTGTGAAACAATGTAAAACATTGGTTCCTCATCTTATTTGTTTTTCCAGATTTACAGCTTGTTCGTTGCCCTGTTTGTGATCTCAGTTCCTGTGATGGTAAAAACACACAAATTCAGACTAATTAGTTACTTAAAATTTGTGATTGGTTTTGCAAATAAGAGTGTGTTTTATGTGATTATTATGTAGGAACAATGCAAACACTAGATGCTAGGCACATTGAACTGTTTCTTAACGAAGGGTTTAAAGATGGAACTTGGGATTATAATCTGATTGGATCTCATAAATTAGAGAAAGATGCAGATGCAGCTTGTGGAGCTATCTTTGATCTTAAACATCTTATTCAATCTTCATCTTCAGGTTAAAAAAACTTCCACATTTTTACAAAAGTCTTTATGTTTTCCATCCTTTTGTTGTCTCACACTAAACCTTTATAATTAGGTATTCTTAACCTCAAGTCTTGGACTGGTGAGCCAGATGATTCTCAACCGAAAGCTGTTATCACACCTCACGCAGTCGCTGTTCACACAAGACTTCAAGAAAACGAAGGTATATAAATGTCCAAATCTCTTTTACATAACTTTATTTAGAAAAAAAAAAGAAACAGATATTATAAATTTATTTAAATTTTGCAGGAATTCTTGTGAAGTACCACACAATGAGAGCAGGAACTGATGGTGATATTGTTTCCATCAGAATCTCCCAGCAACTACTCTGATTCCTCCTCTTGTCACAAAAGTGTTTCTTCTGGTATCGAAATTAATCCTTTTAATTTCATATCTTCCATATTAAAAAAAGAAAACTCTACATAATTAGCCTCTTATTTTAATTTACAACTTTACTTTATATTGCAAGAACAGTCTTGACTTTTGAGATTATTATTGAACTTTTATATGAAATTCAAACCAATTAGCCTTTTGTTTCATATTACTTGATTTTATTTCTTTCAATATTTAAGTTTATTTTATCTTTAAAATACCCCCTTTGATTCGATTCATAGGATGTTTTAAATAATTTTTTTAGATTGATTTTCTAAAATTTCTATGTTAAATTTAAATTTATATGAGAGTTTCTGACCCTTTTGTATTTTGTAGTGTTTTTTTTGTTATTAGCTGAACTATTTTTACTTAGATACTAGCTAAAATTATGCTTCTAATGTAGAAAAAAAAGTAGAAAATGTAATGATTTACGAAGTTCCCGCGCTTTTAGCTGTGAACGAAAAAGTATTGATTGAAAGAGTTTACAAATAAAAATGTGAATATATACAAATTTGATGAAAAAAATAATATATATATACAAATTTTAAAAAATCACGAGTTATATAGCTATTATATTGTATTCTCAGACTTGTTCCATAATCTACAACTACAAGTACTATACAACTTTCCCTTATAGTGCTTAACCACATCATGACCTTCTCAAGAAAATTCCTTTTCCTTGTCTTCTTGGTCTTCGTCTTCCCTCTCCTAAACGCTTTAGAACCAAAGCGTTGCTACAGTTCCTCATGTGGAGGAAACAACCTTGACGTTCGTTTCCCTTTCTGGCTAGTCCCAAACCACTCTTCCTCTTGTGGCTACCCAGGATTCAACCTCTATTGCACCGATCGCCACGAGACAGCCTTAAACCTTCAAAACTCGGGACCATTTCTCGTCCAAGAGATAAAACGGCAACGTATTCGTATCAACGATCCTGAAAACTGCTTAGTCAAACGGCTTCTTAACTTCAACACTTCCGAATCTCCTTTCTCTCCTCTTCACCTTCTCAATTACACTTTCTTGATCTGTCCTAATGAAGAAGACGTCAAATCATCCCATTACAAACCTATTCATTGCCTTAGTAATTCCACAACCTCCTTCTTCGCCATTCCTTCAGAGCTTACCGGTTCTTCTTCGTTGATGCCGTCCTCTTGTCAAGTCTTTAAGACGTTACTTCTTCCGATTTCTTCTCCTCACGCCGTTGTTGACCTCAATGATCAAGACCTTTGGCTTAAATGGGACTCACCCGATTGCACAGGTTGTGTTGATTTCCATCCCTTATGTGGCTTCAGAGACAATACCACGCTCCACGTCAGTTGCTTTGCATACGTGGAATCCGGTACGTGCGTGCAAATCCTAGACCATAAATCTTGGCTTAATCATCAATAACACATCGAAGATGTTAATTAGTTTTTTTAAAAAAAACTGAATGGTTCCAAGTATAATTGATTTTTGATCAACTAACCACATTATTTTTTTTTTTAAGAAATGAATAATACAACAGGCGAAAGACGTCATATAGTATCTTCGGAGTATTATTATAGGGTAGTAGGGATTTGATCAAGCTTATAGGCGTAATCTGAATTTATTATTTGCATTTTTTACAGTTTTAAGATTTCTATAAGTAGTAGCATTTGTGAAGGTAAAATTACCGTTTTATATAATCTTTATTTAGTTGTGTACGTACATTATTAAAATTAGTAATACATGGATCTGTATGGATAGTATCGTCTAGATTTATGTGATTGCGTACGTATATTATAAAATTGGGTAATATGTGGATATGCATTTTTATGTTATGACTTTTAACTCATTATTTATGCACATCTTAACTTCTGAGATTTCCAACACATCTGTAGGACCGACAACTAATTCTACATGGGTTAATAAACTACATAATATATGTTAAGTTGCATGGAGTTTTAACTAAAAAATTAAATTAGTTAATTGATAAAAGGTAGATTTATTCATATCCTTTATATAAGATCTAGGTTCATCTTAATTTCCCATATGAGATTATGAGTATGATAATAGAAACTCTATAAATTAATAATGTCGAAATTTTTAAATTTTATTAATTTATAGAATTATTAATTTAAAGAAAAAAATTTATATTTTATATATTATTTTTTTTTTTTTTTCCAATTTGCTATAGAAATTTGTTTCCGACATTACAAAATTCATTCAGAGGATGTTGTATCAAGGAATTTAGATGAATCCACTAATGAGGATGACATACGACATAAACTTGAAGTTATGATTAATAATATCAGTAACCACAATATAATGGATGTCAATAGGCTATTGGATTATGAAGTGAAAATGATACATGTTCTTAATACATCGTGACTACAATTGTTAATATTATTGATGAGACTAGAGATGATAGTATAATACTTTTAGAAACAGTTATACGTAAGAAAGCAATTATCGCGTCTAGAACTCTTTACTATATTTTTTATTTGGTTCGAGAAGACGACACCATAGGTTGTTGATACAATAAAAAAGATTACAAATGAACTTCAACGAGAACTTCAAGACAAAACAAACAACACCAAAGTCATATTTTACTAAAATGACTTAATTATGTATATATGTATAATTTTATACATCTAATTATTAATTTATGATATTATTGGGACCATATATTTATATGAGGGTTTCTAAAAAATTATTATCTTATTATCTTATCAAGTTTTGTAAAATTTTACATTGACCCAACTCGAGACCGGAAAAATTTATTAATTTATCGTATTTATCAATTTATCGTGTTTATTAATTTATCGAGTATTACTTTATAGAGTTTCTATTGTATGTGATTATCTACATACTTTATAAAACTTCTTAACGAGTTTATTCATTTTAAGAGAAAAATATTATGTGTAGTGTAAAAGTTGTCATTCAAACTCCAAAAATGCCATAATCACTAATGTTTCTCAAAAAGATGTTAATAAAATTTGATGAACCTTGATCATTTCTTTTGACAGGAAATCCATGGTTGATAACCCTAAAGATATTCTCCATTTGTCTATCCTTACCGTTATTCTGGTTCGGCACTCCTGCCCTTTTAATCCTTTTTTATCCAAAAGGACAAGCCAAGACAAAGGCGGTGGAGTTATTAGGGGAGATTAAGAATGTTCCTTGGCGAAGTGATACTGCATGTCCTATTTGTTTATCGGAATACATAAACGAAGACAGCGTTATGAGTTTACTGGAATGTGAACATTGGTTCCACACTGATTGCATCAACTTGTGGATCAAGTTGCATATGTCCTGCCCTGTTTGTAGGAATAGGCCTTCGTCATGCCAGTTGAGTAAAATTATTGTGAAGAACGTTGTATGATTTTGATTATTTGAGTCAATGTTAATTGTTCATTATAACGTAATAAAAATATTTTTCTTACTATGCAAGTAATGAGTGCTCTGCATCATATCTTTTTTTGATAAAGATCTCTGCATGATATCTAATGATGTAATAAAAAAAGAAATTATAACAATATTTTGAGAGATATACTCTAAAATTATTGCGTAAGGGATGCATGTAATGAGTACCCTAGGTCTTTGACTGTGAGTTGGTTATAAAGTTACCTCATACAAGGTCACGGCTGAGTATCGATTAAATCTAGTTGAATTATAGAATCTAGCTGAATTTATTTTTAATTTATAGTTGAATTTAACGGAATATGTGGAAAAATTCTCCCAGTTACACAATAATTCCATAAAGTAATGTTATCATTTAGACTCCAAATGAATTAAAAGGTCTACTAAATTTATATACGGTGAATTATGGTGTTTGGGGGTAAAGGATGTAATTAAATATTAGACCTATAGAATTGAAGTGTTGGTGTATATTATTTTTTGGTTTACCGATTATATACGGTTAAATTTGTATATTTTTGTCAAACGGTTAAATTAGTTTTTAATTATTTTTCATTTTCAGTGTATGAAATAAAACCAAAATAAAAATTAAAGAGAGATAGGAAAATTAAGGGAGATATAAACCATTCATTACTTAATTTGATAAGAACATAAAGGAACTACATTATATAATACCTATTTTCATTACATATTTATAATAAAACTCAACTTTTCTTTCTTAATTAGCTGCTTCCCACTGCTTTAACTATCCTCTAAAAAAAATTAAAAAAATACACAAAAATTAACTAGAAAGAGAAAGAAACAAAAACACAAAATTTCATTTACTTCGATACCACAAAACGATGATAACAATGATGATATCAATAACGAAAAAGTCTTCAACCCCAATCCAATTAAGGGAGACTATAGACAGAAAAAAAATTGGGTCCTCTACTTTGCCTTTTAAAGATATAATAATTTTTTTATTAATCAAATGATTTTGTATATTAAAAAGTAATATAAAAAAAAATTCTCTAAGTCAAAACAAAAAAAAAAATCTGAAATTGATTATTAAATTATCGATTAAAAAAAATTATCTTTCTTACATTTTTCGTACAAAATAATTCATCAAACTTTGATAATCAAATTTTTTTAGTTATATGTCTTTCAATTAACAATATACCCAAACCATTCAATATTTTTTCCTCATATCATTGATTGTAGCTAAATTGAGAAAAACATAAATTGTCACTGAATAACTATTGTTTGAAAGTGAATATATGTCATTGTTAAGAAAATACTCGATGAAGAGAGATCAAATGAGAAAAGAAGTTTAAGAGTATATTATTTACGTAGTTCCCGTGCTTTTAGGTGTGAGACGGAAAAAATGTCTTTGTTATTTTAAAAAAAACATATAGGATAAAAAAACATATAGGATAGATTGTGGAGGAATAACGAAGAGTGGCGAGAAAGACGAGATAAATCAAGCCGAGATTGCTATCTCTTTGACGTAGTGTGTGATAAAGTAGAGGGTGCCTAGAAAGAAAGCATAATTGAACAACCCCATCGAAACATAATTGATCGGTCTTGGACTTTAAATTAGATATGTACAAGTGAGTTCAAAATCTTATTATTATTATTGGGTGTTTATTTATTAGAAAGTTAATACGATCCAAACTACCCACAACAATAAAATATTTAACGGAGAAAAATCATAAAGTTGAGTTTTGAAGAAATTCAATTGATTGCATGTGGATTGGATCAATTATGGTTATGCAACTAACAGGTGAAGTTTATAATTTGCATTATGTTTTTTTGTTTTTGTTTAGTTTGCATTATGCTTCATAGAGAACATTTCCTCGCTTATTGCATTAAATCAAATAATCATATACATATATATATTATATATATATCAAAAATTAAAAGAACTAACTGTCGTCATAATGCGCCTATACTTGAGATTAGTGATCTCTTTAAAAGGTAATATTGCATTTACATGCCTGTCGCGACGTGTTTTTTAGGAGTCACTGTCCACACTCCACACCAACAAAAATTCTCCATTAAAGATTCAGTCACAATGAAAGAAATAATAAGTGAAATAATGCAAAAATATTGGGTGTTAACCAATTAAGTGAAGACCCAATATTTGTGACGAAAAAGAAGTGAAGAAACAAATATTTCAGAAAACAATCCATTTTGCCTTGTTGATTGATTTCATATATATTGTATCAAGCAAAAGATGAACAACTAAACCTATATATGTATCTGTTTTCAAATCAAAATTTTACACATCATAGTTGTATAATTGAGCTTCTCTACATAGTGGAAAACCATCATTTACTCGGAAATTTTCAAAAAAAAATTCACATCTTAATTGTGTGACTTTTTCCATAATCTATAAGTACTCAAAATTTCCCTTAGTGCCAATCCACATTATGGCCTTCTCAAAACAACTCTTTCTCCTTTTCCTCTTCATCTTCTTAATATTCCGTCCCCTAAACGCCTCAGAACCAAAACGTTGCAAAGGTGCCTCATGTGGAGGCAAAAACGGTGTCGTTCATTTCCCTTTCAACCTCCTATGCACTGATCGCCATGAGATATCCTTAAAGCTTCCAAACTCTGAACCATTTCTCGTCCGAGAAATCGATTATGAAAATCAACGTTTTCGTCTTAACGATCCCGAGAACTGCTTAGCGAGACGACTTCTCAGCTTCAATGCTTCTGAATATCTTTTCTCTCCTCTTCACCTTGGTAACTACTCTTTCTTGATTTGTTCTAACGATGATGTCAAATCCTCTCATTACAAACCTATCCATTCCCTTGGTAACTCCACGTCTTCGTTCTTCGCCATTCGATTCGATCTTGTAGGTTCGATCCCATCCTCTTGCCAAATCTTTAAGACATTACTTCTTCCGGTTTCTTTGTCTCTCGCCGTTGACCTCAATGATCTAGACCTTTGGCTTAAATGGGACTCACCAAACTGTAAAGTCTGTGAGAAGAATTGTTCGGTATGTGGGTTCATAAACAATACCACCTTCCAAAAGTTCTCTTCTATGGCTTCATCAAGCTTCAAATCGATGGAATCATTGATTTCGTTTTTGGAAAATGGTAATTTTCTACTCATCAATAAATTAACGAAACGTATGGCGTTAAATAATGACCATCATCAAGTTCATTGACTTTTGATTAAATTAATCATAATAATAAATATTTACCAATATTTTTTTTTTGTTAAAGAAAATATTTACCAATATTACAACATGCTGGAATGTCGTAACAACTTGAACTACAATATATATGAATTTGCTAGACAAAGGATGATTAGTAAAATCACATTGTCGCATTTTCGTAAATAAATGGTGTGTTTTATCGATTTTAAAGAGATAAGCATGAGAAATATGTCACTATATACAAAAAAAAATACAATCCGTTGATTTTGTAACTAACAAAAAAAAAGTAAACCATTGATTTTGTTTAGTGGTATAAAATAAAACTAATCCTCTCTCGTTTTCATTCTTTGAACACAGGACTTTACAACGTTATCTTACTAATACTAAAGTTAGTCTGCTTTGCCCTAATCACACTACTTATTGCGATAACCACTTGTGTCGTGTATGTCACGTTTAGTTCAGAGAGGCTTCCTAGACAGGTACGACGATCCGTGGCACGTCTTTGTGCTCGTAAGCCGCAGTCTACGACCGTTGAATCGTACAAGAAAGTGGAGTTAGGGGAAAACATGAGACTCTTGGGGAGAAACGGTATTATATGTTCGATTTGTTTATCGGAATATGCGAGCAATGAGACTGTTGGGTGCTTACTTGTATGTGAACATTGTTTCCACACTAAATGTATCGATGCGTGGCTCGAGTTGCAGAGTTCTTGCCCGATTTGTCGGAACAAACTCCCTCCACGACATAATAATAACTATTACTAATGTTGTATATTGTAACGATTGATGTAAATGCAAATAGTTATATATACAAAAAATGGTAAATGCAAAGGTGAAACCTAATGAGGGAAACCTAAGAACACTTCCATCAATGATTTTGCTTGTTTGAAATTTTAACAATTTTTTATTATTATTTTTTTTTGAAATTTGGAGAAAAAAAAATGACCCAATTATGTGCAGATACATCAGTTAAAACACTAAAGAACCGGTATCTTAAATATTTTAGATAAAGATCAATCCTTAATTTTAGTGATGAGATCCATATTTTTTTAATAATTTATTTCTTAGGTTCCAACGTTAAAACTTTGCGATGGAGGTGCCCAAACAGAGATAAGGGTTAATGGCAAGAGCAGAAACACGTGTTTTGTTTCTCCATCGAGATTGTTGCGTTGATGTTTGTTTCATCTTCAACACAAAAATAGATATTACACTAGCCCTTAATATAAGCTTTCTACCTTATAATTAATATGTGACAATAATATTATTAGAGATTATTGAACTGGTTTTATATGAACACATTCTCAATGAATATAAGAAGATTTAGCTCGACCATGTCTAATCCCAAATAAGATCTATATCTAATTATATATTGTTCTTTGACTTTTTCTTTTAATTTGATAAATAAGTACTATCAATTCTTCATTGTTCCTTACCCTTAGTGCCGTACCACATTATGACCTTCCCTAAACAAGTCCTTCACCTTCTCCTCATCTTCATCTTATATTTCCCTCTCTTAAACGCATGGAAGCCAAAACCTTGTCACACTTCCTCATGTGGATTTGGAAACGTCGATGTTCGTTTCCCTTTCTCGCTATTCCCTAACCAACCCGAGTCATGTGGCTACCCAGGATTCAACCTCCTATGCACATATTAGCATGAGACATCATTTAAGCTACCTAACTCGAAACCATTTCTACTCCGAGAGATCGATTATGAAAATCAGCGGATTCGCCTCAACGACCCTGAAAATTGTTTGGCAAGACACCTTCTCAACTTTGACATTACGGGATCTCCTTTTTCTCCGTTTCTTCCTCTCAACTACACGTTCTTGATATGTCCTAAGGAAGAGAAGAACCTCACATCATTATCTTTCAAACCCATCGCTTGCCTTGCTAATTCCACTTCCTCCTTCTACGCCACACGTTTAGATATGCTCGTGAGTTCTTCGATGCCATCCTCTTGTCAAATCCTTAAGAAATTTCCTCTTTCGTTTCCTTACAACTTTCAAGACTTGTGGCTCAAATGGGACTCTCCGGATTGTAGAGATTGTGAGAGAAGGATTAATTCAAGATGTGGTTACATATACAATAACACCCTCCAAGTCAGATGCTTCCATTCTGTTCACTCCGGTACGTACCGACCCTAGTTTCTTCTCTTTTCTTTAATACATCATAACCTAGCTACCAAGTTATGAAACGACGTCATCTTAATTTGTTAGCATATCTTCTTGGTGCTAGTGTTGTTACTATGTTATCATTCGGACTCAAACCCCGCATGATGCTGGTTAGAAGAAGAAAATAAAACTTTCTCAAAGAATCCATTATTGGAGGAAAGATTCAAATCCAAGGAACTATTTGATATTTAGTTTCTTTCTTTAAGTAGTTGTCTACTGATTAAACAAGGAAATGATTCTATTAAGCATTTAATAATTATTGACTTTCTTTGATTAATGAATCAATTAAATTTTTAAGTATGCAACATGAGGGAATGCCGCAACATTATAGAGTTGGTAGGTAGCCGAATTTGAGTATAAAATAAGTAAATGATTATGGCGGGATATGAAGGAAATGTGATCTTTCCACGGATTGATGATAATACCTTTTTGCATTTTTTTTGCCAAATTGTGTGATTTTATAAAATAACGTAGCATCTCATGATAAAATAACGTGTTGTTTGGTGAAATATTGAGAATATATCAAGAATAGAGAGATATACACAACATCATATTTTCTGATTAAAAAGGTGATATCGGACAAAATATCATATTATTTTCTAAAGTCGCACAAATCCGTGGAGATGTGATGGTATCTTGCGTATATCGCCACACACACATATATATATATACAAATAAGAGTTAAGCGTTGACCTGAAGTTTAATTCTACTTATCTGGTTGACAATAAAAAAAATTTTGAAGGTTAAATGGTAATCCACTAGAATGTTGTTTAGTTAGTAAAAGAATAAAAAACATTTATTTATTTATATGCGAATGTGAGATTATAATTATGTACAATACATATAAAAGTAGTCCGTTGACCTGTTTTGTTGTTTTGAAAACAGGACTTCCCAACACAAGCTTACAAATTCTAAAAGTAATCTGCCTTTCCCTAATCGGACCACTCATCGCCTTGACCTTTTGTGTCGGTCTAGTCATGTGCAGTTCTGAGAGAGTTTCTTCCCAAATGCAAAACGCCGTGGTTGCGCGGCTTTCCAGATCATCCGTTACACCACAGGAAAATGATTCAGTAGAGGTCACGCAGACGGGTCTCGATGAGTCTACCATTGAGTCCTACAAGAAAGTTGAGTTAGGAGAGAGTAAAAGACTCCCGACCAAGTCAAATGATACTATATGTTCCATTTGTTTGTCAGAATACGCAACCAAGGAAACGGTTAGGTGTTTACCGGAATGTGAACATTGTTTCCATACCGAATGTATTGATGCTTGGCTTAAGTTGCATAGTTCTTGTCCGGTTTGTCGGAGTGATCCTTCTTCGGCCAGTGGGTGAAAGTTGCAACTAATTTTGTAATAATTGTTCAGGTTAATTGTTTGTATATAGTCTGTTCTACTGATACTTAAGTGATGAATGGTAAGACCAATTTTTTCACGTGTTTATGTTTTGTTATCCTATCATGATTTAAAATCTGAGAATATACTGCAAATGCGTCCATTTCGAATGAAAAGAGGAATGTCAAGATCTAACACAACTAATATATATATATCACCCAAATTTTCTATTAATAGTACTAATAATTCTTTTTTCTTATGAACTTTGAGAGTTGTGGGTCTTTCACCCGTAATCTCATCTGAAGTCCAGACTAGTCGTTGGCCATCTCTATGTTCAAACTAGAGACCTCATTTTTCAAAGGAAACCACTAGATAAAAACCAATTGGTGTAATTTCGTTTCTTTCCATTTACCTTCTAAATATTATGTATAATTCATACAAATGAATATAAAAAGATTTGCCATTGCCGTTCTATACCAAAACGTCTATATATATTGAATTTTCTATTAATAGTGCTAATAATTCTTCATATTCCTATCCCCTGTTGTTAAACCACATTATGACCTTTTCAAAACTTTTGATATTCTTATTCTTCTTCCCTTTCCTAAATGCATCCCACCCAAAACCTTGCAACCCTTACTCATGTGGGAAAGCAAACGTCGACATTCGTTTCCCATTCTGGCTATTCCTTAATAACTCCGAGTCATGTGGCTATCCAGGATTCAACCTTCTATGCACTGATGGTAACCAAACTTCCCTAAAACTTCCAAATTTGGAGCCATTTCTCGTTCGAGAAATCGACTATGAAAACCAGAGAATCCGCCTCAACGACCCTAACGACTGCTTAGCCAAACGGCTTCTTACCTTCAACGCTTCGGGATCTCCTTTTTCTCTTCTTGATCCATCCAACTACACGTTCTTGGATTGTCCTGATAGTTACATCAAATCGTCTTCTTTTAAACCAATTCAATGCCTTGGTAACAATAATTCCACGTCCACGCCTTCCTCTTTCATCGTCATGCAAACGTGGCTTGCGAGTTTGGTGATGTTTCCTTGTCAGAATGCAAAGACATTACTTCTTCCAGATTCTTGGTCCCTTGCTTACACGGCACAACCTGGTAACTATAGCGGTCAAGACCTTTGGCTGCAATGGGACTCTCCGGATTGTAGACATTGTGAGAGGAAGACTAATTCGAGATGTGGATTCGTAAACAATACCACATTACAAGTCCAATGCTTTAGTTCTGTTAATTCCGGTATGTACCAACCTTAATTTTTTTCTCTCTTCTTATAGAAATCTTAAACGTACAATTTTGGTTATTAGGGCTTGGCAGGGAGGGAATATTATGTTTCTTTTAAGATATTCATGATCTGTATTGCTTATGAATCGAAAATTTCGAAGTGTATCCGCTCATAAGCTAGTCGAATATCTAATCTCGTTCAAAAAAAAATTAAATATATATAAAAAGCTTTAAAAATTATGAAAAAAATTGAAATTAATTAAGACTAAATTGTTGTATTCATTTAAAATTCAGTTTTACGTTTTTAAAATTTAATAGTTTTGAATTTATAAAGAAAACTTTCGAAATATTAGATATATAATGTAGTTAAAGATTATATTTATTCATCTTTATATAAGTACACATATAAAAAATGTGTTTATATTTCTAGAACGAAAAGAATATTCGGAATTTCAGCATTTAGCATTTGTGATTTGGTATGCACCCTACAGATATTCTATTAAATAAATGTCAAGCAATTCATTGACTTTTTATTATGTTAAACTATAATCACATCTCTAAAAATACTCAAATGCTAAAACTCTCTTTATCAAAAAAAAAATATATGCTAAAACTCCGAATATACCAACATTACAACATGCTAAGCATGTACAAGTTTTTTATTTGACCGTTGACCCATTTTGTTTTATTTTGTCACAGGGCATAACAGCACAATCTTACAACTACTCATAATAATATGTCTCTGCTTAGTGGGACCACTTATGGCCTTGACCTTATATGTCTTCATTATCATGTTCACTCCCGAGAGGGCCTCTTCCCGGATGCGGCGAGCCGTGGCTGTGCTGTTTCCCGAAACTGTAATTCAACCAAACACGAGCCTAGAGGTCATCACGATGATGGGTCTCGATGAGTCTACAATTGAATCATACAAGAAAGTTGAGTTAGGAGAGAGTAAGAGACTTCCGACCGGGTCAAACGATACTATATGTTCGATTTGTTTGTCGGAATACGCAACTAAAGAGACCGTTAGGTGCTTACCGGAATGTCAACATTGTTTCCATACCGAATGTATTGATGTGTGGCTTAAGTTGCATAGTTCTTGTCCGGTTTGTCGGAGTAATCCTTCTCCCGTGCATGAAAGTTAAAACTAAATTTTGTATAATTTGTTGATTGTTTGTAAAGTCTGAGATTAAGTTGTTTGTAAAGTCTTTTTAACGTTTGTAATATTGTATATAACTTTTTTATTATTACTAGGAGGCAGGTTCCGAATCGAAACCCATATACCCGATCCTTCGACCTTAGTTAGTTGGGGGATATTATGTCCAATACATTCTTTGAAAAAAATGTTTCAAAACGGAAAATTTTTTGATCCGGATTTTAATATTTCCATTTCGGTTTAGATTTTTTGGGTTTTTCCGAATTTTTATATATGATAAACTATATTTAATTTAATAAAGATGCAATCGTCGATTTCAGTTTTGATTTAATATATATGTATAAATTAAATTTAGATCAAATTTTTCCTTTTTTGGTTTGGTATGAATTCGGATTCATTATTTTTTTTATACACTAAAAATGTATTCTTTAAAATTATATTAAAATATGATTCAAATTTTGGCTCAAATTGTTTAATTTAAACACCCTTAAAACATTTATTAGATGCATTCTCTAAAAAATATTTAGAAATGATCCGAGATAGATATTGGGCTTCAAAAATCCATCTAAAAAGCTCATTGAACTCAAGTTTCAAAAAGAAAAAATGCACCAGCCGGCAATCCAACCGGGGTTTGTACCGTGGCAAGGTAGTACAATTCTACTAGACCTTGCTACACGTTTCATTTCATAAGTAAAAATTTCATGAATCTAAACTTTTTACATTTAATGAGATTTGCTTTCCTTTCAAAACATTTCTTTCTCTCCAAGTCCACGTAAATAGAAAATTTCCTTACTTCCATTTCTCTAATTCAACCCTAAACCTTGTGTGTGTATATATATATACGAATTCGTATTCACACGGCATAAACTCAAACCCTAAAAGCTATACTCATCTTCTAGGTTTGTGATGGTCCCTTTTCTTTTGCTCTGATTGGTAATTCAAATTGATATCCATCTAATTTTTTCTCTCTTTTCTATAGCTTTTGTTGTTCAGAAATGGCTGACTTCTTCCTCAAGCATATTACTCCAATGCTCGGTGGAGAAAGAGGAGCTCGAAACTCTAAAGGCCAAACTTCTTCATATGACCTAGTCGAACAAATGGAGTTTCTTTACGTAGAAGTAAAAGAAGCCAGATACATCTCGGAATTAAAACGTCCGAACCTCCCAATCGTTGAAATCACACTCGGAAACTACAAAGCTACAACCAAAAATCTACCAATCGGACCAAAGATGGATTGGTACGTATAAATTTTTTTCATAATTATCTTACTTCCATTATCAATTGTAGAAATAAAAAACAATCTTTAGTTTTTTTGGTTCTAGTAGGATTTCTCTCGAAATTCATTTTTTGTCACTTTGAACAAAACTGTAGGAACCAAGTATTTGCTTTCGACAAATCCAAAGGCGATGTCTTGTCTGTTATTCTCAAAGCCGATAATACCGAGATCGGTAAGCAAAATTTCAAGATAGCCGCGGATATTCCAACTAGAATTATACCTGAACCAGGAATTGCGCCGATGTATTACACAATGTACAACGCAGAAACCGGTATTCGCATGGACTTGTTAATGTCGGTTTGGTTTGGTACACAAGCCGATGAGGCATACTCAAAAGCTTGGTTTTCTGATGCTTTTGAAGTAAGTGCTAGTTGTGTGATCAACACGCGAGATAAGATATACATAGCACCAAGGTTATGTTACGTTAGGATTACGATTGTTTCGGGTCATGATTTGATTGCTAGGGATAGAAACCGGACTCCTTCGGTTTACGTGAAGGCAATACTCGGTCGTAAATTCGCGCTGAAAACGGACGTTAAAACCGGTTCGGATCCGTCTTGGAACCAAGACCTAATCTTCGTTGCATCAGAGACGACGTTGGATGAGACAGTTGAGTTTAGCTTTATCGATCGAATCGATAGTGAACACGAAGAATGTATTGGGAAATTAAAGCCGATCAAGCTCTCGGCGATGACTGTACTTAAACAACCCGGTTCAGCACCGGTTAAACCTTACCACATTGAACCGAGTAAGGTTGAACCAGTTGGTGATACGAGCAGATATACAAGTAAAATCTTAATGAAATTAGCTATTGATCAAGCTTATCATGTATTCGACGAATGTATCCAATACTCGAGCGATTATCGAGCTTCCGCAACAGCATTATGGCCCTGTAAACTCGGGAAACTGGAGATTGGGATGTTGGGAGCGACCGGTTTAAAGCTACCGAGAGATGATGATCCAAAGAAAGGTATTGATAGTTACGTGGTGGTCAAGTATGGTAACAAGTGGGCCAGGACTCGAACCGTGGTCAATAATTCGTCACCAAAATGGAACGAGCAATATCCTTTCGATGTTTACGAAAAAAGTACGGTCTTGACCCTCGGAGTCTACGATAACCGAAACCTCGTTGATCAGAACCATACCAACGATGTTCCGATTGGGAAAGTGAGGATACCATTGAGTAGGCTTCAATGGAACAGGCTTTACACTAATTCGGTTCCGATTCTTGTTTTATCAAAAAGTGGGCTGAAGAAACTAGGTGAGATTAAAGTCGCGATTCGTTGTGTTCGCGTCGCAGAACTAAACGACTTTTTCATGGCTCCTTTTCGTTGGATGTTACCGAAGGCTCATTACAAATCTCCATTATCTGCGGCTCAGATCGAGCAACTGAGAGCGCAAGCTGTTCAAGTGAATTGTATGAACCTCGCGAGAACCGAACCGCCTCTGAGAAACGAAGTTGTCATGGATATATTGAAACCGAAGAATCAGAGTTTTAGCATGAGAACAATCAAAGCTAATTACGAGAGGGTTGAACGAATCGGTTTAATGTTGTCACGGGGGTATATATGGTTTGATGCGACAGTTATCTCAACCAAAGATCCTAAACCGAAACTCATAGCGGTTGGGGGAGTTGCATTTGTTCTTTGGAATATGGAAAGGTTTTTGTGGCTTGCTTATATGTTAAGTGAAGTTTTGACCTTTGTAGTAATTGTTTGGCTATCGTACAGATACGTGAAACGAAACTATCGTCGTCCTCCTCCTTTGATTCTTTTCGATTCAAAGATATCCAAACTCGACTCGGTTTCCTTGGATGAGTTAGCTGAAGAGTTTGACTCGTTTCCTTCGTCAGAGATGGATGTCAACATCTTGAGAATGAGGTACGATAGATTAAGGAAGATTGTGGCGAAAGTGATGACGTTTTTGGGTGACCTTGCGTCTCAGGGCGAAAGGTTTTACGCGCTCTTGACATGTGACGATCCAATCGTTTGGGGTGTCTTCTATTTGTTTTGTTTGGTACTCTTTGTCTGGTTTGTCTTTTTTCCGTACCCGGTTAGGATTTTGGTTATCGTTTTGGTTATTAAATTTGTTAATTTCCCGTGTTGTGCTAATAGTATGCCTCCTAGTATCCGGAATTACTTCAGAAGATTGCCGACAAACGAAGAACTCATGCTATGAAGAATTTCAAAGAAGTTTTTGTCTTTTTGGTTTTGGTTTTGTAACGACGGTTTCTTCGACCGTTGAGTTTTTGGATTTGGATGCGTTCTTATTTATGTCTTGGTGCTTTGGTGTTTAAAGCCTATCTATAATAAATTAATAATTAACTACTACGAGTGATTTTTTAAATGTTCTCAAACAAGAACATGTTTTTATCAAATTTTATTTAAAAAATAATTTATTTATATACATCCATGTTGGGCTTCAAAAAGTCAAAAATCCAAATTAAATCTGACTTTCGAAAAAATTAATTATGTAGCAGCCGGGAATCGAACCAAGGGTACTATTCAACCACTAGACCACTGGTCCTAGTATTTACGAAGTAAGTTTTGTTTACAGCGTGAGACCTTTTTCATCTTCATCAAAGGTCTTCTTCTTCAATCAGATTTGTAAAGCGAAATTTAATCAGAATTCAATCGGATTCTATATCCCGGAGAGAAATTTCAACCGGTGAAGTGATTAATTGAGAGAAATTAGAGAGTGATTTTGTTGAAATTCAAACGAGAGCCCTAGATTGCTTACAGATTTCAAAATCGGTTTTAAAAATTGGGGATAATTCGTGAGCGATGAGGAAAGAGGAGATTCCAGATAAAACTCGAGCTATTCCGGTTCATCCGAATCTTCCGAAATGGGTCTGCCAAAACTGTCAGCAATCGCTTACAATCGTCGGCGTCGATTCCTACGCCGGAAAGTTCTTTAACGATTCCCCTCATTCCGGTTAGGTCTTCTTCCTCTCTCTCTCGATCCCTTTTTGCTGCGATTCTTCGAAAAAGCTTGATTCAGGGGATTTTGCTTATGTTAATTGGATTTTTGATCCTCATTGATGCGAATTGGCTACTGAATTCTTGTTTAATCGATCTTAAGTCTGTAATATATTCCTTGATTTTCACCATAGTTCTCGATTCTTAAAGCGATTAGAAGTTTCAGAATCAGACTTTGTGTGTATATGAATTGTTGATGATATTGTTAATTGTTTAACATCTCAGCAATGCAAGGCTCATCAATCCATGGAGGAGCTAACAGTGTTCTTGGTTCAACACGAATGGATAATTCTTTCGTCGTTTTACCAAGACAAAAACCTCCTCATCAAGCTCAAGGCATTCCTCCACGTCCTCGTGGAGTTCCTGCTTCTTCTGCTCCTGATTCTGTAAACCAATCCGGAAAAGCAATGGAAGAATCATTCGTAGTTGTGTATAAGTCCGAGTCAGCTTCTGATTCAAAAGAAGTTGGCCAAAACGGTCCATTACATTCGAATAACTCTGGCTTTAATGCGACGATCAATGTCTTGACACGCGCTTTCGATCTTGCCAGAACTCAAACACATGTAAGATGCTCTGTAACGGTGTTCGCTCTTCTCGTATAAAGTCTTAACCGCTGTTTTTGGGTTTTCTTTAGGTTGAACAGCCGTTGTGCTTAGAATGCATGAGGGTAGTGTCAGATAAACTTGAAAAAGAAGTCGAAGATATGACGAGAGACGTGGAAGCTTACGAAGCATGTGTTCAACGTTTAGAAGAAGAGACACAAGATGTTCTTAGTGAAGCTGATTTCCTGAAGGAAAAAAAGAAGGTAAATTTCATTATATAGTTTGTCTCTAATATGAATGTTTAAGTAACAAGTTTTTATTGTTTTTTTTTGGTCTATTTAGATGGAGGAAGAAGAAAGAAAACTTGTTGCAGCTATTGAAGAAACAGAGAAGCAAAACGCTGAAGTAAACCGTCAACTGAAAGAGCTAGAGTTGAAAGGAAACCGCTTTAACGAACTTGAAGATCGGTAAAAGTTTATCTCTCTCACTGTTCAATGCTAAGTCTCTTTTTTTCTTCACATGGTTTTATAACTTCAATGGTTTTCCTTTGTTATAGGTATTGGCAAGAGTTCAATAACTTTCAATTCCAACTAATAGCCCATCAGGTTCGTTTCTCGCTTGAAGATTGTGACTTTCTTGATTAGGTTTATGTAGTCAATGCTGTTTTTGTTGTTAAACAGGAAGAAAGAGATGCGATATTAGCAAAGATTGAAGTCTCACAAGCACATTTAGAGTTATTAAACAAGACAAATGTATTAATCGATGCTTTCCCTATACGACATGATGGAGACTTCGGTACGATTAACAATTTCCGACTTGGAAGACTCCCTAAAGTACCGGTAAGCTTCATAAACTCTTCTTTTCTCTCATATGAATTCCAAAACTTTAGGTTCACATCGTAAAAACATTGTATTATAGGTTGAATGGGATGAGATCAATGCTGCTTGGGGACAAGCTTGTCTTCTTCTTCACACCATGTGTAACTATTTCCGGCCAAAGTTTCAGTATCCTTTTCGTTACTACTAATCTACTCAATAATCCTTTGGTTTGATTAAACTATCTATAAAAGTTTTATCCTTAACCGTTTATTAAAGATGTCGAGTTAAGATACAACCGATGGGAAGTTATCCGAGAATCGTCGATAGTAGTAACACTACTTATGAACTGTAAGTATATTCTCAATGCTTCAATGGCAGATTCTACTACTGGTCTACGTGAATCGTTGTTTTGAATGATCTTCGTCTTCTTTATTTTAGGTTTGGTCCAGTGAACTTGTTTTGGAGTACTCGTTACGATAAAGCAATGACATTGTATTTAACATGTCTTAAAGACTTTGCGGATTTCGCAAACTCCAAAGATCAAGAAAACAACATTCCATTAGAGAAATGTCTCAAACTTCCATTCAAGTAAGTCCTCACTAGAGAAATGTCTCTAAAAACTTCCTTTTAAAATACAAAATCGTGTTTTGCAGGATCGAAAGTGATAAAGTGGAGACATATTCGATAACACAAAGCTTCAACAAGCAAGAGAATTGGACTAAAGCATTGAAGTATACTCTCTGCAACTTGAAATGGGCTTTGTATTGGTTTGTTGGTAATACTAACTTTCAACCTCTCTCTGCTACGGTCTCATTGCCTTCTGATGTATCGGCGGCTAGTTCCTTGTACGCCAAGCGAGGTCCTGATTCGAATAAGAATCTAAGAAACTTGTGAGCGATTGTTTTTTATAAGTGTTAATAATTGAATAATAAAACAGAAAACTTTGATGCTTATATAACTTTATTGTATAGTCTTTTTTTTTTTTGTGTGTCTGGTGATTTTGATTTTGATATATCGATCTTGTAATTGAAATGTCCCAAACCTGAAATGAATGAACCAATTAGACATTATAAATTTCTGTTTATTTTTCTGTAAAAAAATAAGAATTGGAAATGATTATATTCATGTTTGTAAATTCCTCGTCTAAAATTGTAGTTGTAACAAGATCTTGAGCTAAAGACCAATTAAGCTAATTAATCGTTAATCAGACTCCAACAACATAATTAATCAAATTCCAAACAAATCAGAAAAGATCTAATCAAATTCCAAACAAATCATAAAAGAGATAGTTGACCAATCAACAGAGTCTCAGAGTATTATGTTGAGCAATAGGTATGCATTCATTCATTTTAGCACATAATCTCTCATACAAAGATTGTAATTTAGCAAAAACAATAACAACTTATTAGCATTTGCACAAAATTCGATCATATTAAATATGAAGAATGTGAGACCATATGACATTCATAATTAATCTAACATGGCAAATAAAATTTCAAACACAACCGAATATATGTTAATAATATATTAGACTATCCAATAAAAGTGATATGTATTTAGAAATAATAATTGTTCAAAATTTTCGTTTTCAATAACATTTTTCTAACACTATTCCTCTCGATGATGTACTAGGCAATGGGATAAAAAATGGTATAAGGTTTTTAGAATTTTAAAATACAATAGGATGGGATATTGGCAATGGTCACAGGGGATAAACTTAACTTCGTGTGATCCGTTAATAAATTATATGAAATATGGAAAAAAATGAGACGCATTCTATTTGTGAATTGAATATGATTATATGATTTTATAGTTATTAATTTAATGTGGATGTTGAATTGAATATTACATTAATTTGAAAATGCAATATCATAAATATTTGATGCATTAAAATGATTTAGAGATAAACTTCATCGAGAAATTCAATTTGTTTTTGAAAGATAAACCCACACAACTTAATAATAAGATTGGCATTTAGAGTGTAGAAGTTGAATTTAAAGAGGATCGACTGGTTTTAAAATCTGTAAGATTTGTTAAATAAAATTAGTAGGTTGTTTTGTGTATTTCAAAATCTAACAAGTTAACTTCTAGTTAGAAATTGGAGTGTTTAACTACATGTTTAGCCCAATACGTATTGTTCTCGGCAAGCTATGGTCATTGTTCAAGCCCAATATGAAGCCTAAATAACTCAAAATCAATAAACAACATTATAAGACTTTATAACACAAAATCGAATTCTAGATTAGTAGTAACAAGTTAAATCATCGATAACAACTAAAAAGCTTGAGTTCGTTAAGACAATAAGACATTTATAAAGTTTCTCTAAAATAGAATTGATAGTAAACAAAAACATTAAAAAAAAATTACGATTACAACAGAGGATTAAACAATAAGAAAACCAAGCCTAAAGCCTATTTTTCATTCTGCCATAACAAAATAAATTGTAATAGAGGTTACAAGAGGAGATGATTAACAACAACTGTAGCTTTTTCCTCTGATCTTATTATTCATAAAACTTTTATTTAAAATCAATAATTGTTATTTTAAGACAACATTTGGTAATGTTTACATCTCAAGAAGAAGATTATCTGAGCCAATTATTATTACCTTTCAAATTCTCAAGGCTTCTCTTCGTCTGAATTATAAGACGGACCAGGCATTGTATCCACGAAAAACTCCTCTATTTGATATAAAAGAGACAAAAAAAACAAATTAATACCCAAAATCATACAAAACCGAACCAAAATTCATTAACCCAAACCCGAACCAAATTTTATGCAACCAAACAAAATTCACTAACAATACGATCTATATAGCCTCGAAATTCACTAACAATAATAGTAATTAATTGATTATTTTTACTATTATTGTAATTTCTGATCCAACTAAACTGAACCGAATTAAACCGAAAAATCAAATTGGAGAGAAAAAAAGAGGTTTTGTTTACCAATGTCTTCTTGATCAGGAGAATCAAGTAAACTAGTAATTTATTAATATTCTTTTCTCCAACTGAACTGAAACGAAATTTCTCAAATTGAACCGAACCCAACCAAACCATACCCAAATTTTTCCAACAAAACCAAATTAACGAAAATACATCAAAAATTAATATTTCTAGTTAAACATATCCTAAAAACACATTTAAATATACCAAAATTCAATAGTAATTAACTTGTAATTTCTTATCCAACTGAACTGATCCGAAATGAAGTTTGGTTTCTAATTGACCCGAAAAATTCTAAACCGAACTAAACCGAACTAAACCGAATTGGAATGGAAAGAAGAGATTTTACTTACCAATGTCTTCTTGTTCAGGAGAATCAAGCAAAATCTCTGAATCAGAAGGAAGAAAAGGAGATCCTGGATAGTTTCCTAAAGCTCCTAAATCTGCAACATACAAATCTTTTATACAATAACACAAAATCTCAATTTAAATAACAAACAATTCAAAAAAACTTTACCTCCTAAATTCGACAAATCCGCAGTGAGATCAGAAAGACTAAAGTTCCATGGAAACTGATCAAACGACCTAAGAGAATCATCTACACCTTCTCCTTCTCTTCCTTCTCCTCCTCCTTCTCCTTCAACTCCAATATCAGATGTAAATGCAGAATCAAGAACCGAAGTATCCATTACCATATTCGATATATCTGAAGCAGCAAAAGGAAAATGTCCACTTGATGCTACAGAAACTGGACTTGGCGGCATTTCACTCGTTGGTGGAATCACTTGAGACGGTGTTGCTTCTTCCATAGTTGTTGTATCAATCACCATACTAAACAAAAACAAAAACAAAAACAAAAACAAAAGATTTTAAGAAAACTATTTTCGAATAAAAAAAGGTTTTAGGTTTCGTACTCATTATTAGAGTTCATCCTCATTTGATGGAAATTAGCAGGTGCAGGAACTCCATTAACAACATGACAACTTGACGACATTCCCATTGCATCTATATGTGGATGTCCTTGTGCATGAGCATGAGCATGAGCATGATGATGCATTTGTGGATGTTGTAATACTGGATATCCCATTGGCATGTTAACTAAAACAAACAGTGAAAATTATTTACTGTTTTGATAATAATAAGAAGTTACAGAGTTTTGTGTTGTTATTATTACCAGGTGCCATAGGATGATGAGGATGATGATGATGATGATGCATTCCGTTTTGTATTGGTGCTAATGGAAGTTTTGGTGGTATTGGTGGATACTTCATGAGATGGTATTGATGTTCAAGCAAATGATTGAATAAGATTATTTGCTTCTTTAGTTTCAATCTTATATAATACGCCCTGAAAAAATCTGCATTCTCTTCTTCCAGTTTCTGCCATACTGAAACAAACACAAACCAGAAAACAAGATCAAAAAACTTTCATTAGATGTTTAAAAGCTTTCGAAAGCTTTACCTAAAGTTGTGAATCCAGGATCGATTCTTGCGCGAGTCAAGAGAGTTTTCACAACTTCGTCTCTGTTCATGTATAACTGAAGACATCTTTCTATCAGATTTTGTACCTACATTTCACATCATTTTCAAAAGATGTTACACATAAATTGAGAAATAGAGGTTAAAAAATGACATTATTATAGCTTACGAGTTCAATATCTTGTCTTGAGACTTTTCTACTGTCATTGCTTGAAGCAGATACAGAACCAGAATCTTGTATAGGAGCTTCTACTATTGATTGGTTAACTTTTTGTTCACCTTGTGTTTCATGTGAAGCTTGAGTTGAAGATTGTAACTCTCGTGCACACTTTTAATCAAAAAACAATAATTATCTTCCAAGAATTCACTCTTTGATAATCAAATCTACACAATAAAGCAAAGATAATGAAAAAGGTAGAAGAAGATTGTGTTATGAAAACAACCTGTCCGTTCTTCATTACTGTTGAATGTTAAAGTTCATGAAACCTTCACTCAGAACTGTTCTCTTTAGGAATGGTTTTAATTATAGACTCAAGGATTAAGAAAACCTGAATAATCAAGAAAAAGAGATATATTTAGTGAATAATCAAAGTTTCTCTACCTACTAATAGCTAATAGATTTGATAGTTAATAGTTTTAAGATTTCAACTAACAGTCAAAAGCAATACAAATGTTTAACATGTTATAAACAAAAGGTATAAAAGAGAAAGCACTTTCTAAGAATTGTTAATTAAATAAAAAGTTGAGTCTCTCTAAACATTGTTTAATGTTTTCAGATCCCAATTAAGCACACACTCTACAGAATCTAACTAATTAAAATTGTTTAATGTTTTTAGATCCCAATTAAGCACATTATAGATTCTAAACTAATTAAAAACTATTTCATAAAAGTTAAGCAACAGCTATAAAAACTATAAACCAAATTAATTCAACATCATCAACAACAACAGCAAAAAAATGTAAAAAAATTCCACTATGATGATCTGAATTTTGTGATAATATTATGAAAATCCAATCTAAAACAAAGAACAAACCTGTGAAAATAAATGAAACCTAATTCCAGAAATTTTTGCCATTAATGGAACAACAAAAACATGTGCAAAATGAAGAACAATCAAACAGATCCAGTGAGTTTCTTCATCTCCTACATCAGAATTCTACTCAAAATTCCGGAAATGGTGAATAAAAACAATAATAAAATCAAAAATGAAGAACTGAACCCCCACCATGAACAGAAACTCACTAATAAAATATTGCAAAGAAATCAACAAAAAAGTGTATAATGATTAGAGAACATCGAATAAACAAAACCTATAAAAAGATCCAGCGAATCTCACCTTCTCGCGAACTTGAACCCTAAATACACACTCGGAAGAAACAAAAAAAGTTATATCGACGAATTTTTCACTTCTTCAACAATTCATATAAACACGGAATTGCGAATCATACGAAACACTGAGAAACGCGAATGATGGAATTTGAAATCTGAAATCGATGGTTGATTGAGGAGTTTAAAATTGATTTCCGGAGACGGAGATTGCGAGAAGATAAATCAAGTACGCCATTATCGAGAGACGAAAGTTGCAGAAGCAAATTAACGCTTGCACAGAGATAAGAGTGAAGAAGGGAGAGAAAGATAGAGAGAGCAAATAGTAGAAAGACTGGCGAAGAAAAGAAAATAAGCTTTCTAAAATTTATATATTTTTTCCCTTTTTTTTTAATTCAAATCCCTAAATAAAATATCTGCAGTAAATGTAAAAATGAACGGGTAAAATGAACGGGTAAAAGTTATGACCGAATTACCACATTTTTGGGGGGGGGGGGAAGGAGTAAAAAAAAACGTTTAATTTATTTATTTTGAACAAAAATTTCTTCAGCTACTTCCTCAAACAAGTAAAATTTCCAATTTTTTGTTAATTTGGTTGAGTCAATCTCGTTATTAATCAAAAACATATAGTAATGAAATGTTATATTTGATTACTGTTGGGATTAATTCGGTTAACTTAATTTGGTTAGTTAAATAATAGTGGATCTTTTTCTAAAAGAAGTAAGTTAAATCTTTTTGACTTTTTTCCATTCTTTTGGTAAAAGTAACAAAATTTATATGTTTGGATAAAAATAATTTAATTCCGACAGATAAGATAATAAATTGGATAATTGTTCAAAGTCTATGAATTATCCATTTATGTAAATAATTTTTTGATATTATCTAAATATTTATAAAGTTTTATTATTCTAAATCATCTAGATTTTGTCCAAAATTGTTCCTTTTTTCAAAATTACTCATAATTATCTAAAATAATTTAATTTGAATCATATCCTCACTCGTTTGGTAATAATTTCATATGGATTAGATTGACAGCCTTTATCATTTCTGTGAAGGAGTGTATTGTTTTCCTAATTACCAATAAAAAAAAAACGGTATTAAAAAACAATATTCTCATATTTTTGTATCGTTTATTATAGGGCTGGGCACTCATACCCGTTACCCGTCTTCGACCCGTGACCCGTCTCGTACCCGTCTCGTACCCGTTTCGAAAAAAAGGGTATCCGTAGCTTTCGGATCGGGTAAAGGGTATCAAAATTCTATTATTCGCGGGTAAGGGTGGGGTATCGGGTATCAAATTCTTTTTAACTACCCGTCCTGTTACCCGTCTTATAGTACCCGTCATATATTACCTGCACATATTGGATAATATTGCTTTAAATTTATATTGAGCGTTAGGAAAAGAGATACAATATCTTCTCATATTTGGTCAAATCCTTTCGCAAATAATCTCTCTAAAAAAATATCTTGCTATGTAAGAGGATTCATATTATATACTACTAAGTAGTAGCGCGTCAAATATCTTTTGTTTTATCCTAGTTCCTCCATCGCAACCGCTCGTATTTTTTAAATAAAATACTATGTTTTTGGTGTTGAAATTTTTAAATATATATGTTTGGAACTAAAAATATTATTATCATCAGGGTAAGGATAAAGGGTCGGATATTTAGAGGGTCGGTTAATTTTGACCGGGTACCCGTTTATCCGGGTGCCCGCTTTTTTGGGTCGGATCCGGGTACTAAATGTCTGATATCCGTGAGTGTCGGGTCAGGTCGGGTAACGGGTATCCCGAAATTCAAGAGTACCCGACCCGTGCCCAGCCCTAGTTTATTATACTTCTTTGTACTATTTTGCAACCGTTTATTATTTCTACTTGCCACTAAAAAAGCTTATATCGCTTTATTAACCAACTAGATTATAACCCGAACCTGGCTCGGATATTATGTATTAATAAAATCATTCTATAATATATTTAAATTAAATTAGTTTGTATAAAATTAATAGTTAATTTATGGTATAACATTTTAAAAATATTTATATGATTATGAACACATGTTATTGCATAGTTGTAAATTTTTGTTTCTTTGAAATTAACAAAAAAAATATACAATATAGATATATATCAATTAGAATCTCATTATGTCAAAATAAATTTAATAACTATGTGACATGATATATTTTATAAATTTTAAGAAAGAAATCATGAATACGAAATTTCGAAACTTGTTATAAAAGTTTATCCCGTTTGGTGAAGATATTTGTGATAAGCGTTTTTTTGGTTTGTAAAAAAGATGGGAGAAGATGGACCATCAATTCTGAATGGGCTGCAGTATTATATATTTTATCTATTAATGGGATATTAACTTTTAATGAGTTTAATAGTTTTTAATGACATGACTGAATATAATGATTTTATTGGTTAATTTTCCTTAAATTGTTCTCAGTGAGACACGTGGCATAGTGTCTTCTCAACAGGGGATGGAATTTTAACATATGCCTATACAAAAATACATTGCCAATCTTCCACCATCATTTTTGATCCTCTATCTAATTTAACTCCATTTTTTACCTAGGAGCTAACGTTGGCTTAATTCACCGTAGCAACTCTAAACTAACCGGAACAGATAAAAAAATTAAACCAAACCGAATCAAATTAGAATTTCTATATTGAATCAAACCAATATATATCCTGCAAGTTGTTGATTGTTTGTGGTAAGGCAAGGTATGGTCTTGCTCTCTGTAACACTCCGGGAATAGCATTTTTTTCATTATTTTCGTGAGGACCACTTCTAGTTTCTTCTAATAACATTTTTACTTATATATATATAAATATTTTCATTGTATTTGATATATATGAAATTCAACTTCTCACATAACGAGTGGTCCGACTTTGAAAACCTTTTTTTTTGGAAATAATGGAAAATTTTGTTATGTCACTAGCTAGGCACCAAACAAGATCTCTTGATTGCGAATAATAGAATTCATCAAATGTTGACTTGCCTTTTACTTAGTGTGATTAGTAAAAAATCTCCTTAATGGTAATTTTCGAGTTTTTTCCACTGCATCAGCAAATATAACGTTTTTCTTACCCCGGGAATTCGGCTATTTGATTATGTTCGGACCGGTCAGTATTCATAATTTTTGTCAGAAATAACCGATTTTGTCGGTTTAGTTTGGTTCTTTGTTACTGTGGTTAATTTCGACCTGATATCACCAAAATTTTCGGTTCTGATGAAATTCGGGTAAACTGACTAATTTCGAACCAGGTTAGTTCGGTTATTTCGTAAATTTTGGTGTAATCAAGTTTAAAATCGGTATATATAGGTCAAGATTCAGGTTCTGATGCCATAACCAACATATATCAAACGAAAAAACTAAAAGTACAGCTAAAAAATGTCCCATTTTCTCAAGAGAAAATTATTTCTTGAATCTTTTAGAAACATTGATTAAACGATAAAAGCCCTGAATTCTAATAAAAGTTTCTATGTGGGCAAAAAAAAGACAATAATAAAAAAAAGACTACTACAATTTCTATGAGAAACAAATTCTACGATAAAAGATAAAAACCATTAGAGAAAAAAAAAAAGTTACCTAAACCGTACTTGAATTGAGTTCCTGCGTCTTATCCATCCATCTGGTTTACCGAATTAACCGATGATCATTGGTTCAGTGATGGCTTGATAGTGTACATTACAAAGAACAAACCAGAGCTCTGGCTCGTTTTGATTGATGAACCGGATTCCTCTTTGACTTGGTTTCCTTCTTTGTTTAATCTCAGATTTGATGATGAAAAGTCTCTCTCTATTCTCTTCTCCTCTGTTCTTGACTCTTTCTCTTTTCACGGCTTCACGACTTTCTTTTTGCCCCCTTCTTTTGATCTGTGTCATTCGTTATAGTTTCTTCTAAGTTTTTTGAGTTTTTTTTATTCCATCGCTATAACTTTGAGCAAAGCTTTCCATGTTTTACTTTCCCCTGTTTCGTGTAATCCAAAGACAAAAATAATATCTGATCATGATTATGTGTGCAGAATAAACCACAAATCGAAAGAGCGAACCTAACCAAACCGAACATTAACAGAATCATTTTTTGTGTAACCAAACTAAACCTAAAAAGCCAATATCTATACATCAAATACATCATTATTTGTTTCTATTATTATCAAGTTTCTTTTTCAACCAAAACTGAATCAATAAACCATTGCGTTAAACCGAACCAAAAACCAAACCTCAAATGGTTTCATGTGGTTTTAGTTTCTATATAACTGAAAAACCAAGGAAACCAAGCCAAAACCAAACCAGAATGCCAACATTGGTTTGAAAATCAGAAAACCGAACTGAAGCCAAACCATAAACCGATACCAACTCCTATCTCTAAACCTAACATTGAGATTCTAGAAAACTAAACCGAATCAAATCATAAACCGCATGCCAATCCCTACTTCTAACCTAACATAGGTTCTGCAATTAGAAACCGAAATTTACCTGGGGAAGCGAGGCGAGGAAGGATCATCAGGTGAAGACAAATGAGCAGAACCACTACGAAACCTCGGAGGTTCTTCGAATGCACCACCAGCAGCGTCATTCAGATGTGGCGACGCTTCACCAGTTCCAAACTCAAGATGCTCATTTTGTGAATTCCCATAAACTGCGTTATGATGATGATGATGATGATCATATGGATAAAACATCATAACAGGTGGAGCATCTTGTGAAGTTGAAGAAGAAGTATTCTGCTTCATCCCTGGAGGTAATCGATACATACCATACGCAACAACATCTTGTGAAGAACGAACAGGACCGTTGTTGTTATATGAAGACGAGTCATGCCTATTATTATTATATGAAGAACCCCAATGCTGTCTATCGGATCTGTCTTGCCTTGAGCTTGGCTTATCGGTTTGGTTACTACGATTGTTGTGGTTACGTCCAGAGCCTCGTGTCTTTGTACCAGTATTACTATTACTCCAATTCGATTCTCTATCACTCTGGTGATGTTGCTCGTTTCTATCGTGCCCGTAATTTCCTCGTCTCATGTTCGATGTAGTATTAGACCGTGGCTCCCTTGGAGAAATCTTCTACAACAAAAGTCAACATAAAGTTCAGAGCATTGACACAACACCAAAACCAAAACTAAAACGAAATTTCAGTTACTTACAGGATTTGGAAAGTAAGTGCCAGTCCCGCTTCGATATCTCGGAGTTTCGTTAGTGTAACGAGGGTAGATATTCGGTGGTCTGGTGGAAACAGGTTGTTGTACAGGAGGAGGAGGAGCAGCAGCAACAGGTACAAGACGAGGAGGTCCGTAACTCATAAGCTGATTCACTACATTAGCAGTGTAAGCAAGAGGTCTTCCAGGACCATCCCATGGTACACGACCTTGAAGATAAGCAGGTGGTACTACAACAGGAGCAGGATACAACACAGGAGGATGTTGTGTGTTTTGACAAGACCGACCGTATTGTAGATTTTGCCAATGGCTTATAAAATCGCCATTGAGAATATCACGCGACGAAGATGAAGAAGAGATGACAACTCTCTCAGATGACTGACTGAACGAGTCGAAATTCTTACAGGAATCATTTTGATGATGATTCTCTACTCCTCCTCCTCCTTCATGGCTTTCTGATATCGCGTTGTTACCACCAGATTGATAGTTGTACATTGGATGAAGCATTGCGACGATTGGAACAGGTGGTCCAGTAGGGTAAAAAGTATATCCGGAGTTATCGACGTCGTTTTGTTGCATGCCGTGACTATGACCAAGGACAAATGGAGCAAGAGACATTGTGGAGTCTGTTCCACTTACCTGATGGTGCCTCTGAACTTGAAATGAAGCAACATTAGCTTGAGGACCAAGATCTCTTTCAGTAATTTCGTTGTTTGATACAGGAACCCATTCTCTATTATCATCATCAACTTGGATTGAATGTTCAGGAACACTATTTCCTTTTCCATACAACGCAGACGCAGGAGCACCAGAGACTATTTTCCTATTCCGTTTTTCTCTAGATGGTTTTGAGCCTCTTGTAGTTGATCCATCCCAAGAGCTTTCAGATGAAGTCCTGCTTCTAACGGAACTAGCACAAGACACTGATCTAGATCCTGCAGTTCTCTCCTCACTCTGAATCTGCGAGTGGGAATTCTCTAAATCGTCTCCTCTTGTTGATCGGATTTTCCGATTAGGAGGTACATAACTTTGCTCTGTAGAAGATGACTGATGATGCACTCCATAACCACCATTTTCGAGACCAAAACTATGAGTTCCTCTTTCTTGCTCGTGCCAGAGATCATTATCAGATTCTTCAACAGTCAATTCTGGAGACCCCCTGTCATCATTACTAGCTTTGCCAAGCTTTTGGGATCCACTGGGGAAATAATGGGTAAATGGTTGTGGAAATTGTACATTAGTACTCCAAGGTGACTCGATGAAAGGAAGGTTAGGAGGAACAATACCAGGCATATTCCTCTGACCATATCCCATTGAAGCTAAGATGGAAGGTGTAATCGGAAACGGTAAGTGACCAGACGGGATATTAAAAGGGAAAGGGAAGGGTCCGTTGAAACCTTGCCCGGCAACAGATGCCATCGAGTTAACAAGATCTTGCTCTTCCTGTTGCATTCCCTGTTCTCCAGCAGAGAAATCTTCATTCACAGAAACTGAGGCTAAATCATCGTAATAACTGTTCACTGCACTGCTCATGTCAGCAATACTGTCAGGACTTCGAGGAGATGGAGTATGCCTAACTGATGATGAGTCAGCAGCAGAATATCTGATTTCAGACTCCGGATTCTTTTTCCTGATATTATCAACCTTTGTAGAATTAGTCTGGCGTTTTACAGCTTCTGGGGCTCTACTACTACGTCTTGACGGCAAAAGTGCATCACCATATGTCTCAGTGAGCTCAGGACTAGACCTGGTCCTGGCAAAGAGATGTCTTCCATGAAAATTATTCACCACGATTTCTGGCTTAACAGTTTGCTGAAGTTTATTATCATTTGAAGCACTTTGCTTAGAACTGACTTCCTGAACAGGTTGATAAGAGTTGCCACTCTTTTGGGTCTGATACGTTGCTTTCGATGCAATTTCTGTTCCACAGTTATTCTGCTGAGAAGGCATACTACGAGCTCCTTGAATAGGAACAAGACGGGCGGAATTTTGGGTTTTTTTGCTGCTCGAAGAATTACTAACATTTTCAGCTTGTTGATAAGGCTCAGGATCTCCTAGCCTTGAGAGCCACAAGTCATTTCCAGGAGCATCAGGACGACGACCACTGCCATGTCTTTCCCAAGTATTCATAAAAAATTGGTTAACCTCATCAATCAGATTCTCCTTAGGACAATCAAGTAACCTAGCCAACTTCTTGGCACCAAGCGTAAATGCACTTCGTATCCTAAAGAAGTTACCTGACACAAAAATTGAACATCAAAAACAAAATTCAGTTATGTAAAAGCAAATCAACACGTTCGTGCATCTTAGCTTCATGCTGTCTAAAGAAAAGAACTCCAACAAGCTACTATGGCAAGATATGCACAGTACGCAAATTGCAGACTAGAGTTCAACTATAAACTGAAACAGGCAGCAGCTTTCAACCAGATAAGTACCTTTACTGACACTGCGTCCAAGGTTGTTGTTTTCACGCAAAGGGTCAATAACATTGAAATGTTTGGAAACAAAAGGCTGCCCTTGTATCTCTTGAGCAGCAGGGTTAACTGCATAAACTCTACTACAAGCTTTGAGGAAAGCTTCGCTAACTCGTAACTCTCCAACATCCATTCGAGGAGGCTCCGCTGTGAAACATTGCATTAGCAAGACAATCAATGCTAAAGACAGTTTCAATGCACAACGAAAAAGCAAAGGTGAGATGTACAACAGTTTATAATTCTTAAATACCTGTTACATCTGGTAGTGAACTAACGGGAACAGGACCCCAGAGACTAATGCAAAAATTCTGCCAGTCAAACTTACTAAAGAACTCAAGAAAACGATAGAGGACCTACAACAAATGCAAGCAATCCACAGTCAGAAGGTTAAAGAAGCAATCTTGAAAGGAATAAAAGGCATTTGTCCTAATGAAACTACCTCAAGGGGTCCAGAAAATGAGTTGTTGAAAACATGAAATATGTAAAGAACCAAGGTTTCCAGGGCATATGTTGAAATAAGCCCATGGTGAGCTCCCAGTATACGGCTCTCGTAGTAACACCAAGCCTTAATCAATATGATACTACGCTTGAATAAATGGTTCTGGTTTATATAATGATCAACCTGCATATGTAACAACATAAAAGGTATAGAAGTCAAAAAATCTACCTAACACAGAAAGAGAAAACAAGTGGAATGTTTTCTTTAGTAGATAGATAGATAACCTCCTCGAGGAAACATAGTGTACACAGTCCTCCAATCTGATTGAACGATATATCCACCACAATATTCTCCACCAAACACTTAATTATCTTTACCTGAAACATTGTGCCAGTGCCAGCAAAAATTTAATACACAATCGAATATGTCAAGTGACTTATAGACCACACTTAGGAAACAAGATAATAGAAGCAATCATTAGGATCAAGTGAACATACTTCTGCCTGAATATACTGAACTTCTTTGACATGAAATTCAGCATTCTCATTCTTCTCTTCCTTTTCCAGCATATCACGAACCAAATTAGCCCACGAATCCTTCAGATTTTGGTTGGTACTAAACGCTGTCAAGTCAATGTCTCCATCAGGCAAATAAGTCTTCAGTGGAACAGATCCAAACGTAAAGATCTGGAAGACAATAAAAGAAATGATAATTAAAAGTCAAAGTTAATTTGCTCAGGAAATTTCCAGAAACAGGTACTTTACATTTCCCAAAAGCTTTCATAAGCACTACGCATAACAAACGAATTCCAAGTAGATTCATACCTCAACTTGACGAGGAAAGCATTCCATGATAAGCCTCCTGACGTATCTAGCAACAGCATTTCGACGATCTTCAGAAGGCGGATTTGGTTGAATACAAGCAATGAGTTTAGCGGTTCTATCTTCGGCTTTAGCCCATCGCTCCGCATCTAAAGGCCGTGTCACGGATGCAGCTTTACCTGGCAATAACCCGTTCGGAAATAAGCGGCCGGTTGGTGACGGCGGTGAATCCGCCGCCCATGATTCATGCTCACCCATGCAAATCTATCTTCCGTTTAGAGTCACCGACTTTGTATAACAACCTCTCAAATCTAAAAACCGTTACGGTTACTTTTTCGCGGTTGCTAATAAGCAACCCCAACACAGATTCTCTTATCTAAATCGCGTGCTTCAAAGTCACGGAAATGGTGAAAATGAAAAATCGAAATCGCTAATGAACCTTCGATCTATTCGGATTAATCGAACAAATCACACCCAAACATCAAATTGTAAGAATCTAATTCGATTCAAGCACCAGAAAAAAAAATTGGGCGAAATAAGAAATGAAATCGCAGTTGGAGAAATCGAATTGAACAATACGCAGGTAACAAAGCAAGGAGGAGGAAGAAGGAAACCCTAGGAGAAATCGAAGAGAAGGGGAAAAAAAAAGTTCAGATTCTAAAAACAGATAGGAGGCGGAAATGAATAAGAACCCTAGGAAATGATAATCGAGAGAAAATCTAGCAGTATCGACGAATCGAGAGGGCAAAATGGCGAGATTGATCATAGGTTAATAACACTGGGCGGACTGAAATCGTGCGGAAGTAGATGATGAAGAAGACATGACGACGAAGATGTATATATTGATTAGGTTTTTTCTTTCTTTTTTCCTATTTTGCTTTTTTATTTTTATCTACTTCTCTGTTTGATATTCTACTTTTTTTTCTGCTCTTTCTGGGAGGAGGAGGGAAAAGTGGGAGTGTTTGGTGACGGGGATAAGCAATTCCGGGGTTGGAATCTTAGCCTCTCAAAGGGTGTTTCCGTACTTTTGTCCAAATATAAATAGCCTTATTAACAATTTTTACTGGTTTTAATCATGCTTATCATAAATTAGAAGTTGTGGAGACACTATGGTGGTTAACTATTTAATGTTTCTACAATAAATATGAGATTTGATATTCAGATAAATCAGTTTTTTGCAAATTATAAATGCAAGGCAAATCTTAAGTTGAAGTGCATTATAACTAAAGTCGTTCGATTTCGTGAGTCAAAGATTAAATTTATCCTCATGATGTGGTATAGATATAATTGTCATTCGTGGATCCGTATATTACGAGAAGAGCTGTCATCGTGAAGTTGTATATGGATTTTTGCAAGTAGATCTTCATTTGTAATTGTATACTATCAAATATTTTTTGATGATATAATTGTCGACAAAATATTAACAGTAGAGGTATCTATTTCGAGTTAGCTACTGGAATAGGTAATTTGAACGTTTAAAGATATTTTCAAATATATTTAAAATGAATATAAAATATCGAGACGAATCTAGGAAGTTTGAATATCTAAAATCATTGTAAAGAGTTAGCTAATTTGAATTAAGGTCAACTTTAAAATTAGGTACTGTGATAACTAAAAAATATTTTGAATATTTTGAAAAATATGGATATTTTAAAATATTCTAGGACGTTTAAAAAGTCAATTATCTGGATAATCAAGTATTTTATTATGTATATGAATAGTTTTAATATATATTATACGAATATCTGTCTAGTTTCAATTTTATCTTTATCATATGAAAAGTTTTTAGCATATATAATTAGATTATTTGGACCATATTCATCAATGGCCTCGATAAATAGAACATGTGACCAATGAATCATCGACCTTAGTCGATAGTGCAATCATGGTACCCAGAACATGTACGATTGAGAATAACACGGTAGACATATATATTATTTCGACATGAACTGGATGGTATGAGAAATGAGTAACTTAGATAGTAGCCACAAAAACACTGACCAATATGAGGACGCAGTTCATGTATGCTCCTCTAAAATTAATAAGGTGTATCCACCCCAAAACATATGATCCGCTATACTTCAACTTTGACCTACCAACATATAAAAATTTAAATATGAAGCTAATATTTCTCTTAAAGATGTAGGAGATGATAGTTTCTCATACACCTTGGAAAAAAAATAGAGGGAACGACAACCCTACACTACTATAACATATATGGTAAATGCGTGAATCTCATCTCTTTATGGTATACTAACACGACTTAAGTAATCTCTATAAACATATTATTTTAATTACAAAAAAATGATATATTTTGGAACACTTAGACTTTAGAGATTTTATAGTATTTTATTTTCTCTTATCTCTACTTTATTTAAAACATTTCATTCTTTTATCTCATATCTTCTTTTCTAGTCGTTTTCACCTCAAAATTCACCATTACATTTTTTTTTTCTGCTTTAGCTCCTTTTAAATACCACGTAATAATGTATATCATTTATTTCTTTCGATTTGACTTCATTTCCAATTTGTTTATAACCTCAAAATTTGGATCGAAATCTTAATCTCCGTCGAGCCGAAGACAGCTGTTGCCTATTTCCTTTGGAAATAATCTTCCTTCCTAAACCTAGGGCACAATAGAACCAACTTCTTGTGCTAACCACTATGTTACCACATCTTTAGTATCCTATGTATTTTTTACTTTTTCTAATTTATAACTTTTTGATATAAGGATACAAGTTTCAAAATTCTTACATCTGTTTGTATTTTTCTTTCTTTTACTAATTTGAACGTCTAAAAATCGTCGAAAAACAGCCAAAATGTTTCCGAACTATTTATTTTATGCAAAAGACTTGCCACAACGATTGAACACACGTACCAAACCTTTCCCCAAACAATAACAAACCACGACAACATATATTTTCAAATAAAAAGTCCGTTTAAAATATTGATGTCATATCATTGCCATTTAATTAATTATGCATATCGTAATTATAAAGTCACACACAATAATAAATCTTGTTTATTAATAATAAAACCAATTACAAAATTATAAATGTTACATATTTCTATTTGAGTATGCAAATATTCCACGTGTTCACTTACTTCTTATGGATGAAACCATTCCATAAAAGACATTGAAGTGACTTTATCGACCTCTTGTCGATTTAATTTTGATGTGTATGTATGTAAGAGAAGACGTGTCATTTTCCAGTCTTCAAACAAAATTTCTTTACGTTTTAAATGATTACGAAATGTTCGATACTTTCTTGATCAATATAAATACGAAATTGACTACGATTAATTTTTTAAAATATCTCTAATAAATAAGCATGTTTTTTAATGGGCCTACCCATCAAAAGGCTTAGAAGTAGATAGGCCTAGTTACTTATTATTCACAGCCCCATAAATATAAATCATCCAATTTACAATCCTTCTGAAAATTCACATACAGCAAAAAAAAAAAAACAATTTCATTTTGAATTTTGATATCTGATTGATGTGATTTATGTGATGTATTCCTTACACTTAAAGTTCACCGTGAAGTTGTTGATTTTTTTAATCATTTTTGAAAAATATCCCAATAAAGTCTGTCTATTATTTGTGGCGAAAAGGTGCTATAACTTAACATGTAAAAAAAATATACATAACTTTCAATTTTATATAATTTTGCTAACCAAAAAAACTTATTTACGTCTTTACAACTTATTTATTAACTCGTAATTCGACTCACCCACAAGGAAAACATAAACAAACGTGACATAATCACACAAGAGATCCCATTTTCTATACACACACAAACCCTTCACACTCTAGACACGTGTCATAATCTCCTCCGTCGTCATCGTCATATTCCGTTCAGCTGAAGTCAGAACCGGCCAAACACTACTCCTCCTTTGTCTCCTAACTTTCCTAACAAGAAGCTTAGTGTGTTGCCTTAAAACTCCGTTCACGGCTTTAACGTAGTTTTTCGAATCGTGGTCTCTCAAAACCGAACCTTCTGAGCCATAAGCCGCTCGTTGGCTCAGTGTTTCGAGCGGGTGTGGACGGTTTAGAAACGCGCGTAACGCTGAGGGAGAGTAATTTTCGTTGCTCTTGTCTAAAACGTAAAGAGCGTTTCCGGATGGTAACCACGGGTGCGGTGGTGAAACGCTCTCACTTGGTTGTAGAATAAATACTTTGCCCATTGGTGAATATAATAGTTTCTGCAAAACGCCAAAAAAGAAAGTTATTCACAAGAATATTATGTATCAAACGCAAATAGCATTTGTACTTTAAGATTTTGTAGTTAGGAAAATACTAGTAGAAACAAAAACAAAGGAAAAAAGCTTGACAAATAAGTTGTGTGTTTCTAATTTGAGCGCAATAATTTGCGTTTTGAACCCAATAATTTACATCACAAACGTTTAATATTTGCGTGTTGTTTATATTGAGTAAACAACACTATTTTTATCAAACATTTTTAAAAAAGTAACATAAATGCGGAAATTGGAATTTGGAACAAAAATCTATATTTTATACATTTTTAAAAATAATAACAAAATAATTACAAATGAAATCATAAATTTTTAAAACTAAAGCATAAATCCAATTATTAAATCGTAAAACCAAAACAAATTCTAAATGCCAAAATTCAACACTAAACATCAAAATAGTGTATTTCTTGAATATTCTAAAATAGTTTATCTTTTAATTTAAAGATTAAAGCAAAAACATATATAAATTTGAGACTTCTAATAAAAGTATACATTGTAGACCAAAATTAAGAAAGTAGTCCACATTTTCTTCAAATAACAAAAATAGTCTAAACTTAAACCAAAAATTCTAAAAACTAAACATCGATCTCTTAAGACTAAACATAGACCCAAAGCTGAAATCTTAACACCAAAAAATTCTAATCCCTAATAAATCAACCTTAAAGAAAAAAATAATGCAATTTCTTATTTCTTTCACGAAAAAAATAGCCTATCTTAGCTATCCCAAATCTTTTTTTAAGAATTCTTTTCTTAGCTATCCCAAAATTATTTTTGTCTATCTATTTGTGGCTAAAAGGTGCAACTTAATATGCAACCACAGAACAAACAATAAAAAGACTTACATTTTTGTTGAGACAAGGATGTGTACGGAACGAGCCGTTCAAACGCTTGAGAACGGTTGCAACATGATCAGGATAATTACACGAGAAAGCTCGAGGCACAATATCTCTATGCATCATCACACAATGGACATGGCTCTCATCAAGACCAAGCTCTTCAAGAATCTTTTCACCACCACAGAACACAAACGGTGAACCAAATGTAACCACAGGTTTCATCGTTTCAGTGGTAAGGATTCCTCTAGTGAGTAGCATTAGATTCACTATTAATGAAAGACTTCCTCCGAGTGAATGACCCATAAACTGAAACTTAGCTCGCTCTGGCCCGTGTCGCGATAAATGTTCGGTTATTTCGGGTAAGAATTGCTCGTATATTCCTTTTGCTGCTTCATAGATTCCTCTATGGACTAATACATCCGTCTCCTGTGAAATAGTTCATATAGAATTAAGATCTCTAACATTACAAGAACCAAACAAAATCAATTTTAGTGTAACCAAACCGGTCTAATTAACCGAACCAAATAGAAAAAAATATACAAATAGATCTACCTAAATTAAGTCAATATAATAGTGACTAGCTATCTTTTCGTAGTTATATTTTTAAGCTATTGGAATATTCAAGATTATGATTGGACAATTCCGGTTTATGGTTCAGTTTCGGTTTTGTTTTTTTGGTTTTTTCTTGTGTGTTTATAGAAGCTAACAACACAAAAAAAAAAAAGGGTTTAGGTTTTTCCAAACTATTAGATAACTAAACCAGGTTTATAAATATATTTTGTTTCGGTTTCTTTTTTTTGGTTATGATTTTTAATCCTTCCACTATCCAAAATCATAAGTTTTCCACATTAAACCAACGAAATCGGGTTTAGCCCTCCCTCCCATCAACCAGCATAACCGAACCAAATGAAATGTTCAGTGCTAACAGAGATCAAGAAATTTACCTCAAACTTGGTTGGCTCAAAAAATAGATTTGCTTTCCAAGAAGCTAAAGAATCAGATCCCTTCAAAAACATAACATCATTCAACACATTTTTAAAGATCGTAATCAAACAAAAACATAGGATTAATTTGCTTGTAGTTTGATATATTGAAAACATAATATACCTGAATCACAAAGCACCTAGTGTATGTGTTTGGATCATCACAAACAAACCATTCACAAGGAGAAGATTGTAACGATTGCAACTCTCTAGCCGCTTCTAACTTCTCCTCCTCACCGGCAGCAACCACCGCGGTCATCGTAGAAGCCGCGGCCTGAGCCGCAGCCGCTGATTTATAAACCGGATTATTCAATTCTTCAGAATCATACTCTTTACACGAATGTATATAAGAAGCAGCCGAAGCAGCGATATTATAGGCAGACGCAGAAGACGAAACAGATAGTTCTCGAGGTTGTTGTTGTTCCTTGTCCGTTGTAATAACCGGTACACGAGTCGAATCTTGTTCTAGTTTCTCTCTAAGTATCGCGGCTTTCGCTTTTTTCTCTAATGATGATGTAACAAACGTTAACCCGTAAGACTTTCTCAATTCTTCTCCTTTGATTTCTGGTATCGTGTAAGCCACGTTACATAGATAAGCTAATTGAGAAAGCTTTTTAGCATCAGACCAAGAAACTTTCACTAGTAGTCTCGAAAACGTTTCGTGTTCCCAATCGCCATTTTCTGTTCCGTAATCCGCAACACAAACATCTTCTTCATCATCTACATTGTCCTCGTTTACGTTTTCGTTTTTTGTTATTACCTCTTTCTTCCATTGTCTTCTTATCTCAAGCAACCTCTCAACCCAATTCGCTTTCTTGATTCCATCAAGATTCGTCTCAATCTCATTCTCGTTCTCATTTTCATCGCTAGCTTTCTCATCTTGACGCGTTTCAGGATCAAAAATCAGCGATTTGATCGGATTTGGGATCTGAAATGAGAATACTCCGGCGGATCTGCTGTTTTTAATTCCCTGACCTGGACGAACAGAGACGGCGAGAATCCGGTTTTTGTTAGTATTACCGGAGTGAGGACAACACAAGTGGTTGTCGGAACTTGATCGCCTTATTCCGGCGGTTTTCACGACGAGATCTTGACCGGATAATGATCTACGGAGGCCGATGTGTTCTTTGAAAACGTCGTTCGCTGCCGTTGGAGATTTAGACGCCATAGCCGCATTAAACGCCATTTTCTATGACAAGAGACAAATAATCCCAATTATTGAAAGAGAATATACACTAACCAAATAACCAAATTCCAATCTTATTTTTATAAACCACATATGGTAAAATCATAAATAAATGATTTTGTGGATGTTTTTAACAAATGTCATTTTATTTTTTATAATAAATCGTTGTTGTTTTTCACTATACCATAATTTAAATCAGAAACGAAAAGAACATATATAACTTATTTATGGTTTCGCCACTACGTCACATTTTTACCAATTTTGCTGAAAGTTTTGGCTATCTAGGACAAATCCGGTTTACGGTTAAATAGGGTTTGGTTTCTTCGGTTTTTATTTCTTTGATTTCATGAAAAATATTACTATAAAATCATTTGTGAATCAGTTTGGTTTCAGTTTACTTCGGTTTGACTTCTAGTTTCGGTTTTAGTTCAAAAATAACTTTAGACATAGAAAATAATGATTTTTAAAAATATTATAATATTACTATGATGACACTTTTACCAAATTTACTAAAATTTTGACTATCGAGATAGAAGAAAAGAAAAACAACCTTAAATTGTCGAAACATTTCTCAATAATATTATTTTGTGTTTGAATAACAAAAATAGTATAAAATCTTAACTATTTTATACTAGTTTACATATGCGGAACAAACGAAAAGCGTTTTAAATTTTAATTGGCCTAAAAGGTATAGAAAACGTTCTAATTAAATTTGATCAGAGTTGGAGAAAAATATGTGTTATTTATGGACCGATTTTTAGGTTGAATAGACCAGCTAATTAAAGAAAATGAAATGACACGTCATTAAATTCAAAATTATTATATACCTACGAACAAACTACCAAGTAACAACCTTAGCTCATGTCTCTCGTAAATGTGTTGTTGCAAGGTTCGAATCTTATTAATAGTTGGACTGGGTCCTTCGTACAGATGTGCTTCCCACGTGCGCCACGTACGATTTGTTCATCGTGTATTATAATTCTTTTAATTAAAAAATTCAAGAAAAGCAACAAAATAATAACACTTGCCTATTATTTTCACTTTCATATCTTGACACCACTTGATGAGTGATCATAGTTTGTATTTTTTTTTAAAAATATTGCGTATATTTTACAAAATTATATAAAATTTGCATGTGAGTTTTATACGTACGTTGTTATTTCATTTAATGACCCATTATAACGTTTTTTACTTCACTACAGCAGAATGTAGAAAGAAAGTAAAACAAAGAAAAGTGTTTATATAGGAGTATTTTCCTCTATAAGCATATTTTATAAACCTTTTCTTCTATTTTTGCTTGTTAATTATGATGACATGATGTCTCTAACATTACCTGGAAAGTTTTCGTTTATTCTACTAACATTTTTAAAAAAGAAAAAGAAAATTGACAAAAGGGAAGAATTATTGAAAATTATAAGGAAAACAAAAATAACACAGTCGCGTCTATTATTTTCTTAATTTTTTTGTTTAAAAAACTTTTGTAATAAAATCGCCCTAATTGAACACAGAAATTTACCTATAATTTTTCCGAGATCAAAGAAAAATAAACAAAATTATGGGAAATTTGAAAAAACAAAACAGAGTTTTTTTTAATAATTTCGTTTAAAAAGAATATTCTTATTTTCTTCTCCTATATATATTTTCTTTATGAATCAACTAACTATAAAATGTTTAACAAAAAAGAAAGCATACGATATGTATAATGTGTAATGTGTTTGTTCACTAATATACGAAAATTTTTACGGATTATCACGAGAATAATTGGAAAAAACAAAAAACAAAGATTGAAGTTTGAACAAACAAAAAAAACACGAGTCTCGAGATACGTTACCTTATTTCTGGATTCAATGCACCGTTTCTGAACCGTGGGATCAACCGGAGAAGATCATCATCATCGGGGAAAAGAAAAACTTGAACAAGATCTTTAACAATAATAAAAAGAAAAACACAGAGACGGAGATTCCAACAATGGCAGAGAGAAAATGAAAATTTGAATTTGTATACGATGAATCTTGAAATGGGAAGGTTACAAAAAGAGAGTCAGAAGTAGATTCCGGAACTTGTTCCTGTTCTGTAAAAGATTCATGAATCTCTTTCTTTTTCACAGATGTAGATGCAGAGACGATTTATATATATGTTGGAAATGTGAAGAGGAAGAGACAGAGAATCAAAGTCACGTGGAAGGAAGGATGGAGAGGAGATGGAATGTATAATGACGTAAAGGCCCTCGGAGAAACTGTGGTCGTGGTGGGTGGTTGGAGAGTAGTTAGCTCTTTCTTTTGCTTAATTAGCGAGAACTTTTTTTTTGGTAAATGTCGTTATGAAAATAATTAAATTTAATTGAGTTTCTTGTCAATTGGTTTAATTAGTATCCACAAGTTTCCTAGATTTCGTCTAAAATTTTGGTCAAGCACCGAAAATCTAACATAATCAATCTAGTGTGGATGAATTAGAAATAACAAAATGAATTTCCACAGATTCGGTGGTTCATCTTGTAATTAAGTATTCAGTTTTTCGGTTTGATTTGATTTTGTTTTAATTTAACAAATATGAGGTTTGTTCTAGGATCGGTTTGGTTGGTCTGGTTAGTGTATTTCATTTATATGTCTTCATGAATTTATTAGTGTATTTCATTTGTACTTTTCTTTTATTTCGGTTCGGTAAATGTTATTTTTTCTCTAGTAGAGTATTTGATTTCAAAGAATGTTTTTCTCTTAATCTAATATAAATCTTATTATCAACCGGTGATCATAATCCTCTTCCAAGATAATAATTTATAATTATAAGTGTACCTCACAATTTTCCTCGCAAATCACTTAGTGACTAAATTAATAAATATTTGTTTCATCTTTTTAATTTACTTTTCTTTATGCTTGTTCATTGTAAATATTATTTCATTTTTGGTAGAGTGTTTGATTTGAATGAATTATTTTTATACCTACGTAAATTTTAGTTATCTACTATGGTATATATACATATACATAAAACTAATTTTAATATATTTAAAAGAATTTGGTTTGAATATATAATTTTAAAAAGTAAAATTTAATATATTTTTAAAATTTTTTGGAAATATAAAATTTTAATTCGGTTATTCATTTTGTTAATGGAATACAAGTCTATTTACATTCAAAACAATTAACTTCGATTTGGTTTGGATCTTTTGTCCATTCTCAAATTAAACGCATGGTATTTTCGTCATCACAGTATGGGAAGCGTGAAGTAAAAGATTAATATATATCTATTTGATCAAGGTGGGAAAAAGGGTAAAAACGTAATCTTCTTAAAGTGAAGAAAAACATCGACCAGGACGAGCCAAATGTTCGGTTGCATGAAGCAAATAGAGTCAGTAATCTCCACATATCGTTTCCCAGGTGGTGGCAATAAGCCGCCTTTTATTTTCCCCACAGATTTTTTTCAAAATAATTTTTGTTTTTTATTGTTCTCTCCTTATTTTGGGGTCAATGTTTTGCCAAAGAGACTTGCCACTTGTTCTCATAAGAAACCTTCCGTTTCGGCATAGCTTCTTTAAGCTAGTGAGCTTAAGTTTCTTTTTAAATGAAAAACCAATTAAGGCCCATTGGTTATTCGGCCCATCAAAACATTGGATAAACATATTGATCAAACATCTAAACTAGGTATTGTTCAACGTTGTCCTGGAGAGGTTGTTGTGTATGCATCTTGAACGGAAGTATGGGAGTGTGTTGTTGACCACGAGCGATCAAGATGCAAATTTCCATATTATAAACAAATGTGTTAACTAAGAATTTAAGGTAATCAATATAAACACACAAAAAAACCATTTAATAGCCACACATTTTTTGATGTACTAGCAGATAATGTTTTATCTTTCTTATGTTCATTCATGACGTATTAAAAAAGCTTGATTCGTTAATTAATTGCTTAGTTTGTTTTATGTTCTTGCAAATTAACTAAGAGTATCTTTATCAGGTTTGGTCCTTGGTGAGGAGATTTGATCAGCCACAAAAGTATAAACCATTTGTGAGTAGGTGTGTGATGAAAGGTGAGATTGGAATCGGAAGTCGACGTTAAATCTGGTCTTCCAGCTAGTACAAGCACTGAGAGATTAGAGCTTTTGGATGATACTGAACACATTCTTGGTATCAGAATCGTTGATGGTGATCACAGGTTTAAGGTATAAGCTGTGACCACGATTTTTTCATTTTGGTTCGGTTTGGTTTGGTCAGTTAACCGATTTTAATTCAGTTGTTAAAATTTTTGCCGAATTAAACCACAATTGTTTTTTTATCTATAAATCTAATTTTGGATTTTTGTATCATGGATTGTGTTAATTGCAGAACTACTCATCAGTTGTTACAGTACATCCAGAGATAATAGAAAGAAGATCCGGTACAATGGTTATCGAATCATTGGTCGTCGATGTACCAGAAGGAAACACTAAAGACGAGACTTGTTACTTTGTTGAAACTCTTATAAAATGTAATCTTAAATCTCTAGCCGATGTTTGCGAACGAATGGCTGCTCAAGACCGAACATAAATTTATCGACCGGTACTAAGTTGGAAAATCTGAAAAAATGTAAAACATCGGTTAGAGAAACCGGTTTCTCTTCTTCCTTTGAATGTATATAGTGGAAGAGTTGTGCGTATTATACCACATTGTGGTCAACATCTTGGAACCTTTTAGGATCTCTTCCATGTGAAAAAAGTAATTGTGTTAGGGTTAATATAAGAAGTAGCTATAGTTAGGATCAAATTGTCAAATTGTATTGTTACTATTGAATGTCTCTATTGTGAAAAAAACTTGGGACTAAAAAGTGAGTCAACTTTTTGATGTGCTTATTCTTAGCTTAGGTGAGAGACCGAGACATAAAGAATCATATTCTTTTTTTGGGTAATTAACTTTTTCCTTGAGAACTTTCTGTTTGGGGTGAAATTTTATAAGTTAAAGATTTGTCACAAAAGTTAATTGGAAAAAATAATTTTGTAATTTGTAAGAAAAACATATTAATAAGATGAATGAAAATGGTATTCCTTCAGAATGAAAGTATAAGGCAGTATTAAAAAAGCGATAGATAGACGTTAAGCGTAGCCGGTTTACGTGTTTATAAGAACAAGCAATATATATGTTAGATACATAATATAACTACATATATGACATATCAAGATTTTAATATAATAGAATTAAGATACATTTAATTTTAAAATAGGTTCAAAACGAAAATTACATAAAAATCAACAAAAAGTAGAAAAACCTAGCTTGTTATGCTTCTCGACTCGAAGATAAGATCGGGCTTTGACATTAAGACCGCTTAGAATCGTGTATGAAACGCTTAATAACAAAAACGTTTAGGAAATAATCGTTACAGTCGTATACAACCGCTAACGTTTAGATGCCGTCTATACCGTATTCTAAAACACTATTTTGAACAATTATTTGGATTTGTTATTTGTGTTATACTGTGTTTTTGTTTTTTACTTTCGGCGTTCTGTTATGTTAGTGGTGCGAAACAATAGTGATTTAACGAAATTTTAGCTTTAGAGTTAGTGGTGCGAAACAATAGCTTTAGAGTTTTAAACGAAATTTTAGTCGTATCATTCATGTCATAATTTTGTTTTAGGATTTTTACAATGTAACCAATTAATGAATTACAAAAATTCTCTTGTTCAGTTCATGTAAAATAATAAAGCAAGAGGTTAAAAACCTGTCTTCCTCTGCAAGTGTTTTAATTGCTGGTCCTTAATATTATTAACTCCTCGGCCATCTAAATCGACAAGGCGGGATTTTAGACCTTCATTTAATTTATTTTTTTGTAAAATACTTCAATTTTTCAGAATCTAACAAATGAAATGGTGTGTAAAATAGATAAAAAGTACAAGGTTTGGTTAATATTATTGAATCGTATACGTCCTTCTTATAGTAATGATAACATAGCTTATATTATAGTAATAACTAATATAACTCATTAATTGTTTTATTTTGACTAGACTAAGATCACACATTGTACTCTAAAAAGTAAAAACAAGTCAATTATGGTTACAGATAATGTGACGATGACAATACAATAGCTGATGGTGTACTATAAAAATAAATGGAACGTTAAGGTCACAAGTTCTCTGTAGCCAGACTCTGAGACAAGTTCATAATGATTCGAGACTAGAATGGCTCGTTTTGCAATATAGATAATACGTTTTATATACTACATTTGCTTGAAAACGCTCATATATGTCTAATGTATAATTTATACAACATGAATTACTAATTTGTTTTGTAATCGTGATGAATGGTATTGATTGATACTTCCATGTAAACTTTGGTATTTTCACCATTTAAAACGTATATTAATTAAGATTTTATTTTTTGAAAAATGATGTTATTACATATATGACGGATAATTTAAAATATAACTAAAAAATTTGACGGGATTAATCTACTAAAATTTGATATCTAGCATTTATATTGTTGAATTGTGATCTCATATTGGATTGGTCAACGCAGAAAGAGGAGTCAAGTTGAAGACTTTGAAGCACTTAGAGAATCATATAATTAGGAGTTGGTTCAGTGAGCTAATGATATCCTAGTTTAGGTTTTGGTTAGTTAATTGATGAGAACCAGTTGTAAATCTAAGTATAGAAGGGTTGTTATAGGTAGTTAAGTAGTAAGTCTTGTATCATCAAAAGTCTTAGATGTATTACTCTATTCACTAGCAATTCTCTGATATGTGAGACGCCGTGTTTGTTTGGTTATAGTGGGTTTGTTAGACCTCCGAAGATGTAGTCTACACGTCGTAGGTAAACTCAGGATAAATATTTATTTTTGTCGTATGCTTTTTTTTTATTCTTGTTTTCATAACAAACAAGTTATCAAGTGATTTGTGAGATTCGAGTTTTTTGGACGAAACATTTATGATTATCTTATGAAAACTATTTTTTAAAGTTGATGAATTACATTTTTATGTATTGAAAATATGAAAACTTTTTTTTTATTATTTTTCAAATAAAAGTTGATATTGCTATATACGTATGTGTTATAAATATAACTATAAAATAATGTCATTATTCTTCTAAAACTTTTATCATAATTAATTCTATAGAAACTACTTAAATGAAAGTGTTTGAGTTATTCAATCATATGATTGTTCAGCAAACCTGTCAGTCAAGTCCACATATCAAAAATAATATATGTGAATAGAAGTTGTTACTAACAGCTATACTAATCTTCATTCAAATATTTGTTAACTTCCGTATACTCAACAAACTTTAGTTAACGGTACTTATTCTACACCAAATTTTCTTTTCTTAGTATATTACTACACAATTTGTTTGATCTCTAAATATTCTTTTTCGTCCTACACAATTTTGTAAGTACAATCGTTCGGTTGCCGAGCCCTACAAACTTCATCTTTCTTTGTTTAAGATCAAGAGAAGAAAAGTTGACATGGAAATGAGAAGAGTCCGATAAAATTTGCGTAGTAAATGATAGAATATGCCACATATTCTATCAGTAAATATATGTTATTTAACCCTTCAAATTTTTATCTTATTACACACTTTGTTTTTATCGATTTATAACAAGGAAAACCGTGATGTTAAAAGAAGAAGGACAAACCCTAGTAAATAGTAATAATAGTCTATAACCTAAAAGTAAATAACCATAATTTCCCACCTTCCCTCTTACACAATGACCCACACCGCACGTACAAGGAATCAATTAACTACAATTTTTATGTATCTTTACTTCTCTATAAAACATCTCTCGGAAAGTTCATTTTCCGAACACTACCGGAGATGGATAAAAGCCGGTGGACTCGGAGAAAGACGACCAACGCATCGTCTTGTTCCGAAGGTTTTCGGCTGTCTTTGTGCCTCTTGTTATATATTTTTAAATTAACTTTATTTTGCATTTTTATTAACAAAATTTAACCATATAATTATTGGCCTATGCTTTGGACCGGATCTAAATAGATCCGTAGTTTCTTCTAACCATAAATCAAAACATGTCAATTTCGTTTTTGGGGTGCTCGAAGTTAGTACCTTCGTTTCTCCTTTGTATCATTCTATACTTCAGTAGTACAACGGTCGAAATTGGGTTTTCTCGAAGTTTAATTTCCGCTTTATAGTCTTTCCATTTTGTGTTTTTTGCAGAAGTGACTAGTATTGAGTGGAAAGTTGTGATAATGTCTGAAGAAGAAGATGATCTCATTTCTCGGATGTATAGACTCGTTGGTGACAGGTTCAATCCCGATCTTTTTGAAAAAAAATATCAAACAATCTCCTAGAAAAATGTTCTTTTGTCGAATAATATAGTTTTTACATTTGAAAAAAAAATCACTGTTACATTGATTTTTTTTTTTCCTTAGAATTATATAGTCAGATTTCCATAGGGTATTTTGGTCATTTCCAATAACTTTACATGTAACGTGTTAGGTGGCCGTTGATCGCCGGCAGGATTCCGGGACGTACGCCGGAGGTGATAGAGAGGTACTGGATTATGAAACACGAATTCGTTTCGGAATATAGACGACGAAGCTAAGCTTTTGTCTTTTTGTTAATTAATAAAGTGGGATTTTGTAGTTGTTTATCATAAATTTTCTTCCTCGTCTTACATTTAAGGAAGAAAATTAAAGAATATTCTAGTTGAACTATTCGGAGTATATAGTTTAAAATTAATATGGTTGTACGTAACGTTGTGCATGTGTGTTAAATTTACTTTTGAGAGATATATTCTAAATTGCAATTAGAAAAACAATCCTTATAATATTGAAAAAATTCAGAATATTAAAAACCTGAGGTTTGGAGAGGCGGCTAAATTTTCAGAAACCTTTTAAAATTAATTTTTGTGGTATATATTTTATGGAGTTTTAGAATTCTAATTAGTGGTAATTTTGGAGAAAATAAAATAAAAATGTGTTTATTTTAAAATTTAAACATTTTCATAGCTTTAATTTTGTTCTAAATTAAAATTATTTGGTTTTTAATTTTTATGATTTAAATTTGGAAAAAACATTGTTGATTTAAGATGTTATAAAAAATTGAGATTAATTCTGGTCTAAACCAGTTTACCATAATTTTTATGTTTGCACATATCCGAATTTTACATGTAAGTTTTTTTTTACATTTATCAAATATGCAAAACCAAATTCACCACAACTTTTGTTCTTGTTTTTTTGATATTTTTTATTTGTTGTTATTTTTGATTCATGACTTTTATAAAGTACTGCATTTCTACTCGTCTTTTTTTCTCTCTCAAGAACCAAAATAGAAAGTTAAGTTCAAACTTATGATAAAAAGTTTTAGGTGTACAACTTAAATGATCAAGTTTTTTGTTTTCTAAATCTTTTTTTTATCAATTACTCCGAACAGTCGTATCATATTAAGGAACATCTTTCTAAAAGAACGAGCCCTAAGCCGAACGATTTGGTGGATAACTTTCGATTTGGAGCGAAAAAATAGATTCATCACAGATTTTAGGAAAATCGAGATGCCTAGAGGTTAATGAACGTCTAAAACCGAATAATCCTGTTTTTTGAACCATAGTCGTTAATTATTAAAGTTGTATTCGACAAAAAAATTAGAAATTAGAGTTGTCTTCAAGCCGCATTTCCTAAGATTCCAATAATTTCATGTCATAGTTGGGCCTTTCTCAAGCCCAATAATCAGCGAGGGAAACTTGACTCGCGTGTCATTTACATATTCTATTCATAAGTTGTTTGCCGTTTTAGCTGCCTTTCTTATTCCAACTCTTTCCAATTTGTATTTTCGTGGAACGAAAAAGATTCCATAACGACGATTGAAATTTTTTGTTTTTTCTTACGTAGAGGATGATCGAAAAAGTTAATAAGCCAAATAGATTCCGATAATTCCACTGACAACATATACATGTTAACAAAATTTGTATAATCCAAACAATATTTTATGTAACTTTTTTTTTCCCAAACCATTTTATATATTTATATATAGGACGCTAAAAAATCTGACAACTTTAATATAAAAGACGAAATCTAATGAAAATACTATGAAGTTTCCTCATCGACGTTTCATGTGGATCTTGATAAGTTTTTGTCCGTGAGTCCGTGGCCAACGCTAAATAAACCCTCCGTTACGTAAAAACTTCGAAAAAGATCACCTTTACTTAAAAAAAGGAATTATTAGAATGACCTTTCTAATTTAGGTATTTGATTTTTTATTATTTTTCTGTAGTGTTTTCTTGCCCATTCCTATGCTAAACATTTTTTTCTATCAATTTACTATAATTATCTATAAATTAATATATCTATGTAAAAGTACTTGAATCTAGGCAAAAAAATAATCAGACTCGAATACCCAAACCTAGAACCGACTCGAAATACCCAAACTTGTAATCAAATCGAAACTCTATAGATACGAGAGCAGTCCCATGGCATAAGCGGGTCAAGCATTGGCTTGCAGCCCTCAATGAATATTAACATTTTCATGTTTTCATTTTTGTAAAAATTTAGGTAATCTGATGGTAAATCTTCATGTTGACACGTTTAGACACCCAAGTTCGACCAAAAATTTAGGTAGTTTGATGGTAAAAATTTGTTTTTTTCCCAAATTTTTCAACAAACTAGTTAAAAATAGAGGTTATTTTTCCCCTCTCTCGAAACCTCCAAAAAATTAAGGACGGCTCTATGTATAAAGCGACCTTTTTTTTCTATAGCTTGCGGCCTCTAAATCTTTGCTACGGCTTTACCTATATGGATCCAAAATTTCTCTATCCGAAATATCCGGATCCGAATAGAACCGGTCCAAACTCGACCCGAATGTCTATGCCTACCGTTGTGTCAAAATTGTCCTTCTTTGGATAAAGTAAACCTCATAAAATATTATTTTAAATATTATTCGACTGAACAAACCTGATAAAATATATATTTGTATTGATTTATGTATCTTAAAATTTTCTCGTTTAGACCCGAATAAAACGACTCGAAACAAGACGAACCTAAATAGAATCCAAACTAAAATTCTATAGGTACCTATATGGATCAAAATTCCCCTATCCAAATAGATCCTAATACTAATAGATCCGACCTGAATTCGAAAGTCTATGTCTATAGATAACGTCAAGATGTTTAAGGAAGAGAGAACACTAAACAAATTTAGTTTGGTTGGTCTAAACCTATTTATTATACATAATACGAATTTCAACTAATTTTTCCGTTTTGCCATTTAGCTAAAAAGACAATATACATTCCTCATGAAATAATCGACACCGCAAATTTTTTACGTTCTACAATGTTCCTAAACCATTACTTTCTGATATTATCCATCAATGATCATTAGTCATCCTAACTTAATTAAATACACAGATATATTAAGAAGTGGATTGTATAAATTTATTTATTAGACACAATGTTTATAATATGATATTTTGCATGACGTGGGATTAGGGGAATATCAAAAGTGATAGAGAAAGGAGTATGTGGGACCCACACGGCACTTTGAAAACAAGAACACAATAAAAAGAAGCAAGTTCATGTCATTTTCTACGCGCACTCAAATTCTGAAACAATGGACTTTGTCTTCGCCGAAACTTCCTTATTTTTCTTACAAATTATAAACTTTTTATAATAAATTTTTTTACAATTCTCGTAGTTTATGCTGGAGAAGAGGTTGTGCTCTTCGTAGTTTTTGAAGTGGTCTTGTGGTTTAAGTTGGATTGTTTGTAGAGGCCTTAATTTTTTGGGAATATTTGATGTAACAGGTTGATGTAAATCTGGTTCATGAAATATAGTATAATTCAGTGAAAAAAGGTGTATCTAGCACTAAATTGTTACATATTTTTTTATAAGAAAAACTTTTTTATCAAATCCCAAAAGGCTTTGTTCGAGATTATCGAGTTATGTCTAAATCCAATCATAAAGTACGTAAAATAATTGATTCTATAACAGTATACTATTACTATAAATAATTTTTTCAAGCTCTTATTTCGGATTATATATATATCATTCAACATTGGTGTACTACAGTCTACAGATCACTACAGATTTATTTCAAGTTTTCTTCAGTGAACGATACCGTTCCTTTTAGTTAACGTAAACACACAAAAAGTTATGATCTCGAGGTTAAAAGTTTTGTAGGTCTCTATTTAATGTAAACGCGTATTGATTTAGTGATATAAGTTGTGACTAGTTATTATAAAAAAACGATAATTAATATATTTTTCATTTATCTACTATTATGCTTCTTATAAAAACCATTATTCGTGCATCATGCATGGTCCATACATGCTGATTATTTTGTTAATCAATCATGATTATATTTTACCTTTCGCCAAAAAATGCCATGTGCGTGTAGATGCCACTTCTCGGAAACTGAATTTACTTAATCTCTATCCTAAACTATTAGCTTAGTGCTACAAATATAGTTTCATTTAGTTCCACTTCCACCACATGAAGATCATTAATTCTTATGAAAATATGTTTTCTTATACTACTATTTCGAATGTGATTTACTACTGCATTGTGCAAACATAAATATGGTACAACACTAATAGAGACTAAATTGAAATAGTAAAACGATTCTAGATCACACGACACTATCGGTCAAAATCTCATCATATTTGACGTTATTTATATCACTTTACCACCAATAATATATGACCACGTCACTGTCAATTCATTGTGTGAACGATAATGCCAATGTTAGGCTCTAGTAGTATGGGTACAATAATTTTTATTTTACCCCACATATCCCTCTACTCATGTGAAGCTTTTTTGGGGGAGATAAAATCATAAAATAGATATTTAACGAGCCAATAAACAAAATTTAATGAAAATTAAGAAACTAATATACAAAGAAAAGGATATTATAGTGAGATTTCCGTTGATACGTGACCAGATGATATAATTAAGTGGATGAGATCATGAATCATTACGTCAACGAAAATACTTTCGGGATATTATAATGTGGAAGAGTGTTTTGAAATATTATATGTGTAACTTATTTAACTTTATACAATAATTGAGTTAATCTGGTTAGTAACAAACAACTAACATTTGTTTTACCAACGTGGCATTGGTCGAGTTGATAAAGGAGTCTCGATTGAGACTTCCGCCATCTGGGTTTGATTTCTATTAGAAGAAATTTATTCTTAAATACTGGATGAGTTTAATATGGAGTGGGTCTCGCCTCGGTGGTTAGTATGTGCTTCAACTTAGGATCACACCGGTTATACCAAAAATTGTTTAGGAAAATGACGAATATTTTTTTTGTTATTAATCAACAAAAGAGTAATGACAAAAAGAATTAGACGAAAAATGTAGGGTGCTATCTTTTGAAGTATATATCTAAGAATATATAATTATTTGGTATTTATGTGCTTTATGCATGGAGATACCGATACATTTTAAACAAGTTTTTTGTTGGATATATTGGCTATGATTGGTAAGAACGTTTGAAAAAAAAAAAATTTGTGTGTACCAATTACAAAAACGGTTTCAAATGATACAGTAAAAACAATTACTCTCAGTATTTTTCCACCGTTTTCATCAACAACTTTCTTTCACAGTTTTACACTATTCCACCGCTTCAGCTAACAACTAAAATTTTCGTTCTGTTTTTGTTCACCAATCGGACCCATTAGATTTTCATTTAAAATATTATAACACAGGAGTAAACCATTCATTTTGTAACAGTTACGTGAAAAATAAAAATCATCCGAAATGACAAAAATTTAATTTAATTCTATGGATAAAAACTCTCATTTTATAATTTTTTAGTACTAATCATAACTGTATAATCGATCTAAACGATAATAACATGTTTGAAGGAGTCAAATTAGCAATAAAAAAATCAACAACAGGAAAAACTTTATACCAAAATAAAATAAAGTAATATGAAAATCCATGTCACTTTTTGTCAATTTCTTTCCAACATCCTTCTCTTTTCCCCACAACTTCTTGCATAAGCTTTTAAGATTTTTCTATAAAAGAAAGCAAAATAAAATCACACATCCATCATATATATATATACACACACACACACTCATAAACAAAAGCTCATACATATCTCATAAGACTCACAAAAAGCTTCTTTAACATGTTGATGGAAGAAAAGCTCGTGATTAACGAGCTCAAGCAAGGTGAAGAGTTAGCGAATCGGTTGTTAAACAATTTGAAAATCCCATCTTCTTCTTCTAAAGAATCAAATTCTTGTTTGATTTCCGAAATCCTCCGATCTTACGAAAATGCGATAGTTTTGTTGAGTCTTGATAAGAAAAGAAGCCATGAGAGGATTGATCGGAGTAACAAGAAGAGGTAAAAGATAGATTCTTGATTTTTTTTTACATTAGAGATTTTAAATTGTATCGAATCATAATTAGTAATCTATTATTGATTCTCTTTTCGTGTTTACATTTCTTGATTTATAGGAGAACATTGGAGAATAAGAACAAGAAGATTGAGAAAGTTGAGATTTGTGTTGGAACAGGACAAGAAAGAACTTCTTCTCTTGATGATGGTTATAGCTGGAGAAAATATGGTCAAAAAGAAATTCATGGATCCAAGAATCCTAGGTAAATAAATCATTACGATCATCTTTTAAAAAATTTCAATTTTTTCGGACATTACAAATATTCAATTTTGTTCTCATTGGTTATTGGTAAATTTTCCCAACAAACTATTTGTGTGGACATTGCCAAATTTTGAAAATTTCCTCTGTTTTTGTTAATGTAGAGGATATTATCTAAAATCATTTTAAAAAAAATCATATTCTACTCATAACAAAACTTTTAAAAATCTTTTTCTTTGTGGACATTGTAAATTTCAAATTTCCTTTGTGGGTATTGTGAATTGTCAAATTTTGAATATTTTTATTATTATTATTTTGTGACCATTGCAAAATTCTAAATTTTGTAAAATTTTTTGTTTTTGTTGAAACAGAGGATATTATAGATGTACACATCGATTCACACGAGGTTGTAAAGCAGTAAAGCAAGTTCAAAAATCAAACAAAAATCCTTTATGCTACGAAGTTAAGTATGTAGAGAGTCACACATGTAATGTAACTCCATCAACCACCAAATACTCTGTTTCTATATCCAAAGAAGAACAAAACAGAGTACCTAAGCTACATGAAACAGAGGAATCCAAAAACATGATCACACATATGAAAACTGAAGAAGTGATAATAAGTCTTGATGATTTGGACAACAAGAAGGAGATATTCAGGACGTTTTCGTTCTCGAATCCCGAAACCGAGAACATTTCCGAGTGGAATAATTTGATGGAAAATCTATCTCCTACAACAACAACATCAGAATCTGGAATCACCAATGAGTTTTTATCTACCTCCTCTGTTTCCGTCGCGAATTCGCCAACAGTTAATTCGTGTTTCTCTTCTTTGGATAACATTATAGATTTAAGTAATGATTGGTCATGGATGCAATAAAATAGAGCTATAGTTTGATAGATATATTTTTTTGATTTTAGATGTAACTTTAAATCTTTTAATGTAATAAAAGTTCAAGTGGAATATGAAGGAAATGAATTTTCCTCTGTTTTTTTTTTGATAATTTTGTTCTCCAAGTCCAAAATTTAGATCAATGTGCTTTTTAGAAGTTGCACATAATGTTCAAAAATCCGTTTAACACTAATCGGATGCTAAATGAGGGTTCCACACTTTACTTACTGATTACTATTAAGACTTCTTGTGTGTTGCTTAGTTTCACTTCAATTCCTCTTACAGGGATTTAAGTAAGCTTCATTCATTTGTAACCCAAGTCTCCCAAATTTAGAGCAATCTATTTACCAAGAGAAAAAACATTTTAATAACAATGAAGTTTCAAATTTTCTTTCTCTTTTTGTTCTATTTTGCTTCGCTTATTTGGAGGTTTCATTTTACTTCTCTTATTTGAAATCTATGCAGTCCAGAGTAGTAATCAATGATGTGTTACTGCTGGAAAATTAGATTTTGTTTTTATAGTATTGATTGGTATTTAATTTTAACTTTTGGTTTATTTTAGAATTGAGATTGATATATTATTTACTTCGTCATGTTTTTGTCATTGTTTGTCTTTAAAATAAAGTTGATATTTGGCTCAAATTCATGTTGTATAAATGACCCATAGACCAATTAAATTGTTCTTACTTTCATAACTATATCTTGTGATATAGTGAAATCTACACCTGGTTATAATTATCTTATCTAAAACAGAATCTCCAACCAAAGTTTCCTTATATAGATGATCCTAGTTTTCAAAATTCACACTACCATAACTCGAAATACCAAATCAAATTAACCTAATTAATAAAAATCGATTTTAATTTAAACAAATAGAGAAATAATATACTAAAATATATAAAATCAATTGATTAATTTCCTTGTCGTTATGAATTTATCTCTAAAAAACGACCTAATAATTAGTCTCACTTGTCTAATAGTTTCTTTCTATCTAGATCGACTAGAACCATATTGAATCAAAATCCAAAAATTTCAAACCGAACCAAACCAAGTTCTAAATCAATTCTATTTGGGTCCTACTTTTCAAAACTCAAACTATCTACAACCCATAATACCTGAACCAAACCACTCGAAATACGCGAATGTAAAAAAAAAAAAGGCTTACGTCGAATAAAACATTGAAATTAAATAACGAAGAATGAATCTTTTCGAATAGACAAACATCTCGAGTTGTATGCAACCAAATTTAATTCAATTCTACTTGGATCCTATTTCCTTTTCATTTATCATCTTGTAAGTAAAGATTTTGTGAATAATAGTTTGAACCTTTTAATTTGGAAAAACAATTTGTGATTTGATTGACGTAATGTATCAAAAACACATATTTTTGGGTATTGTCAAGTCAATAAATCTTTGTAGCTCTTTAGATAAAAAAATTGAACAACTAATGCACTTAAAAAATGTGACATAACCAAAACTAAGGTAGTTGTATTTATTCCAATGTGGTGTTATAAACTTGTATCAAACTAAGTGACAAGAAATTATAGAAATGTGCAAAGATAAGTGTTTGTGTAAAAATGAATATAATAAATAAATTCGTCAAATGTGATAATAATCATAATTCTGTATATGATTATTGTACCTCTAGTTATCTCATCAACATACCTCTAGTTATCTCATCAACATATTGTATTAGTTGAACTGATTTTGAAATTGGATTGATGTGGTGCTAAGGAACTTGTATCAAACAAATGCAGATTATCTTCAATCCATAATCTATTTTCATTTATTATAAGAAACAAAATCTGGAAGAGCCAAAGCCGCTATTGGATCTCACTCTTAGATCTCTAACATCTTCTTATTCTCAAACGTCTCATATCACCATGAAGGATCACCTACAATATCTTTCGAGAGTGGATTATCTTCTCTAAAGAAAAACCGAATACATGACGAAGTTGATGACGCTTGAGACGCATGATAATCACCTATGTGTAGAGGATGCGACGAGACTTGATTGTCCTATCTGCATCTGAGTATCTTTTTTATTTTGAAGAACCAACACATGCATTAAATTGTGGACATACGATATATTTGGATTGCTACGATACAATGGTCAACAATAAGTAGTAGGTTTTGTCAATTCTTTATGAAATTCTAGATATGGTGTCCCTTGTGTTCCAAGTCAATTATACATGACTTGGTTGTGGGAGCCCATAATTAAACATAATTAAACACATTCTTTCATTATTAAAATATATGACAATAATTTATAATTAAAATATATATATATATATATTATATTATAGATTGATCGTAGAAAATTATGCAAATATTTATCACATTTACGAAATTTTTGAATCTATTTCTATCAGTACTTAATCTTATTAATTTCAATTTTCCATTTTTGCATTTGTTTGTGAGATAAATAATCTTTCTACTTTTGTTCTTTCTTATGTTTGGATCAATTCATTAATTTTCTTTATCATGTTACAATATGTGAATTTCTGTCTTCAACATTTGTGATTCCAAAATATACAAAATGAACTTATAGCTTTAACAAATCTAAATCCATTAACTCGATTTGAAATTTAACAATTTTTTTAATCCATTCACAAACATTTTCTCTTCATAACCTTACTTTCACATAGCTACTCTCTTTGGAAGTCTCATCCCAAACCCTCGCTTCAACTTCTCAATCCTGAACCATCAACAAAACCAAAATACATTAAAATTCAAGAAAAACAAAAGGAAAGAAGTTGTCAAAATTATAAACCGACCTGAACCAAACCAAAATCTATCAATCTGAACCTAAACCAAAATTTAGCTTTACCATCGAAATACGAGAATGTAAAAAAAGGCTTACGTCGGTGCAAGTTTTCCGAGGTAATCGAGTTCTTCGCCGGTATCTTCATCGATGACTTTACCGGTAATGTCAACAATGTAGGATCTATCCCTCTCTGATGGAAGTCCTCTAGCTGCAAGCAAATCCAAATCTTTACGATGAAGCTCTCTTCCGTTCACAAACACTCCGGTTGTTCCACCGGCACAATTCTCAGGCATTGGATAATTCAACTCTTCTATGAATGGCTACAACAAAAAGACAAACAAAATCCGGGTTCTGTAAGTGGGAAATAAACTAAACCGAATCGAACCGAACCAAATCAATTTTTATTAAATTCGCTTAAAATATTTATTTAGTTGTGTGTTTACCGGTAATATGCCAAGACATGGACCTCCATTTACACCCCAAAATCCAGCTCTGTAATCATACCTAACAATGCAATCAAAAACATTATTATATAACAAAGTCATAAACCGAATCGAAATCTTATAGAAGAATCGAAATTTTCTTACCAGTAGTTTCCAGGCTGAATCACACCAGCTTGCTTCTCTGCTTTCTTCATTGAACGTTCAGTTAAAAAATGTCCGTTTATCGTAACATTACTTCTATTTCCTTCATCGTTTTGAATCGATTTCGTCAAATCTTTAAAGCTTTTCTTCACAATACTCGCGAAACCAATCTTCTTTGATCTTTGATGTTGTTGATCTTTAGATACTCCATAATCACTAAACGAAACTTCCATTTCACTTGCAAGCGAAACTTCTTTCATTGAGTTTTGTCGTTTACTTAACGTAATAACTTTCTCTTGCTCTGAACGTGAACTTCGACTTCCTACTCCAGTCCGGTCTTGATTTATCAAACAATAATCGAAATTCTCACGTAGAGGTGAATCTTGACCTAATGGTTTCGCTGTTACACTATCTGAACTTAACCCGTCGTCGTCGTCTCCCTCGGAAAGACTAGCGGAATGTGAATGAACGTTTTGTAACTCTCTTGGTTGTTCATCGTCTAACGAATGAAATACATAACCAAGAAGATCGTAATCATCAGACGTATAATCAGTAGCAGTAGCAACACGACGAGTACGAGCTTCTTGTTCTTGTTCTCCTCTCGTTGTTGAAATAACGTATTTGTTATCGATAACAGATAAATCCATCAAACAAAAACATGCACCACAACGGAGTTTCTTTACTCCTCCTCCACGAGTTGTTGTTGTTTCCGGTTGTTGTTTCTTTGGTAATTGCAAAAGCTCAAAACAGTTTTGACAAGTTATAAACGGAGCACCACCAGCTAAAGGACGTATACGTCGATAACCGTTAGATAACTGACGGAACCGTGAAAAACCGTCCATTTGAGTAGTATTATCACTAGGCCATCTTCCAAGCGGACGAGAATTCGAACCACCGTAGTTTCGCGGTGGTTGAGGAGGAGCAAAACCCATAACACTCTCAGGAGGAGGATAAAAACCGGCGTTGTAAGGCGTATCGGCGACGGGAATCACCGGAATTGATGAACCTCCTCCTCGATAATAACAACAATGGTAACAAGAACAAGACGAGTGATGAAATTGTTGTTGCTGTTGTGGATATACGTCAAGGATTGTATTATCACCATATTGTTGTTGACCAGAGAAGTACGGACGACGTGGAGGAGGACCATGCATATACATCATACCATGATGTTCAGGAGGAGGATGGTAATAAGAAGAACCTGGAGGAGGAACATTATGATTACCGGAACTGTAAAACCGAAACGGAGGTCCTGAGGAAGACGAAGAAGCATTAGGAGGTTGTTTCTCAGTAGCTACATTACAAGATTGAAGAAGTTGTTCTTTCAGCTTATCCAATTGTTTCAAAAGTCCAGCTCGGTCTTGCTCGATCATAGCTTCATCGGTTTGATGTTTCGAAGAAGAAGTTGCTTCAGGATACTTTGAAGTAGATAATCTTCTCTTAAACCGGTCTAAACCGGGTTCGATTCTTCCCGATTTGGATTTCGGATCTTCTTTATCGGATAATACAGAGGAATGAACCGGTTTTGGATCATTCTCGGGAAGAATTTGTTGAGCAACATCAGAATCAGATGAAGTTTCTTCACTAGAATCTAAAACTGGTTTCTCTGGAGAAGAATTACTACTAATAACTGAAACTGGTTTAGTGGCTCTAACTTCAATAGACTTGTCTGAAACCGTATCTACTTCAGGTTCCTTGATTTTCGCTGAACATTAAATAAAATCCAGATCAGGTTTCGTAATAAACTGAATCTTTTCTACATTGATTCCACTTTAAAAAAAAAGCAAATCGTAATAAATTTAGGGATGAACTTACAACGAAGAACAGTGGAGCAACCACCACACTGGAAAAAAGGAGAATCTTCTGGTTCTGATAAGAGATTCTCGCATTTCGGACAACGAACTAGTCTTAGTTTTGTCGATTCCGCCATTTTTTTTTCTTCAGAGAGAAATGATTGAAGGAAAGAGTTTTTGAAGAAGAAAGAGAAACGAAAACTGAATCTTTCTTATTTGGTTGTCTGTTTTAGCTTCTCTCGTGCTATATTACTCGATCTCCTTTTTTTCTTTTAGTTTGATTTTTCTCGGGAAAATCAAAAACCAGAAGAAGAGAGAAAATCAACAAAGGGAAAAAGACAGGAAAATTCTGTCTTATTTTTTATTTTTTATTTATATAAAAGAAGAAACTGTGAGAGTAAAAAAAAGTAATTTTTTTTTCTCTTTCTCTCTTTATTTGGTACTTTGATTTTCTCGTTGAGTTCGAAGTTTGGTCTTGTTGGGAGAAAATCTGGGTTTCTGCAAATTGTTCGCTCCTTTTCACACGGAGACAGAGTATAAAACAATCACTTGGAAAAGAAACGACGTCGTATTTAGTTTTACATGGTTCCAACTCAAAACGACGGCGTTTTATTTTTGTGAGTAGTCTTCATTATTCCTTTGTCTGAGCTGTGACGCAACGTAACGTAACTACTAATGGGTCAGAGGAATCATGTGGTGCGATTCCGTTTTTTTTTTACTTAACGGCACTCACAGTTCCGTGTAATTAATTCTTTGCCGTTAATGGTGGTTTATGCTGACGTGTACATTTACCACTTCTTTTTCCCCATTTTTTTTTCTTCCACTTTCTTTTCACCCATTTTTTTAATGCTCTAAAAATCAAAATGGTTGGGTTCTTTAATGATAATTATGTTTTTATAGATGTATATAATTAATTATATGGTTACATCATACATATAGTGGGGTGAACATTTATTTATGTATAACAAACACACTTCAAGAACTTTTAAATTATAAAGAAAATAAATATATAGATTGGGAAATTTTGCTTTTGCTTTTTGCTTTAATAAGAGCCATATATAATTTGAATAAATGTTCAGTTTTTTTTTTTACCAAAAACACTCGGATTTGCACTGCAAAGACTATATACTTAATCGAAAACCAAACCGAAAATAAAAAATTACAAATGGGTGAACGAATAAAACCAAAAAAAACGAACCATAAACTGGATTGTTCACATTTATTGTGAAGATGCCATAATCGTCCGAAGAACTAAACAAGGATTGATGGGATTTAGTTTTGAACTCCAAATTTTTAACCCTCACTCATCAACGCCGCATCCTTATTTCGGTAAGTCGGTCTTCATCAACAGTGCATTTCTTACCGAGTCCGTCTCCTTTGCATGTGCATTCAAAATCTTTAGGTGAAAAACTACAAACTATAGCAATTAGTGAGATGTCTATTTAAGTAAATAAATAGAAATCAAAATCAAGTAGATTGTTTCTTTCATTTCATTGTTTAGGCACGAATGATTTGTGTAGTTATCTATTTTATCTTGAACAGAATTGTTCATCCAAAAAAATTAAATTGGAACTTCTATCTAATAAATTAGCCGTTTACATTAAAAGAAAATTGTTGTAGGAAAAAACACATATTTGTCCCTTAAGAGTTAAATGAAGGATAGAATCATTTTAAAAATAGCGAAAGAATATTTTGCTTTCCCTAATTGATATTTTTCTTAATTATCAGTCCATTTTTTTCTATTGATCATCACCACTATTTTTCCAGCTGAACCAACAGCAAAAAGAAAAATAGAAACAAATATTCCAAGAAAACTAAGCAGTGAAAAAGTAAGTTGAGTAAAGATAATTACTTCCACTGAAATAACTTTACTTGTTTTCGTCCACTGAAATATCTACCGTAATTTCCTTTGATCCTTCACAGCCCATTATCAAACCTCACGGCCAATCTCCTCCATATCCTCCATCTACACCAACAAAAGATAAATCCTATTTTCTAAATCCCTACTAATTAGACGTTACTGAATTTTCCTATTGTTTTTTGCGACTTTCTTTTGATTCGATAAAACATTGAAAATCGAATGAAAAACGTGAGTCCCGAGAACATAGATAAACCATACTCTGATACCATCTTTGTAACACCCCAAACATTAACTCCATATAAAATGGAAGAATATTTAACCTAAAATTGCGAAAAGGATTTTTTAAATGACCAAACTATCATATACTATTATTAAATTGGTCGTCTTAGGTTTTTTTTTTAAATTCCTCCGATTATAAAACTAATCGGACACGTAGATACAGCATTCATATGTGTTTCTTAATTCCCGAAAATTTATACGTTTTATCTTTTTCTCAGTGAACATAGTGCAAGTTAGTGGATTATGGAGTGGATTATGGATAAAGACCAACACAATCTAATAAGTTTACTAAATTAAAAAAATAAATAGATAAATAAAGAGATAGTGAGAATTTTACTTTTGCTTTTATAACAACGATACACATATATAGCTTTTCCTTTTTAGCTTCTATGTCAGTGACCACTGAGGTAAAAAGAAAAGCAGTGTTTTGGCCTTTGTTAAAAGATGTGACAGAATAATTTCTTTATTTCTAAAAACAAAGTAAATATAAATAACAATAACATTTCATAAATTAGAAGAAAACAAAATGAAAAATGAGAAATTGGAACAGGAATCAAAAGCAAAAATGAGATGGCAAAAAAAAAGGAAAATATTCTGAGAAAAAAGAGATATTCGTTAAATTAATGGTCAAAGAAAAACGAAGCGTTTTAATTAAAGTGGGCCATGTGTACATATAGTGGGACCCAATATCACACCAAACGAACCACCAATACTGGGCCCACGATTTTCGTGATTTCTTCCCGAAATAAAAATCGTCACCACATTTTCTAGGTGTTTTCTTTTGACTGATTTCTAATACTTTTTTTTCGACTTTTACTTTAGGAAATGGGATCTTATGTTACTATTAATAATGGATAAAGATCAAGAACAATAATTCTGATTTTTAGAAAATTCTATTTGAAGTATATCGGTTAAATGAATAAGGTGACAAATTTGGTAACGATTGAGAAATTATCATTGTTTTCGTTTTCAATATTTTGTAACGAGTGAGAATTAATTATTATCATTGTTAAGAATCGTTTAAATAGTGAATTTTGGCACAGATTCTAAAAAAAAATTAAAAAAAAAAAATCTCACATGCACAATGACGAATCTCAGCATAATCGGTTCTTATTTAAGAGATTGTAAAAATTCGGATTCGTCACTGTTCACATGACGTGGTGCACACAAATTCACTTTTTTTTTTTAATACTCCACAAAAATAGACCCCATATAAAATTAAAAAAATTATAAGAACTCTTTTTTTAAGAACCGGAGTTGTTTATGCTCTAACAAGACTAAGTGATAGACTAACCGAAAATAAAATATATATAATAAGAGCAAAATGTATAACTTAACATTTCAACATTTACTCATTATATTAGACTGTGGAGCCCCAAGAAAAAAGATATATGAATTGGATGGATAGCAAGACTTGACTGTTTTTTTTTTGAGACAACTAATGAAACAAGAGATTGGTGAAGTGAAATCACTATTGCTCTGTTTCGCATTAATTCATACTTTATTCCGGATTTAATCATTTATATTGACATTCATTATGAGTAATTTTCTCTTATTTTAGCAGCATTTGTACTGACGATAGTGTGAACTCGAGTGTAAATTTACATAAGTGTTTACACTCATTGATGTTATTTCATAAGTGTGTACTAATTTGGTTTTTTAAGAAAAAATACTACTGTGTAACTTCTTATTTTGCATTAAATAAAATTTGGTAGGTCAATTAGGGGTATTCAATCTGGTTTTTAGTTTAACTTTGGTTCAGATTTTATGGTTTATAAATATAGTATTATGGATGGGTTGGTATGGTTTCGGTTTAGATTTGTTACCGATTTTAGTAAAACATATCTTTTACTAAAAGAACCTTGATTTTAGGTTGCTTCTTATTTTGGGGTTCGGAATCAAATTAAATTTTTAGATATAATAAAACATAAATTCATTAAACTATATTTAAAATATGATTTGGATTTTAAATTGATTATTTTTGTTTGATTATATTGGATCAGTTTTATCCAGATTGAACACCTCTAAATGAAATTATATAAATTAACAAATGGATTTTCAAAAGCTATAACGATTGTATAGGAAGAATCAAGCTTTTGAAGATGCTTTATTTTTACTTTAGTACTTTTTTAGGAATGAATTTATGTTGTAACGGCTAAAATATACGAACAAAAGAAGAAAAAAGAAGGAGAATTCTATGGGAAAACAATATTTGATTCTAATATAATATTCGTAAATCAGGTCCCTTAATTAGATTTATAACTGTTTAAAACATAGATTAATTTACATTTATAATTCTAAAAAACTAATCTTTGATTAATCTCCGGTTAATATTCAATTAATTGATTAAACTGTATATTATTTTTTTTTAGCAATCTGAGTTTTAGTATTCATTTGTGAACATTTTGTTTTCTTTTTCATTATCTATAATAAGTGAACATATTATAAACTAACTTCTGGCATGAAACTATATAGATTAATAAATGGATTAAAAAACTTATAACAATTTGGATAGAACTGTAAATATTTTAAAGATTTCTAACAATTCGATTGCTTGACTTTTTAAAAATAGAATTGTATTAATTGATAAGATTAATAAATATGACTTTTCAAATTTTAATCATATAGATGGGCCATAAATCTATAATTGTCATCAACCAAATTATGCAAGTTCCGACGACGAAATCGTTGTCAGTGAAATCATATACGTTGTGATATTGTCAGAAGACTCATGAACATCTCAAAAGCAAATAAACACATTGATTCACGTGTTTGGTCGTTCATATTCACTATTCACTAGTGTTTTGTTTTTGTATCAAATTCACATTTTTCTTATGACACTTCCTTTTATTGAATTAACAGTAAACGTATTCTGGTGTGCACAAATCCACCGTTGTCATTATTTGAGCGATTATACTCCCTTCGTTTTTATTGTTAGATTTTCTAGCCATTTTCTTTTGTTTCGAAAAGATGAATTTTCTAGATTTTCTTGGGATTTTTAATAATAATTTGTAAACTTCAAATTAGGTAACTTTTCCAGTTTGTATATTTGATGTCTCCAATGCTCACACATCACTAATGTTTGAAGTATGATAAGTAGGTAAATCTTTATTTAAAGACATCTTTATTTTGTTTATATGTTGTCTACAATAACAAATACTCCTGTTTATATATCAAGGTGGTTGTATATATATATATATATATATATATATTTTTTTTTATAACCAAGTGATCCAGTTCAACGGATACCATGAATTCCGAGCCAAATCGTGGGATCTTACTATTCTAGTTGGTTTCTCGGGTCAACGGATCATAAGATCCGACTAATCCCGAGATGGGTAGCTCTATGGGCAAATTATCCATCAAGTAAATACCCAGACCAAAGACCCATACCCAACTTATGTTCAAAAAGACAACTTAGTTGCAAGGGTGAGTATCGAACGCTACCATGATTTCCGTTCTTAATCAACTCGTCTGCCTTGTCCGGACTACCTTTTAAGGTAGTTGTATTTTCAACGTATCATGTTGCGAAATAACGTGCGACGAACCATAATTTCCACTGATTACTATATTAGTCAAGGCAGGTTTATAAAGACTAAATAAAAATAAATATATAGCATATTATATGCCAGTGTTTGGAATTTTCAAAGAAAATATTAGTGAAATATTTTGATGAACGATTCATCATAAATCCTAAGAAACTTTAATGTGAGAATCGGTCATCTCTCTGTCCATTAATATACGTCACTATGTACGTTGAAGCTTTTTGTTTTCTATTCACTTGGTTGTTCAAGGAGTACTTTCCAAATAGATAGAGGAAATCCACTTATTTTCGTTATGATTAATAATAGTGTGATGGTTTACTGTCTTAGAAATCATAGAAACTATGCTTACAATGCACATATAAGAATAGCTAATGAAGCAATTGTTGCGACGATTGGCAAAACGACACTCTTTTTCTTTGGTCCGCCATCTCCTTCTACCATACTTTTTTTCTTATGTTCGTCCTCTCCTTTGTACACACATGAGCCAACTGTGCAACGAAGATGAGGGTTTCCTTCAACACTACAAAATTATAATGTTCGTTAAAGATACTTAATAACACATCAATTGGTATGTTAATAATTTAAAAGATGAAAAATAGTTTACTTTAACGTTAGTCCTGTCTTCTGAATAAGTGATGGAGGAACCGAACCACTCAGATTATTACCACTTAAGTTTCTGTTGGAGTAGACAAATAGTCAAAAACATTAGCAAGCATGTTCACAAAAATGCTAACTAAAAAGAAAAAAAATTGTAGTGTTCATGGGAAAATTACATGATCAAGAGTGATTTTAGGTCAGCTAGAAATTCAGGAACTTCTCCAGTCAAATTGTTATTCGACAAGTCCCTACCGTTAACAATGGAGAAAGAATACATCAAATATAGGCTTTGACTGGTAACCTCCAACCGCTTTAATAATCATTAATCACAAAAACACTATCGAAAGCAATACCAAAAGCGATACTTTAAATTTTTTGCACCGCTTATTCTTATCTCTTTTCACTATTTTGTAACCCCTTAACACTTTCACTTACCCGTACTGCTTTAGGTCACCAATCCAACCCATGCATGATTCATTTCCAAAAGCGAAACAAATTTGAGATTTTATCAGGTGTGGAGATACTTACAGGTTTTGCAAGTGAGTTAGATTCCGAATGGCTTGTGTGATGATCCCAGTTAATCCACTTGAAGATAAGTTTCTAAAGACATCAAGTGTAAGATATCTACTTTGAAATTTTCATGATTTAAAATAAATAAAAAGTTATATTTAGGTGATTTATCTTACAAAGAAGTGACTACTGGTGGTGTAGATGTATCCGAGCTAATGCAGTTTAGACCATCCCACAAAAATTCTTTGGGAACACATGGATCTCCTTGCCAGTTGATTCTACTCAATCCGTAAGTATTTTGTATATTTTTGATACCAGCAACTACCATTATATAGATTTATGATATCAAACATCAACACATAAAACACAAAGAAAATTGTAAATAAAGATCAAGAATATAAAACTAACATACCATCATCCTCATTTGTCTCCACTTGTGGTAAATCAATCACGGTGTAAATTTCCATAGCGTTAAGTAGAGGTGGAAGTGTTGATTGTGGCGTCTCCACAAACTGCAAAAGGCATGCCCCTTTGTCGCATTGATATGGATTTTGACTGTAAATGGTTGTGGTTCTTAGCGGTAGAGGACTATCAGGTCCAAAACCAATTTTCCCATCTGTTACCAAATTGTATTCCCTTGTATCATTGGCCCGTAGAGTTTGAAGTTCTGCTTGGTGCAAGTAGTGGTAGGATTGTGCGGTAGGTGGCTCTGCCATCCATGTAATGTTCAATGGTGCATCAGCGTTTAGGGGCGTTGCGCATGTTGCCATTACACGTTGAGGCGGTCCAAACGGATTTCTAGTGTTTACATTATGAGTTGTAGTTATTTCTTTCCATGACTTCTCCATGAAGAATGCATGCCATTTACGATCATAGATATCATTTGGGTACCTACATCTTGTATAAATTAGACCACATGACTATAATTTATCGTCGTCTATATCAAAAGCAAGTCTTTATGCTGACCAATATGTAATATGATATTTTCATCAAATTGTAAAAGCAATCGCAAAACATAAGCCAACAAAAAAAACATTTGTAAGTTTGTTTGATATATTGTGGGTTTTATTAAGGAAAAACATTGTTGGTTATAGAAGATCCTAGAGATTACAAGATCAACTTAAGCATATTTTCTTATTGCTATTAGGAAAAAAAAATTGTGTATATTTGCTTATTGCTAAATACGTAGATTTCCTATTCTCACATTTGTAAAGAATTTGATAGTCAAATTATGACATTATATAAAAAAACTATAGACTAATCGATAAAAAAGTAAGAAAATTGGCAATACGTTATCTTCTGACACTAAGAACAAAATATGAGACCTATATTTGTGCAACATTGAAAGTTATAGTCGAAGTTATAGTTTACCGTATAATAGGACCTGACTTGCTGTAATACCTCCGGAATAAGCACTTCAACGAACCACTTTGAGGAACGTAAATATCTTTCCTTAATGGTCGTAGCTCCAAGACATTTATAAAAGGTATGCTTCTTCCCGTCTTAACAAGACAAACCTGTAAGGAATCAGATTTCGTCACATATATGATCTCCTCTATAGTATCGTTACTTTTCACCGTTGTCCAGATATTAGGACCGAGGTAAAGATCGAAGTTCGGGTTGACATTAAAACCATCGTAATTTCCATAAACGAATGTAGCCCTGATTAGATACTTGGTTTCACGGGTCACATTTAGATTGTAACAGCTACGTATTCCGTCTGGAAAAGATCTCAATGTGGAAGTCGGTTTATCGTAGTCCGATTTGAATTCCTTGGCGATTCTACCTGTTTTTCCACCGATGACTAAACCGATATCTGATGTATATGTTAAACCGGTAGGTAATGCGTTGTAAGGAGACTCATGTGGGGATAAACCACAATCCACACTGATGAATCCTGATAAGAGACAATATATGAAAAATGATCTCATAGTCTAACCGTTGAAAAATAATACATGAAAAATAGATTAAAATAACGTGTGTACCGGTTTGATTTTGAGCTTGAACAAGATGAAGAATAAGCATAAAAGTGGCTATGAACACACAATATTTCTCCATTGCTTCTTCTCACCGTTTAAAAGAGTGGGGTTTCGAAGTAACAAGCGACGTATATGAGAATATGAGAGAGTTCTCAAAAGTCTCAAGTCTCCTCAGAAATATGGCAAGTCACATAATAAAACAAAATTAAATAAATAAGTAATTGTGAATATATTTCCATGGTGCAAAATCATACGTTAGAAGCAAGTTGGAGAAATATGACAAGAGTGGACCAACCAAACCGTTGACTAAGTCAACTCCAAAGAATTTTCAGAGAAAAGAAACACAAAGTAGAATATATAGTAGATAATCAAGTTCGAAAAGGAAAGAAAAGTCAAACGTTAATAACGAAACTTCTCGATTGCTAAAGTGTCATGTTTTTTTCATGCAACGGAGGCTGAGGCAAGCTTTTGTGTCCGTGAAAACAACATGCAGCTCTAGCGTCTATTAACTTGGAAACAAGAAGATTACGTCTAACTCGAACTAAATATTATTGCCAAATTGGTAATATGTTTTATCTTGGCCGCTCAATTTAGATTGGATTTTGAACTTCCAATTCAAAATTAATTGATAAGGAATTGGTTCATATCACTTATATATTATTCAAGGTTCCAGCTAACACGACTTCTTGAAATGAAAAAGAATAAGAAAAAGATTTATCTACGACCAACCAGAACCTTAGATGATTGGGGACTCGAATCCCCATATCTCGCTCATAGCATTGAACATCTCGATTCCAATCTCCTCATTCTCCCATCTTTTGGTCTTCTTCCTTGACCTCCTTCTTTGCCTCGTATTTGTCTTACTCCTCCACTTTGATAGCAACCATGAACCCATCTTTGATGCTTGAAAAGAATATTCATTCAAAGCCTCCAACTTCTTTTCCACTTTCCCATGATCGACATCTATGATGTCTCAGCCTACACCGAGAAAAAGCCAAAGAACAACCTCCAGTTTCTCATTCATCTTCTCTCAATTATCACCCCGACAAGATGCTTGAGAATCAATGTTGACGTATTATCAAGGTGTTTTCACAAAAACCGCATGCATTGATTGATGAAAATAATAGTTGTATCATTTTTATATAACTTATTTTTACAACCTTTTTTGAATTAGTAAAACTTAATGGTATCCTTTTACTGATGCCGCAAAAAGACATGAAATGGAGAGTAAGGAAACAATACTTATCTCATTTCTTTTAGGACGTCGACCAATGAATCAGATAAACCAGAAAAGGGTTATGCAATAATAGCTGCAAGTCTAGGGATGAGGAACAAAAAATCAAACCAAACCAAATTAAACCAAAATTCATCCAAATATGAACCAAGATTTATTTTAACTCGAATGGTAAGGAAAACATTTATATTGAATTACCGGAAATTGTTCAAACCAAATCTGAATTTTGTTCTACTTTTTCAAAACTGAATTCTTTGAAAAACAAAACTATCTGAATTGATTTGAAAATCTAAATTTCTAGACCTATTCTTATCTGTTTGGCATTAGTCTATTTAATTTCTTGTAAATCTAACTATAAATAATGTTTTGTTCCCTTTTTTTTTCTTCAGTTGTATTGTTGATGATTTGATGGTGTAAATTAGAGTGTAAAATTACACCCCTATATCCTAATACTATAAGTGTTCACTATCTAAAAAACTATTATTGATCATTTCTTACTTGGATTATTGAATAAATCTGGTATATTATTGAAATTACAAAGACTACAAATGGATTTAAAAGCTATGACGATTAAATTGTAGGAATTAAGATTTTGAAGATGTTCGTTGATGTCTTCCGCCTTAATAACTTTTTATAAAAAGAATTTTATGTTGTAGTGGGTTGAATTGACTTCAAATACCAGATCTTATCACAATTATAGTTTTGGTTTTATCGATTATTTATTATATTTTAGTTTCTACTCATGAAACATTGAAATTCTGAACTTGATTTGTACAAATTATTACCATAAGGTAAAAATGGCACTCGGTTATGACTTGATAAAAATCTAATCTCGATAGAGAAATATAAGGAAATGAGAATTAAAAACTCATCATAGTGTAGTAGTTAACCATCATTTTTTTTGGATAATTTGTAGCACCTTGAAACTTTATTTGCAACACACATAGTATCAACGAATTTCATTGTTTATTGTTCAATTAATTTAATTATAAAACAATGAAATGCCACATAACTAAATTCATAAACTTGAATTTTTGCATAATTTTGTATGTGATTTTGTATTAATCTATAAAAAAAAATCCACATAATTGATCAAACAAACGAGAACATGAATCGGTTATGATTCAAATTAAGTAGGGAAATTATCAAAAACTATATAATTTTGCCTAATTTTATTTATGATTTGCAGTAATATATAGAGAGAGGGATGCATACCATTTGGTCAACATAATAAGATGAATGAATTATCTTATCAAGATAGCTCCACAGATCATGATCTGCTTACGAAACAAAAGTTTAGTTTAGGAAAAGAATTTTAAATATAAGAAACATAAACTAGAAAAAGTTAAAGAGTTATTGACATGTATGTTTTCCAGCAGAGATCAATTCTCTTGACTTTTCTAGAATTTTTTTTGCATAGGTTACACATTTCACCATAAGCTCTTCTTTGCTAAACTGATATGCCAACCAAAATTGATACAGAGGTCAAAAAAAAAAAATTTAAAAGTTATAACTATTGGATTGGAGGAATCAAGATTTGAAGATGTTCGTTGATGTTTTAAGCCTTAATAACTTTTTATAAAAATAATTTTATGTTATAGTGGGTTGAATTGACTTTAAATACCAGATCTTATCATAATTATAGTTTTCGTTTGATCGATTATTTATTATATTTTAGTTTCTACTCATGAAACATTGAAATTCTGAAATTGATTTGTACAAATCGTACACGGTTATGACTTGATAGAAATATAATCTCGATAGAGAAAAATAAGAAAATGGGAATAAAAACTCATCATAGTATAGCATCACTCTAGTTAACTATCATTTTTTATTGGATAATTTGTAGCACCTTGAAACTTTATTTGCAACACGCATAGTATCAACGAATTTCATTGCTTATTTTTCAATTAATTTAATTATAAAACAATGAAATGCCACACAACTAAATTCATAAACTTGAATTTTTGCATAGTTTTGTATTAATCTATACAAAATGCCACATAATTATTCAAACAAACGAGAACATGAATCGGTTGTGATTCAAATTAAGTAAGGAAATTATCAAAAACCATATAATTTTGCCTAATTTTATTTATGATTTGCAGTAATATATACAATATGTCGCACAATAAAACACATACATGATAAACTAAACCATATTATTTGCAATAAGCAATGAAAATGATCATAAATTTGAAACTTGCCCACAATTGAACTCATAAACTTCAATTTTTTGCCTAATTTTTTTTTTTCTATGAATTTGCAGTGATCTATACGAAATACCACACAATTGAATTAATGACTGATGTGTTTATGAATTATGTAATCCGGAGTTGCTGAACTTGTTTCAGGTAGTCCCAGAATTATCAAACCGCGCCAGAGCAAAGTTTGTGAAAAGAGCAGTTCTATCTTGGACTTGCTATTTTGTGTTAAATGTCATATTGGATATCATCCAAGCTGTCGTAGGATTCGCAAGACAGAGGTCAACTTAGATGACTGGTATGACTGGATTTGTGTAAGTTGTAAAAAACTCGTTCATAGCTAAAATGTCTGGATTTTGAGGAAAGATTTTGAAGAAAAACAGATGAGATGAGTTGTTTCTATTGTTGCAACTCATTTTAGCTCATATACTCTATTGGAAATATGAATTGGATCAAGAGGCTATCATAAACAATGATAGAAACTCCATGATGATGTCTGAGAGGTGATATGACTTGTGGTGAGACTCAGACTTAGTTTCTACACAACACAAACAAATGAACATCTTATTAGATATCACACAAACGAGAACACTGAAATAGAAAGAAAGAAAGAGAGAGAGAGTGAAAAAAGAAAGAAAGAAAAAAAAGAAGAAAGATGCACCTAAATAGTGTTGTCACACTTTAGTTTCTAAAAACACAAACATATATAATGATTTTACATGTTTGATCTATAAAGTATCTTTCCAAAAGAAAAAAAAAATAATACTTATTCCACTTAGTTTTCCTGTTGCATTAACATTTACAATTTTGCACAAAAAAAAACCAAAAAATTCTATACACAAAACTAATAATATGTTGAACTTGTAGATAAAACAGTTACTGATTGTAACGGCTATTATATAGTGCCATCGTTATAATAAGTAATAACCCATATTTTCAATGTAAAACGTGGATCGCATGCATGTTAATTCACATTTCACTCTATATGACCTAAGATGTTTCGGAGCTTCCAATATAAGACAGTATAAAATCCACGAAAAAAATCTTCATCTATACTTTATCCCGCTTTGTTACAATTTATTCCATTAAAATTTCAAATTACAAAACAATGATTGTTATACTTTACGAAGATAAATTATAAAAAAATAGAAAATGAAAGAGACAAATCACATATTCCCCAAAACATATATCTTTTTGTGGATCTAAACTCATGATTTGTTCGGAATGGAGAGATCATAGTGGATTAATTTAGTGTTCTTCGGTTTTTGGTGTGTTTGAACTTGGGACATTTTCGCGTACCGAACTAGATCTTGTTGTAGGAATCCTTATCCGAGAGAAAATCCGAGAAAATATCTTCGTCTTATCTTTCTTGTAATCTTCGTCGACCAAGAGATCTGAATTTTTATTTTTCTTCCACCATTTCTTCCCTAAAACACCACAAAATAAAAACTTACTTGTCCTCGAATCTGAGGAACAACATAGATCCACAACGGAGTTAGCCGCACGATTCGCCTTTGCTCCCAAATCGGACGGTGTCCGAGAAGAACAATACACTTTTCCGGCGAGAGAAGGAAGAGACATGAAATGACGTTCGATGATGTGAGTGAGAGAGACTAGCTCGTAAGAATCATAGAGTGGACTTCCACAATCCCATAGTATACGATCTTGATTATGATGATCATCATCATTGACCATGATCTCCTTCTTCTTCTCTGTGGTGGTTTTCATGAGTGATATGTTTTGTGTAAGTGTCTTTCTCGATGTAGATTCTGACAGTGATGAGTGTGTCTTTGTTTTAGAGTGTTTTAAGGTTTTTGTTTCTTTCCTTTAGTTTATAGTTTTTTGGTCGTATGGTCTTGTAACATGCAAGCTGGCGAGATTTGTATCTGCTTTTGGATGATTTTTTTTTGAAATTAACGCTTTTGGATGATTATTAACATTTAATAGTTTTCTTTCTGGAGGGGGTTTACCATTGGTCAGAAAATCAGGAAAATATAACTTATATATAGAATTATCATTTATTTTCAACACTCAAATTCTATTATCATTTATTTTCAACATTCAAATTCTATATTATTCGGTTTATCTTAACGTCTCAAAAAGCATTGTTCTTTTGTTCGTTATAAAAGCCCTTTGTAAAGGTGTGTGTTTGGGTCCATAACGTTATCAAATTCAATATACGTTTACTATTTGAACAAAAAGAAAATGTATTTTAATAAAGACCATCAACTTCTTAGTTTGGATCAGAAATATTTCAAAAAATCTTTAGATTAATCAACGTACATAATCTTTTTTGAAACTTTAGAATCTTATTTTGAATTTGAAGTATGATCGGGTGAGAGAATTTGAGATTAAAATAACATAACTTGACTACATAAATACGACTAAAGAACCAGGCAAAATATATTATTTCTTCAACAAAATAAAACGATAAATAAAAAACCATGCAAATTTACAATCTAGACAGGCAAAAAAATAAATATTTGCAAGTCTAGACATTCAAACATATCTGAACTAGAACCAAATTATATTTCGATTCGGTTCTAATCTGGTTTGGGTCTTGGATTTCAAATGCACTCATATAAAGTAAAAGTAAAACATAGAGTTGTACTGTCTGAATTGAATTTGAATATGACGAGTATTCAAAATGTGAGGGGACTGTTTTTCAATGGTTTCATATACTACTATCAAAATGATGGATTTGAGAATGGTAACTTAGATGTACGATGTGTTTCAGTTTCCGAACCATTTTTCCACCAAAGTCATCCAAATCATCCTTTATATTACACATCACCGAGAGGAATCTGCAATGCTTGCAACAAAGAGGCAAATCATGTGCTAAAATGCGTTGAAAATCATTGTGGATATGTTCTAGATTTCAAATGTGCGCTACTACCATATGAGGTAAAGCATAGAGTCGACGATCATTTTCTCTCTTTATGTTATGGTGGAAATGCAAGTGGTAAATACTGGTGCGATATTTGCGAGAAAGAAACAAATCCGAAAACATGGTTTTACACATGTGAATATTGTGGAGTTACTTTGCATACGGATTGTGTACTTGGAGATTTCCGAGGTCTCAAACCGGGAAGAGAAGTGATTGTGTGGGGCAAAGAGATCAAACGTTATGTGACGGTTCGCAACAATAGTATGTCTCGGCCACTTTGCAGCCAATGTAAGTCCCGTTGCATATTCCCTATCATCTTGAGAACTATGAGAAGCATGTTCAATACTTTTGTTCTATTAATTGTTGTGATATTAAGTACTTTGGTACTCCAAGTGATCTTCTTCGGATCGATAATTCTCGAGGTGTGTTGTTGTTTCTCATTATTAATTGTTCTTGATGTATTTTTTTGTATTTCACACCTATGGCTTCAAAAATAACTACTTGTTTGCTTAACAAATTCACGTTCGAATTTATATATTTATTTCTCTAATGAAATTATTATGCAAAATGAGATTCAAATTCATGAACTCTATAACAAATTCGTATACACACCACAACTTTTCTACAAATGTTTATATTTGATTGCATGACATTAGTAGATATTAGACTTAATATTTACTCGAAGTTACATAAATGGGCCAATAGTGTAGGGCCAATCGTGTAGGCCCAATATAAGTTGCGAACAAACACTAGCAGCTGAAATTGTCGCCTTCATTTTGCTTTAGTTTTAGAGCTAAGTGTTACGCCGAGAAAGATCTCTTCACAGTCCACACGAGTCAGTGTAACTGAGTCGGACTCAGTAACTTTTATTATCTTCTTCGTTCCGCAAAATCTATTTTTATTTAATTTCTTGTATTTTTTATCTTTTTCACTCGACTTTTAAAAAGGCATCCGCGCCAGAGCCTATTAATCATTTCATTTTCCGCTTCATCATCTTCTTCGTCGCACAGTCTCTAGAAACCCTAGTTTTTTCTGGAGTAGAGATAGAGATCGAGAGAGGAAGCGGTTTAGTAGAAGATGCCGAGGGAGATTATTACGCTGCAAGTGGGACAATGTGGGAACCAGATCGGGATGGAGTTTTGGAAACAGCTTTGTCTCGAGCACGGGATTAGTAAAGATGGTATTCTCGAGGACTTCGCTACTCAGGTCCTTCTCCTTCTTCTTCTTCCTCTCGCTTTGATTTTAATTTTGTTTCGAACGGAGGCTTTGTGTACTGTGAACTGGATTTTTAGGTGTTTACAAGTCTGATATGTAGCAATCGCTTCGAAATCGGTTCTGGATAGAAATTAATGTTGTATAATCGATGATTGACCACCATAGCGAGTGGAATTTGGCTATTCTTCGTCTTCGTTTTGATCCTCTTTATGTGAATGAAGGATTTGTACGTGTATTGGGGTTTTTTAGGTGTTTTACAGTCTGATGTGTATCAATTGCTTCGAAATCGTTTCTGGATATCCATTTAGTTCATGTAAATTGTTAATCGCGGTAGCAATTTTGTGTGTTGCTCATAGTTTCTGATTTTGCTGGTCATAGAATTCTGATTCCCCTCATTGTTCTTAGTTATTATGATGTTGTTGTGAGTGAATGATATAAGAGTGGCTTTTATGTTTATGCTGTGTGGGTTTAATGATATATAGTTTTTGGAAAATCTGTAGGGAGGTGATAGAAAAGATGTGTTCTTCTATCAAGCGGATGATCAACACTATATACCACGAGCTTTACTGATTGATTTAGAGCCTAGAGTGATTAATGGCATTCAGAATGGAGAATACCGGAATCTTTATAATCATGAGAATATCTTCGTTTCTGATCATGGTGGTGGTGCTGGAAATAACTGGGCTAGTGGATATCACCAGGTTTGTTAAACACTCTCTCCAATGGGAAAAATAATTCTTTAGTCTTCTTCGCTTGTGCATTATATTTCAATGGATTTTTATTATAAGACCAAATGGTTACAGGATATAGATAGGTTGTGAGAAGGGTCAACATAGTATAAATAGAAGTGGTTGGGATCAAAGTTACGGGTCTTGGACCGTTTGGTAGTTGAGAGATTAGGGACTCTGAAGCAAAACCTAGACTGTTTTTGTACCATTGATTCTTGAGTAATAAATAGAGATACGATCTTCGTTCTTATCAGATATCTCATATTTTCTTTCACTTTGCTAAAATTGGACAGGGAAAAGGTGTTGAAGAGGAAATCATGGACATGATTGATCGAGAAGCTGATGGAAGTGATAGTCTTGAAGGATTTGTTCTTTGCCACTCTATTGCTGGAGGAACCGGCTCAGGTTATTTCATTTATCGTCAATCTCTCTATCTTATATTAGCTTAAAATACCTTCCTCTATGGTTGTTTAATCTGCAATACATTTGCTAAACGATAAGTAAATGTTGCAGAACTTGGCATGTAAGATCTCTTAGTTAAAATTCTCAAGCTTACTCACTGCTTCTTGTGATGCAAATGAGTTTTTTTTGTCAATCTCTATTCTATTTTAGCTAAAGATCTTCCTCTATGGGTGTCTAGTATGCAATAGTTTTGCTAAAGGATTTATAATGTTGCGGGTTTTGGCATGTAGACTTTCTTAGTTAACATTCTCAGGCTTATTCACTGCTTCTTGTGATGCAAATGAGTTTTTGGCAATCTCTATTGTATTTTAGATTCAAGACCTTCCTCCATGGGTGTCTAGTCTTCGATAAACTATAACTGATGTTGCGAGATTTTTGGCATGTAGACATTCATAGTTAACATTTCTCAGGTTTATTTGCTACTTCTTGTGATACGAATGAGTTTTCTCTTTTTCTTTTCTCGTGAAGGTATGGGCTCGTATTTATTGGAGACATTAAACGATCGCTACAGCAAGAAGCTAGTTCAAACCTACAGTGTATTCCCCAACCAGATGGAAACAAGCGACGTAGTTGTGCAACCATACAACTCACTCTTAACCCTGAAACGACTCACACTCAACGCTGATTGCGTCGTTGTCCTCGACAACACTGCTTTAAACAGAATCGCTGTCGAACGTCTACATCTCACAAATCCAACCTTCGCTCAAACGAATTCCTTAGTTTCAACTGTCATGTCTGCTAGCACAACAACACTACGTTATCCAGGATACATGAACAACGACTTGGTTGGCTTACTCGCTTCTTTGATTCCAACTCCAAGGTGTCATTTCCTCATGACTGGTTATACACCTTTAACCGTTGAGCGTCAAGTAAGAAGATATTCAATCACCAAAACTATTAATTCTCCAAATATTTATTGATTTTGGTTGCTCTTCGTAAATGCAGGCGAATGTTATACGTAAAACGACTGTGTTAGATGTCATGAGAAGACTTCTACAGACAAAGAATGTAATGGTTTCGTCTTACGCTAGAAACAAAGAAGCTAGTCAAGCCAAGTATATATCGATATTGAATATCATTCAAGGAGAAGTCGATCCCACTCAGGTATATATCAAACTGTTTTTTGCTTCTTTAAGCATAATTACAACATATTGAAGATGAAAATTATGTCTTTGGTTTGATAGGTTCATGAGAGTTTACAGAGGATAAGAGAAAGAAAGCTTGTGAACTTCATTGAATGGGGACCTGCAAGTATACAAGTCGCACTTTCCAAAAAGTCTCCGTATGTTCAAACTGCTCATAGGGTAATAAAAACTTCATTTCTCTCTTTTGTTTCTGATATTAGAAGATTACGATGAAAGACTCTTTACTTTGGTTGATTCTTTGGATGAAAGACTCTTTACTTTGGTTGATTCTTTGGTTAGGTGAGTGGTCTTATGTTAGCGAGTCACACGAGTATACGTCATCTATTCAGCAAATGTTTAAGCCAATACGAGAAACTGAGGAAGAAACAAGCTTTTCTCGATAATTACCGAAAATTCCCAATGTTTGCTGTAAGTTTTTTGTGATTTAACCACTTCAAAAATAATCCTATTTGTTTTTTTGATTAAATAATGTTTTTTGATATATATGGGAACACACAGGACAATGATTTATCGGAGTTTGATGAATCAAGAGACATAATAGAGAGTTTGGTAGATGAATATAAAGCTTGTGAGTCTCCAGATTACATCAAATGGGGAATGGAGGTAATAATATATATATATAAATAAGCTTTATTCGCATCTTATTGTCACATACTTATCGAAGAACTCGTAACGATGATTGTATCTGTGTAGGATCCTGAACAGCTTTTAACGGGTGAAGGAAATGCTTCAGGAGTTGTGGATCCTAAATTAGCGTTTTGAAATGAATAAATTAAGACTTACGAGTAAGTAAATGGTATGATGTTTCGGTTTTTTAAAACTGAGGTTGTTTTTTTAAGGTATCATCATCATTAGGATTTTACTTTTTTATAATTTGGTTTTGGTTTAGAGAATGGTAACGTTAAAAACCTTGGAATAGTGTTTTTATGATGTGTTATGAGAGAGCAAAGGTATCTAGGAATTAAACTATGTGTGCGTTTTCTTGTGATGAATGGATTCTTATCTTCGTTTTGTATCTTTAATGCCTAAATATGACTGTCTGTATAAGTGTGAGGTCTTGACTGTGTGATTAGCAGTCAACTCTAGTTTGACTGATTAAACGACGCCGTGTTTTGAAACAAAACCAAAACCAAAACCAAGTAAGAATAAAAGGTGATAAATGATCGTTATAACTTATATTATTATTTTTTACAACGTTTTAAATGATTTGTGTATTTTTTTTTTTTTTCATTTTATGAAATGTTGCTTTCCAGTTCTTGACCATTATTACTGAGAGATGTGAGGCTAATTAAAATTTATTAGATAATAATTATAATTTAAGAAAGTCATTGAACTTTGTTTGGAAAACAACTTTTTAAGCTAAAAAATAGAAAGCTAGACTCAATTTTCTTCTCAACTGAATTCTCTTATTTTACTTCATATTTATTTATTTTTGTCAACATTTTCTATTATTCTGTAGGCAAAAAAAAAATCAGTATTTCAAAATATGAAGTCCGTGGACCCTTGAGTCGTTCTAGTAGCAGAAAAACATGCTCCTACTAATAATTGAAAAGAATTATTGGATATAATTTCTTAATAGTATTGAATAAATAAACGTACACAATCTTGTTTTGCCTCCAACGAAAGTTATATTATCGTTAATAATGATGTAACAGCTAATTTTGTGTTAATTGTGATCTGTTCACCAATTTTTATAAGTTTTCTGATATGTTTCTCAACAAGTTAAACATCACATAACACACATCTTTAAAGTCTTTAAGCATGCATATGTTTAAAAAAAAAATCCGGATTTGTTATATATGTTTTGTAACAAGTTGACATCACATAACATAACACGTTGAAATGTTTTAGAAGCTAGTGATTAATTATTTAAATACAGAAGCGATTCTTATGTTCTTTTTATGTATGCTAAATTAAAATATTGACTTTGATATATACGGAGTGGGATATGAGATTTTGGACCATGTGGTACGTAGTCAGTTCTTGTTTGACTCATAATACGACGCCGTTCTTGAAACACTACAACATTGACCAACTACAAAATATAACGTGATTATAATGAATACACAACTAATTTTTTCGTTTTTAGAAAACATAGTTAATACTTAATTGTAAATTGTGTTTATAAGATCGAATTTCTTCTAAGCTAAAAAAAGTCTAACTAATTAGATTCATTTTTCTTCTCAATGGAATCTCTTAAATTGTTTTATTTTTTTGTCAACAATTGAATTCTCTTAATTTGCAGACAAATAATAAATCAATTTTCGTATTGATAATAATGTTCAAAATTTAAAAATCGTGGACCCCTGACTGAGTCATTCTAGTTGCAAAAAACATGTTCAAATAATAATTGAGCTAAAATGATTAGTAATTTTCCTTTGCCTAACAAACTATTGTTAATACTTTAACTCATCCAACAACTAATTTTGTTCTTAGAAAAAACATATCATCATTTGTGTACAGCTCAAATCGAACTTTTATAAGTAAACCATGTTTTTCAACAAATTAACATCACATATGACCTAATAAATTAATCATATGCTTAAAGTCAAGGTCAAATCAATGCATGGGATGTCTAAACACCGGATTGCTAAGGGATCTTTTTCTATTTTACTTCATTATATTGCTATATATTTAAATAAAAATGATTCTGAGTTAATTTTGGTTTCCGTCAAAACAATAAAATAGATTTTCTTTATATTAATAGAACAAAAATGGGCATAGCTTGGCTTTATATATACACTCCACCGAAAAACAACAAATTACTCAATTATTTTTCCTTTAATATTATTTTAATAAAAAAGAAGATTGGAGAAAAAGGGAGAAAGAATCTTTTCATCATATGCACATGGCTTGTTTGATCAGTGGTTACGTAAAGAACTATTCATCAAACGAATATATTTTATGGTCCCTAACTACAAACATCTTTTGTTGTTTGATTATTGCCGAGGTTGTTTATACATCATTAATTGCATAAATTTCTATGCGCGCAAGTTTTCAACTATTTTTTTGACTCTACATCTTAATACTTCATATCACACATATTTCTTATAAGCAACTAAGAAAATAGAGAATTCACAACTGCAAAAACAGTCACAAAACAGTTGCTAATTGGTAATTAGCAGTTGTTTTACGACTAAAATATGTAGTTACTAAATATTACGTTGCTAAAATAATCAGTCGCAAAATAATAATTCAACCTTTGCTATTTATTCGCCTATTTATAATGACTTTAGCTAATTAGAGATACATACATACATACCAAAAGAAGCTGACTTTTGCATGCATCCCTATTGCTATAAACTAGTCGTGCCCTAAAATGTTTTATAGCCATTAATTAAAGATCTCAATGGAAATGCACATATGGTGGAATTTAAACTCGGATACCGTTTCATATGTCAAAAATTGGATTCTCAATTAAATTAAAACGAGACATGCTTCCAAAAATTATATAGACATATGTTAAGTCGTTTAAATAGTGGAATCCAACTTTATATACTCAATGTGAGTTGATAAAGAAAAGAAAGCATTCGTTAAATAAATATAGAAAATAATATTCAGCTATTTTAGTTACAAAAGTGGAGTTTAGAAAGTTACATAAATTCGTATATACTTTAATTTTTATCAAATAAAAACGTAATTTAATATCTAATTAGAAAATAGTTAACTAACGATAAAAAGTATTGTATAATATTTTTGTCAACAATAAAAAGATATTTTATTATTAGACTCTTTCTAAAAATATTATACACAATTCTGGACCTTCTATAATTTGACGAAGACTTCTTATTTTTATTTCTTAATATTAAACTCTTTCTAATATACACAATTTGGGACCTTCTATAATTTGACCAATAAGACATCTTATTATTTCTTAAAAAGAAAATGTGTTTGTTCCACTTATATTTTTCTAGAAAACAAAAATATTCCAATTCCAATGTTGACGGACAAAAATGATGAAACGAACCAACGAGGAAATATCAACGAAGAAAAAATCAATAAGTAGAAAACGGCACCTGTCTTTAACTTTATTTACACTACAAACAAAAAAAATCAGTAAATACCGGCTACAGCCGGTAACCGTCGGCCAGTATCACACTATAAAATCGCGTTTTCACATTTCTCCGTCTCATAGGTTTATTCAATCGTCTTCGTCGTCTCTCTCGCCGGAATTTGCTCGCAATCTTCTTTAAATTCTCGCCGGAAAAATCTCGTTTAAGAAAAATCCAGAGATGGCGTTGAGAAAATCTGTTGCCGTTCTCGCTTTCATCGCTTTCGTATTCGCCGTCATTTCTCCTTTCGCCGCCGCTCAATCGCTAGCTCCGGCTCCTTCTCCCACAAGCGACGGTTAGTTTTTTTTTTCCGATTACTGTCTTCTCTTTCCCCAGATCTGAAACCTCGAATTAGATTTCCTCGAATTTCGATTCTCGCAATTTTCATTTCACATTGCTTTCATTCGCCGATCAATGAACTCTTAGATTAGTGTTGAATTTGAAATTGAATTTTTGTGTTTTTGAATAAACAGGAACATCGATTGATCAAGGAATCGCTTATTTGCTAATGATGGTTGCTTTGGTGCTGACGTATCTCATTCATCCTCTAGATGCTTCTTCCTCCTTATGCTTCTTTTGATATCTGTAAATCTGTTTCAGTGAACCAAAAGAAAATAATCCATTTCGCTAATATTTCAAAATTAGAGATATTATTATGAATGTTGTTTTTTTTTTTGAATTTGTCTCTCTTATTTTAAAAGATTTGTTTATTTATTTATTTTTTATGTTTTCTATAAAATTTGTTATATTGCAAACGTCTTCCTTTAGTTTATTACGTTACATATTTGCTATATACAAAACTATGCTTCAATAACATTTGTTGAATTACAACATGCAATTCTTCAAAAAAAAATCATAAGAAATAAAAGTGTGATGCTACGGTTTAGGATAGAGGATTTTCAATATAACAAATTGAAAAAGCGGATTGCTTGGCGTGTAGTGCTACTGTTCAGGATAGAAAATTTTTTTATGTAATTAATGTTCCTCGAATTTGGATCATAAAACCATTTGTATATTAAAAAAGAGTGTGATAAATATAAAAATTGGTAATAATAAAAAAATTTAATTGTAAATTAGTAACAAAAATTACATCTATTTTTGTTTTTGCTTCTCATGTTGCAGTTCATATTATGGAATATATAGGCCTTGTATGGCGGTAACTTTGTTGTTGTTGAAATAAGGCCCATTTACAAGTTCCAAATTACAAGAGATCAATGCATCAATCAAAGTTAAACTCATATTAATCCTCACCTAGATATGAGATATATCAGATTTGGGAGGATATAATTAATCATATAAACAATGTAACATTTCCATGGACAAAAATATACAACAATAAATTTTACTCTCGATCTTCTCGTTTGCCCAAATCTGATTTATAAACAAAAACTGTATAGTAGTTTCTAGATTTTTATCTTCTTTTCTCAACATGATAAACTTCAAAGTTGCAGTTTTTATAAGAACTTTGAACCGTCGCAGCTTTTACATTTTCAGATCCATCTGACCCGCCGTTTCTCTCGTAACTTTTTTTTCAGAGCCAAAGTACAATGAAGAGTACAGTAAAGAAGAGATATTCGACGAGGTAATGCTTGTTTATAATATGATTGACTACCGTTGAGTAATTATATCTCTTCCCCTTGTTTCTTTGTAGTTTCTTGATAATATAGCGTCGAGTTACCTCGATTTGCAAGCCTAAGAGAAGGAATTTCATCAGGAAATGATCGCCTCGTCTGGGGATAATGAGTCGGTGGCTTTCAAATCCTCAAAAACCACCGAAAAAGTTTCGATCGATCCACACTTGCTAGTGAAAATGCTGATGCATCCGGCTGAGTTTAAGAAGTTGTTCCCACCTTTGGTGTCCTCTGCAGAGAAGCTGGGATCTCTAGCTTCCGACCAATATATATATATATATATATACACACTCATGACATACATTTACCTTGTTATTAATTTTTTTTACTACTTGAAATTCATTTATGATCTTTGCAATAATCCGTATGTGATGTTTCTAAATTCAAATTTTTACTATTTGAAATTTATTTATGTTCTTCCTTGCTAACTATGTTTATCATCTTCAACTAAATCACACCTTTCTCTCCATTTTCAGAGTGCAATACTAAGAAAATGTCACTATGCAACCTGCGCAACATCAATACAATGTAGTTTCAAACCATTTTAGCAGTTTAGATTTATATGTGTCATTGGATGATAGACTTAAATTATATATAAAACATAAACAATTTCGACATCAAAAGCAAAACACATAAACATTAGGAAAGATGAGCTTCAAAAAGTATGAGGCATAACAAGACAAAGCAAAGAACATCTATAAAATAGAACTTAAATCAAACACAAATTGTTACAAACCAATCAGTTCTAAAATCAAAATTAAAGAGAAGAAACTTACATAGAATTCTCTTTAGATGAATCATTGGAGCATTTAGGTTGGATCAACAAATCCGTTACTTTCTTGCAAGCATCGATATGGAACATTGTTATCAAAGAGAATTGCATCTTTCTTAGTCTTCTCCAATGGTCTGACTCTACAAAACAAGGTAGATGCAAGATATAGTAGATGAGACTCTAACTAATTTCAATTTTTTGACCCAAAAATTCATCAAAATAAACTATATTAGGTAACCAAAACAAGAAATGACATGCCAATTTAGGGAGGAAAATTCAAATTGTAGAGCAGCATAGAACGAATCCCTTATAACTAGTTTTAACTTTTTGAACTATATGATTGATAATTTTCCGTTTGTTTTTGAGATTTTTGAATTATCAAACTCAAATATATAAAACTAAACTAAAGATCAATTAACTAGTATGATTATTTTATCGATAATCATTGTCTAATCCTATTCACTTGAAAACAAATTAACGAACCAAGAAGAAAAGAAAACTGTGAGTGAATTCGCTTTCTCATTAATTTTACATTAGTTTAATGTGCCTCTTAGTCTTAACTTAGCTATGTTTGTTAGACTTAGGCTTTCGATTTTTGTGTTTAGTGGCCTATAATGTAACCAATTCGGCATTGAGTGAACAAAAAGTATGAGAAAGGTGATCTTATAGTAGTGAAGCTTACATAGGATACAAGACAACAACCATCTATAAAATGGTTTTTATTTTATTTTAAGTAATACATATATAGTTACTTTGTATTGTCTCTCTCATAAGCATCACTTTTACGAAAGCTTTTGACTTAGTCGCTGTCGCTGCCGCTTCCACTCTCATTGCCACTGCCACAACCACCCTTGTTATTCTTCCTATGTTTCCTCTCTCCGTTCTTGTAGTGTTGTCCCACGAACTTCCCTAGAAATGTTCCGTGGCCGTTCTGACCCTTGTGGCCATCAACAAATCCACCGTGGTTATGGTGGTTCACAGCTGGTTTATGCACATGTCCTGGATAAGTATGGCCATCAACGAATCCACCGTGGTTGTGGTGGTTCACAGTTGGCTTATGCACATGTCCTGGACAAGTTTGGCCATCAACGAATCCACCGTGTGCATGGTGGTCAATGAATCCACCATGACTATGGTGGTTCACAGTTGGCTTATGCACATGTCCTGGATAAGTTTGGCCATCAACGAATCCACCGTGTGCATGGTGATCAATTAATCCACCATGGCTATGGTGGTTCACAGTTGGCTTATGCACATGTCCTGGATAAGTCTGGCCATCAACAAATCCACCGTGGCTATGGGTCTGGGTTTGGCCACAACTCTGGTGGTTGTGAGCTTTAGCCACATCGTAACAGTCTTTGTCGTGGGTTTTGTAGCACTGCATTGTGGTAAAGTAAAGGTTAGTTTTTTGTGTTTGTATTTGTTGTGTTTGTGTGTGTTTTTGGATTAAGTTTTAGAGGTCTATATATAGTGTGAGATTTTTATGAAAGGATATTCTCATTTTCACAAAATAAAATATTTTATCCTCTCCATTTTGTTAGTGCTTTGTCTTTTATTCTGTTCTTAGTTTTAAAGTTATTCTAAAATATATTGAATCGAATTCGAATGGCATTTTCTTTTTGTTTCACCCTATTTGGATGTCTATTCAGAATTGGTTCTCAATTATAATTGTCCAAAGATTCAGATTATTTGATTCACATATTGATCTTATTGCGATCTAGAAATTGTAGAAACTGTTACAAATTATCCGCAGCTTCTTCTATATTCGTAAGTATTATGCTAAAAATTTTTCAAATTAATTTGGTCTATTTTACCCTTTTTTTTAGAATAATAGAAGTAGTTGCTAATTGATATGCTTTGCATGGGAAACGCGTGATTCATGAGGCACTTCGATTCTATAATGCATTCTGACGTAAGAGTAAGACATCATTTATATGGGCCTTTAATAGGCATGTTTTCATCATTCCATGCGCTGTAACCCAGCCCATCTGGAAACACAGCAAAGTAAAACAAAACAATTTAAAGCAGCCCAGTCTAAAGACTAACTAAAAACAATTTACCCAGATAGATATTTTAAATATAACTTTAATATTAAAAACTAGTTCGTATGTAAAACTATTAACAAATAATTAGTTATAGAGAAATAAAAAGATTTATACTTCAATAAGAATTGAAAAGAACAACCTAACAAGTTTATGCTTCTAAGTCTTTTATTATTGACTCAATACATGATTAGAGAGTGACATATGCTTTATTCCATATATTTCGATCCTTCTTTTTGACCTAAGAAAAACAAGAGGGTTGAAATTAACTGTACGGATTTTTGTAAAGCAGTCTTGAGGTGGTTTGAAAGATCTTATTGGGGCCAATCCCCAATTGGAGATTAGATTTGTGGAGAGTAGCCAACTTGTTTCACCTCTCAGTCTCTTTAGGGCCACTCTATGACCAAAACGTGTTCACTATATGGACTTAGATTTGTGGAGAGTGACCAACTTGTTTCACCTCTTAATATTTATTCCATAGGAGTGTTAGTGGTGTTTGTATTTTTAGATAGTTTAGTTAGGAGTGCTTACTTTTGTATGTTCTTATCAACTAAACTGATAATCAGAACATGTAGTATAATTGGTTTGTATTGGTTTATTCCATAGGAGTCTTAGTGATTTGAATGGTTAATTTTTCTTGTTTCCAAAACACTCAAATTTTGGATTCAAATACATGCGGCGGAGAAGTAATTAAATTAAACTCGTTTAATCTTAATCCGATGAAGTTATAAACTGAGATCTGGAACTTTTTGATTTAAAAAAATATGAAAAGATAATTATTTCGACTTAGAAATATACATATATTTTTAGTCAAATGAAACTATCCTAAACACAAAAAAAAACTTAATTCTATTTTTAAAATCATATCATTTCCATTCGTTTAAAATTAGGTGTATTGGTTTATCTATAGTTTGCACACCTCTCTTTCAAACTCTTTAAAAAGTTTGAAATTGGAACAAAATATCCATAAATTTGAGCTGAAAAGCAAATATCCATAATTGGCTTAAATTTCAAATTTCTTTTAAGTAATATTCTTTTTTTATTTCTTGAAATTTGTTCCTTTATTTCATATATGGTCGGTCCAAGATGCAGGCATTAAATGCTCCAATGCTTTACATGTATGTTTTGGTGTTGCAAGTTGGTTCTCAGAATGTGAATCTCTAGGTTTTTGTTTCTCCTGCATATTCTTTGGGATTCCACAAGACTCTTGAATCAATCTTAATCATGTTCATCGACTCTAACCAAATTTTTTTTTAATGAATTTGCAGTTTCTTTTTGTTTGCCAACAAATCATGAGTTCTAAAGTTTATAGCATATTCGATTTTCAATTTCATTGCCAAAAAAAAACTCTATATTAAATTTACTATGGATATTATCTTTAATTTTATTTAATAAAGTTTCAAATAAAAAATCAGATAATAGCACGTAGAGATCGTATACCACGGGTGTTGGGAGTAAGATCTTAAGACTGCTTCACTTGTATAAATAACAGTTGATTCTTAATTATTTTGTTTCACGAGACTAATAAATTTTAAAGTATTTTTTTAAAAAAAATTTCTTTATACAATATTCTAGTGCTTTTCGTTGAACTAAAAATGATCAAAATGGCCATGACCATGGACCCATTTGGATGGAACATAGTACAAAACAGAAAACATCCATTTAATTAAAAGACAAAAATCACTTTAATTGTCCTTAAGAAATTGATATATACCAAACTTCATTGTCTAATTCTTCACGTAGGCCTCGACTAAGTTTTTGATAGAATAATGTAAATGTATTTATATATTTGTACCTAATATATAAAAAGGAAAATAAAGTAGAAGTCCTTGGTTTATCTTTTATGGTGAATTTGAAAAACGTGAAGGATGTTTTTAATGAGTGGTAGGGCTAATATAAGGCTTCAATGGTTTAGTTCTTCACATGAATGAACTTTTTTACTTAAGTGGAAAACAACAGAAGACACGAGAACATGTCTCTTGTTGATACCTTGAATCTTCACTTCACACCACACGGTCCACACCCACTCAAATCGATAAGAGAAGATAAATCATATAATATAAGAAAATATTCGTTTTTCTTTTCATTTAACCAAGTCCAATTGGATTAACCGGTTAGAAGAGTAAGTAGTACCAAATTGGATTTAAGTCTTAACTGTTTCATCTAAAGAAAATATCTTACTTTTGTTGACATGCTGCAAATATATTATCAAGAGCTAATCTAAATTAAATTATAGTATAAGATGTATAAAGAAGTAGGCTTAAAAGTATTTTTTTTTTTAAAAACATGGTCAAATATAAATTTGAATCTAACTAGAAAAAAATTTAAAAAATTTCGCTACAATTGTATGTCTTTTTTCTTTCACGATCGTCATCGTAATGGTTGATATACAACACCATACGTCAATTTTGAAGAGTAAAGAGGAAAGCTAATTTAATTTATTTATAAAAAAAAAAGGTGAAAACTGATTTACGACATCATAAGTTAATTTTGAAAAGTATAGGTGAAAGCTAGTAAGTTGTAAAATTTTGCATTCAATTTCTCTAATTTCACAAGTTGAAAGATAACATTAAGAAGTAAGAAGATAATAATTGGATTTAAATACAAATTTTTTTGTAAGATTTCTCTGCATGCATAATCTAATAGTGGTTTGTTATATTAACATTGACATAAGAAAGATAAAACACCATATACCACCAAATATCTAGTTTGTTAATTGATTCTAATTTTACCTTCAGCCGTTCATTTGATGAACCAATTTTATCATTAGGACAAATGATTTTCACTTTCACTTTTTTTTGTTTTTCACATCTTTTATATAATAAAGGTTAATTCATCCACAATAACTATAATATTGAATACAATAAATTACTGATTTGCACAAATCATACACAGTCATAATTTCAAAACCATTCTCTAGTAAACAAAATCAATAACCACAATATTGTCTTCATGAACATCACAATATTAAAATAGTAATATGTGTATATGCATAACTCATTATCATTTTTCCACTTTTAACCAGCAAACTATTATTATTCATAACATCCAATTAGATAACCTCAAGTTTGATTTTGGTGTATAGTGAAAACTCATTAAAACCACTATTTACATGTTATACCATTTTTTTTTTTATAATAAAAATAGAAATCACGAAAGGATGATATTTAGAAATATGATCTAATCATATTATTTCACACGATAATAATATCAAATTATGTTTTTTTTTTTTTTTGCAATATTATAACACTTACATTTAATATATGACAGACACAATTATATAAAAGGTCAATTCAATTTGAATTTATCTTTTGAATAGAGAGTTTTTAACACTTGTTATTTGTTACGTAATTCTATCAAAGGTTATTAAAAAGAAAATTAGGATAATTTCATCATGAAATCTTAGCTATGTAAAAAACACTAAATCATGTGATATTTGTCTTAATAGTTTTTTTACAATGATGAATCAGGTGATCCCGTAAGTTGTTAAGAAATTTTGCAAGAAAAGTGCTAATGATCTTAATCTATTGGTTCGATTTCAAAAGCATACTGTTAAAAAATTATAGTTAGACTAGACATATTTCATAATCATAGTATTTATACAATAATTAAATCACAACCCTTCTTTTGCAATACTATAAAATGTCGTATAAAATGTTAACTAAAATTAAATTTGTATATATATATATATACTATACAACAGAAAATTTGTATAAAAACGTCAATTTAATTTGAATTTCTATTTTGGATAAAACCTTTTTTTTTATCAGAAGACTTGTCATTTTCACATAATTATAGTAGAAGATTCAAAGCAAATAATAGGGAAACAAAGAGATTTACAATATTAGATTCATTACACATATATATACTGCTTCCTTGCGTTGAGACAGAAGAAATTGTTGTCTAACTCTAAACATTTATCTCCGCTAATTATATTTTACCCACAAAATTTAATTTAAATAAAGTTCTATTTTAGCGCTTCATCTGATCTGAACCGTCCACGTCAAAAGCTAAACTGACGGTCAAGATGCATCCACGTCATTATCTTCGTCACCAAAAGTCTCAAGAACCAGAAAAATCCGAGAGACATAGATTTTTATCCAACTCGAAGAAATTTTCCACATCCCATGAAGACGAATCGAAATCTTCCATCAAATCAAACGAGAAATCCTCTGATTCGTTTTCTTCTTTCGGAATCGGAAAATGAATCGCTGCGTTTGGTGACGGTGGTGGCTGGCTTTCGAATTCGTCGAGAAACAAAGGCTCAGGGGCAATTTCGGAATCCCAGAAACATTCGCCGGCGAGAGACAAATCTTCCGGAAACAAACTCGCCGATGATGATAGCTCGATTGGTTCGATCTCCAGCTCTGTTCTATTATACTCTGTTTCTTCGTTGAATCGGAGAACAGAAGTCGGTGAACGGAGACTCTGCCGCGAATAATTCCCGGAATCGCAACCTGAAACCATTTCGAGATCGATAACCGGCTTCGTCTCCGTCGTTGTCTCCGGTGACGGCGGAGGAGGCGGAGTTAGAAAATTAGTCTGAGCTTTATGTCCTTTAAGTTGAATCGCAGCACGATCATAAACCAAAGCAGCTTCTTCCGCCGTAACAAAAGTTCCAAGCCAAATCCGACTTCGTTTCATCGGATCTCTAATCTCCGCCGCGAATTTCCCCCACTTTCTCTGTCTCACACCTCTGTACTTCTTCGTCGGCTTCACCGATGACGCCACGTCATCATCACCACCATCAAATCTAATCTCTTCTACATACCGTTTCACTGAAACGACGTCGTCGTCGCTTGATGAGTCAGTAGCGAAAGGATCAGTAACGGTGATTCGCACCACTCTTGGAGAGCCGTTGGATGGTTTAGCTGGCACGGATTTGACCGTACGATGCTCTGTGAACTTCACTCTTCTTGTTCTTCTCTCCATTTCCGAGAGAAAGCTTTTTTCTTCTTTCACTGTTTTGAGTTTGCAGAGAGAAGAGAAGAGTCAAAAGAGTAAAGAAGAATCGCCGTTTCTTAGGAACATCCTTTCTTAAATATAAAGTCAAGAATATTTATTACTGTTTAACTTAACGGTAATAGTCTTAGGAATTTCGGTTCGGTTTTTTTATTCGGTTAATAAAAATTGGTGTCCAATTGACCAACTTTTATTTCGGTTTTTCGGTTATTGAAAAATTTGGTTAACGAGTAGAATCAAAACTTTCTTTTAATTTGGTGAAAAATTGAATATATAGCTTACCGAACGGCATGTTATTCGGGTTATTTAGCAGACCGAAAATTACATTGGACTTAGTAAACCGGATAATCCGGGGAGAATTTAATGAGGGTTGGTTAAGTCGGTTCATGGCGGCCAATAAGGATTCAAAACGGCTTTCCGCATCTCAGATTAAGACGTTAGATTTCTGACACGTGTTAGTTACCGTACCGAAAGTTGAGCCGATTGTCCTATTCTATATATAGCTTGGTCTCCAAGCAATTTTTACCCTCCCCACGCGCATTCTAATGTTCGTGTGTTTCACGCGTCACTGAAATGGGACCCTTTTGGTCACGAGTATGTTATTTTGGTGCATTGACCCACACCCATAGGAGATTAATTAACATTAAGTTTAATGGGGAATGAATCTAATGATGTGTTTAAAAAGAGTGATATAATTATATATTATATAATCTCGTGTTAATTTTGAAAATGTGTTATTTTTATTTAGGATAATAATGATGTGTTTGCTTGGGGACCAAGTGATGGCTTCCCTTTGATATTTATTGTCTTTTTTTTTATCATAAATTTTTAGTAAGAGAAACAGACAAAAAGCAAATAAAATTAGCTTTCCATAATATTTGGTTGAACTTTGACTAGAATTGGTCGGATCATAAAATAATTTTAAAATAAGCAAATTTAACACTCCTTCTCTTCTAAGTAGATTGATTTTTTACTTTTTTTTTGTCGTGATTGATTTTTTACTATACTTACTATCTTCGCCACTAGACTTACTATATTCTATACAATGTTGTAACGCGGACCAAGCTATACAATCCCATGCTTACGGTCTTGTTTTGTATGAATATTTTATCGGCCCCTCATTTGCTAATAACTTTTCTTAGTGTAGTTTTAAATCTATGAATTTTTTCTCTCAAAAGATTGAATTTCGACCTTCTAAATTTTCTGTTTTTGACGTAGTTTTTCCCTCGACTTTAAAGTGTCAAATTTTTTTTCTAGCATTCAATCCTCTAAATCCCAACCACGTCTCTGCTACACCATATAATAATTCAACAACATTTAGCCAAAACATGTGTAGAACCACGAAAAAACTTATGCTTAGGCTTAAAACTGGTTAGATAACCATATATTTTGCAACATATATACGTCTTAGAATGATGTTAATCCTCTTCTGAACACAAAAACCTCCAAAAGACTCATTATAAAAATATGGTTTGGAATACAAGGAATTAGCTGGATAAGACACTTGGAAAACAGAGGGACAAGTGGTGAGAATCAAACCCGGATGATCAGAGCTGAGAATATTGTAGAGGTTATGGATATTGTTCGAAGAGTCGGAGACGAATTACTGTGGAGAAACATACTTGGTTTGGACATATCGGCCAAATGGTGCTCGATTTGTGAGACTAGAGGCACTAAGAGGAGACGAAGGTTTAAACGTCTTTTCAATCAGCTTCTGTAAGATAAGATAATCTTCGAGAATGCGATGAGAAACTGTGGTGGATTTTCTATGTATTACACTTTCTCATTGTGAAGATAAGTCAACTTGAAGTAAGATAACGGCAACCGAAGCTGAAGAACAAAGAGAACGAACATACGAAGAAGAGAATTTGGCTTGCAGTTTAGAGGAAGCATAAGAAGTCAAGATCGTTAGCGAACATAACCAATCGATCAAAGATAATGAAGAGAAAAGGAAGTAGAAGAGTCTCGAGATCGAGAACGAGAAAGAAATATTTTGTTTAATTAATGTTTTGATACCATCAAAACAATCTAAGTTTACTTCCGTCAGCCACAATCTAAGTTTAATTTCATATGAACTTTTGTAGTCTTCAATTAACTACATAAATTGATGTTTAACTTAACTAAATTACCCACCTATGAAAATGCTTATAATTTAACAAAATCCGTTAAACCCAAAAGTTTTATGTTAACCAAACCGGACTTGACTCAGATCTATAACCCGACTCCTTAACCCATAGGACCACGAGTCTGTCTTGAATTTTCTAACAGAGTTTGGGTCCCAATAGGGTTTATAGTACACTATATTACATTGACATTCGTTAAGACTTAGGACCATAGTTGTAGTAACCATAGTTGTAGTAGGTACTAGGTGTCTTGAATGGTCTAATCCCGTTTTTTTTTGCTTTTTTTAATATATAGAAAAAAAACTGATTAAGTATTTCATCATCTCCTTCGTCACGAGCCCGTCAGTTTCATATACGTCACTTAAATTTGCATTTCATTTTCTCTAGTGCACACGTAAATCCCCGACACGTCGATGCCATTCATTATATCAAATGATAATAAATAATCAGAGTCAACAGAAAAATAAAAACATAAATCTTACATCAACGTAGCTCTCTCTACACTTAAACGAATAAAACTCGATATTATAATAGAATCTTGATTCTTTTTCTTGGCTAGGATTCATCGCCGGACGTTTCCACAATTCCATTAGTACCTCCAAAAATTTGTATGTGATATCGATTTGGTTTGTTTTGGTTCTCGGTTTAGTTTTTGTTTTGGATGTCTTTGAAGATTCATTCTTCACTAGAACTGCCTTGGTGAAGCAGAGGATTGGATTCGATGCTCTTGATTCTTGTTTCTGCTTGATTTTGTTACACATTGTAGGATTCTTTGGAAACAAACCGAACCTATATATCAAATGATGTATTTATCTAAATATATGGAAACAAAATATGTTCGTTGTTATTTTTTTTCATGTTTTCTTAGCCAAAATAATGTATCTTAGTAGTTTTTTCTTTGTTTCAAAATACTTCAAATTTTGATGCAAATTTTATCATTGACTCCTAACTAAAATCAATAAACTATAATTTTAATTTCAAGATTCATTAGTTTTTGCAAGAACTTAATGTGTTGTCTACTATGCGTAAAACTAAGTAAAAAATTAAAACCAAAAAGTCTAAAATTGAACCAAAAGTCAAAAGATTGAACAAAGCTCAATGCCTTTTTTGTCACTACATCGCCAAACCGGAAATAACCGGATCATAAACTTCTCTACTTAGAAAATGAGATTAAAAATAAAAACATAAAACATAAATTCAAGTTTTTTTTTGCTCTTCCAATGTTTTTGCAGTACAAAAAAACTGCATCAACTTTGGATTTCCACAAAATAAAAAAGATTCAGAAATAACATTTCAGAATCCTTTGCTTTGTAACTCAAGTTGATCAAAGCAGAAACTGGACTTAACCGCGGTTAACATAAGCCGACCGGTCCATTCTTCTCCCGGTTTCAATGTGATCGGTCTCTCAACCGCTGCACCATCTACACAAATCATGGTTTTGTATTCTTCGTCTCCGAAATCGGACATTGCTTTCGATTTCTTCTCCCATGGATTCCATACCACTGCGAACACCATTCACCACAATCATATCATTAATGAATCATACCAAACGAAACCGGATTACAAATGTTTCAATTTTCACAAAATAAAATAAACCGAACCTAAACCAAACAATAAACCGGATTGTTCTAAATTCTTACCGGTATCCGGAAGTCCGTCTTTTCCGATAACATAAGTTCTTTTCCGTTCATGATCAAGAACCGCTACAACTTTAGGCGATCTAAGGTAAGTCCGGTCCATCTAAACCAAAAGCAACATATCTTATTGTTAGAATAGAGATGATTCAATAAAAGTAAATAAACAACCGAAAATACTTATATTTTTACCTCGGATTCAAAGGTTATTGCGTCGCCTTGTTCAGTTAAAAGCTCTTTTTTACAAAGGTTATCCAAATAATCCAATGTCTCTAACCCTTCAACTCTCACTTCACTATTAAAACACACACAAAAAAAAAAAAAACCTATTAACACAAAATCAAAAACACATAATAATAATCAATTTCTTTAATTACCTTATGTCTGAAACAGAGAGATAAGTATGATATGCAAATGAGAAGCTAAATGGCTTCCCATTAACGTTTCGAACGCGAGAAACCAACGATAAGTCGCCATCGGAAGCAAGCGTAACACGAAGACGAAACTCGAAACTGCAAGTGAATCACATTTTAGAAACAAAAAAATTATGAAAAAAACAAAGTGATTATATTTTGTTTATATACCTATGAGGCCATTGTTTAAAATCTTCTTCTGATGATTTTAGTAGAAGATCGACGAAAGATTTTCCAATGGATTCGTTTGAGTTAAGTGGAGGTGGATTTTCATCGATTACCCAAATCTTGTTTCTTGCAAATCCATGTTGATCCAATAATCCACAATCTCCAAACTTCAAAACACACGCACAATAAACAAGTGTTCGATTACACACTAACCAAACCAAACCAAACGATATTCGATCTGAACCAAAATTGGTTCAACCGAAATTAATCATATAATCATTTACCTGAGGATAACAAATCTGAATCCCTCCACGCATTGATTTTGGGTGTTTGAATATAGCCTTAAACAATTTAACAGCAAAAATAAATATCATATTTTCACTTTATTAAAACAAATGTTAATTTCTTCACTATTATTTTAGGGTTTTAAAATCTCAATTTACCTTATTGCTAGTGAAAAGAAGCTCTTCACCTAATTCATTCCTCCATGAAATCACTTGTCCTCCATGTAAACTAATCTGTAAAAACACAAATCAAAAACCCACAACACAAAATCGATTCAAACATTGATTTAAAGCTCAAATCTGGAAACATAACACAAAATCGATTAAAAACAACAGAAATTTAAGAAAAAAATACTTACTTTAGCAGAAGCTCCATGTGGGTTTCTGAGAATGATTTGGTCAATGCCATTCCAATCTTTGATTATTTCTTTTGCTGCTTTATTATTATCCCACACTGTTGCATAATGACCCATTTTTTTTGAATTTTTTTCAAGAAAAACAAATTTTGAATCTCAAGACAAGTTCTGTAAAATTTTCACAGTGAACCAAAAAAAAACGACAAAAAGGCTTTTTATTTTCTCACAAAAATCTCATGACCATGACTTCACTAGATCTGAAAGAAGAAACACACAATTTATAAGTTGAAAGAAAAAAACAAATAAAAAAAGAGAAGAAAGAGAAAATGAAGAAAACACTTGTCGATAAAAAGAGCAAAACACCTATCTTGAAATCTTTGATTCTTAGTTAATTATAAGAAGATAAAATATAATTTTATAAACCACAGATTAAAAAGATATTCAACGTTTAGCTTTAAATGGAAAAGAAAAAAAATTTGGAATCTAATGAATTTTAAGAAAAAAATAAGTTTGGTGAAATAAATTTTGAGAATTTTTGGGTTTAGTGATTTTGATTGATGTTACGATGAATTTATTGAAATTCTTTTGTTGGGAGGAGACTACGTGCATTGATTCAGATAGACATGGAGGAAACAAGTACTGAACTTTCTTGCAAGGTACAGAAGAATTTTTTTTTAAACTGTGATTTATTAATTATTTAATTAATTGTTATTAGTATTTTTTATAATTGTTTTGGTTAATGTTACAACCTGTCATTAATTAAATAAGAGATAAAGACATAATTTGAGGTTAGAGGAGAAGAATGATGACCATAATTAGTGGACTAGATTCCTTGGTGCACGAGGAAACTCTGATTAAAAAGAAAAAAACTATTCAACTTTCTAATGTATCATTTTATTTGTTTCTATATAAATTTATTATCTGGTCATGTATTCATATTTAATAGCTTGATTTTTTGAATATAAAGAAGAAAAAATTAATTTCCTTAATTTACAATAAATCAATATAAAATTTTATATACTAAATAAAAAATATTTATCCACTTATTTTTAAATGGTACTTATAAATGTAAATAAGTTTTTTTTTATCGCATATGAAATTAAAATAATATGAATTTTGCGTGGAATTTAGAAAATGTAACTTTATATTTACAAAATAACAAATGACAAAAATCGTAAATAATTTGATTCATTTACGAAATATATTTCTTTTTAATAAAAATTACATGGATTTTACGATGGTTGTTTGTAATGCATTTAGAAAATATATAGTAGGTAGTTTCATATACTTATTTAAAAAACGACAAATGACAAAAATCGTAAATAAGTTGATTTATTTACGAGATATTTATTTTTTTAATAACAATTACATGGATTTCACGTTGGTTTTTTGTAACGCATTTAGAAAATATATATTATGTAGTTTAATATTCTTATTTACAAAAACGACAAATGACAAAAATCGTAAGTAAATTGATTCATTTATCAGGTTTGTTTTTCTTTAGTAACAACCACATAAATTATACGCTGGTTTTTGTAACGCATTTAGAAAATATATACTAAATAGTTACATATTCTTATTTACAAAAACGACAAATGACAAAAATCGTAAATAAGTTGATTCATTTAGAAAATATATATTAAGTAGTTTTATATTCTTATTTACAAAAACGACAATTGACAAAAATTGTAAATAAAATGATTTATTTATCAGGTTTGTTTTTCTTTGGTAACAACCACATGTTGGTTTTTGTAACGCATTTAGAAAATATATACTAAGTAGTTACATATTTTTATCTAAAAAACGATAAATGACAAAAATCATAAATAAATTGATTCATTTATCATATTTATTTTTCTTTAATAAGAACTAATAAGAACCACATGAATTTCTCATTAATTTTTGTAATGCATTTAGAAAATATATACTAACTAATAACTAATTACATATTTTTAGTTTATATTTTTTTCTAATAAATAACTCCAACCTTAAAACTCATCATTAAAAATTTCGTACCTTAAAACTCGACAACACAAAAAATCATTTGTATAAATTTCATGTAAAATTGTAACACCACAATCTATGTTACTATAATATCAATGATTGTCTGATAAAGAAAGAATTGTGAACAGTAGATACTAATATTTGTGACTACGTACCACGTGTACGGTATATGACAAAACGGTCAATTTTATTTTGAAATTTTTTGAATCATATTATTGGGGAAACTTAAAATAATCCAACCTCGAACATAACACATGGCTTAAATTGAAAGTTAGGTTTGTATTATAATCCGAGTCTCTATTCAAATGGAGACGACATAGTTATGAATTTTCTGATAGACGAATAATTTATAGAAAAAAAGAAAATAAAACATGTTAAATTTCATATAAATTGATTATTGAAACGAAGGCTTTAGAACATGACTTGTGATACCACTGGTTTACTAATTTTGTTATTCTGGTCTTAGGCCCATGGGAAATCTAGTTTAATCGAACGGGCTTAATCTCTTAAAATGTTAAAAGCCCGTGTTATCAAGTATCTCAAAGGGAATAATACTAAGTGTGATCGGCTTGTCTAAGTGTCTTTTGCCTCATTAAGTTTGTTGTGGAAGAGCATGTATATTGGGGTTCTAAAGGATTTTGGAATCCTAATAAAGAAATTAATAGAAAAATCATGGATCCAACGGAACAGTTAAGAACCAATCCTTAAAATTCTTATATAAGGATCGGTTCTTAACTGTTTATGTTGATGTGATGGCGCGCGATTGGTTGGTTTTTTTAAAAAAAATTTTCGACACCAATATACATACTTTAAGAGTATAGTATTAACTTTCTTCAATTAGAAGATAAAGGGATTTGAAGTATGAAGACAGAACAAAAATATGGTTTGTGAATAAAATTACCTTAATTTATCTTGTGTTATAATAATACATTAAAAAACCATTGTACTATTTTCTCTTCAATTATAATTTCATAATAATTTTAAAAAAAAAACGCATAAACAACCAACGTTTTTCGTTCTTCTAGAAAAGTCGAATACCGTTCTACGGCACTTGCCACATATGGACCCTTGGATTTAGGCATTTTACTTCCCTTCGAAATTGATCATTCATGTCTAATGTCATTGTTTTGTATTAGTCAAGCCATCATTCACATTGTTGCTAGTCCAGTATTCTACATACAAACTAAGTATATGAAAACTTGTTGCAATTTTATTCCAGAAGAAATTTATCATGATGACTTTGAAATGCATTATGTCTCCACCCTTTGATCATATTGTGGACATATTTATGAGACCTAAAAAGTTTCGTTTATTTGAAGATAAGTTGGACATCCAGAATATACATTATGGTCCAACTTAAGATTTATATATAGTTTTTTTTGATAATTCAGGGAAATTCTAAACCTAAACAGGTTCTGATTAATTTCTTGGGAGGTGCACTCCACGGATAGACTTTCTCTTCAGGTATGCAAATGGGCCGAAAACAACGGTTCATATCCGTATAGGTGTCCAAAGCAATGTATTTTAGTTTCGCATAATATTTGAAACGTGTTACGTCTCAATCACGTCTCCTTACCACTTGACCACAAGACCCACAACAATTTCCATATAGTTGAGCATAACAAAAAAGTTTCTAAGACACGAACGAACTATTTCTCTAAAACTAACATAATTTTTCACTATTTACGAAAAAACAATCAAATATGAAATAAACATTCTAAGTGTCATGAATCATACATATTCATCAAAACTATAAATTCTTATAGATTATGTTTTATTTAGTAATGACAATAGAATTTACATCTACAATAACTTGAACCTTTTCGGATCTTGTCATCACAAATACATCTATTAGGTCTTTCTTTTAACAGTTCACCGCAATATTTTTGGCTGTATCTGCTGCAATTTCCTGGTAATTTCGCGAACTTTTCACACACCTTTGGTGGCACCTTGTTTTGCTCAGCTTCCACATCTAGTATATATATCACATCAACCATGAAAAAGTTTCAATTGTATATTAAAATTTTTTAGATAAACAATCCAATAAGAAAAAAATGTTACTATTAAAACTATACACTAAAACTTTCTTTTTTTGAATTATTAATCGTAAAACCATTTTTTCGTGATTAGTAATAATAAATGTTATTAAGTTTTCGAATAACCAAGAAAAATGATCGTTGATAAATTACCTTGAAAGTGACTGAAAACAAGAAATATGAAAATATAAGAAACCGTGAACCAAGTAACCGACTTCATCACTTGAAAAATATTGAAGAACAATTACTTCTTTGTCTAGTTGTTGTAACATTTGTAAAATAACTATATATGCAGTACACTCTAAATAGTCCTATTAAATTAGACAAACAAGAAACGGCCATTTGATTTTTAAAAATCTATTCTTAGGAAAATTCGTTTGTTTTCATATTTTTCTGCATTAGTTATGGATATTTAAAAAATAATAGTTGAATAAGTCAAACTAAACTGAAATTTTTTTATACTCTTTACTATTTAAATGAAAACCATTCGGTTGATATGAAAACCTTTGTTTACAAATTGAGGAAGAATATGACGTGGTCAATCTCCAAGAAGACCAAGTCACTTGTTTCAAAAGTTTTAACTATTTTCTCCGAGTTTTCATTGAATAGTGGAAATGTGTTTTCCTTAATTAGTAAATGTGTTTCTTTCTCCACGTTTCACGTAGTTGTTAGTTTAATCGTGTTTTTAGCTTTCGCATTAACAAAGTTTAAGTGGAAAGAAGAGGAAAAATAATTGTAGTTAACTTATTCTAAAAGTCTTTAGAACCTAACAAATCTCTTCATCGACTTGCATTCAGAGATTGTCGCCGTTTTCGTTTCGCCATCATCTTCACCGTTCCGTCTCAAGTTCATCTAGCTTGAGCTGTCGCTGCTTCCAATCCTGAAACAGAACATGGTCAAAGAGTCTAGTGGTCTATACTGAGGCAAGTGCTTGCTTTTACGTACCTCTTCGATTTGCGCAGCCTCTCCTGGAACTTTGTAACAGATAAGAGCAGCTGAGGAAATGAATGATGTCAACGAAACAATGAAATTATAAAATAAAACTAAAAAAGTAAGTATCTCATCATACCAAGACCAATCCCACTTCTAAGTGCATTACAAGTTTTCAAATATATTAAAAAATATTAAAAATTCTATTTTAATATTTTATTAATACACTAAACAATTTTCTTATCAATTAATACATTAAACAACAAGATTAAAATTGGATTTTGTTCAATTTTTACATTGAAATCTTATAATGATATTTTTTTTAACAAAAACTTAGACTAGAATAACACCCTTTCAAAAACAGAAGAAATACCATTTTTTATACGCAAGAATGAAAAATTACGAGATTGGTGATAGCAAAGTGATTTCCCTCAGCGATTATACTGTAGGGAGAAAGAGGCCATTATAATCGATCGACCAACAAAAACAAGCACACACGGTCAATTTCTATCACATGCATGCAGTCCCGGCCCTAACAATCTGACAGTCCTAGTCCTAGGGCGAAATAACCAAAAAGAACCTCTAAATACAAACTATTATGAAAGAAAAGAAAAACATATAGACTTCGAGCTTCCAAATTATTCAGAACTCCTCTCCATCAGACTTGTTGAACCTGAGACAAAACAAAATCCAATAATTATTTCTAAATATTAGTTTAACGTAATCTCTTTACTTTTTTGTAATTACTATTTAAATGGAAACCGTTCGGTTTATTGACTCTACAAATCGAGGAAGAATATGATCACGTGGTCAATCTCCAAGAAGACCAAGTCACTTGTTTTCAAGAGTTTTAACTAATATTTTCTTCGTCTTTTCATTAAACAGTGGAAATGTGTTTTCCTTAATTAGTAAATGTGTTTCGTTGCCCACGTTTCACGTAATTTTAGTTAGTTTGTTCTCTTTTAGGTTTTGCATTTACTATATAAACATCAACAAAGTTAAAGTGGAAAGGAAAGTAAAAAAAATTGTAGTTCATCGACTTAAAATTCAGAGATCGTCTCCGTTAACGTTACGTCATCATCTTCACCGTTCGAACTATCGTCACCGTCGTTTCCACTTTTTCCGTCCTTGCACCTCGCCGAAATAAGGCTCAGGTTTGAAGTTTTAGTCGGTGTTACGGTTAAATTTGTTCAATTCATTGTCCCATTTCATAATATTTAGAACATAATAAATAAATAGAGATGAAAAAAAGTCAAACGCATTTACATACTTCATAAAACGTCGTCGCTTTAATAAAAGAAACTTACTAACAACAATCGTCTTCTTCATCAAGCCTTAACCAAAAGCAAACCAAACGAAAAAAAAACAGTTAGAGAGAAAACAGTCTGACATTCTTCATGGATCTGCAGGTCTTTTGATAGTAAGTTCAGCTCTCAAATGAAGAATCCCATTAATGAAGTTAACACTATCTTCCGCTATAAACGCCGTCCATGGAATCCCAAACAAGTTCCTATAACCAACAGCTTTACCACCAGTAAAAGTATAATTCCCTTTATACTTACTCACAAACTCCTCCGTCGGTTTCGACCTCGCCGAGAATTCATAATCCACACCGAAACTCACCGATCCTTTCTCTTGCATACCGAGGAACAGTCCGAAACAATGAAACGAACTCTGTTGATCCATGTTACAATGCGCCGATAAGAAAAAGCCTTGACCACCTAAATGAAACGCTTGTGAATAAACTCTCCCTGAAGGAAACAACCCTAAGCACTCTTCTCGTTTCAGGTCTAAGTAAACCACACATTGTGGTCGAGGGAGTTCGAATTCCACGACTTTAACCGGTCGGTATTTGTAAGCTCGTTCGATTAATCTCCGGTTTGATTCGTTATCCGACGCGAGTGTTCTTTGTCTGTGTGGTGCTTCGGCTTTGAAGAAAAGCGCTTCGAGTACGAGCTTGGATGCGATCTCGTGTTCGAAGTCTGTGCAGGTGAGAACTTTCTTGAGCTTTCTACATGTCATGTATGGGAAACGGATCGATAACGCGAGCCGTGAACCGAGAATCTCTCTTCGTTCTTCTAATGATGGATATGTTGATCTCGCCCATTTTAAAATGAAATCGTAAACAGCATCTTCTGATGCGATTTGAAGATCGTCGCTTGATAGTATCGCTTCGATTCCTGCTAATGGTAGTGACATAACCTCTTCTTGAAACCTCAACACACAAAAACAAAACATTAATCATTCATTTTTTCGTAAACTTATTAAGTTTTGGTTACTTACTTGGTAATGTCTTTGTAGCGAGCAGCGAGGAACTGTTTAGCAGTATCGGTTAAAGGTTGAACAGCTTTAGCCATTAGAACACTTGAAGGAAGCTCGAGATAGAGCAAAGCGGATTCAGGTGTCATTGGCATGTTACGGAGAAGTCTACTGCAATATCTCATGCAGGAAGCGACTTCGAATTTATCAGCAGCCATTAACACGTCTAGTAAAGCTGGTGCTGTGTTTACAGATACTGAGTTGCTATACATGAAGTTTAATAGCTCTATCAATGCAGCTTCCTCTGTTAATAAACACACATAAACGCAAAATCTGAGGACAAAACTATTATCGTGTTTTACAAATAAGTTCACATGAATCAGAAGGTAATTAGTGTTTACCTGATGCGTTGATTCGAAGAGTGACATGTCTTTGCTCAGATTCTCTCATTCCATTAGAGAACAACTATTCAAAAACGAAAAACGAATTAAACATTGAGATAAAGAAATAAGCAAGAACGTAAACATCATCAGTCAAAAAGAAGCTATTGATAGATAAAGATACCTTGTAGAAGAAAGGGCTTTTTGCAGCTAAAATAGGAGAGCTGATATGAAGTTCTTTGACTCTAACGACTTTAGAACAATCCATTCCCCAATTTGGTTCACTAGTTGTATCTTCTTCATCACCTACAAAATCAAAAACCATTAAATTTAGCTCTTCTTAAGACAATACTCTTAAAGGACGTTGTTGCTTTAGTAGTATAACCTGATAAAGCTTCTTCAACCATTGCTTCTCCTCCTTCATCGTCTAGATTCTCACCACCTGGACAACCTTCCATATCTGGTTGCTCGTCTGTTAAAAACTGTTCTTCAGGACACGCCACAATATCTGAAATGGTGACTGCAAAATTGGAACACATACACACATAAGCTTCGAATCCAATAACAGAAGACCATAAACCCTAAATGAAGGTTCTGATTTCCAATGAGAAGCCTAAGAAACAGTTAATCCCAGAGAAAAAATGGAACGATACATTGAATTCAAGAACAGAGGCTATGAACAAATAGACCTCTAATTCAATACCAGCAGGAAATAAAACCCTAATCGGAGACTCCTATTTCCCAATTAGAACCCTCGGAAACTGTTTGATCTCAAAATTGAAGAGCTATGGAAGCAAAAAAATGGAGCAATACTCATAGATTTATATAGAATAGACTTCGAATCCAAAAACAGAGGCTATGAATAAACCCTAAAGGCTACATAGACTTCGGATATCATAACAGAAGAACATAAACCCTAATTAAAGGTTCTGATTTCCCAATTAGAACCCTATAAAACAGTTAATCCCAAAATTGAAGAGCTATGGAAGCAGAAATGGAGCAATACTCATAAGTTTTAAAGATTCAAATCCAGTAACAGAGGCTACGAATAAACGCTAAAGGCCAAATAGACTCTGAATTCAATAACATAAGGCCACGAAACCCTAATTGAAGGGTTTCATTTCCCAATTAGAACCCAAGAAAATTGATAAATCCAAAAATTGAAGAGAGATTGAAGCCGAAAAGAATTCTTACCAGATTCCTTTTTGAAATCCTCTCTTCTTCTCTTCCGATGACGAGCCCAATCGGCGATACTCGTACATCCTTCACCATCAGACCTAGAATCCGAAGGTCCACCCATGATTTCGATCCGAAGCAAACGATCAGAGAAGTTACTATCGTTAAACGCGAATCCGAAATCGCCGTCGGAAGAGGAAGCGCCGTGACGAGAGAAATCAGAATCCATCTGGGTCTTTGGATCGAATAGATCCGTGTTTTCAGCACCTCTCATCCTCTTTCTCGCAGGAGAGACTCTCTCCTTCCTCCTCCGCGGTGGAATCTGATCGGAAATGGTGAAATCTTTGATTGTGAACGAAGTTTGAAAAGTGAGAGCTCAACAGGTTTTTCAGGTGAGAGAGAAAGACGAAAGGCTACGAGACGAAGAGAATCTATAAATGTGTTCTTATCTATCTAATAACCGATCCGGTCTGGTTCGCGCGGTGAGCCAATTTCCGGTTTTCTCTCTTGATTTTTAATTGGTAAACCTAGTGGTGCTATAGATTTTTAAAATTGTTAATACAAGAACAGTAAAAATAGGTTGGTTTTGTTAGTTTAGCTTCCAAAGAAAAATTACAATCTCAAGTTTACTAAATGGAAGATAAGATATCAAATGTATAACTATCTTTTTATTTTCAAATGTATAACTATCTTTTTATTTTCAAATGTATATTTTTGTAAATATATTTAATAAAGTTTTGGACATAAAAAACAATTTATCTTGAGGACATTTGTATATATATTAAGAAAAAAATGGAAATTGATAACTAACATAAATATGATTTCAATATATTTGTACCCAACTAAAAAAATGGATGTAGAAAACATTTATTCTTTAAAAAATAGATATCCAACTTGTTATCCGAATTCAAATTTGACTAATTAAAGTTTAAACATATAAATACTTACATAAAAGATTTTTTCAAACTATTTAACCCAAAGGATTAAAAAATTAAAGCTAAATCATAAATAAACAATATAAAAATAAAGTATGATTTTAAACTAATTTGCAATTTTGTTAATCTTTTATAAAATTGATACTATAATATATATAAAACATTAAACACAAAATAACCGATTTGAGTATTATTACGAAATGAAAGTTTTAGACACATCGAATCGAGATACCATTTTTGAATCTCTAAATATTTCTCCTAACTAAGTTATTGGATAGATAAGAACACATTTATGAATCTCTAGCTAAGTTATTCTTCTTCTTCTCACTTATTTGACTGCTAGAACTTAAACTTGATCCTCTATTCTCATTTTTTTTTATGTTCTGGCGATAGGTTTTCAAATATACTAACCATTTCAGATTCTGGCTTCGAAATAAATGGGATTCGCTACTTAACAGACATTAAGAATCTTTTCCACATATATCGACTCTTTAGCTCGTAACCCTGCAATTCAACGACATTTGAACCTTGCAGAAAGTCCACTACAAACTGGATGTTATCTGCAATGATTTCGGTTTATTAAAATTTACAATGAATTGTATGTGAATAAAGCCCTCGTCATTCATGCGCTTGCGAAGATACTCGTCTGACGTCAAATTCGTCTCCCTGAAATAGTAATGAACCTAATTCTATATTCTGATCTCCAATGGAAGTTCTTGAGCTTGGAAGTAGAAAAGAGGATGTTCCATGAAGAGTATGCCATGAGGATAAAACGTTGGTACTGATGGTGGTGCCAATTAAGGGAAGACCATAGGAGCACCTAACTTTTTGAAGGGAACATTATTATATTTTACATCATATCTATTAATATGCTCAACGGTTTTGGTCAATTTCTGCACAATGTACACCATGATGATTTTTTTTTGGGAGAAATTTTCAAAATAAGTAAAAGAATATTTTTAATGCGTAAAAACTAAACAAATGATAGTATCATATTTCTAAAAGTTTGAGAGCTAATATAATGCTTTTTTGCTTATCGTTCAAAAAAAAATTAGACAGAGTAACAAATTAACTTAAAAAGTTTAATCAATGAGAATTAGCTTTAACTATTTGACAATGGTCATGATTTAAAATAATACTAAACAAAAGAAAGAAAAAGAACTTATAAGAATCCATATATCATTTCGTCAACTTTTTACACGAGTTATTAATGAGAGAAAGTATATATATTCCACCTCATATAAAAAGAAAATTATTAAAGCTATGAAAATTGAAATTATTAAAAAATGCAACAATATAATAGCTGTTGTCCATTACCTCTGTAAACCTAACACTGCCAAACCTGACAAATCCCATCACGAAAATAGGTCCGATTTTATACAAGTACAAAAAAAACATCAATCTTTAAATAAAATTAACTACACCTATAATAATAATAGATACATTACAAATTTGCCAGAAAAAAAATCATTATTTTATCCTCTCAGTCTGAGGAACAGCAACGAGACAACAACCTCCAGTTTCAGAAATCAGACCCATTGTGAAATACTGTGGGCCACATGTTCAAAAATGTTCTTATAGTTTTGGATAAAGGACTCAATTGACAGAATTAAAACATATAGAGCTCTTTTGGTAAATATTTTAGTCAATAGAGTACCAAACTATAAACTAACACAGAATCAAATAATATTAGTATGTATTCTAATTAGGGACACAAACAGTAAGTGAATTTTAGCTACCAATCAAATTTATAATTCAAGTTTCAATTGACAAAACAAAAAAAATACTTGAGGCTCTTTTAATAAATCTATAAATAATAGAGTACCAAATCGTAAATAACAAAATATTTCTTAAAAAAAAAACATTTCCATTAAGGAAAAAAAAAAAAACAGAGCCATCGTCGTCTTCATCCTTCATCTTCATCATCAAACCAAACTATGGAGCAATCTCAAGTCTCGGCTCAAAGCAAAAACCAGTAAACAACTGAAGAGGAAACCTCTTACTCACCGGACATTTCTGTGACCATTTCCAATACTTCAATTTCATATCAAACGTCAAAAGCGCCGGAGATCCATAACTCTGTATATAAACCAAATCGTCGAAACCACTGCTCGCGAAAACGTCGTCGAATTCACCAAATCCTTGAAAAAACCTCTGTGGCATTCTCGCCATCTCTTCCCATTTCTTATCTCTCAAAACCCAAATCCCAATTCCTTTTATAATCTCCGGTCTATCGTGTTTTCCGATTCCTCCGACGATCACTACCTTCTCTTTCAAATTCATCAACCTCCCGCAAGTTATCGCACACGGCATTGGTATAAAACTCTTCATCAAAAACGACGACGTTCCGTTACTCGAATCGAGCTTCGTCGAAATCAATCCATGTCGATGATCCAATCCTCCTCCTCCGGTTGAATAAATCAAGAAATACAGAGTATTATCACAGATCACGCATTCGTCGCCGCCTCTCCATCCGGTTAACACATCGGTGACCGTCGTCTTCCAGTTCATCGTCTCCGATCGATAAACATGAATCGAAATATCCCATTGATAGAAATTCCCAGGAACTTGCTTTGATTTCACTACCGAAACCGTGTAAACCGATCGGTTTGTGTTCCGGTTATCTCGGTTTATCGACATTGCGGTGTAATCGCTTGATTTATGACCCGGCGGTTCGATAATCCGTCTCCATTGTTTAGTAATCGGATTCGAAACGTAAATCTTGTTTCTCGAATCGTTATCCATGAAACAAACCAATCCACAGGAAGAAGCAACGAACCAATTCGATGTTTCGATACACGGCAAATCAAAACCACCGTACCATTTTCTGATAACCGGATCGTAAGCGTAACCGGATGGTTCGTCGGAGCTAGTGAACATAAAGTACCATGGTTTTGAAGAAGATACCGAATTGTTAGCGAGGAATCTCCGAGACGAAACGATGTCGTTCCATCGTTTACAAACTGTTCCTGCTCTGAAAACGCTTGCGATTGGAAGAAACGAAAGAATTCTTTCGAGTAAATCGTCGGGAAGTATCGAATCGATTGAAAACATTCCGGTTTTCGAAACGTCGTCGTCTTCGGTTAGCTCTGTGTATGATTCAGCTTCAGGAACATATGTAGAAATGTAGTTATATGAATAATTAGTCCAAGACGTTTCTGCTGCTTCCATTTTTCTTCACTGAAAATAAATTAAAAAAACACAAAATTTATCAAAATTGAATAATCCATTCCGACAAGAACATAAATTTCAGATTCAACTTCAAGAACATGTAGATTTTTTTCAATTTCAGGAAAGCATAATTGATATTAGATTTGGTTATATTTTTTTAAATTAGGGCATGCATAAATGAAATATGAAAATGTAGAGTTTATTTATATATTTTTTTCAGAATCTGAAAGCTTGTGTCATCATTTTCAACGAATTAATACAAAAAATTAAATGTTAGGTATAACAAAATTTAATAAAAAGAATAGATTTTTAGTTGTTATTGGTTCATTGGATATGAAATTAGGTTATATGCATACATCAATCAAACATCTGGTAACAACATAAATAAAAATCAATCATCATCATCATCATCATCAAGAATCATAGATTACGAACACAGAACAGATTCTTCAAAAACCCAGAAAGCGACAGTGAAATTAATAACCAAATCTTAATTTTTCAGTTACATACCTTTTGAAAATCTTCCGAATTTCTGAGATTTAAACTCGAAAAACCGGATTTTTGAGATTCGTGAATGAAAATGCCGGTTTTGTGGATCTTGGGATTATTTATAAAGACGAGAAAGATGAGAATTTTTATTTTTCCTAAAAATAGAAGATGGAGATGAAATGAGGTTTTTTCGGATTTTGGATTTGTCGAAAAGTGAGAATGAGGAAAAAAAGGGTTTTGTTTATTGGATTGAGAGAAATTTTTGTTTGGTTTAGTTTGGAGAGAGTGAGACAAACGAGAAGAGACGTTTCGGATTCGATTGTGTAAAATATATGAATGATACAGATAGAGATGGAGGAGGAGGCAAGAGATGAAGGAGAAGACGAAATTTTTTTTTGATTTTGGGTTTTTTTTTTTTTGTGAAATTTTATTTTGAGAGAAAGGGTTTATATAAATAAAATGGGAATACAGTGGAGGAAGCGCGTGTCCGCGCGTGTTTTTAGTTGTATATTTGTTTTTTATTTTAATTTTGATTTAGCTTTAAAGTAAAATATATGCATGTAATGAAATGAAATTAAGCTTTGGTAATCTAATCCAGGATATTCTAATTGGTTTGATTCGGTTATCTCGGAATTTCTTTCTTTTCTCGACTTTTGAAAAAGAAATAGATTTCATATCGGTTTGAAATATTCGGTTTGGTTCCCGATCCGATTCAGGTGCCGTTTGATTTGGGTTAAGAATTACTCTTTTCGTTTTATAAAGAGAGTTGGTTTAACAGATTTATACATATTAAAAAAAAAATTTGTAACATTATGCTCTTAACAATTAGATGAAAATAACTTAAATTCAAGAGAAAAAAATTTGAATACCATTAAATAGTTATATTTCTCATAAATATCATATAAGTTTTCGTAATTACAGAAATATCATTAACAAAACTATTTTAATGGTATATTTGGAAAACGGAAAAACCTTCCCGAATTAGTGTTTATCCTTCTCGAATTTCATGATTTGCTTCCTAAAATTTATGGAAAATGAAATTCCCTTCCCGAATTGTGTATATCCTTCTCGAATTTCATGATTTGCTTCCTGAATATATGATGTGTAAACAAAAACAATTTCAATAAGAATTTGGATTGATTTGGGAAATACTTTCTGAATTGTCTTTTATCCTTCTTGAATTTCATGATTTGCTTCCTAAATTTTATGATTATAAACAAAAACAGTTTTAGTAAGCATTTGTAATATTTGGAAACCATTCCCGAATTGATTTGCTTTCTGAATTTCCAAAAATACCATTAAATTTTTTTTATTAATTGTATTTATAAAATTACGAAAACACCTAATAAAATAGTTTGTGATATAGTTTTTATGTTATCATTGTCAATTGCCCTAAATTCAAATAGGAATTGTATCTAAAAAATACATTGTAAATATAAAACTATATTTTTGTGAAAGAGAAAGAATATAAAACACGTGATAATTAATTATATTTAAAATAATATTATTTTTTACATATTATATATTCAAATACAGTTTGTATGTATTTTATTTATATTTCTAATAAATTTTGATTAGTTCTATTTAGTTACACAAAATCCGGTTTAATTCGAGTTTGTTGGATAATTTGGTATATATACATTTTTTTTTAATTATTATTCGGCTTTGTACCAAAATTTGATTTTGGTTTCGTTTGATGAACTTTGATTATGTTTAGTTACACAATTTTCTCTCTTGATTTGAATTAAGTTTGGGTAATTATATATATATTAGTTCTTGTCTAGTTGAAGTTCAAGTTAATGATCAAATTTGGCATTGATGAATTTTGGTGGTTAGATTTGGTTTTGTTTTTTCGTTTCTTGTCCCTATATGTAACTGTTTTGTGTGTGTGTGTTTTAAATAGTTATTTTATGGGAACTTACAAACAGGTAATAATAGAATACTTCATTAACACCAATAATAATGCTGTCTTACTCATCGACCTAATTTTTAAAATAATTATAGTGTATGGTTTTTTGAAGCGGCGTTTTAAAGTAGAGACAAATTTTTAGTTGTAAAGTAGTAAGAAAACAGTCAGATGTAATTATTTATTACAATAACTATTTAATTTTTTTGTTATAATTAAAAATGTATACTACTCCTACTTTATCTTTTTTACCATTTTTATTTGTTAATAATGGACGAGATCGTCGTTCAAAATTCTGTTAGGTGTTAAAAATCATAAATTAATCGAAGATTAAATGGAGACTCGTTTTTTCATTTTTAATATATATATTTTTAAATGATAATATATTATTATCTATAATTTTATTATAGGATTATACTTAAATTTGTATAAAACACATGAAATTTTTTTTTACGTCCAATACAACGTAATTTCAATAAGTTGTACATATAAGTTGAAATTCATTAGATTTATGCAATTATTTTTTAAAATAGTGTTTAAAAATAATTTGACTAGAGGATAACAACCACTTAGGCGATCAACCAGCTTATTCAGTAGACCACATTAACATCGTGATAGTAAAGGACATATAGCAACTATACGATTTCATATATCATTTTAGAACAAGGAGTAATAAAATGTTCATTTCGAGTATAACAAGCCTTTAGTGTTTATTTTTATCATTGTTTATGTTGATTATAAAATGTAGTTAGTAACATAAAATAAAAATAAAAACGTAAACCATTTTATAATAATTTAAAACGGTTTAAAAATTGGTGTAAAATAATAACCAACACTAAAATAATCTATACTTTAAAACGTTGCTTCAAAGGTGTGTTTTTATATATAACGTATTTAAATTTCAGGTTTGATTCCTAAATCCTAATAACGCTTATATTTGATAACCCCTCAAATTGATATTATTTGTTCATCAATTATAACCGTTGTGTTACTAAGAAAAAAAAGTAAAACAATTTTTTTTTTAAATGTGTATTTAATAACATGGTATTTACTCTGGCAACCAAAAAGGATATCAGAAAATGTCATACCACATGAGGTAACCTTTTTGTCTTTTTAGTTTTATATATTCATTTTTAAGATCTGTCTTTTAAAATTATATAAAAAAACAAGTTTTTCTATAATTTTTTCCTTTAGAAATTATACTTTGCTTTTCAAACACTGAAAGGTCTGTCTCTCTACTTTCCTTAGCCTAGACTTCTCGCAGTTTCTTAGTGGCCTGTCCTTTACCTAATACACTCACTCTATAAAAAGAAACAAAATTTTAAAAATTAATATAAATTTTAATTTATTACAAATTAATAATTTATTTTGTTTCGTCACTATAAAGAAATTATAAAATATAATTTATAGCTTTTAAAAAAATCTTGATGGCTTCATATGCACTAACCATATTTAACGTGTAAAGCTAAATATCGATCTCAGCTTCATATGCATTAATTTATTTCTTCTTTCGATCATATGCTCTTGCCCTTTATGGTTTATACTTTATACATCTATTACATTATTATATTTCATGTATATAATTAGATACTATTATAGTTTAGCTTCAATCGTATGAGTTATAGACGCGCAGTCAAAATATAAATTATCTATGATCGTTATATGCCTTAGCAATTTAGTTTTTAACTTTAACTTTCGAAATACCTAACACATAATATGAAATAATAAACCCACACAGTATACTAGTGACTGGAGAATTGGAATGCATTGGCATTCGTTCTCCCAAAAGTTCGAATCCCATTTAACAACAAAGTCATTATATGTGGGTCAGTTGAATTTGGATCGAAGTACAAAACTTTAACTTTGGTATATTTGTATCTAACGAATTTGTATACCCGTGGGATTAGTCGGATTCTTTCGGATCACCCAACATTATTAAAAAAAATAAAATGAAATGATGGTTTTTCAATCCGTAGCATTACAGCGTAGCAAAAATGAAATAATTTGTCTAAACGTCGAACTAGTTATGCTTGCATGTCGATTGTTATATTTTAGCAAATTAGAGAACATAATATTCAAATGGTTTTCTGTATTATTTTACTACTAGTTATCACGATTTTCAAGGGGAAATGCAACTAAAACGTTTCTAAAATGTTTAATTCTGAAAACTTGAATCATCTACCTAATTTTTTGATTAGTGAAATAAATAAAGTCAAATTGAAAAGAACGATAGGAACATAATATATCCAATAGAATATACCATGCATTTACACTCAATTTTTTGTAAATCCAAGAACTAGAGCATATACCTTATATTATAAACTAGTGATGCAATGTCTTAATTATTGCTTTAGTTTCCTAGTGAAAGTATATCAAACATTCGAAATACTTCATGCACATGGCACTTTGATTTTTTAAAGACTTGAACTTAAAACAGTTTCCTAATTTTTATATTGTTATGGATCACGGATCCACACAAAAGGGTTATATATCAGTGTGGAATTAATTATGCATAAGCAAATGGTTTTAATGGTTATAAATTATACTAATGGATACTGGATAGAGCAAACTGTTTTCAGGAAAGAATATTATAATTCACATAGACTCCTATAGAATGGTCTAATTCGCGAGCAGATTAATACGTTGGTCGAAACAATTCAAAGCTAAAGTATGTATAGTGAAAGTTAATAAATTCAAAATTGTTTGCAATTTTTATTGGTCAAACCTTCGATTTTTTTTTGTATTATTTTTGTAAGAGCCATGTAAAGAGCTACTAATTTAGATGCCGTAGTCAAATCGCGTTTAGTATCTAAAAGTTAATAGTATAAAAAATTGAAAACAACACTAATTTTTACTCAAAAGAACAGGACTGTGATGTGGAGATTTTGGCAAAGATCTAACAAAATCAATAAGCACTAATCAATTTGGCCCATTTGGTGGTTTTACATAAAGATATATAAAAGATAGAAAAAAAACAATAAAAAAGGTAAAAAGCTATATAATATAAGGACATATAGTGGCACTTATGTTATGGACCGTCCTTAGTCTCTCTGGCCAAATGTGCACATTAAGTCATTTGTCACTTCTCTTTCTTTAACGTTATGAATCAAACACGATCACTCATGCACGCATACTGTTTTTTTTATGTGTTCAATCAAAGACTAATTTTTTTATTCTATTTGCAGACTTTCATATAAAATATAGGGAACAGCTTAAAATATTTAGAATTTTGACTCCAGATACGACCATAAAAAATTAAGTAAAGATTAAAACGTTAGGTATAATTTATAATGGATGATCCTAAATGTGAGAGTTATGTTGAGTTTTCGCTGATGTAGAGTTATGTTTGTTTATAATATTGATAAAATGACATAGTTTAAATAAAAAGAACAAACTCTAAACCAATCCAAAATATGCCTTAGGATAAATGGGGTTGGAAAAATAAGAAGAATAAGATGAATTTTTATACTAATTTTCACCAGATTTCTCCGGATCTTCTATTATATTTCACCAAATGATCTCATAATTATTATAAATTCCGCTATATTCATCATAAGTCATAATAAAATTCATAATAAAATTCGCAAGATTATGCAAACATGATTTTTTTACCAAGATTCAACCATTAACATTTGGATTAGATACCTTAAATACTTATTATAGGTGAAACTTCATCCCCTCTGATCTTTAGTGGAAAGATTTTATCATTACATTTCAACACACGTCGACTTTACTGCTCATATCGACCAATATATAGCTAAATCATCATGTTGCACATCAAATCCAAAATATTAGACTCCTCAACTTAACATTTCCTATGTTTACCACACACCATTAATTAAGATTCAAATCAAATAGGTTTCAATGAAAATGAATTAGATTTGTTTATATTTAACATATGAATAAGAAGGTATAGTAAGATAGTATGGGTAGTAAAAGATATCTAAAAGAGAAATGATTGTGGAAGTGGACTAATGTTTGTTTGTTATTTTGACAGTAAACAAAGGGAAGTGGACTAAAACTTAAAAGTCACATCTCTACATGATTATGTTCTCTTCTGCTCCACATTTTGTTGTTCTCTTTTTACTGTTTCTCTACCACGTCTCTATTTTTTATACATAGTCTCTCTCCAAGTTTTAGAAAAATAATGACTTCTGTTAAATTATTGTAAGTAAAATTGACGAAGAAACTTCTTTGTCAATAATTTGGCGTTAAATATAGTTTTTAGTTTAGATAAATCACTTAGCAATATTTGTAGATAGTTTCGGTAAATCTTCGGTATCATTGGTTACATAAACCGACTCAAAAGATATTTGAGAAACATTATACAATGATCCAAATAACATGATATATACGCTATCTATCACTTAAATCCTTATTATTTGGTAATGAGACCACACTACTATTTATAAACAATGCTAAAGGTTGTGTGGTGAGATGACCAAAAGTCTTCCAACCAGTTGCATAATCTTTGATCAAAATTCAGATCACACTAGTGCAGACAAAATATCGTGAATGGTAAATAAAAGTGGTCTTAACCGTTTGCGGATTAATCCGCGCTGATCGCTGTTACCATTCAAATCCTAAGTCTTCTTATTATTAACAAAACTAGAGATGCCCTTAAATGGGATATACTCAAAACAATTTTTTTAGTCTTTGACTCTTTATACATGTTAGAATAAAACAAGATTAAAACAATTGTCTGGCATAATTGGAAAGACAAAAAGACTATGTGAACGACACAATAAGAACTCTGAGATTTTTGAGACTTCGCAGCCAATATGGATTTTGCAAGTTTTTGGCCTCGCGTGCCTCGAGATAAATTTATATGTCACGTTGCACATTAAACATAAAAACTGGTGAAACATATATGATTGTTTTGTGTAGATTTGATTCGATGGAGCTGGCACTCAGAATATACTAGTCAAGAACAAGTAATGTCCTCTTTAAATGAACACCTTTCTCTATGATAAAAATGATGGACTTTCATTTAACTCTCCTCTAAATTAACTAACTATTTTTTTTCTCAAAGAACTTGCATACTAATTGTTTTTTTTTTTCATAAAATTTATTGATAGGGAAAAACCAATTTAACAACTTACAACAAAATCAAGAACATTATATTGGATTCCTTAACTATGATCATCCTACACCAATCTCATCTTGTGTTGAATCAAAGTCTTAAATAGTCTTCTAATTTTGAACTTGGAAAAGTTAGAAGGGAGAGTTTGTTTCGAACCAAACGATCTATCTTTTTCACTAGTTGAGTTGAAGTCAAAGGGGGAATCCCTATGTCGCCTCTTGTTTCTTTCTATCCATAAAATATTGAAGAGAACATAGCGAACAAAAAATAGAATCGTGCTCGAAAGATTGTCGTCATAAAGTAAAACCTGTAATTCCGACTAAGAAACCGAAAAATTTTCGTAAAGAAGTTCTGACTTAGTTTTCCTATACTCATGAATTAATTTTCCTTTAGTGTAGTGATTAGAGCACTTGACATTACTAAAGAGAGAATCGGGTTCAAACCCCACTGTTGCATTTATATTATACATAATCTCGCCCTCATTTAGCTAATTATATCTCTTTCTTACTCTTCTCCACAAAAATGCTCATTAAAACGATTTACAACACCACTTACTGTCTTTGCATGCATGCCCAACGTTGCTGAATTCTTTTCCATTGAGTTTTCTGAAATGGTGACCAACTAAGTCTCATGGTATGTTTTTCCGACATAAATTTGAGAAAGTACTAGAAAAACACCTCTAAATGTTTTCAAGACTACTACTACTTATTACATGAGATTTTCTCTAGTGGCTAGATTCGTAGCCGACAAAAACATTAATTAGTTAGATGTTAGGTCTTTCTCAAACATCAAATTAACGGACTTTTAACATTTTTGTAATGATATGTTTTTTTTACCCCTTAAAATCTTTTATTAGTTAATCAATAAAAATAATGAAAGGTAATGGACTAGAAAAGCCCAATGGACTTTTTCTTTTATCCAAACTAAATTTTGAAGTCTCATCAAAACCCATTAGAGCATTATGCTTGTCTAGTGAGATTCTACAAATTCTTGTCCGTTTGCTTTATGCGTAACTTCTCTTCCTCATTCGTACACTGAGGATACTACAAATTCAAGATTTAATCAAAGGATTAGTAGAGTTCTAACTTTTGTAGTAAAATAACCGATCAAATTACTATAATACCCAAATATGCATTGTCTCATAACCAAAATGTTAGTCCCATTCATTCGATGTGTAGTGAACTGAGCAACTTCGCCTTTAGTGTTTGCTTTGCTTCTTTCGGACCATAAGTTGTTCTAGATTCCATGTTGTCACAGGCTTGGGCCTGGACAAAGTAGTGCATAGCTAAAGCCCATTATACAAGTTTACTTAGCCCGTGTTTCCATCTCGTCCCATATCTATTCAGACTTTTTCGTTTCGTTCCGTTAATTTCTTTTATTCAAACAGTTACGGAAAATAAAAGGATGTGAAATGAGTAATTTGAATTACCCGGTAGTTATTAGGCCTGTTCGTTTGCCTGTTGTTGGCGGTAGCGGCATTTTGTTGTTCATTTATCTACTGCAGCCTCCTACGACCAGCCGCAGCATCCGGCCGCTGTCATGCTGTTTTTAATAGCGATCATAAATTCGGTGGCTGATCGCAGGAGATTGTGACAGGTAAATGAACAATAACTTGTGAGACAAACGAAGATGCCTAATTCTTAAAAAATAAATTAAAAACGTCCAAAACGTCCAAAAATTTCAAAAATTCTCGTCTCAAAATCAACTTTTATCGCAAGAGCTTGAGTTGTAACTTCCTCCCTATGGACATGACCATTGCAACGTTTCGTGATTTCGAACCACATAAACAATCACCAGACCATTTGATATTTTTTTTATAAAACCTTATAATATATCAAATAAACCACCCGTAAGCAATAATGTAACACGACAAATGCATTGAAAAAATCAACCCCACCACCACCACCACCACCACAATAGTCACACAAACATCAAAAAAAGAGCCCATGTGAAACAAAATTACAAAAACCACAGAAGACAATAAAAAATCAGCTGAGAAATTATTAATAAAAATTCAAATAATAATATCCATACGAGAAGAGTTCATCTAAAATAAATCAAATCTCGATTCAATTCAATCTAAAAACATCTCTTCCAATAGTAACAAAACGAAATTCAAAAGCATAATTATTAATTAATAATAAAAACATAAAATCAAAAGCTTCATTGTTGTTTAGCCATGAGTATTCAAAGCTTCCCAAACAAGATTCTTAACCACAGGATTAGCCAAATCTCTAGCTTGATAAGCAGCTTTCTTCAATGTACCAATAGTCAACACATTAGCTTCCCACCAAGTCAAACTCCGGTAAGGCAAATTATGCTTTTTACAAAGCTCTTTAACCACCGGCGAAACTTTCCGGAGATGACAACGAGGTAATCTCGGAAACAAATGATGTTCAAGTTGAAACTGTAATCCACCGTAAAACCAATCCATATACGATACACAATTTATATCTATCGTTCCCGCTGCTTGTTTCTCAAACCAATCGTTACCTGTTGGTGGTCCGATGTATACATCGGCGGCGAAATGGTTCAACGTGAATTGAATGTGTTGTAACGCCGTGACGGTGAAAGCGGTGAGGACGAAGAAGAATCGTTCAGGCCATGAAGGAAGGGATGAGACTAAGAGAGGAAACCATGTCCAGAAGATTAAGATTCCGGCGAAGTTTAAAGCACGATCTGGAAATTCACGTTTGGAGAAGAGTAAGAGGAAGGTTTGGATGAAGAGATTGATTCTTCCGAAGCACATGACTGGATAATAAGTCCAATGTTGATAACTGATTAAGAATCTAGCGACTGGATCGAAAGTGAGTTCTCGATCGTAGAATCTGGATGTGATTGATTTGAAGAATTTGGTTGAGACGGCGAAGACTGGGATATGTTGTAGATCTGGATCGTAATCGAGACTGTTACAAGCGAGATGATGAGCGTTGTGAGTCCATTTCCACCACGCGATTGAGATTCCGGTGAGACAGTTACCGGAAAGAAGCTGAGCGAATTTGTTGTACGATGTGTTCTTCATGATAACGTAATGACCTGAATCGTGACCGATGTAAGCTGCTTGGATCCAGAGGAGACCGAGAATCGCGGCGGCGATTTGGTGAGCGATTAGGGAAGAGCAAGCGAGTACGCCGTAGAGAACGGCGGCGAACATGACGAACACGGAGGTTAATGTGTAGAGAGTGATGTGACCTTTCGTTTCGAATAAACCGAGTTTTCGAAACTCCGTCGCCATGCGCCGGTAATCTTTCGAGACTTCCGAGACTTCGAAATCTCTGATGTGGTAACCGGTGAAGAGAGAATCGAGATTATGCCAAGCGGTTCCGGGATGAAATGCGATGAACGCGTCGGTTACGTCTTGTCCGGCGAGATTCAGTATCACCGTTTCGCCTCCGGGATGAGATTTGATCCAATCGGTGACGTTATAGACTTTTCCTTGAATCGCGACCCATAGATCTCCAGGTTTGTTGTGGTTTTTGAGATCTTCGTTTGTAATGTACTTTTTCTGCTTAACTTCTGCCATTGATGACGAAACTTAAAACCTCCGAGAGAGAAGAATAAGCAGAGTTTCTCTTCCGATTGGCTTTTTCCGATTCACGAAATCAAATCGGAAAAAGGTTTTGAGTAGAGAAACACAAGAATGGAGATCTCGCGAAATCGGAATTTACAGTATTTTGAATCGTCTCTTTCCTTAAATCCCTCTCTTTGCTGTTATCGTCTCTTATCTTCCTTATATTATGGTTTTAATTTTAAGTTTTGGAAATAAATATCAAATCAGCTTTTTTTGTTAGCACCGAAATTACGTGGCTAAGCGTGCCAACGTGAGTCATTCCCACGTGTAAGTCTATTTTTTCCAAATCTTTTTAAAAAAATTATATAGAAATAAAAAGAATATATATATATTTTTTAGTCATTGAGAAATATTAGAATATATTTCAGCTTGAAGTTTATAATTTACCAACTAATAACAAGAATTATCTAGTTCGGATAATTTTAAATTTGTTTGTACTATTATTATTATTATTGACGATTTTATTGTTACTAATAACAAATATAGTTTTTTTTTACAATATTTAAAACATTACAAGTTGTAATTCCACGATAAACAGTTTTTGATTTCCGTACAAATCTGCATCAAGTTGCTAATATTTTGAATTGGTCTATAAATTTAGTTTATCTAAGAACAAATGTTCAAATTTGAATGAAGAATACTAAATTTCGATAATATTGTTTTAGGGTTAGTTAGGTAGATAATCAAATTTTGATTTCAATTGGTAAAAAAATGATGACAAATAATGAATATTTTTTTTTCGATATAAAAACAAATACCATGAATTTATTTATAAATTACGCATCATGTTAAGAAAATTAAAACTTTGGACAAAAATGCAGACATATATTTTACAAATTAAATTCTTTTTATAGTCATCTAGGATATATTCTCTTTTCTTTTGATGTATTAGTTTTTGGTGGCATTAGAAATTCAAATTGGGTAAGAGGGACCATTATTGGAAAATAAAATAAAATAAATGGTTAGTTATAAAAAAGGAAAGCTTAGTGCTGTCCCTCGTAGTCATGAAATGCAAGACAGGCCACGTGGTGCCTAAGATATTTTTATGTACGTCTGTCATTGGTTGGTGTCCGTCAATTTTTTTTCCTAATTCCTTATTTTTTTAATGCTTAAAAAGTCACAAAATTAGGGTCAACATAAAGAAAGTATATCACCTAGTCTACATAAAAATAAAAAGTATCACACCAAAAATATATATCATCACCAAAGGCCAAAAGAGAAAAAAATATCTTGAAATTGTAGTCAACAAAATCCTTATTTGTTAATTTTTATGTAGATTGTAAATTCAATCCTCACTTTTTTTTAACGCTGATTAATTCATTCATAAGCAATGTTTTTAAATTCGAATTGGACTGGTGATTCGATCGGATTAAATCGCAAACCAGATGATAATTCGCGTTAGGTTGATAGTAAAACCAAATGGTTATTAGATCGGATAAAGAACCACATCAAACCGACAAAAATCAGGTTTTTGTTGAATCCAAAAAGTCGGCTAATTCGGTTTAACTAAAACACATCGAAAATTTGTATCATCGATCGAAATTTGAGATTTTGCAAAATTTTATAATTATTTTTATTTATTTTATACTTTTGTCAAATATAGGATTTTATTTTTCTAAGGATATTTGACAATTTTTCTATTCTTAAATTTATATTTGAATATCAAAATTATAAATATATAACTAATATATTATTATTTAAAAAATACTGAACCCCATAAAACCCAATCGAACTACATTGATCCACGAACTAAAACTATTTTGATTCATAAGTAACCGAACTACATTGATCCACGAACTAAAAGCTATTTTGATTCATAAGTAACCGGAATGAAATAACTTTGAATCCTATAAATATAAATTACAAAATTAAAAACAAATTGTTATAGTTTATAGCCACAACAATATATACTCATGACTAAGTATATTCTCTTTATGCAAAAGAAGAAAAAAAAAAGATTTCTTAATGCACTTGCGCGGTCCTTGTTGTCCAACTGCTTCCAAGACTTGGTCTCAAAGATACACAGCTGTTTACTTCGAGATCTTTTTCTGGTTTATTGTTAACTCGTGAAGATATTTTTTTCCACATTGATTTGTATTTTATTTCAACCAAACAATTATTATTTTTGTAATCAAGTGCAATATTTTATTTAGGGAAGGACAAAAAAGTCAGATATACATGTACATAATAAGTATACACTTAAGAAAATAAAAGCTAAATAGCAGATGGGAGGGAATTTCCTCAACTTGGAAATTTAAGAGGACTTTTTTTTTAGGAAAGGAGTGCGAAGATGGTTAGTTACTTTTTTATATACAAAATAATGTCACTTTTGTTTTTACTTAAAACTTATACATGTATATTTTAAATTTTTCGAGGTTATCAACGTTCCAAACTTTTGTCATTTATATATGTGTTTTTAGATTTTGAATACTAATTTTCAAAAAGTATTTTGATTTTTTAAAGTTTTGAATGAAAATTATACTTGGGCTTACTTAACGGGCCGGAAAAGGGCCTATAACTTTTGATATTTTTCTTAACATCCTCAATGATTGCAGTTTATTAAAAGATCTAAATATCATCTTTATCTGAGCAATTGAGAAAGGGGAACAAAATATGGGAAGACGATTGTTGATTTATGCAACGGAATAATGTGATTAAAACAGAAAATGAAGTTTCTTGTCTCTTAAATTCATTAAAGTCACTCCTCTAATAATACAAAAAAAGAAAAGAAAAGAGAAACAACAATATAATACAACCTTAATGTATAACAAAATTAGGAACTTTTGATACAAAAAGACACCAAAATCAATTGTTGGTACACCTTAATGTCAGTACAGTTTACAGAACAATAGTATCCATAACGGGAGGAAGTTTCGATCGTTGGTTTAAAGATGAGAGGAAATATGCAACGAGATGTACATTCGCTGCAACGTGGCCGAGATATAGTATTGTTTCGAACCACCTCATAATCAGTGCTGATATTGTCTTTGTGCGTAAACACTTCGCTTCCTGGCGTGAGACCTCGGGAATCTCCGAGCACACAATCGGTATGCAAAGTAACCGCACAATCATCACAGGTGTAAAACCAAGTTCTTGGATCTGTTTCTTTCTCGCAAATATCACACCAATATTTGCAATTTGCATTTTCACCATAGCATAAAGTAAGAAAATGATCGTCCACTCTATGTTTTACCTCATATGGTAATAGAGCGCATTTGAAGTCCAAGATGTATCCACAATCATCTTCAACGCATCTTAGCACATGATGTGTCTCTTTGTTGCAAACACTGCAGACTCCTCGTGGTGATGTGTAAAATAAAGGATGTAGATGACTTTTATGGAAAAATGGTTCTGAAACTGAAGCACACCGTACATCTAATCCACCATAACCAAAACCATATTTGAAAGCATTGTAATGTATTCCACAAGCATCACATCTACTAGAAGCACTGAGAGTAGTATTTAGAATATAGGGTTTGTTGCTTACCATATGCCGTTTTCGTTTAGGCATAATAGCACAACTCTCGTGGAGCATGTAATTACAACCCATGCAATTGTAGAAGGAATGGTGATAGATAGGATAAGAACATGCCTCACAACTCCTTTCCTCGACAAAGATACCAGACTTGTCGAGTCTTAGGTGATGGCCATGCTGAAAATGCCATATCGTGTTTTCATCTATCACCTTAAATGGTTTGGTATCTTCATCTTCTTGGGGTACATCTTTCATCTCTACCCCGTCCCATACATCCTTTCTAGTGGCGCATTTGGTATGAAACACAGAATTAGGACACGTTTGACAAGAATAACCCCCACAACTCCAATCCGTTTTCTTCTGACAAACTCCACATACCGAATTCACAACACCAATAAGAGAAGTGCGAGACACTCGATGATCGTGGCGGTTGATGTTTATGACCCAAGGAAATCCAGAGCAATCATTGTGGGACGTGAAATTACATTGAAGACAAACATATGGGCTTCGATCTCCATTCAACCCGCAAATGGTGCAAGTAAAAGAGATGGATTTTGGCAGAAGGGTGAGTTTGTGGTCATGCATGGTTATATCGTGATGATATAATGGTGGTGGATTAAGAACACAACGCAAATCCAAGCTAAATTTACATGCGGAACAATGATAAAAGATGTGACTAAGCTTTTGTCCACACAAACTACATTTTCCATCAATATAAGCCGGTGGTTCACCATCGAAGAGTTTTAGAGGGTGAAAGGAGTGGGAAGGGTGGTTTACCTCGGCCGCATACTTTTTGCAGTTCACATGGAATTTCAAATCGCATTCGTGGCATTTATACGAATATCCATCACCATCATTTCCACAAACAGCACAAGTGAAGCAGCTTTCCACCATCTCTAGCTTGAGTTCGTGGTCATGGTTCTGTGGAACATTAATGATCTCTGGCGGTGGGTACCTGAGACATTCCATATGCATTACAAAATCCTTGTGGTCATAACATTCATAGGCTTTGACTCGGTAATCGATCTTCTCTCTACATATAAGGCATCTCATATCCCCCACATGGGCCGTTAAAGAAAGAGACTTGCCACACTTGTGAGAAGTGTAGTTTATCTCTTCAGGGGCGTTGCTGCATCTCTCGTGGTAAAAATAATCACATCTAGTGCAATAGTAACCGTCAGTTATAGATTCGAATTTGATTCCGCAACAGTTACCTCTCCGTTTATCTTTCAAAGGTGTCAACGGATGATAATGAATGGGTAGTTTCACCTCCACTGGGTCCATGGCGTACGAAGAGTGAAAGAACGAAAAAGAAAGAAGAAGAAGAAGAAGATTTGGATCTTCAAAGCTATAATAAACACACTTTCTCTTTAACTATCAACGGAAGAAAAAAAAAAGATTTGACTTACGTTGAAAGCTATATGCTCTATTTTCTCTGTAAAACTTTTGGCCTTTGATTTCTCTAATCTCAAGTACTGTAGATTAGTGTTATAGAACCAGTAACCGTTGAAAGAAAACAATAGTAACTTTTTTATAATGATCAATTACTAGTTGTTTACAGTATTGTTATATAATAAACTTTCCACCATTTATATGGCTCTAATTAGTCAACGAAGCACGATTCTCATTGCAAAGTCTTTTTCTAATAGAGTTTTAATAGTCAATTAGCTGTTACGTACGCTATATACTTTGTGAAATGGAATGCATTATTGAATAGGAGTGATTATACACTGAGCGTGTTAGTGGGATTTTAGTTTGAAATCAAACATAATATCAAGATTCCAGGAAGCTGGATTTTGGCGTTTCACATTATTTATCTTGGATTATTATATATATTAGCGGTTAGCAATATTTATCTTGCATTAGTATATATATTAGCGGTTAGCAGAAGTGGTGAATGGTTGGGGAATAGTGCAAAACTTTGGAAGAAAAATTGAGACAAACGATTTTACTGTAACTTTCGGAAACGTTTTTGTGATTAGTGCATATAATTTTTTTTTTCTTCCAACGGCTATAATTTAGTGCACCAATCAAAGCCATTGTTTATAGAGATTACTGATGCGATCTTCATGTTCATCAATAAATCGATTTTGCAATCAGAGTATCTAAAAGCTTCAACCCCTATCTCACGTAATGAACGATATCTAAAATTAAAAAGGATGGTCTTACATAACCAATCAATCGCTGAAACAAATATATTTTTTCACATTTTTAATAGTTTTAATGGTCAATTATTAGTTGTTACATTAGTGACTTTAATATCAATCATAAATTTTAGATCTGACAACTATTTTATATGTTGTTACAATAAACAACGACGACTTAGACTTGCATTGCAAAAGTCTTTCTTGTTACTACTATGCTTATACACTCTATAGTTGTTACACTATGCTTATTGAATAATAATAAATTTATTGATCCGAGAGATAACCACTAACCACCCACCATTTTGTGTCGAGGCTAAAGTTAATGAAGTATTTCGTAATATTAAGAGGAAATTATCTATAATAAGTAATAACATCAATTCATCAAGTAATTATTTGGATTAACATCTTCCAAATTCAATTTATACTTTCTATCTCAAAAAAAGTCCCCCGGGATACACAAATCTAGGCTTGGTTTGTTGACCAGCGTACAAAGACTCCCTTAGCACTCGAAAAGCGGGTCGAGTTGGTACTTAGGACTTGAATGCTTTTCACATACTTTTTCATAGTTTTGAAAAGCTAACTAACAAGAGGCGTTCATACTTCGATTGCAGTAGAAGGAAGGAGGTGCTTTGTAATGTTTATCGCCTGGCACATTTCTGATTAGCGTTGAGTCATTTAACGTGCTTTCTCTGTTATCATGTTATCAATGGGCTTGTCAACGAGTATTCCATTCATCCTTTCTTTGTGCCGAGAATACTCGTAGATTAATGGTCTTTGGTTTCAGACAGTTGTTCTATCTATCTAGGGGTTATGATAGGGAAATATTTTTATGGAAAGGAGAAAGAGTGTGTGAAGAGGGTTGAGAAGGTTCAACTTCTACCTAGTCTTCGGCCTCTACTCAGGGTCGTATTCGATTTTACCTTCCGGAAACTACATGGAGACCCGCGTTCTAACTTATCTTTTCCTCAGATCATTTCCTCAGAATTTTTTTGTCAAAGTGTCAAGTGACTAGCGGTGGTTACGTTAGCTATGCTCCGTGTGACCTATCTCAAATTGAGTTATTGGACGGTAAAGTCCTTGAAAGCTCTACTATTTTAAGTCGTAAGTGTTTTTCTACACCAGCTCTTACTATTTTATTTTCATCTTGGAAACGAAAACTGAATTTTTAATAAAAATTTTGATATTTCAAACCTTAATCATTTCTATTAGTGTTTCTACAATAAGAGTTTGGATCTTTGAATATCTCACTCCATGAAACATATATATAATAAAATAATTTATCACAAGACTTTTAGAGTCTTTATTTAAGAATTCTAAGAATAAAAAACAAACACAACATGTAAGTATCAAATGTCAAACTTATTCACATGTGTTTAGTTAATTTCTATAACGTGTGTATTACTGTCCATAAATACGTTCGCACGAAATATTCAACCGATCACAGTTGTTATACATCTTTGCTTTTGACTATTTTCCTCTCATTCTCAAATCTTCGACCAATTAGATATGAGAAACCTTACGAGTCAATCACCGCCACCACCCCCGCCACCGCCACCGCCACTGAGAAATCTTACGTGTCGATCCCCACCACTACCACCATCACTACCACCACCACCGCTGACAAATCTTACTATTCGATCTCCACCACCACCACCACCACCACCACGAGGACCCCTGAGAAATCTTACTAGTCAATCCCCACCACCACCACCATCTCTACCGCTGATAAATCTTACTAGTCTACCATCAACCCCACAGCCGTCACCATGTGGACCGATTCTTCCTCTACGGGATATTATTTTCAGAAGAAAAAGAAGAAATAATCCGCCAAGACCACCACCCCCACCCCCGCCCCCGCAACCATTTGGACCAAATTTTCCTCTACGGTATATTATTAACAGAAGAAGAAATAACCCGTCACGACTGTCTTCGACCCACAAAGATATGTTGATCTGGTATTTGCTCACCTTCATGATGCGGCGAATACTACTCCGAACCGGCGACCAGAAACCCGAAGAGACTCGAAAAGAATGGGTGATCTCATTCAAAGAAAAGATGGAGCAAGTACTTAGTGACGATGCCACAGCTAGTTGGGCCAAGCTTTGTATCTACAGAGTTCCACATTACATGCAAGAAAACGACAAGAAGTCGCCCTACTTCCCTCAAACCATCTCCATTGGTCCATACCACCATGGCAGCAAACATCTACTCCCCATGGAACATCACAAATGGCGTGCGGTTATTATGGTCATGAAACGTACTCATCAAAGTATCGAGATGTACATTGACGCCATGAAAGAACTCGAGAAAAAGGCTCGTGCTTGCTACCAAGGTCCCATTCCTTTGAGTAGTAATGAGTTCATAGAAATGCTTGTTCTTGATGGTTGTTTTGTTCTTGAGATCCTTTTAGGTGCTGATATAGGATTCTACTGTCTCGGGTAAGCATGACTAAAATATTATTTGTTCACTTCGTTATTTAAATATTAATATTCGTAAGTTTCTAACTCAAAATTAATTGGTGTTGAATGTAATGATTGATATTCTTTATATATTGCTTTATATTTCATCCCAATTTTTGATGTGGATATTTATTACACTAAACTGTTGACTCTGAATATCTTTTTACTTGTGTAGATACGAAAATAACGATCCAGTTTTCACGATGCGAGGATTGATGAATTCAATTCAACATGACATGTTTATGTTGGAAAATCAACTTCCTTTCTTCGTTCTTGACAGGTTAATAAACCTACAGTTTCATATTTTGACCTCAACCGATTTAGTGGCACAATTAGCAGTTCAATTCTTCGACCCACTATTTCCAAGACACAAGCCGTTGACCAAGATCCCCCTATTGGAGAAATGGCTAGCAAACAAAAGATTTTTTCACCCAATAGCTGACAAGGACAAGGGATTGCATTGTCTCGATGTTTTCCGTCGAAGTCTGCTTCGGCCTAGTATGACACCCGAGCCCAGGTTATCACGAGGCATGCATGTGGCTTCACGCTTGGTGGATAAGCGGCAACAAAAAGCGATACACTGCGTCTCTAAACTAAAGAATGCTGGTATTATCTTCAAAACAAGGAAAACTGAAAAGTTTTGGGATATTAAATTCAAAAATGGTTATCTAGAGATACCAAAACTATTCATCCATGATGGTAAGTAAAATTCTCTTATTTTTTTCCCGACATGTTTTTATTTTATTTTCTTACTCATTAACCTTTCAAACCTTACAAATACCAATTTTCTAGAGCTAAATAAATATTGACTCTCTCAACTAATATATTATTGGGAGTACCCTGACCAAAACTTTTAAGTTTATTCGCAAAATATGATTTCTTTTCTTTTGTAAATAGCTTCTTGTGGTTGAATCCGATACGTTTTTTTTTTTCCTATTTTTTCTCGTCTCTTATGTTTTAAATCCCAATGACACGCTATTTTTTTAGCATGTCATGTCATGTGGCTAGACTAGGGTAAATAAAGGTTATCAACGTACTATTGCATATTGGCTAGTTTATAATGGTTTTTTAAGAAACGGAAAAGAGATTAAGACAATAACATGAATGCACTTGTTTTTTTTGTAGGTACCAAGTCTCTCTTCTTGAATCTCATTGCATTCGAACAGTGTCATACCGGTTTGAGCAACGACATAACATCTTACATTGTTTTCATGGACAATCTAATGGGTTCTCAAGAAGAAGTTAGTCACTTGCGTTCATGCGATATTATCGAGCATTGGTTAGAAAGCGACTTTAAAGTCGCTCATTTGTTCAACCGAGTTGATGAAGAAATCATTTTCGATCTAAAGGATAGTTATTTATGTGAATTGTTAAATGACACTGATCGTTATTATTACCACCACAATAAGTACTACAGGAAGTGCAATGCTTGGAAAACGACATTGAAAGAGAAGTATTTCGATAGCCCTTGGGCATATATCTCTTTCTTAGCTGCATTTATTCTATTATTTCTCACATTTTGTCAAAGTTATTTTGCTGGTTATGCTTATTTTAAGCCACCTTCTTAGTTTTTTTTTTTCCACTCAATTTGGAGTGTATGTATTTTCTTTGAAGTTTTTTTATTTTATTTTAGCATTTTACATTTTCATCTACTGAAAACTTTAATTGTGACAACTAGGTTTTGAATATACTTGTGGTATTGTTAAATATGTTCAAAAGGTTGTACTTACAATTCATCATTCCCATCATGTTTATATTATTTATAAAAAAATTCAATAAATGAGGGCTTTGAATAAAAGACAAATTGGATAAGTGATTTATGTTTAAGAGATTCTTTCAATTGAAGAATTGACATATTTCTTACCCAAGACGCTTTGCTACTTTCAAGATGTTTCGATCACATTGGACTGCGACATCTCAAAACGATCTGAAATTATGTACTTGTTAGGGGGAGTATATGCATACTACACTTTTTTTTTTTTTTAGCCATGGTTTTTTTCAATTGGTTTTCCTAGTAAGATTTTTAATAAGACACCAATCTTATACGTTTTTACAAATATTCCATTATAATGCACATCCAAAAGGAGAATGTTATGTATGATTTAGTGGATGCCTATTATAAATCCATTAGAACATGTTTTAGAATGTTTTAGATTTAATTGTTTCTTAAATTATATTTGCTTTCCAAGTTCTATCTTTGTATATACTCCTTATTATCAAAGAATTAAGACATAACCTTTCAATTTTTCGCAGTAGCCATCCACCATTCTTCATCGTGATAAAGTCAATGAAGTTCTTTGTTAAAAAAAATATTAATAACCTGTCACTTGAATAGTTGAAAGTACTACATGACAAAATTGTTTCTTAGGACTTGTTCTTTGGTGGGTGTCATTTACTTAGTTAAAACTTCAATTTACTATATTGAAAAATCATATCAAGGTTTTACACAAACTTTAATATATCAATCAGAGGTCGATAACTTAAATGGAAAGATACATTCGAATAATTTCAATAGATCACAAGATTGAATAGCCGAACCCAAAGGGATGTATAAGTTATCAAAGTTTGATGACCCGAACCCAAAGGGATGTATAAGGGCCTAGGATAAAAAGAAAAAGATAAAGCTTTTACAAAAAGAAAAAAAATAAAAATCCCACAGATTGAACGACAACAATCTGTTGATTTATTGGAATAAACTCAAGGAAACAGCAAGCAAGAAACAAACGTACATAAATTGATAAAGCTTATAAAAACTGAATACAACTTTAGGTCTAAACGGCTTTAATAATAAAACTTAAAATCCTAAAACAATAAAATAAAATAATCTAAATAATAAAGTAAAGATTAAGATATTCGGAAGATATCCAAATACCACGCTGCATCTGTTAGTTTGTGGTCATGGATGTTTAGGTCGTGAAGGTTTACTGGTGGTGGATTAAGAGCACAATGACGATCCGCAAGCTAAAGTTACACGTAGAACAATGATAAAAGAGTTCGTAATTAGCAAGCTTTTCCCCACACAAACGACATTTCCCATCAGTATAAACAGGTGGTTCACCCTTAAAGAGTTTTAATGGGTGTAAAGAATGGGAAGGATGGTTTACTTCTGCCTCATGCTTTTTGCAACTCAAATGAAATTTCAAATTGCATTCATGGCATTTGTATGAATATCCATCGCCATCATTTCCGCAATCAGCGCAGGTGAAGCAACTCTCCACCTTCTCTAGCATGAGTTTATGGTCATGGTTGGGGGAACAACAATGACCTCCAGTGGTGGGTACTTGGCACAGTCCAAATGGATATGTAAACGACAGAAGAAACAAAAGTAAATCTTGGTATCATATAGGATCTCCCCTCGACATAAACCACATATCGGATCTCCTACTTTAAATCTAACATATATATTACTGTCAACAGAAGAAAAATTTATGTCACACTCGTGAGAAGAAGGGAGGTCAGTCTCTTCAGGGGGGTTGCTACATGTTTTGTGAAAGAAAAAATCACATTCGCTGCAGTAGTAGCCATCACTAATAGTTTCAAATTTGATTCCGCAACATCTACCCATCCTCCCATCTTTCAAAGGCGTCAACGGATGATAGTGAATGAGTAGTTTCACCTCCACAGGGTCCATGGCTTACGTTGGTTATTAAGAGATAATATGAAGGAAAAAAGAAGAAGAAGAAGTTAAGATTTATCTTCAAAGCTATATACACTCTCTCTTTAAATTTTCGAGTTATTTCAAAGGAAGAAAGAAGATTGGATTTTATGTTGAAACTTTCTCTGTAAAATTTCGGGCTTTAGACCAATCTCACGTAATGGAGATTAGTGTTAGATAACAATATACCCTTTTGTAAGTACTGAATGATATCTAAAACTAAAAAAGGATGGTCTTATAGAAGAACCGTTAACTGAAACAAAACAATAGTCACATTTTTTAATGATCAATAATTATTAGTTTTTTACATTATTGTTATATGTATGAGTTTTTAGATCTGGCATGGCAATGATTCGCATTGCAAAGTCTTTTTTTTACTAGCGTTTAATTGTCAAATAATAGCTGTTACGTACGTTATTGTTATAAGTATAGTAGTATGAAATGAATAATAAAATTGAAAAATAAAATTTAATAGATCTAACAGATAAGCACTAGCCTTGTGAGGTAATACTGTGCATAAGAAAACATCCACCATTTTGCATTGTGCTAAAATCAATGACGTCACTTGTTCATTCTGGCAAAAGTTGACTAAATAACCTGTCACTTGAATAGTTGACTTTACTACATGACAAAAGTGGTTCCTAGGATTTGTTCTTTGGTGAGTATCGTATACTTAGTTAAAACTTCAATTAGTTTATTAAAAAATTATATCAAAGTTACAGACAAATTCTATTTCATCAAACCAGAAGTAGATAGCTTGATTAGAAAGGTACAATCATATAATTTAAGAGGTCACAAAATTGAATTGCATTCATAACCCGTAACAAAAAATAGCGACAAGTAAATTAATAAGTGTTGCTCCGAACCTTCTACTCCACAAGCCTCACATGTAAAACATTTTTTCCTATAAGATACTAGTAATTTATGTGAATTGTTAAGTGTCACTTGTCGTTATTATTAGCACGACAGTAAGTACTACAGGAAGTCGAATGCTTGGGAAACGATCTTGAAAGAGAAGTACTTCGATATCCCATGGGCAGAATCATAGGCTCTATTGCCATCAAATGAGCTCAGTAGATCCGATTGTCCGCTTAACTTAAGAGAAGATTTGAAACGAGAAAATTGCCAAATAATATCCGCACTAATTTATTCTGGCAAAAAAAAAATACATGGATTGTATATGTGGCCAAATAATAATCTCAATTGCGATTGAATTTTTCAAATTCGAAAATAAAATAGTTGACTTGGCTAATTTGACACACCGTTATGTGATCTAACATACTTTTACTGTGTTGTCGTCTTTTTCTTTTTAATTCGAAAGTTAAACCTCGACAAGCCTTAGGCTCGAACTCGGGTTTTGTATGCAATGTGAAAAGGGGTTTGTCGTCACTGAGACAATGACATTTCATCGATATATACTCAAGGTTAATACACTTAAACGCTTTCTGTTGAATTTTTTACTTAAATCCTAAATCGAAACCATGAAACCCTAAACTCATAAATTCCCAACTTATGATAGAGTAAGGGTTTCATGGTTTTGATTTGGGATTTGATTTCTCTGTATAAACTTTCGGGCTTTGATTTCTATAATCTCAAGTAATGGAGATTAGTTTTAGATATCAAATTACTCTAAGAAAAAGGTTGGTCTTATAGATCCAATAATCATCGAAAGAAAACGATAGTCAAATTGATAAATTGTTAGCTTTTATATTTTTGATAGTCACGAACCTTCCAACACCTCTAATATCGTTCTAAAGTCAAGGAAGAACGATTCACATTTGCAAAAGTCTTTTTCTAATATAGTTTTATTTGTCAATTAAAATAGTTGTTAAGTTATATATATAATTATAAAACACAGTACGAATAATAAAATTTAGATAACAGATAAGCAGTAGCCATATCCACCATTTTTCGTCGCGCTAAAGTCAATGAAGGTCTTTGTTAAAAAAATAATATAACCTGTCACTTGAATAGTTGAATGTACTAGATGACAAAATTGTTTCCTACGACTTGTTCTCTGGTGAGTGTCATTTACTTAGTTAAAACTTCAATTTGGTATAATTAAAATGGAAAGGTACATTCAGATAATTCAATAGATCACAAGATTGAATAGCGGTCATGACGAATTATCAAAGGTTGATGACCCGAACCCAAAAGGATGTACCGGCCTAGGATATTGTATTTCCTGAAAACCTTTTATAAAAAGAAAAAAGAAAAATCCCTCAGATTGAACAACAACAACAACAATCTGTTGATTTATTGGAATAAACTCAACGAAAAAGCAAGCAAAGAAACAAACGTACATAAAATGATAAAGCTTATAAAAACATGATACATAAGAAAGGAAATATTTAAAACAAGGAGCAAAGCACGTAGGCTTTTGGATATTAGTTTCATGAAATGGTCTTCGTTTCATCTTCAATCTCCATATTCTCCATAATCATAACCATAACCATTTCCACCTCCACCTACAGTTACACTTGCACACCTTTCGCAGAAGCAGTGGCTAGATTGGGAATTTCCCACACATTTGCCCGACGTATGACCAGCTTTCACGCAGTCATTGTTGCAATTTTCACAGGATGAATTCGGCAAAGAACCTGCACCTTTGCAGCTTTTAGTTTCAACATGTTCTTTTCCTGTGAGACATAAAACAATAGCATAGGCTTGGTAATTTAGTAAAAGACAACGGAGTTTTAATTCTAAATCAACATATCTTTCTAATTAAGGTCTATATAACTAAGCATTAAACTACATGTAAGTTGATACATATGGGAAAAAGTTACTATTGATTAGTAAATTACCTGAAACCGCCACCACAATGGCCAAAAGAAGTACGATCAGCAAAGTGTTATTTCCCATTCTTCTTCACTTTTTTTTTTTTTTGTTATGTTCTCTTCTTTTGGTTTGGATTGGAATGAGCAACTCTTTGACGTTAATGTAGAAAAATGCTATATATATATATATATATATATATATATATATATATCCGGCATGGGCGGATCTAGACGATAATTCTATATGGGGCACGATAATTGAAACATTAATATATAATTTAATTAGTTAAAGTATTTTTAATAGTACTAATATAAAATTGTATAGTGCAGATGCTAATTTCATATTTATGAAAAATAAAAATGGTCTTTGTTTTAGTTGTTATTTTCTTAAAAGCAATGAAATTTATAGAAAACTTAATCAATTATGAGAATAAGTATGGCAACAATATTTTTTTAACTTTGGAAGAAACAAAGGAAAGAGAACAAAAACTTATGGATTAAAAATAGAAGTTTTAGCAAAACTAAAAAGGAAGAAAAACCATTATAAAACTAAGTTTCATTGGATGTGTGAAGAAAAACAATTTTCAGTTTGTTTAGAAAAAACAAAGATAATAAGGAATGCTTGGGTTTCGAACTCAGGACTAGAGAGTAAGTTTAATTTTGAAAAACCACTAGACAGTTTAGGACAACACATAATAGTTAGCAGATTTAGGATGGGGAAGATGAAAACGTGACATACTCCTTGATCAAAATAGGTTGAACAACAACAACAACAACAATAATCTGTTGATCTATTGGAAAAAACAAGCAAAGAAAAAAACGTACATAATTGATAAAGCTTATAAAAACATGATAAATAAGAAAGGAATTATTTAAACAAGGAGCAAAGCACGTAGGCTTTAGATTACCACACATACAATACCATAGTTTCATGAAAAAGTCTTCGTTTCGTCTTCAATTTCCATAATCGTATTCATAATCACTATTTCCACCCACACCTACAGTTACACTTGCACACCTTTCGCAGACGCAGCGACTAGATTTGGAATTTACCACACATCTGCCCGACGTATTACCAGCACTCACGCAGTCATTGTTGCAATTTTCACAGGACGAATTCGGCAAAGAACCGGCACCTTTGCAGCTTTTAGCTTCAACATGTTCTTTTCCTGAAAGACATAAAACAATAGACAGAATTTTATATACAACAAGTTGTCTTTCGCAGGTTCACATAGCATTGGCTTGGTAAATTAATAAAAGAGAATGGAATTTTAATTATAGACCAATATATCTTTCTAATTAAGGTCTATAACTAAGCATTAAACTACATGTGGTTGATATATATGAGAAAAAGTTACTCTTAATTAGTAATTACCCGAAACCGCGACCACAATGGCCATCAGAAGTATGATCAGCAAAGTGTTATTAGCCATTTTCTTCTTCATTTTCTTCTTTTTGATTTGGATTGGAATGAGTAACTCTTTGAGTCCCGCAGAGTATTTTATCACAATCACTTATATAAACAAATCTATTGACTAATTTTATAGAATAACAATTAAGACCCAGTTATGATTTTAGTGATCGTGATCATCACGTCGAGATCCTTTGGAATATGTATGTTTACAAGTCAGCCAATAAAGTAAAGGAGCTCGTACGTTAATTATTTTTGAATATTAAGGAGAAACAACCTTAAATAACATGAACTAAAGAGATCATAATATGCAATTTTTCCTACACAGGTTTTGCTAGACAAAAATCTATATAAAGATTGATAACTCACGAATAAAGTGAAAATCCAACACCACGTGTTTCATGCGTGAATGGAACAGAAAAAAATGTTTCTTCTTTTATACGTTGATGATGATATGATATTGACTGGAACAAGCATTATCCTGGTTCAAAATCTTATGGACAGTGTCAAATCTCAGTCTGTGGGTCCTTTGCATGCACTACTTTTTTGGAATACAAGCTCAGTCTCATGACAAGGGAGCCTTTGTCAGTCCAAACATGTTTCAGACCTTCTCATTACCTAGTATATCAGTCAAACAGTCTCGATCCTCTTGTTGATCGCCTCGTTCAAGAGAACCTCTTCTCGAGTTCTCTTCATGAACTTGCAATCCTCTTCTTGAGCATCTTTCTCAGACAGCTGCAAAATGGGATCAAATTTTATTGATACAGAGTTGTTACAATGATAAAATGTAAAATGATGATGCATGCTGCTTTACCTCGTCACTCATGAAATCGTCTTCTTGAGCCTCTTTCTCAGCCTGTGGGATCAAAATGGTTATTGATAGAACAAAGATAAAATGTAAAATAATTAAAGGCAAAGGATGCTTACGTTCCGTCCATGTTAATTTCGTTGTATCCAGGATATTGGCAAACTTGGCAAAAATGTTTAGGCCTTTCCTCGTCGTCAAAATTTCAAACAACTGCACACACACGTACATCCACATGGTGTCAAATATATTTTTGATACGATAGACAAATTACAAAATGCAATGATATAATACCTTGCTCATGTGCTCTTGACCCTTGAGATGTTGGATGAAATCTTCACAGTCACAGCTTTCGAAAGCATCGCCGTACATGTCGCAAATGCAAAAGCAGCTAGGTTCTATCTCCTTTTCAAAACTTGAACTTTTCCATTCAAAATGAGCAAAGCAAATCAAAAACACCCTCAAAAGCCTGTAAAACGAGTTCTGCTTCATTCTCATTGGACTCTTCAAGCCAGCCACAACCCATCGATTCATATCAGGTAAACTAATCTTCTCTTATCGCACACCTTAAGAACTTCACACTAAGATCTTGCATTACTTCTTGGTTTAATTTTGAAATGTTAGTTTTATTTTTTCTTACAAGTAATGAACTTTAAAACGTTTCTTGAATGATTTGCTTACAACCTAATATTGTGTTGCCATTCTTTGACAAACTTAAATATATTTATGTGATTTTTTTTACCTAGCGAAGAATACACTATTTGTTTGCTTGCAACCTAATTCTTTTTTAATCTTTTGATGTCAGAAATATATGGAGAAGAAGCTATGAGTGACAACGTTACCAAGGTAAAACGACTTTAAGCATAAACAACATTTCTCCCCGACCAATATGCTCAACATCCCGACCTTTGTGACCAATACGCTTATAATCTCCAGCAGTAGTAATTTTGTCAATCAAATTATCTAGCAAAATCGAAGCTTCCTCTTTATAACTTCAAATAACATAGCATATAAATATGATATAGGCTTATAGCTATCATGTTTCTATATTTTCTGCGTTTATCAGAGCAATACATCAAAGAACCTCTCTTGGGGTTTTTAAAAAAAAATTTAACAATTTCTTTTTAAGTCGAGAAAAAAAAAAAAAAAATTTTAATCGGCCAATTTCCTCTCTCCACGTGGTGAATCCGAGGAAAGAGGGATTCTTAAATAAGAACTCGACATACACGTTTTCCTATTTTTTAGTGGATCCCACAAATATAAATTTTTTTTTTTTAACCCCACCCCTTAGAACCCTCAATACACATACTTTCATACTCTTAAAACGTTTTTTAATAAAAATTAATTTTACTTAAATGAGTTTTTCAGAACATAAAGTCTTTCATATAAATTTCTTGATGTAAATTTTTTTAATTTTAATTACGAATTTTATTTATCTCTTACATATTTTTTTACTGTGTCAATTATAAATTTTTGAATCCATTGTTGATTCTTTTTCTAGCTTATTTATTGCTGATTCTATTTTAAAACCTTTTTTTCTAACAAGTTGACTTAAGAATACGTATCATAATCCTAGTTTAATTTATAATTCAGAATCTCTTCTACGTTTCTCTCTTGACTGGGAAAGGAAAATTTGTCAATTTTTTTTTGTTTAACGGATTCTGATCTATCCGCGTGAGAAACCTTCAAATTCGATCTTGCACTCTTTTCAGACGAAGATTCATATACATTTGATAGAGGTTTTTGAGTAGGTGTGTGTGTATAGAGAGCGAGCTATGTGGAGTTCGATTGAGAATTTGAATGAGAATTTGAACAAGATCACGCTCGATGTGCATGAAGACGACGAAGAAGAAGAGGATCTCCATAGATACGGTTTCGTGAATGACATCGGTGACTCTGGTCGGAGAAATTCCAGTGGTTTTAGGTATTCCAGGTCAGTTTCCAGGTCTCCGATCTCCAATGGAATCGAATCGTCTGTTCATCTCGAATGAATCTGTTTCATAATTCGATTTATAGAGTTAGGAATTCGAATGAATCCGTTTTCTCCGAATAAAAAAGAAGTCATGGTCAATGTCAAATTCATCAAGGTCATTCATTTGATAAAAAGAAAATAATAAACAAACAATACACCTCGATAAATAATAACAAAATTAGGAGCTTTAGATAATAATAAAAAAAAACACTAAGGAGTAAAAAAAATTACAAAAAAACGAAATAATCAAGAGAAACGCTCCACGTACATGTGACAGCAATAGATAGAGCAAAAGTATGTGTCAGTGTCATAACTACTGTAGTATTCTTTCAGGATGATCGGGAATATGCAACGGGACATACATTCAGTGCATGATGGTCGAGACATAGTGTTGTTGGAAACCACCTCATAAGTGTCGTCAGTGAAGGTTGTTATTTTGGTTCCTACCTTGAGACCTTCCAACTCAATTCCGAGCACACAATTGATATGCAAAGTAACCCCACAATCTTTACAGGTGTAAAACCATGTTTTTGGATTTGTTTCTTTCTCGCATATATCACACCAATATTTACCGCTTGCATTTTCACCGTAGCATAAAGAGAGAAAATGACGGTCAACTCTATTCTTTACCTTATATGGTAATAGTGCACACGAGAAATCGAGGACGTATCCACAATCATCCTTAACACATCTTAGCACATGAGATGCCTCTCTGGTGCAAACAGTGCATACTCCTTTTGGTGTTGTGTAAAATAAAGGATGGGGATGACTTTGATGGGCAAATGGCTCAGTAACTGAAGCACATCTCACACATATTCCACGTGGATCAGTATGGTACATGAAACCATTGTAAATTACTCCGCATGCACGACATTTACTATAGTTGGGCTGACTTGTATGTAGAGTATACGGTTTATTGCTGGCCATATGCCGTTTTCGCTTAGGAAAATTAGCGCAGCCTTCGTGGAGCATGAAACTACAACTCATGCAATTGTAAAAGGGATCATGATAGATAGGATAATTGCATGCCTCGCAACTCCTCCCCTCGATAAAGATACCAGACTTGTCAAGTCTTAGGTAATGCTCTTCATGGCCGAAATGTTGAATGGTGTTGTCATCAATCACCTTGAATGGTTCAATATCTTCGTCTTCTTCAGGTTCGTCTTTCATCTCTAAGCCGTCCCATACATCTTCCCTAGTAGCACATTTGGTGTGAACCACCTTGCTTGGACACCTCTGACAAAAATAACCCCCACAACTCCAATCCATCTTCTTTTGGCAAACACCACATACAGAATTCACCTCACCAAGAAGAGACGTGCGAGAAACTCGATGATCATGACGGTTGATGTATATGACCCATGGGAATCCGGAGCAATCATTGTGGGCCATGAAGTCGCATTGAAGACAGACGTATGGGCTTCGGTCTCCATTCAGCCCGCAAGTGGTGCAAGTAAAAGAGATTAACTTTGGCATTAGGGTGAGTTTGTGCTCATGGGTGTTTGGGTCGTGATGAGTTAGTGGTGGTGGGTTTTGAACACAATCTAAATCTAAGGTAAACTTACAGAGGGAACAGTGGTAAAAGGCTTCATCAACAATTTTTTTTGCACACAAACGACATGTTCCATCGGTATAAGCCGGTGGTTCACCATTGAAAAGTTTTAGAGGATGTAAGGAGTGGGAAGGGTGTTTTAGCTCTGCCGCATACTTTTGGCAACTCACGTGGAATGACAGTTGGCATTCATGACATTTATACGAATATCCATTGCCATCTTTTCCACAAGCAGTGCAGGTGAAGCAGCTTTCCACCGTCTCTAGCTTGAGTTTATGGTCATGGTTATGCGGAATATCAATGACCTCTGGTGGCGGGTACTTGATACAATCCAAATCGATTGTGTGTTTACAGTCCCAACATTTGTAAACTTTTACATCTTTTTCTGTACATATACTACATTTCTCCAAATGGTAAGCAAGACCAAAAGATTGGGGGCACTTGTGAGTAGGGTGCTTGATCCAACGAGGAGGGTTGCTGCATTTCTTGTGGAAGAAGAAATCACATTTGGTGCAGTAGTAGCCATCACTAATAGCTTCGAATTTGATGCCGCAACAGTCACCTCTCCGATTATCTCTCAACGGCGTCAGTGGATGATCGTGAATAGATAGTTCCACCTCCACAGGGTCCATGACTAAGAGATTATGCAAAGAGTGAATTAGAAAAAAAAAAAAAAAAGAAAGAGGAAGAAGATTGGGTTTTATGTTGAAAGAAGAGTATGGTTTTAGATTTCTCCAATCTCACGTAAAAGGAGATTAGTGTTAGATAACCATTTACCCTTTTGTAAGTACTGAATGATATCTAAACCTAAAAAAGGTTGTTCTTATAGAACCAGCAACCGTTGAAACAAAATAATAGTCACTTTTTAAATGATCAAATTTATTAGTTGTTTACATCATTGTTATATGACATTTATGAGTTTTTAGGTCTGGCATGGCAATCACTAACTGTCCACCATTTATATCGCTCTAACTAGTCAACGAAGCACGATTCACATTGCAAAGTCTTTTTCTAATAGAGTTTAATTGTCAATTAATAGCTGTTACGTTATTGTTATAAGAATAGTAGTATGAATAATAAAATTTAATAGATCGAACAGATAAGGACTAGCCATATGAGGTAATACTTTATATAAGAAAACATCCACCATTTTGCATCGTGCTAAAGTCGATGAAGTTTTTTTTTTTGTTAACAATATATATTAATAACCTGTCACTTGAATAGTTGAATTTACTACATGACAATTAAATCATGTATCGTATATACTTAGTTAAAACTTTAATTCGTTTATTAAAAATTAAATCAAAGTTTTAGACAAACTTCAATATATCAACCACAAATCGATAGCGTGATTGGAAAGGTACAATTAGATAATTTAAGAGGTCATAAAATTGAATAGTATTTAGGATAAGTAAAATTAATAAAGGCTGCTCCAAACCTTGAGGATGTACGGGCCTAAGTTCAAAATCTTTGAGAGTGATAAATCTCACACGAGATGTATTCAGTAAGACCGAAAATTCGTTAAACTGATAGTGTTCTTGAAACCTTAGTTCAAACCTGTGTTCATCAGGAAATCAAATTTGCAATCAGAGGATCTAAAAGCTTCAACCCCTATATCTCACGTAGTGAACACTATCTAAAATAATAAAGCATGTCTTACACAACCAATCAATCGCTAAAATAAAATATTATTTTTCACATTCTTAATGGTCAAATTATTAGTTGTTACATTAGTGACTTTAATATCAATCATAAATTTTATTTTATATTTTGCAAAACTCTTTCTTGCAAAACTCTTTCTTGTTATTAGTTAATACTCTCTATAGTTATTACACTATGCTTATTGAATAATAATATTTATAGATCCGAGAGATAACCACTAACCACGCACCATTTTTGTGTCGAGGCCAAAGTTAATGAAGTGTTTCGTAATATTAAGAGAAAATTATCTATAATAAGTGATAACATCAATTCATCAAGTAATTATTGGATTAACATCTTCTAAATTCAATCTACTTTCTATCTCAAAAAAGAAGGTCGCCCTAGATGCACAAATCTAGGTTTGGTTTTCTGACCAGCGCACGGAGATTCCCTTTCTCTTCGGTTCTGTAATTGCGGTTTCATGGCTTCAATTTCTCCATATGACCACATCCATTCTAATTAAGACTCCCTATTTTCTTTTAAGTCTTCTATAAAGTCTTTAATCTGATTTAGCCTTTTAACAATGTCATCATTTTAAAATTTTAGTAAATAATATGGCGAGAGGGGTGTATTTATAGGGAGCAGGTCGAGTTGGTACATAAAACTAGAGTGTTTTTCACTTATTTTTCGTAGTTTTGAAAATGATAGTTATTTATGTGAATTGTTAAATGACACTTATCAGTTATTATTACCACCACAATAAGTACTAAAGGAAGTACAATGCTTGGAAAAAGACATTGAAAGAGAAGTACGAACGCCTCTCTCTTAACATAAGGCTTGTCACATTATCAAGATGATTTTCATATCGCGAGGCAGCAATGATGAAGAAGACGACATGTTTCTAGCGATGATGAAGAAGACAACATGTTTGGCTCTGAAGGTAAAAACATTAAATGTAAGAAGAGGTACCACTTCCATGTGACCTTATGTTAGTTTTGTGTTAGAGGAAAGGACGAGATTAGAAGAAAAGGGTTAGATTAGTAGTGTGAGTTAGTCTAATAATTGTTTGGATGTTATCTAGATTTTGTATGTAATTTGGATGCAATAAATGAAATAAAACAGCACAAATTTAAAGCCAATATTATACATTACAACATCAATAAAATGATACAAAACAATATACCAGAGCACTTAATTAATGTCACAATAAAATATTATACATCACAATTAAATTTTCATAATAAATTGAAAACAAACGAAACAAATGCTAGAGAAAGATAAACAATAGCAGGTGATTCACGAGCTATAATAGGTCCACCAATAATAGCACACCTTTTAACACTATTGTATGGAGGGAGGTTATTATAGCTTCTCCAATACTGGTGTTTATGAAAACGCTACCAATGCTATCAATATCCATAATACTTGTAGTTAAAAGCACAAACTGTATCTAAGGTAAAGTTACAAGTGGAACAATGATAAAAGACACCCCCAACTGGCACTTTTCCGCACAAGGAACATTTACCATCTGTATAAACGGGTGGTTCACCAAAGAAGAATTTTAGAGGGTGTAAGGAATGGGAAGTATGGTTTACCTCAGCCTCATACTTTCCGCATTTCACATGGAATGTCAAATCGCATTTATGGCATTTGTATGAATATTTATCGCCATCCTTTCCACAAGCAGCACATGTGAAGCAGCTTTCCTCCCACTCCTTCTTGAGCTCATGGTCATGGTTCTGAGGAACATTAGTGACGTTTCGAGATTTGTAAGTGGCACAGCAAAAACAAACTCCAATATTACATTCGTTGCATGCGTAGTATTGGACACCACAAGGAACTTTCTCTCCACAAAATTCACATGTCCGGCCGTAAGTATAATAACAGGTTTCAAGAGAAGTAACGTGATCACAGCACAAGATAGAAATCTCATTAGGGGCGTTGCAGCATGACTTATGGAAGAAACGATCGCATTTGGTGCAGTAGTAGCCATCAGTTATAGCTTCGAATTTGATTCCGCAACAGTCACCCATCCTCCCATCTCTTGAAGGAGTCATCGGATGTTTGTGAATGGGTAGGTTCACCTGTACAGGGTCCATAGCGTAACTGGTTGCTACAAGACTTGAGAGTAGATTATATAATAATTAGTGAAGGAAAAAAGAAAATAAGAACAAGATTGGATTTTATCTTGAAAGAAAGAACAAAAATCACCTCTTTCTCTGTATAAACTTTCGGGCTTTGATTTCTCTAATCTCAAGTAATGGAGATTAGTTTTAGTTAACAATTTACTCTAAGAAAAGGTTGGTCTTATAGAACCAATAATCGTCGAAAGAAAACGACAGTCAGTTTTTTAAATTGATAAATTGTCAGTTTTTATATTTTTGGTATACTAATATATGAATTTTTAGAGCTGGCACAGCAACCACGAACCTTCCAACACTTATAATATCGTTCTAAAGTCAACGAAGAACGATTCACATTTGCAAAAGTCTTTTTCTAATATAGTTTTAATTGTCAATTAATAGTTCTTACGTTATATATATATATATATATATATATATATTGTTATATATAAAACTTGGTACGAATAACAAAATTTAGATAACGGATAAACAGTAGCCATCCCCATCCACCACTTTTCATCGTGCTAAAGTCAATGAAATTCTTTGTTAAAAGAAATATCAAATATTAATAACCTGCCACTTGAATAATTGAAGTTCTTAGGACTTGTTCTTTTGGTGGGACATTGATTGTATATCCTAATCTTTTTGTATATATTTGTCAATAAATGTAAAGAGAGAGACATTACTGCTAATCCGTAACAATAAGATAGGTCTAGACCAGGTGTTTCTCATGGATTGTCTTTGCTTATTGTGTCGTCTCAAGGACTTTATATGGATCACTCTTTAGAGTAACTGAGCGTTGGAAATACGTAGGATCAAAGTTTATATATTGTTTCGTAAAAATTAAATATGAATATGAAATTATTCATTTTAAGTGAAGTGAAGTGGAAGCAAACCTTTGTGGCATGGCAGTGCTCAATCAACTCAATCTCAACTGAGCAGAATCAGAGGCTCCGGTTATTTTAACATTTAATTAAATTATATCTTCTTTTCCGTGACAGTAAAAAATCGGTGAAAATTAATTGGGTGGAAATTGCCAACCGCATTCCGACTATTTTTTTTGTGGATAGGAAATTTCTAGTCGATTTTGCATTTCTGAAAATTTCAAACTGACTGGTCTTTTGCGAAGATTTCAAAATGGTCATTTCCAATCAATTGGGTGATTAGTTTTTACACAACTCTCTCTGTAGTGTCCATTACCATCAAATGAGGTCGGTAGATCTGAATATCTTAATTTATGCGAAGATTTGAAATTGAGAAATTAATTAGTAAATGGTATTAATCTCATCATTGGTTGCTCCTCCTTGGTTCATCATTAATTATACAATTTCTGGATTAGCCTAATTAGGTATTGCTTAACAAAATACGATATCCTTGGATTGACTTATAACTTTCTTTGTTCTCATGCTTTATCTTGAAAACCTTCTGTAAAAATAAAAAAGATATAGTCCGATTGTTGAACAAAAGCAGACTGGATATATTAGCGGTTAGTGGAAGTGGTGAGCGGTTGGAGAATAATACAAAATTGTTGGAGAAAGCTATTGGTGAAAACTGTGACAAAAAGGTGAGAGAAACGTTTTACTGTAGCTTTTGAAAACCTTTTTGTGTGATTGGTGCATATAAATTTTTTTTCCGTCCAACCACTTTAATTTAGTTCACCAATCAAAGCCATAAATCCCACAAGTTGAGCATCAACAACAATATGCTGGTTTATTGGAATAAACTCTGGGAAAAAGCAAGCAAAGAAACAAATGTACAAGGAGCAAACCCCGTAGGCTTTAGATTACAGACACATACACTACCACAGTTACATGAAAATGTCTTCGTTTCATCTTCAATTTCCATAATCTTGATATTCTCCATAATTTGTTCCACCCACACCTACAGTTACACTTGCACAGCTTTCGCAGAAGCAACGGCTAGATTGGGAATTTCCACACATCTGCCTGACGTATTACCAGCATCCACGCAGTCATTGTTGCAATTTTCGCAGGATGAATTTGGCAAAGAACCGGCACGTACGCAGCTTTTATCTTCAACATGTTGTTTTCCTGTCAGACATAATACAATTAGACGTAGTATATATCATATAAGTTCCTTTGATTCACAATAGCATAGGCTTTTTCTAATTAAGGTCTATAACTAGGAATTTGACTACATGTGATTGGTATATATGAGAAAAAGTTACTCTTAATTAGTAATTACCCGAAACCGCGACCACTATGACCAAAAGAAGGATGATCAGCAAAGTGTTATTTGCCATTCTTCCTCACTTTTTTTTTCGATGTTTGCTTTCTTCTTTTTGATTTGGATTAGAATGAGTTAACTCTTTGACGTCACTTATACAAACAAATCTATTTTGACCTAATTTATATATAGAATAAGAATTAATGCCCAGTTGTTTTATTATTTTATTGTTCGTGATCATCACGTCGAAATCCTTTGCAATATATGACAGATGTTTACAACTCAACCAATAATGTAAAGGAGCTCGTACGTTAGTTATTTTTGTATTAAGGAAAAACAACCTTAGATTCCATGAACTAGGGAGATCAAAATATGCAATTTTTCCTACACATGTTTTTTTTATTCTATTTGTACATATATATGTTGTCTTTAATTAAGACATACTGAAATACAAAGATCATAAGCCAAGTTTGCAAAGAGCATGATGATTGTATCCCAATCCGATGAATACCGATGCTCGAGCATACTTCGCGTTAGATTCGACCAAATTTCAAAAAAAAAAACGAAGCATAAAAAGAAAAAATGATTACGGGTTTCCATAGGATCCTGACAGAAAACACAAACCATATCATAAGTTCATAACCCAAATATATCTAAGGGCACCATTACATTGTTGATTGGGTTGTAATCCTTTCTACGTCATCACACAAAATAAAAGTAATAAAAACTGAGGGTACCATATATTTTATCAATGGGTCAACATAGATTTGTTTGTATATGTGAATGTGATAATCGCCTACTATTTATATAATAATATACGCATGTTTCATAATCCCTAACTTAGCGCCTTCAAATCTACAATTAAATTGTAATCAAATTATCATCAAAAACTTATTTGACCCCTAAACCAATAGACTTCCCCTATAAATACTCATTCCACTCCAAATCAAAAAGGAGGAAGCTAAATAAACACAAGAACAAAAGAGAACAAGGATGGCTAATAAATACACTTTAGTGATCATACTTCTTTTGGCCATCGTTGTAGTGGTGTCAGGTAATTACTAATTAAGAGTATATTTTCTCATACATATCAACCACATATTGTTAATACTTAGTTATATTGAACTTAATTAGAAAGATAAATCTGGTTAATATATGACAGGAGACATGTTGAAGCCAATGTGGACAAATGATAAAGTTGCCAATCGCAAGTTGGTCTCCCCACTAAAAGGTAAGCAAAGATATCTTCCTAGCACAATTAGGGTACTTACATAATATCTTATTCACTATTCTAAATTGTGTTAGGCGCTTGGTAAACATACGAGCGCCTAACACTTAGCTGTTATTCACTATTCTAAATTGTGTTGGATGTTTGCTAAGCATACGAACACCTAGCACTTAGCTGTATCCATAGATACCTAACAAGAGTCTAAAAAGAAGAGATTTTTTTGATATATATAACTTTTTGATATAAATTACATAGTTTAATTTCAATATTAACCAACAAGAATGGAGAATACCAATAATCAACTTAGTTTTAAGGATCTAATAGAATTTTTTAATTAGCTTTTTGATAAATACTTGAAATCCGTTATCTTTTATTTACCTATGTGAATCAAGGGAACTTATATATATGATATTAAAGTCTACGTCTATTTGTTTTTCATGACTCGCAGGAAGACTACTTGAAGAAACCTGTGTAAAGGTCTATAAGTACGTTATACGCTGCGACTTTTGCGATTACGACTGTTTTGGCGCCGGTGAAGGTTATTCATCTGGTGCTTGTGAGGGAATTTATTTTTTCCGCAGATGCTACTGCAAAAAGTGTGAAACTGATAAGGAAGACGATGGTAATGATGGTGGAAATGAAAATGAAGGTGGAGAAATATTTTTTAAATAGGACCAAAACTATCAAATTAATCTATCAGTTTTTTTTTGCAAAATTAAATTACGATTTAAAAAATATACTACCACCTTAACCATATAAATAAGATTTTAAAAATGCATTATAAATGGTAAGTAATAATTAAAAATATATTACCACCCTAACAAAAAAATTTTGTCCATAAAAAGTTTGTATTAATTATTTTATTTTTCTTTTGGTAGGGGCTCCTGCACCCAGCCCCTTTTTACTGCCTCCACCCCAACGTGGAGATGAAGTTGCAGACGAAGATGAAGGTGGAGTTAATGGAAACTAAGATGAAAATAAGACCATATTATAAAACAATATCAATGAAATAAAAAATATTTAAAATAAAGAGACATATGGCTTTGTTTATCCAATAGAAGTATTGGTGTTGTATAAATGTGTTGTGTATTGTATCCATGGCTATTGTGTTTGTTGGGCAAAAGCCTATAAGTCTAAAATAATAATGTAAATCCATTTTTCTGTATTCTCTTTTTTCTTATTACTATATTTCCTTTATATGTTAAGATTAGGAAATTTTACATTTTACTAAGTGTTGTTACCCTCATATCAAAATCTATAACATTATCGATGAAGATGTTGGAGAAAGTTATGCCATTACTGAGAGTTGCTGTGTCACTAGACGAACGGCTTCTCGCGGTTTTGACGTTTCCATTCACTTTCATCGTCTCTCTCGTGTTCACGCTCGTCGTTTACATCATTCCGTATCAGATTTGGTTGTTTCCGTCGTCCTCCTCGACATGGAAGAGACCAGAGAGAACAATGTTTTGAGAATGAGGTATGATAGGAAAAAGAAGATGTTGGAGAAAGTGACGTCATTATTAGACAATTAAATAGTCACCCAACAGGCTACAAAAATCTTGGTCTAAAAAGCCGAAGCCATATATGTCCAATGGAATAGGAAAGATACCGTTCACATATAAAAAAAAGTAACTCCATTGTTTATTTATCATTAATGTAAGAAAAAAAAAAACACTCCTCCATGATATATTACAAAATTAGAAACTTTAATTATCAGAAATACTACGATAATACCCCTGAAAACCAAGGTAGTTATTGTCGAAGCATTTAATAGAGCAAAAGTATTTATCAGGCATACTATAATGCACCACTTTCAAGATTGTAGGGAAAAGGCAACGTGACTTACATCGGTTGCAAAGTGGTCGAGACATACTTTTGTTACGAACTGTCACACAATCTAGGTTCGTAGAATGCTTAGGTGTCACATCTCTTCCAGGCTCGAGAGCTCGGAAATCTTCAAGCACACAATTGGTATGCAAAGTAACCCCACAATCTTTACAAGTGTAGAACCATGCTTTTGGATCTGTTTCCTTCTCGCATATATCACACCAATATTTACCAGTTGTATCTTCTTCACCATAGCATAAAGAGAGAAAATGGTCGTCGACTCTATGTTTTACCTCATATGGTAATAGAGCACACTTGAAGTCTAGAACGTATCCACAATTTTCTTCAACGCATCTGAGCACATGAGATACTTCTTTGTTGCATGCATTACATACCCCTTGTGGTGATGTGTAAAATAAGGGATGATCAGGATGACTTTGATGGATAAATGGCTCAGACACTGAAGCACAACGCAAATCTAGTTCACTTTGATGGTTGCGGTATGTGAAACCATTGTAACCTACCCCACAAGCCTCACATTTTGAAAAACTATTAGAATCTTTTTCTAGAATATACGGTTTATTGCTTACCACATGCCGTCTTCGTTTAGGAAAATTAGCACAGCTCTCATGTAACATGAAGTTACAACTCATGCAACCGTAGAAGGAATTGCGATAGATAGGATACGTGCATGCCTTGTAACTCCTCTCCTCAACAAAGATACCTGACTTGTCGAGTCTTAGGTGATGATATCTATGGCTGAAATATTTTATTGTGTTTGCATCTATCACCTCGAATGGTTCGATATCTTCATCTTCTTCACGTTCGTCTTTCATCTCTATGCCGTCCGATACATCTTCTCTAGTAGCGCATTTGGTATGAAACACAGAACCAGGACACCTTTTACAAGAATATCCCCCGCAACTCCAATCCATCTTCTTTTGACAGACTCCACATACCGAATTCACCACACCAAGAAGAGAAGTGCGAGAAACACGATGATCATGGCGGTTGATGTTTATGACCCATGGAAATCCGGAGCAATCATTGTGGGACATAAAGTCACATTTAAGACATGCATAAGGGCTTCGATCTCCATTCAGCCCACAAGTGGTGCAAGTAAACGAGATCAATTTTGGTATAAGGGTGAGTTCATGATCATGGGTGTTTAGGTTTTGAAGATATATTGGTGGTGGATTAAGAACACAATGCAAATCCAAGGTAAAGTTACAGGTGGGACAATGAAAAAAGAGTTCACCAACAATCTTTTTCCCACACAAACGACATTTCCCATTGGTATAAGCGGGTGGTTCACCATGAAAGAGTTTTAGAGGGTGTAAAGAGTGGGAAGGATGGTTTACCTCTTCCAAATACTTCTTGCATCTCACATGGAATGTCAAATCACATTCATGACATTTGTATGAATATCCATCACCATCCTTTCCACAAGCATTGCAGGTGAAACAACTTTCCACCATCTCTAGCTTGAGTTTGTGGCCATGGTCATCAATGACCTTTTGCAGTGGCAATGGGTACTTGGCACATTCCAAATGCATGTCTAACCGACAGCTCCAACATCTATACCTTCTGCTACCGTGTTTGATGGTCTCTCTACATAAATTACATATTGATCTGTAAAAGAAAGTAAAAGTAAGAGACTTTGTACATTTGTGAGATGGGTGGTTGATCTTTTCAGGGGGGTTGAAGCATCTCTCATGGAAGAAAAAATCACATTCGGCGCAATAGTATCCATCACTTATAGCTCCGAATTTGATTCCGCAACATTTACACATCCTCCCATCTTTCAAAGGTGTCATGGAATGATGATGAATGGGTAGTCGTACCTTCACTGTGTTCATGGCGTACGTGTGTCACCTCAAGACTTACGTAGATTATAAGGAAAAAAACAAAAGGAATTGATTTATCTTCAAAGCTAGATGAGATTTCTCTGTAAGTAAAGATATTAGTGTTTAGAAAAACAATCACTCGTTTGAAGGTATTAGGTATTGAATGATATCTGAATCCAAAAAGGATGATCTTATAAGCAATATAATTACTTTTTAATTGTCACTTATTAGCTGTTACGTTATTGTCATAATCTTAGTAATAAAGTGTAGATCTAATCTAACATGGTAACTGCGCCTACACCATTTTTATATCGATTCTTAAGTCAACAAAGCATGTTTCACATTGAAGAAATTTTTGTTTTATAATAAAGTTTTAATGTTCATTTATTAGTTGTTTGTTATTGTAATCAAAATAATAATAAATTTTAAGATCTAAGTAACATGTAATGTAACCACCTACGCGTGGAGATTTTTCATATATTTTTAGTAAAAATTATACATGACTAGTACTATAATATTCACTGAAATAATATATTTATAAATGGGGATTGTACAAATATATAATTTAATAATAATAAATCATATTGTCTTTAACCTACTAAATTTTTAAATTACACAAAATGAGACAAACTATTTTAATTAATTTAAATACATAATTCACAAATCTGTAGCAGTGTAATGTTAGAAAAGGAATTGATAATTTTTGTATTGTGTTATATTTTTGTTAATTTTAATGGTTTCAAAACGTAAACGCAAGGAGTGAATTAATACGCGAAACTAGTAAATGGAAAAATATTTATTTAATTTATAATTCCGAATCCCTTTCTCCTGGACCGGGAAAGGAAATTTTTTTTTATCAAATCGGATTCTGATCTATCTGCGTGAGAAGAAACCTTCAAATTCGATCCCTTCACTCTTTTTCAGACGAAGATTTCATATACATTTGATAAAGGTTTTTGAGTAGTTGTGTGTATAGAGAACGAGAGCTATGTGGAGTTCGATTGAGAATTTGAAGGAGAATTTGAACAAGATCGCGCTCGATGTGCATGAAGACGACGACGAAGAAGAAGATCTCCATAGATACGGTTCCGTTAATGGCGTCGGTGACTCTAATCGGAGAAATTCCAGTGGTTCTAGGTATTCTAGGTCCGGTTCGAGGTATCCGATCTCGAATGGAATCGAATCGCCTGGTAATCACGAGGTAATTAGGTCATAAATCGATCAATTTCATCCTCGATTTATTGATTTAGGAATTCGAATGAATCCGTTTTTTATGAGTAAACGCGAAATGTAGATTGTGTTTTTTTATTCAATTTTGTGGTTTCAGATTGAAAGGTATAAGGCAGAGATTAAGAAGCTTCAGGAATCTGAAGCAGATATCAAAGCGTTATCAGTGAATTACGCAGCTCTATTAAGAGAGAAAGAGGTAAATTTTTAGTGACTGAATCTTTGCTTCTCTATTTTCTTCCTCTATTTCTCTCCTTAACACCAAAAATCCGAATTGATTATTACAGGATCAGATTTCCAGATTGAACCAAGAGAATGGCTCATTGAAACAAAATCTGACCTCGACTAGTGCTGCTCTGAAAGAAGCTAAAGCCGATGTTTTAAGGGATTCAAACAATAATGCTAGCAAGGTAGATACATCAATATGTTTGTTTGCATCTCTATGTTATGCATAAAGTTAGGTTGCATTACATATTGTTTATAGAGAATGCAACTACTCAAGAGCTATATACTGTGTGAAATTGAGTGCATTGTTGATAGGAGTGGTTATATGCTCAGCGTGTTAGTGGGATTTTAGTTTGGATACAAAGCATATCAAGATTTCAGGAAGCTGGATCATGCATGAAAGTCTTAAATTATTAGATTGATTAATGATTGCTTAGTATGCAGATTCTTTATTTGCTGGTTTTGTTTAGGTATGCAATCAGATCATGCATGAAGGTCTTAAACTATTAGTTTGATTTGTAATAAACACTAATCAGTCACCAAACAGGCAACACAAATCTTTGTCACATCAATATGTTTGTTTGCATCTCTATGCAATGCATGCAGTTCTGTTGCAGTACATATCATTTATAGAGAAGGCAACTACTCAAGAGCTATATACTGTGTGAAATGGAATGCATTATTGATAAGAACGGTTATGCGCTTAGTTTGTTAGTGGAATATAGTTGGAAATAAAAGCTTATCTTTAGATCAAACATAATATTAAAGATTTAAGGAAGGTAGATATCGGGGTTTATATTTTCAAAGTTTTGTCAACATCAGTATGTAGATTCTTATATTTGATGATTAAGTTGCATGAAGGTCTTAAAAGTAAAAACTATTAGATTGATTATGTAATCTTCTCTAGGGAAACAACGATCAGTCACCCAACAAGCTACAAAAATCTTCGTCGCTTTTAAGAAGTCGAAGCCATATGTCTAATGGAGTAGGGAAAGATACCGATTCAAAGGAAAAGGTAACACCATTGCTTATCTACCATAAATTGAATCTTCAAATGAAAAAACTTCAGAGTTTCTGAGTAAAATTCCAGATTTAGATCTTTGAATACATAAGAAACTGTTTTCCGCAGTAGTATAAGTGCGTTTTATTTTGTTGCTCTGCAATGCCTTCATTTTGGTAAATACCGAATTCTAAGTGGTAATCTGGATGCCATTTTTAGGACCTTGCAGATATGTTAGAAGTTAAAACCAAAGCTCTAGAAGCTGTTCAAGCTAAAGAACTTGCCAAAGAGCGTGAAAAGTTAAGAGAGTTGCAGATTTCTCTACAGGGTAATATAATATCACTAAGTAGCATTGATGCTTCTTTTGTTTCTTCTTTATCTATCAAATCTCACTTTACCTTTACTCTTCCACCAGAGGAGCGGAAACGGAGTGAATCTTTCAAGGAGGAACTCGAGTCCCTGAGGTTAGATAAGAACAAAGTAAGTCATTGAGTTACAAGAAACTTAAAGTTTTCTTCTGTTCAGATAGAAATCACTGTTTTTAACTTACAAATGTGTTCATTTTGCAGACCTCCTCGGAGATTAGCAAAGTGCGTAGTGAATTGGATGCGAAATCACTTGAAATCAAACACTTGCAGAGGAAGTTGAATGTGAATGGTCAGGAGAGCCATGACGTTGGAACTTCCATGGAAAATCTAAAAGAACTGAACAAAGCTCTCGAGAAAGAAAACACTGAGCTTAAGGTATTGTGTGTATCTCTACTTATGAGTTCCGGAAATCTAAAACCGAAACTGATCTGCTTTTTTTACATCACTACATTAGTTGAAACGAAGCGAACCAATCCTTGAAAGCTTCACTGGAAAAGAAGAAATGGAGCTATCCTTGAAGAAGTTAGAAACGGAATTGAAAGAAACACGAAGAGAAAAAGATAAAGCAAGGCAAGAACTAAAACGTCTAAAACAACACTTGCTTGAAAAGGTTAGCTACTAATTTTATATTTACTATTAAACAAAGTTTTTCTTGATATTTTTCCTAAGAATATGGATTTTATGTTTGCTTATTCTTTATGCCATAAATTTTTCCAGGAAACCGAAGAATCTGAGAAAATGGATGAAGATAGTCGAATGATTGAAGAACTACGCTCAAGTAATCAATATCAAAAGTTTCAGATATCACAGTTAGAGACTTCTCTTAAACAAGCCATGGCGAATCAAGAAGATAACAAGTTGAGCAACGACAATCAAATCCAAAAGTTAAAAGAAACAATCGATGACTTGAACAAAAAACTCGCAAATTGTTTGAGAACAATCGAGTCCAAGAACGTCGAGCTTCTAAATCTTCAAACCGCTCTTGGTCAATACTACGCCGAAATCGATGCTAAGGTTTGGTTTACTATTAAAAACAAAAAATCAAAATCTTTTTCTTTGGAACATTCATTTTATCGAACTCTGTTTGTATTTGTCTTGAAGGAGCATTTTGAACGAGAGCTTGCGGTGGCTAAAGAAGAGTTAACGAAGCTTTACGCTCGTTTGAAGGATGCGGATGAACGGTTAGAGTTATCGAATAAAGAAAAGGAAAACGTTGAATCAAAACTAGTTCAAGCTGAGAAAGTTGCAGGGGAATGGAAAAACAGAGTGAGTAAAGTTGAAGAAGATAATGCGAAAGTACGACGTGTTCTTGAACAGAGTATGACAAGACTCAATAGAATGTCAATGGAGTCTGATTATCTTGTCGATAGACGAATCGTTATCAAGTTACTGGTTACGTATTTCCAGAGGAATCATAGCAAAGAGGTAATAATAATAATAAACATTTGGTATTATTCAAAGTTCCGGTTTGTTGTTAACCGTTTGGTTTTGGTTATAAGGTTTTGGATCTTATGGTTCGGATGCTTGGATTCTCAGAGGAAGATAAAGAACGAATCGGAGTAGCACAACAAGGAGGTAAAGGTGTTGTTAGAGGCGTTTTAGGCTTTCCCGGTCGCTTTGTCGGCGGGATTTTAGGCGGGAAATCTGCGGATTCGAATGCTAATCCGGCTTCTGATAACACGGTAAAAAAAATTATCCATATCACAGTGAAGTACTGATCCAACGGCTATAAGAAACTTCATTTTGTTTGTTGATTTTGTTTTTACAGTCATTTGCGGATCTATGGGTTGATTTCTTACTGAAAGACGCAGAGGAACGAGAGAGACGTGAAGCAGAGGAAGCAGCAGCTAAAGCGAAGCAAGATTCGGAGAAGACAACAAGACAAGAAACAGCTTTGTCTGATTCGGAGTTTTCGACAGTACCTCTGAGATCAGCGGAGAGTAATCAACGGCTCTCTAAATTATTACATTCTTAAGAGGAAGATAATGAAAGGTACATACATTAATAGATACTTTTTACGTTTTACATTAAATTTAAAAAAGTTTAGTAATTCTTCGTATATCTACTGAAGAATCTTTTTGTGTTGTAATTATGATCTCATTATCTTTTTTTTGTTTGTTCGTTTAATTTACTTTTTTCTATTCCATTTTTATATAAGGAACAAAATTCTGAAGTATGGTGATGCTATATAAACTTTTTTGTCGAAACTTTTTCAATATTATAATTATAAATGACAATTTATGAAGTAGAAATTATGAAATAGTAGTAAGGGTGAAAATAAAATAGTTTTGCCAAAAAAAGTTAGATTTATTTTGGATTTTTATTGTAAACGGACAAATAATTTTTTGGATGATTTTTTACATTGCTTTTATTTACCTAAGTAGACATTCACCAGTTACCATTTACAAAGTTATCGCCATTCCATGAATTAACAACTAAAACCTTTTTATCCTTTTTCATATTTGATTTAACTCACAGGTAAAACACCAATAACAAGAAAAAGAAAAAGAGAACTCTCGTAAAAATAAGAAAAAGTAACAATAGTAGAAAAAGCAGAGTAAAACAATTCTTTTTTTCCGGGTCTTTTACCAAAAATACCCAAGACAAAAGCAACAAAAACGTCAAGGGGGAGCAAAAAAAAAGTGAAAAGAGGTTACTTCACTGTAAAGTCTCCTCTTTAACCCAACTTTGCTTTGAGCTTAGCAGCAACAGGAATCTTAGAAAGAACTTTCTCATCAAACACCATGTACTGTTTCTTCAACTCATTTAATGTCTTCTCTGCTACTGGATCTACTTTATCTTCATGTTTCTCGTACAACATTGGTACTGTATGCAACACCACAAAACCTAACAAATACAACACATAAACACAATTCAGATTCAAATACAATCTCAAAACAAGAAAATACTTCACTCAACTTAAAGCAAAAACACTTACAGATGTATACAAGAGTCAAGAAGTTACACCAGTTTCCAACAACAGAGATTATCCATAATCCAACAACCACCTGAATCAAATACAATGCATAATTAGTAAATCATTCATGTGTAAGATTTGAACAAGTTACTTAACTTTAGGGACACAAAAATGAGCAATTTCTTAATTGATGGTAACAGAGATATAAAACATACCATCAAAAACTTCTTCAAGTCTCTTCCTAACGCAATGCTTCTTAAGATAACGAAAGCTTGGTTCACTTCGTTTCTCAATGAAGAAGCAATCAGAATGAAATGTTCTTCTTTAATATGGATTTCAGGTAGCTTAGGTGGAGTCCTGTTAAAATTAGCCAGTTTTAGAACAAAGGGTTCTAATTCTAAACTACTTGACAGGATTAAGGAAATAGAAACTTACTTGTTCATAAAGGTATGAGCATTAGACCATAAGAACATAGCTGCGAGAGAGAAGATCAAAATGTGACACACGAGGCTCAAAAAATGATACTCAACGAGCTCGAATAGAACCCAAATGGCGGTGGCTACACCAAGAACAGCAGCTGAAAGTTTCTTGTCTCTCCATAAGAACACATCAGCAGCTACACAAGAGAACCGATTAATCAATCAAACCAAGCTTTCAGATGCAAAAAATCTCAGCTCTCTCAAATTCCAAAATTATTCACGCCATAAACAAATCCGATTCCCAAATTACTTTGTGCTTCTTTTCTACCACAGAATGAATCAATCATATAAACATGAAATTACGCTAATCTCAAACCACATTTGAACCGAATCGAACGAAATTTGCGTCTACAGTAACAGAATTCAATCAGATACGAGATCCTAAAATCGCAGATTCAAGAGATAAATGATTAAATCAGAGAAAATCGGAGATTGTGAGGAAGAAACGTACGCAATCCACCGCCGAGAACCTTATGAACAGGTTTCTCTCTGCCAAACAAACGATAAATCTTCGATTTCAAAGCCGACGGAGATTCCGGTTTCTCGTGTTCAGATTCAGAAGACGATGAAGAATCGTCGTGATGATCGTGGATCTTCTCAGCGATTTTCTCCATCAAAGACTCTTCCGTCGTCGTCGTCGTCGGCGGTACAGATTTCTCCAACTCTTCCGCCATTTTCGTTTTCTTCTTCTCCGATTTTTCGATCTCAACTTGAAGAGAAAAAGGAATGAGGGAAATGAGTGGTGTGAATAAAGGTTTATTAGAGGCTAATTAGCGTACGAGCGTGAGGTTCGGGATCCCGAACCAGGAAGATAATGTTAACGGCGTTAAGTCTGTGAATGAAAAAAAGAAACGGAAGGTTAACGTTAATTGGCTTGGAACGTGGAGGCAACCCAAACCAAAGACTAGTGGGTATGGTGCGGTGTTTAAGGCGTCGGCTTTTATAAAGTAACCGACAAGCGTAAGGAAATTATGTACACGTGTCATTTAATGGTTCGCTGATGTGTAGAAATCAACGGTTCATTCGTTTTTTAAAAAAAAGAAGCGGTGTGTAATACGACGACGTTGGATTCTTTTGGGAGTGAGAAGGAAAAAACCTCTAAATGAGGTTATTTGATCTAATGACAATGCTAAAACTACATGTCTTTGGCTGTTGGAGAGGCCAAGAAGCATGTAAGAGATTACGTTGCAGTGACTCATCTTAAAGAGGCTGCAAAGGAAGGAATCTGGGCAATTAAATCTTTGATTGATCTGGTAGAAATGGTAGAAATGATCGATAGATCGAGTGTTTGGCTTTTTTTCAAAGTTCTATATAGTGATTGCATTTAGAAGTTAAAGGTTTTAAAGAATGGAAAGTGGTTATGGAGTCTTAAAGAAGCAAATAGAGGAGTCTATTTCATAGTCAAAAGCGTGATAAAGTAGAAGCTATGGGGGTTGTCTCTCGCCTCTTCTCACCCGTAATGATTGTATTCACTCTTTTGCAGTGAGAAATCCTCCTCTTTTGACTAAGTTTTTTAGAACCTCATATTTTGGATGTTGTAACTCATTTATTTTATAAGGGCAAAGTTTTCATGTGGAAGTTCAGTATGCAATGTACACAATCCTGATAGTTTTGGCTATTTCGGTGACCCATATGCTATTGTAACCAATCCCAACTCATATTAATCCATTATTTCGTAGAAAAAAAAAAAGAAGCTAAAACTCAAAAATCAAATAAATTTATAGAATTATGGATCATGGATAGGTATAATCGACTAAAAATGACTCGTTAATTAGAAACTTAATCGTATTGTTTAGATCACTAACCATAAACTATTTCACTTTCATGACACTAAATCATTCATTAATAAGTTAATAACCCTAATTAAACTAAACTCTTATTTAAAATCAAGTGACAAGTGTAAGCTTAAGTCTAATCAATTAACAGTTCATCTTAACTATACATTATGTAAGTATCAATTCTCACTTAGAATATTCATAAAAATTTTATCGCATATTTTATGAATATGAAAGAACAAGCTCCAGAGATTTATTAATTACAGTTATTAATTGAAGATGTAAACATGTTATAAATGAAGGATTTTATTTTTATTTTTTATTTTTATTTTTATTTTTATTTTTTTTGGTCATTGAAGGATTTTATTATAATCTAACTCTAAGCATTAAAACTCAACCATTAAACCATCCTAATATAATATAGTCAAAATTCTTATAAGATAACTGATCACTCGTGGTTTGAAGATATTTATTAGCAAAACAAATAGAAAACTCAACTCGAGTTAGATTAGATTGGCCCAAATGTCTGGCTTGGAAAATTGAGTATGTTTTCGTCAAAAACTGTTAAGCGGGTTGAGACCTCCAAGAGTTGGGTTTGAAACTTTAAAATGAGTTTGAACCTTAGGTTGAAGGTTTATCTGCTTGAGTAAAATCCACTGGCGTGAAGGTTTCTTAACTGTTGGTAGTGGTTTGATGACAAAAAATAAAAGGTCTTGCTTAAGAAACCTGACATTATTATACTTATTTGGCATGTCTTGCACTAGTCACATTTACATACCTTGTTTTGTTTCGCATAATCCCATTTGTTTTGCACCGTTTATTCTGTTGTTAGTAATTGATGTTCCTTATAGTAGTAATGAGACACACTCACACATTTAGACTTAGAGGATGTTCTCTCTTTTTTTGCTTTTTTACATTCTTTGACTTCTTTCAAACTTACCTTAACTTTATAAACAAAAATTAGGATTCAATTGCTTAGAAAAAAAATATAATTAAGTCAACGTCCCCGATATTTAGGGACATTTCTCAAGTTCCAACTATTTTGTTCCCATCTTTAGAGACATTAAAATCTCGGACAATTAGTCTAATCTAATTTGATTATATACATATATTTGACTTTATAGTCCAAATCTTGATTATCTAAAAATCTAATAAACAAATTGACGGAGGAATGATTTTCTTTGATACAATCTTAAGATTCATTTTAATACAAGAAAAAGAAATATGTAAAGCAAAAAAATCAATCAATTATAAATGGATTTAATTTCAATGATATCACACACCAATAAACAAAAATATATTTTGATAAATGAAAAAAAAAAAACAAAACATATTTATCCTCTAGCTCTCCTCCGATCAGCGGCGTATTGAGACAGCGGCACAACTTCCGACAATGGAGTAGATTGTGGTGTTGACTGTGGCGTTGACTGCGGTGTCGGAAATGGAGAATTCCGACAAACAGGACAGGAACCATTAAGCTTAAGCCACGCGTCAAGACAAGAAACATGAAAATAATGTTTACATTCCGGCATCATTCTTAACATCTCTTCTTTCATATATTCACATAAACAAATCGAACACGTCGTCTCTCCTCCGTCATCGTCTCCGTCGTGATCTCCGGCGACTACGGTGGCGATGGTTTCTTTAGAGAATTTGAATTTAGGGTAAGAGTTAATGATTGGTTGATCAAGTCCTCCAACGACGACGTTTGTGTTATTAGATTCAAGATCGTCGTCTTCGGCGACGAAAATGATTCTTGGAACGATTATACTTCGGTTACCGAAAGAAGCGTTTGCGCTTGCGGTTGCGTTTGCTGAAAAACGAAGGCGGGAGGCGCGACAACATATGTAAGAAGAGAGGATGATGGTTGAGATGAGAACTAGGAAGCCAAGAGCTATAGCTATAGAGTAGCCAAGACCGAGGCTAGTGATGTAAGTTGGGATAGGAACAGGAGGTGGAGGAAAAGCGGTTGCGGTTGAAACGGTTGACATCTTTTGGTCTTTGATCCGAAGAGATTATGAGGCCTAGACGGCGGTTGTAGTGGCGGTTAAAACGGTTGACTTTTGATAGGTGAAAAAAAAAAAAGGAATGAAAAGATTTCTTGACCTAAACGTCAACTGTGGGAATTTATCGCTTTAGAACACCGGTTTTGTTTCCGATCGGAACTAAATGACGGTTGAGGCGGTTGACATTTGACGGTAAGGAGGAAAATGGTTAGGGCCATGTGAGATTGGCGACTAGAGAGAAAAGAAAGAAAAGAGTGATTGAGATTTTTTGTTGGGTTATTTAGGAGGTGGGTGAGAAATGTAGATGGAACATTTAATATGATGTTTGGCAAAATATTTAATAGCTTTTTTTTTGCATTTATTATTTAGGTTTCTTGTTATGGTTTAGTGAATAGTGACTTCACTTAGTGGCCCTATGGAAAAGTCAATTGTTTTTATCTTATTTTTAAGTGTTTGAGCTGTATAAAACATTGACATGTGTGATGAATTTCTTTTTGTTTATCTTTATCGTTTCTTCATGATTGTTTATTGTGTTCGTGTTTTTAGTTGGTTCTTGAAAAGGGTTAATGGCCAAATAATTAATTTTGGGTCTAAAAGTTGTTCTATAATTCGGTAATTAGCACCCTAATCGAACCGGATCCAGATTTAGTATCACAAATATCAAACCCGGTTCAATTTAATTTGAAATTCAACAGTTTCATTTTAAAAAAAACAAAAGTAAAAATCTCCGTTGCCGGGACTCGAACCCGGGTCTCTCGGGTGAGAGCCGAGTATCCTGACCAGCTAGACTACAACGGATTTTGTTAATCAAACACACACATTATTTAAATACTATGGTCTAATAACAATCCATATTCTTTTTGTTAACACAAACATGAAATTAAAAAAGTAAGCTCAAAAAGATATACAAAGACTTTTTCTTTTACTCATTTATTCTCAAAAAGTTTAAAAAAACAGAAACCAAAAGTACAAATGATTCCAAAACAGAGTCTCATGCATCATCAATATCAAAACAGAGTCTCATGCATCATCAAGATCAAAACAGAGGCTTTTTCCCATTGATCATACCCAACAAATGATCAACAACTTGTCTACCTGAATCACGAAGACCTGAATGCATAAACTCATTCGTTACCCAAACTCTAATCCCTGAAACCTTCCCCACCGTTTCCATCACCAGCTTAAAATTCACATACATATCTTCATAATAAACCGCCGCCGCAACAGGAACCTCGTTACTCTTCAATGCATCAACATCATATAACAAAGACCAATCTTCTTTCTTCGCTAAAATCTCCGACGCTTCTTTAAATGGCTTCAACGCTTCAATCTCATCATACATCCATGGAAATATCATCTTCAATCCAAAAAAAATCCAAACTTTTAGTCAAACAAAGTAAATTTAAACCATAAAAGTTTAGAATTTATCTTACCTCTCCGGTGAAGAGTACATTTCGATTTTCTTTAACCGCTTTAACCGCATCGAAATTATCGAGTTTTTCGCGTAGTCTATTAGCTGACCATCTTGATGAACCACCCTGAAGAAAAAAGTTTTAACCTTTCAAGAATAAAAACAGTAAACAATGAAGCAAGAAAAGGAAGAGAATTTTTTCAACCTCACAGTATATAGACTCATGGAGAAGAGCGTAAAGCGGATTTGTATCGAAAGAATGCCAATTCTCAAACTGCAAATCAAACAATAGAAGAAAATCTCATAACTATCAGATTCCAAAAACTCAAGAACACAACAAATGAGTTTCTCTTCTTACTGCGTTTAAGAAGAATCGACTAATACGTTTTGGTGATCCAGGAACTAAAACAGGATCCCATACTCTCTCCAACATGTAATGTAACCGTTCAAAACCGGTACTGGATCCTAAACCGGATAAACCAAGAGTTTGAAGACCTTTAGGAGTAAGTAAACCACCAGATGGTAAAACTACACCTCCGGATTCAGATTCAGCTAAATGATTAACGATTTCACGAACAATCTCAACGTCTTGAGGGAATCTTTTATAGTATTTTTCGTTTTGACGTATCACTTGCTCGAAACCGGCTTCGTATACATCATCAGCTGTACATTGTTTACCAACCGGAGGAATCCCACCGGTTATCAACACTTGTTTGAGTCCTTTCGGTGCAAAGCTTAGATACGTCAATGCACAAAACCCACCAAAACTCTGTGAAAACATCAAAACGACAATGAAAGAGTGCGTTTTGATTATAAACCATTGATGATTTGTTTTACCTGGCCTAAGATAGTCCAAGGATCAGAATTAGGAACAAGACGAAGACGAATGAACTCAGCGTCGTTAACGATATTATCAGCTCGGAAATGAATTAAGTAATCAGCTAATTCTTTTGGTGATTTGAATTGAAGCATTGAAGAAGATGTTAATGGAGTTGATAAACCAGTTCCTCTCTACATGAATCAACCAACAAAACACAAAATTTAGAAGAAAAAAAAACAGAGAGATTAAAGAAAAAAGTGTTTCAGAAACTCTTACTTGATCGAGTAAGATAACACGAAACTCTTCACAAGCTCTTTGAATCCAACCACTAGATTCATTAGGTCTTGGTGATTCAAATCCAGGTCCTCCTTGTAAATACAATAAATATGGCATTCCCTTTTGTTCCTCTTTCCCTACTGCAAATTTCAAATTCTTCAATTGAAATTAAGATTTGGTATAATCGGAAAAAAAAAAGTTCGGGTTTTTAGATTTTACCGGCGACGATTTCACGAGCGAAGATTGTGATTTTGGGGGAAGATTTGGGATTTATGGAGTAAGCGAGAGGGACTGTGAATCGATGGTTACGTAATCGGAGCTCCGGTATTGAGAACCAGTTCTCGGTGACGTGTTCTGGGTTTGATTGCTCAGCCATGGAAGTGAATAGACGGTGAGGTTTCCGGCGACGGTGGAGATTGAGATCACGGTGAAGTGAATTTGATGGAGTAAGAGATAGAGAGAGTACGAAAGTGGTCAACTTTGATGAAATCGCTATCCTAGGAATCGGTGTCACCAACGCGTGAATCGCCAACATCGTTTTTATCTAAAAATAGCGATAAAAGGCTATACCGCTTCTACCATTTTATCTTCCGTTTTTTTTTGTGTGTGTTCTTAGAGAATAGAGAGTTATATTATGATTGATCAGGGTTAATGTGACGACAAGTGATGGCTACGAGCCATCAAATCACATGTTCGAGGGTCGAGTTGACTAAGTTATGCCGAATTGACGATTGAGGATCTTGATGACTCGAGATGATTTCTCGAGTTGATGTTCAAGGGTTTTGGTGATCGAGATGATTTACCGAGCCGATGCTGATGGAGAGGAATTGTCAGGTTGACTAATTTATACCGAACCGATGTTCGAGGGTTTTGATGATCGGGATGATTTTTCGATATTTGAGGGTCTTGGTGATTGAGATGATACGTCGAGCGAATGCTCGAGGAGAGAGACATATATGTGTGATTGAATATTGACAAGCATTTTAATATGAGATTTGTGATTCATGATATTGATTGATTTAGTTGTCTTGTGACTATATGTTTAGCATGTAGACATGTATGGTCGTTCTCAATAAGCAATTCAATCTATTACGTATTTGTTTTGTGTGAATACATGTGATGAGTTATTTGTGCAATTGATGTTGAATCACACACTCTTCACTTGCATACACGCATTTCAATGATGACATAGCTTCTCCTGCTCAAATCTTATATCTATGTTGGTCACCCCGATAAGTTACCAACTGAAATGCAATTTTTATTTATCTTGGGTTGTTGGTTCAATTCTTTGTGGGGCTGCTTGGATTATTAGAGATCGGGAGACAAGCCTTCGTCAGTTCAGAAGTTTGATTTATAAGCTGGTTTTCCTTGTTTGTATTTGGACAATACAAAATCTCACTATCGTGGTTTCAAATTCAATGATGCTCAAATAAAAACAGACTATAGAAATATAGTTTCAATGGTTGTACTATGTTTCACGTTTTTCTTTTTTATTTCTTTTGACCTCTGTAATGGTCTAGGTCTTGTAAATTTTCTACATTATGAAATGGAAATCCAAGTTGCCAAAAAAAAAAAAAAAATCTAATTTCATTTTGGTTCTAATGTGAAATGTTCCATAAGATTTCAGGGTGATACACTCATTTCATAAAATACAGTGATAGGTTTATGAGAAAAAATAAAGAATATCCTCCTTTTGTAATAGTTTGAAAAATTTCTTTACGGCCCATAGGCCTTATTAGAGCCCATTATAGACAATGAGTCCAGATTTTTTTGCTCGTTGAGTGTCACTCCAATACGCCAAAAACACAAGAGTTCGTCGTCTCAATTTTCCCGGTGGCCACCGCCAAAACCTTGAAGATGAGTATAGTCCTATCATTTTCCCGTCGCCGGAACTCGTATTCTCTACTCAGAAATTCTCGATTCCTCCGTAGATTTTCCGATAATGTTGATCCAGAACATTATGCCGCCGCGAGAACCGTCCGGTCTATGAGCAACGTACCGGAAAACACCGTTTACGGAGGACCAAAACCGCAAAACCCAAACCAGAGAGTGACATTAACTCAATTACGACAGAAACATCGAAAAGGCGAACCGATTACCGTCGTTACCGGTTACGATTACCCATCCGCCGTTCACATCGATAACGCCGGAATCGATGTTTGTCTCGTCGGAGATTCCGCTTCCATGGTTGTTCATGGCCACGACACAACCCTTCCTATTACCTTAGATGAGATGCTCGTTCATTGTCGCGCCGTTGCTCGTGGAGCCAAACGACCTCTTCTCGTCGGTGATTTGCCGTTTGGTACCTATGAATCTAGCTCCAATCAGGTTAACAAATCAATCGAATTTTAGATTTGTTTTGTTTCAAATTGAGCTCCAAATGATCCAGTTTCTTTAAATTCATATTGAAAATCATTTTCATCACCAATTTAGGGTTTATTCTCATTTGGTATTCGAAGTTTTTGGTTGTTTTGTTTCAAATTAAGCATATGGTCTTAGTTTTTCCAATTCCATATTGAAAATTCAGTATCACCACCAATTTAGGGTTGATTCTCATCTGGTAATTATGAATCTAGCACTAATCATGTGAATAATCATCGATTTACTTTCGAAATTTTGGATGTTTTTGTTTCAATTTATAGCAAAAATAATCCAATTTCTTTCATTTTTCATTTTGAAATCTCAATTTAATCTCTTAAATTCGATTTTTTTGTACAAATTTGGATGTTTTTGTTTCAAATTAAGCATTTTTGGGAAGCTTAACAATCCAAAATGATCTTAATTTCTCTCATTTCACATTGAAAAAATCACCGTCACTCAAATTAGGTTTGTTTGTTTTTGGGATAATGAGAATCAGTTTGGTTTGATTTTGTTGCAGGCGGTTGATACAGCGGTAAGAGTATTAAAAGAAGGAGGAATGGATGCAATTAAACTCGAAGGAGGATCACCATCAAGAATCACAGCTGCAAAATCCATCGTAGAAGCAGGAATCGCTGTTATGGGACATGTTGGTTTAACACCTCAAGCTATAAGTGTTCTTGGTGGATTTAGACCACAAGGCAGAAACATTTCTAGTGCCATTAAAGTTGTGGAAACCGCAATGGCGTTACAAGAAGCCGGTTGTTTCTCGGTTGTTTTAGAATGTGTTCCTCCTCCCGTCGCCGCCGCCGCAACTTCTGCTCTCAATATTCCGACTATCGGTATCGGCGCTGGTCCTTTCTGCAGCGGACAGGTTCAATTCCAAAACCATTGTCTCAAAAATTGTATGATGAAAGAGTAAAGATCATATTTGTTTCTTGTTGAATTCAGGTTTTAGTGTATCATGATCTTCTAGGAATGATGCAACATCCACATCATGCTAAGGTGTCAAATCTTGAACCGATCTTGATTGCTTCTTTATGCTTTAATGAACATTGCCATAAACCGGAATTTGGATTTGCTTTTTTCAGGTTACACCAAAGTTTTGCAAGCAATATGGTCAAGTAGGAGAAGTGATTAACAAAGCTTTATTGGAGTATAAAGAAGAAGTATCTAAGCATGTGTTTCCAGGTCCTTCTCATAGTCCTTACAAGATTTCGTCTAGTGATCTGGATGGGTTTTTAAGCGAGTTGCAGAAAATGGGATTAGATAAAGCTGCTAATGATGCAGCTGCTTCAGCTGAGAAGATGATGGAGCATTCTGATTCAAAATCTTCTTAGACTCTTGAATTTTGTTTAGACAGAAATAAAGATCCTTTAAATAGGATTTGTTTTGCGGATAGAGATTTTGATGTGATCAATAAGAGTTATTTCCAAGTTCAGGGTGGTATTATTGACTAATAAAAGTTAAGGGTAGCTTTTTGAAAAAAAATAAAGATTTTTCCTCGCTTGTTTAATAACAGAAACTAAGTACCGTGTGAGAAAAATATATAGATTGAATCCGAACGTAAATGAAATCGAAAATTTTCAACCTAAATCGAATTTTATTTTGGTTCTAATGTGAAACATTCCGTAAGAATTCAGGGTTGATTCATTCGTTTAATAAAGAGAACGGGATAGGTGTGTGAGCAAAATATAGATTTGTCCTTCTTTTGTAATAGTTTAAAGATTTCTTTAGGCCCAATGGCCTTATTATAGCCCATTAGAGACAATGAGTCCAATTGGTTTTGCTCATTGAGTGTCACTCCAATTCGCCAAACACAAAGAGTTCGTCGTCTCACTTTTCCCGGTGGCCGCCGTCAAAACCTTGAAGATGAGTATAGTCCTATCATTTTCCCGCCGCCGGAATGCTTATTCTCTGCTCAGACATTCTCGATTCCTCCGTAGATTTTCCGATAATGTTGTTCCTCAGCCGATTATCAAACCGGAGAGCGAAGAACCGGTGGTGGCCGGATTTCTCGAGAATCTACACAAAATCCCGCAAAAGGATTGGGCGACCAACGAAACGCTAAGTTCGCTTCTCGAATCTTCTTCTTCTCTTTCTCCTTTAGTATACTCTAAAATCACGAAACAGCTTGGATCATACTCATTAGCAGTTTCGTTCTTAGAGTATCTAGATGCGAAATCTGAATCACTGAATAGTCGTGAAGAATCTCTCTCTTCAGCGTTTCAGTCACTTATCGAATTCGCCGGTTCTGAACGTGATTCGCGTGATAAACTTCTCAAGCTCTACGAGATCGCTAAAGAGAAGAATTTTCCGTTTAATGATATTACCATCAAGCTTCTGATTCGATGGTTTGGACGTATCGGTATGGTGGATCAATCGATGGTTATCTACCAAGGACTCGATTCGAACATGAAGATCACGCAAATTCGTAATGCTATGATCGATGTTTTGCTTAAAAATGGTAATGTAAATGATGCATTCAAGGTGCTCGACGAAATGCTTGAAAGAGAATCTGTTTCTCCTCCTAATAGACTCACAACAGAGATCGTCTTGCACGAGGCTTGGAGGAGAAGGATTTTGACAGAAGATAAGATCATCGAGTTGATTTCAAGGTTTAGCTCTCATGGCGTCTCTCCAAACCCTATATGGTTGACTCGTTTTCTCACCAGTCTATGCAAAGTTGCTCGCACTGATGTAGCTTTAGAGATTCTGAATAATCTGATGAAGAACAAAGCTCCTCTTGAAGCTCCTCCTTTCAATTCGGTTTTGAATTCTTTAGGAAGGAATATGGATATCAAAAGAATGAATGAACTCGTTTTGAAGATGAACGAGTTGGAGATTCGTCCTGATGTTGTCACGTTAGGGATTCTTATTAACACTTTATGCAAATCAAGAAGAGTCGATGAAGCTCTCGAGGTTTTCGAACAGATGAGTGAAGGAAAAGACATTAAAGCTGATTCGATTCATTTCAATACTCTCATCAGTGGATTTTGCAAAGTTGGGAGGATGAAAGAAGCTGAAGAGCTGTTCGTGAAGATGAAACAGAGACAAGACGAGAATTGTAAACCGAATGTGGTCACTTACAATTCTTTGATCGATGGTTATTTCAGAACCGGTTTACTTGAGACAGCTAAAGAAGTTATTTTGCGTATGAAAGAAGACGGGCTTGAACCGAACGTGGTTACGCTTAATACAATGATCGGTGGAATATGTAAGCACCAAGGAGTGAACATCGCGGTTCGTTTCTTCAAAGATATGGAAGAACAAGGCTTGAAAGGTAACGTTGTTACTTACATGACATTGATTAATGCTTATTGTAGCGTAGGGAATATAGAAAACGCTATGCATTGGTTTGATCAAATGACGGAAAACGGTTTAATCCCGGATGCGAGAATCTATTACGTTTTGATCTCGGGTTTATGTCAAGCGAAAAGAGATCAAGATGTGGTTAGGTTAATCGAGAGAATGAAGAAGTTAGGGTTTAGTTTAGATTTGTTAGCTTACAACATGGTTATTGGATTGTTCTGTGAAAAGAACAATGGAGAGAAAGTTTATGAACTGTTGAACGAAATGGAAGAAGCGGGAATGAAACCGGATTCGGTTACTTACAACACTCTGGTTTCGTTCTTTAGTCATCATAAAGATTTCGAAAGTGTTGAGAAAATGTTGGAACAGATGAGAGAAGATGGATTAGTTCCGAATGTAGTTACATATGGAGCGATCATTAATGGTTATTGCTCTAATGGAGAGATTAACGAAGCTTTAAAAGTGTTTAAAGAAATGGGTTTACGTTCGAATGTGAAACCGAACAGTGTGGTTTACAATATTTTGATTAACTCTTTTGTTAAGTTTGAGAATCTTGGTGAAGCTTTGAAGATGAAAGAAGATATGAAGGAGAAAATGGTGAGACCTAATGTTGAGACTTATAATGCTTTGTTTAAGTGTTTGAGTAAAGATAAGAATCAAGTTGAGATGATGCTTAAGTTAATGGATGAAATGGTTGAGTCTTCTTGTGAACCTAATGGAATCACTTTGGAGATTTTAATGGAGTGTTTGGAGAAGAGTAAGGTTAATAGGTTTATGCAAGGTTACACTGTTTCTCCTTCTTCTTGGATTGAGAAAGTTTCTTCTCCTTTGCCTTGGTAATTGTTTTTTTGGTTTTGAGGTGATATGTGGAATTTGTAGTGTTTTTATGCAATAATTTATATAATTTGTTGTTTTTTTATGTTTAGTTTATTGCTTAATTTTTGATTATTGAATAAAAAGAGTGGAATTTCTTTGTGTTACTGAAAACCGGTTTAACCAAACCGAGAATTATCCATCCGAATCGAATTTAAAATAGCCTGATTTTAATACCGGTTATCTATATCTAATCCAAATTAATGCGTCCACCAAAACTAACCGAAGTTCTTTGACGAAAAAAATACTAATATTTATTGTTCAGTAAAAATAATTTTTTCTCTATTTGTATTTTTGTGGTTAATTAGGAAGGTTAAATTAGGATACAAACATTCTCAAATGAATGTAAAGGCTTGTTTAAATGGGCTGATTTGAGCCCATGAAATTTGAGTCAGACAGACACGTGTCAGGTATTGGAATGATTCTGTACTCGTTCGTTAATGGAGTAGAACCTGACTTAGCGAATGCGAATCTAGAGCAAAGAGTTTTGACTCAGATTTATTGAGACAACTGACGAGAGGAAGTCAAAGCTGCCAGTTGTTCAACGAGTTGACTAGTTATGTTTTAAATTTAATCTTTACTAAAATAACTGTTATTTTAAAATATTATGAGAAATTGTTGACTAATCATTATAACTCTAGTAAGAGCCTAGGGGTCGTACGATCTTCGCACTAAAATAGTTGTTATTAATTATTTAATTTAATTGATTATAACTTTCTCTTTTTTTTGTTACCGTATTATATACTTATCGTTACTACAATTACATGCAGTAATGTAACATATTATTATGTTTTAAGAAACAACATAATAATATTCTTGAACCGAAATATTTTTCCCGAGAATATGAAGTAGAATATTATATATGGAAGTATTTTCTGAAGACTATTACTATATGAAAAATTCAATTCCATGGTCAATGAAGAATATTTTAGACATTTGTATTTTCTACGTTGAATTAAAATTTTCATCTTGTGTCTTATATGGAATTTTATTACAGTTGATTATTATCTTCAGTTAGTTTTTATCCCTCTAATTTGTTAATATTTTGATGGGAACGTCTACTGTAAATATATTTTAACCAAGAAAAATTTCTACTGTAAATTAAATCAATTAAAGGGTTCGTATATGCATGTCTTTATTTTCCATGCATATTGCATAATACGTGATACGAATTTACATATCTAAATATTACTCATATTACATTATATTATAAATATTTTTAAATTGTATAATTAGTAGTTGGAATTACATATACCACTTTTCAACAAAAAATGCATACACCACTAGAAAAACAAATTAAACTCGTTATATTAATATGAAAAATAGAACAAATATTGATGCGTTCATCATCTTTTTTGACAACTACATTTTTTGCATTTTCTTATTTAGCGATAACGCAAACTAAAGTCTAAAACTGAAATTGATGCCGTAAACAGAATAGTTAAAGCTTATATTAATATGAAAACATCATCCACCTAGCTTTATTAGTCTGTTCTATCATTCATAGAAAGTATGAAAAATGTATTAATGTGATAAAACTATAAATTTTTAGATATAACTCAGAGTAATTTTCTTAGATAAATGAATCTAATACCACACATATCCTACAGCTGTCAGATAAATACATTAGTGAGTGAAAACATCAAATAAATTAGATATATACTTTATACATTTTTGAGTCAATTAAAATATTTAAACAGCTAAATTAGTTATACTGAATTATTATTATTTTTTTTTTAAAAATAATTCTCTATTCTGCACCGTCATAATATAACAATTCCAATCTAATGAGTAACTGTTTTGTCCGTATAACTAATTCAAAATAAATATTGTTTTTTGTACAACTTTTACGTTGAAACCACAAGATTTCGGGTTCAGATCCCTTGGTATGTGCTAAATTCACATATTTAGCGTTTTGTTTACGATTAATACCTAAAACATCAAATAAAACATACTATTAGACTTTCTTAAAAAATAAAATAAAAGATAAAAAGTTGGTGTCATATCAGTATTAAACGTTTTATCATAATTAGCAATATTTTGTAGACGACAGCTAATATCACACTACAGTTCGTATTATCCAAAACGAATTTTTGATTACACGTGCGTGTACGTATTTTTAAAAAATTAAATTTTCAGAAAAGTAATCACTCAAACTTATATACAAACGTGTCCATTTAGTTTTAGACTTTTTGATCTCCGACCAAATTCAAATTAAGGCAAAGATAAAATCTAGATTGAGTTTTTACTTAAAATGTAATAAATCTAAAAAGCCGTCCAAAAAGATAGTCATTGATCTCCAATTCCTTAGTGGGCTGCTGCCACCTGTCGATACTTTTTTGCAATTTGGTTTCACATTATTTTTTTGTTACTATTTATGAAACATATTGAATGATATAGAGCTAAATCCCGACGACCACCCCATTATGGAAGTTTCGGTCTTTTACATTATTTATAATTTGAAATTCTAGTTGCTAGTGATTAGACTGTGTGGTCACTTGCTCTCGACACGCAAAAGTAATTCTGAAGCTTAATATATATGATTTGACTAAATATAATGGGTCTAATCGGTAAAAAAGCGGTACAAAATTTTAACGGTAAGTAAAAGTATGATAATCAGTTATAAAATTGTAAGCACAGAAGTGATAAACGATCATAAAAGGTGTAATAAACAAGAAACAATTCAAAAATGTTGAGTATGCCATTTTTGATATCGTTTTTATTAGTATCGTTTTTATGATTGATAACTATTGCATCTCTTGCCCTCAGTTACCAACCGGAACCAACATTGTCTTATTAATCTGTGTAATAAACATAAGCTGAGAATTATACAAATTGTCATTGTGTTTCAATTTAGCGGTTTAATTAGTAAATGGTAAAAGTTCATCGTAGAAGGGCTAAAAAATATATTACGGCATCACCTGTTATGCTGATATTTTTTTTTCTTTCTGTTTTTGTGGATTGATACTAAAATTGTAGATATTTTTTAATGCTAAATCCAGTTAGAAAGACAAGCGAACTAAGCAAATAATTAGAACTATCAATTTCATTTAATTATTTGAGGGAAGTTTATTTAAATATACAGTAATAACCTGTCTTTAAGGGTATCAAATGTGTTACGTTTTAATTTTATTAAGAAATTGTTGCTTTAAAAATATTTAAACAATTTTAATACATATTTAAAGGTAATTGATATTATCTAAGGTTTTAAATATAATTTTTTTAGTTGCACCATCTTTTTCATTAGACCGATTCTAGTTACTTATATATATTATTCAATTGTAGAAATGCACTAAAAAGTATTCAATCTATTACATTCATTTGATTTTCAATTAATTATTCGAAGGTAAATATACAAGAAATGAAGAAACTACATATCAAAAATTTCAAAATTAATCGAACTTATATATATCGAGCCTCAAAATCATATTAGAAAAAGAAGGTGAAAAACACCAAGTCAAAGTAAACTCTCCCCTCCCTCCTCGAATCTTATATCAACGTGGGTCTAATAATAGAGCTCGTAAGACTTGAACTTTGTTACTTTGTGACTACGACGGTTGAATCTTTAAAGCACTGTCGACTTTTTCGTTTCTTCTCTTTTGTCTCTAAACCTTATTGGATGTTCTAATTATTTAACTAAAATCAATTAACAATAATAACAAAAGTCCTTTTTAAATTCATTATATACCGTGATACTCCTCCGTTAGGCTGAGTGAATCTGTTGGTCTAAAAAGAAAGTTTTGTTATTACAAATATATTTTGTCTTCACAGCAATTTTTTAGCAATATATTTTCGAAAATCCATCGAACTCATAGAACTTAGCTCATAAATAGCAGTTTTTTGCAAGGGAGTTTGCCATAATATTTTATTTTTTATTTGACGTTTTCAACTCGTAATGCAAAACTAATTATTTTATTTTATTTTGTGACCATTTCTATTCTGCAATTTGTTTTATTGTTGATTAAATTAGTCTTAGGAAGATTAAAATACTTTTTTTAAAAAAAAACAAAAAAATAAACGACTTCTTAACTAAATTGAGACAGAGGGGACTCAGGGGAGTATATTATTATTATTTTTGTTAAAAAGGGGAGTATACTATATATATTATTGGAAAAAAAACTTTACACATAAATAATACATTTGATTTTATTTCTTTTTTCACATGACACGCGTCTTCTATGTAAACATTTTGTTGACACGGATTAAACATTCATATTATTGAAAATATCTTACATATAAATTATACATTTGATTTTTTTCTTCACATAACACGGGTATTATATGGAAACTTTTTGTTGACACGGATTAAAAAGGGTAATATTGAGCTTTTGTAGGTATGACTTTATGGAAACATATTATTGTCCCCACAAAACAATACTTTTATAGAAATCAGAAATTTCAAATACTTTTTCTTAAAATGTAAACAAGTATAGATCCCATTATAAATACTCCTCCAAGTGCTCTCTTAGGCAAACCAATCCAACAAACAAAACTTCACATTGCTCTATACATACACATACACAAACACATACACATACACATATACACACACAAGTCAGTGGATCGTTGAAAAATGTCTCCGAACAAGAATCTTTTGTCTAAACTAGCCGTCGGTGATAAACACGGCGAATCTTCGCCGTATTTCGATGGTTGGAAAGCATACGACAGTAACCCTTTTCATCATATTCATAATCCACAAGGAGTTATACAAATGGGTCTCGCAGAGAATCAAGTTCGTCTTCTTACTCTCGAATGATTTTCTTTTCTTGATTTTCTATATAATTAAGCTTATGATGATTTGTTTTGTACAGCTTTGTTCTGATTTGATCAAAGATTGGATAAAGGAAAATCCACAAGCATCTATTTGCACGGCGGAGGGAATTGACGAATTCTCCGACATAGCTGTTTTTCAAGATTATCATGGTCTCAAACAATTTAGAAAGGTATTTAATTTAACTTTTTATAAGGTTATATACTTATATTATATTTTTAATTATTTTATGAGAATTAGAAAAACATCACTACTTTCTACTTATTTTGAAAAGAAAACGAGTTGATTATACACTCAAAATTACTCCTGTTTTTAGAAAATATAACACTGGGAATAAAAATCCAATTTACATCAATTCTGAAAATTAGAAGAAAAATACAACTAACTCGTTTTATCTTAATGATATTTTTAAAAAGTACTTTATCAAAAAATGGTATATTTCATGATAATATTATTATTTATATGATTGGCGGTTCGTTATATAAAAATACTATTACTCAGCTCATTTATCTACTCTTACATATATTTCATCAGTATATGGAGATCATTTTTTTTATAACCGGATAATTATGAACGGCAATTTAGACTAATTCACAAAATGTGTGATAAATATAGAGTAATAATTTAAACTAATTAACTTTTATATTAAATAATAATTTCAGGCGATTGCTGCATTTATGGAGAAAGCAAGAGGAGGAAAAGTGAAATTTGAGGCCGATAGGGTGGTCATGAGCGGCGGAGCCACCGGAGCAAACGAGACGCTAATGTTCTGTCTTGCCGATCCAGGCGACGCTTTTTTAGTTCCTACTCCATATTACGCCGCGTACGTTCCATACACACATTTTTTTTTGTCTAAACAAATATTATTTTTTTTTACATAAAATAAATATTATTTTACTAATTAACTTATACGAGAACTGTTAAAAAAATGAACATGAATTAGTGACTTTGATAGTGTATTAAATTAAAAAGTAATCGGAAAGTGGATTGTCTAAAAAGAACACTATTTTATTATTTCATAATATATGTAATTAATAACTTTTTATCTGGTCAAAACAAAAGATCTCTTTTAATACATAAATGAGGTTTACAGAGTAATTAAAAAATTGTTCAATATATATCGCTCATTTGATTGATTCAATAAGCAAAACCTATTCACACAACTTCCATTAAATCATTGACTCTTCTAAAAAGTGAAACCATTAGTTAACACTTTTCTGACTTACTCTTTGACACATCACAGATTCGACAGAGATTTAAGTTGGAGAACCGGAGTTAAAATAATCCCAGTGGAGTGTTACAGTTCAAACAACTTCCAAGTAACTAGAAAAGCCCTAGAATCAACCTATCTTAAAGCCCAAGAAACCGGAATTAAAATCAAAGGCTTGATTCTAGCAAACCCATCAAACCCACTCGGCACAACTCTCGATCAAGAAACTCTTCAAACTCTTGTAAGTTTCATAAACGATAAAAAAATCCACTTAGTTTGCGACGAAATCTACGCAGCCACGGTTTTCGCAGAACCGAGATTCATCAGTGTATCTGAAGTCATCCAAGATATGGATCATATCAACCGCGATTTGATCCATATTGTTTATAGTCTCTCAAAGGACATGGGACTTCCAGGTTTTCGAATTGGAATCATTTATTCTTACAACGATCAAGTTGTGACTTGCGCGAGAAGAATGTCGAGTTTTGGATTGGTTTCGTCTCAAACACAAAGCTTTTTAGCTTCTATGTTGTCTGATGAAAGATTCGTCAACAACTTTATTAAAGAAGTTTCAAAGAGAGTGGCTAAGAGACATTGCTTGTTCACGGATGGGCTTAAGGAAATTGGGATTTCTTGCCTGAGAAGTAACGGAGGTTTATTCGTCTTAATGGATTTAAGACCTATGCTTAAAGATCAGAGTTTCAAGTCCGAAATGGCGCTTTGGCGAGTGATCGTAAACAAGGTCAAGATCAATGTTTCTCCTGGCTCGTCGTTCCATTGCTCTGAGCCAGGTTGGTTTAGGGTTTGCTTTGCTAATATGGATGAAGCCACCCTTCAAATCGGACTTCAGAGAATCAAAGACTTTGTGATTGAAGAGTTCGGAAACAAGAACAAGATCAAGAAAAACAAAAAGGAGAACAATAAACGTAAGAGTTTTCAAGAGAATCTCAAATTGAGTTTCTCTTCGATGATGTGTGATGAACAAGTTAGATCACCGAGTGTGATGTCCCCTCATTCACCATTGCTCCGAGCTTAAAATTATGATTTTATTATTATATGCTTAAAAATAGTTTGTGTATAGATCCAATATATAAGTTGATATAAAACTTTTGATAATCAGAGAAACAAGATTGAAACTTTCATTTCCTTTTCTTTTACGTTTTGAAAACTTGATTACAACAATGGTCTCTTGGTTTTCTTTATAGCCATTCTCATACAATCTCAACCCTACAGCTGGCACCTAGATGCTTATTATCATTATCTAAAGATCCTAAATTACTCAATGCATTACTAGAGTAACGGTTCGAAAATCTCACATTGTCTCTTCTTTTCACAATCTGTACGTCACACAACTTGTTCACCAAGTTCTTAATTTTTGTCTTTACTTCAGCAGCATAGATGGACTTCGGTATATAAGACTTGGGCATTTGGTTTTCTTCTTATTTTGGATCCATTTTGCTTTGCCAAGCAGAACCCAAATTATCAGAATTATGATTAATTTCTTTTTTCTCTTCTGATACAGGTGACGACGGTGACGCAATCTCCATTGACGATGGAGGAAGCACTGAACAAGGAGGAGATGGCTTAATATCCCCCGGAGGTGGGTGGAAACCCAACGCCGAGTTTGGCCCTAAGGAGCACAAACGCTGATTTTGTCAGAATATCGGCAATTTGAAGAGAGGCAGGGACATGGCGAGTTTCAATGGAACCCAATGCAACTCGTTCGCGAATATAGTGACAGTCAGTGTTGAAGTGCTTAGAGCGATTTTGCATTGACGGATTTGTTGAAAGATGAACAGCCGAGAGATTGTCACAGTGAAGAATTGCTGGACCATGTTGTGGGATCTGCAAATCTCGAAGAATATTAGAGATCCAGGTAATTTCAGATGCGGTTTCAGCCATAGCACGGTATTCCACCTCTGTAGTGGATCGAGAGACAGAATTTTGACGCTTAGCACTCCCAAGATACAATACTAGAGCCAAGATAAGTACAAAAGCCAGTTGTTGACCTGCCGGTGTCTTTGCATCCAGCCCAGTCGCTATCACAATAAGCAATTAAAGGAAGTCCGACTTGTTTGTGAAGATGTATACCGAGAGCGACTGTGCCACGTAGATAACGAAGAATCCGCTTCAACAAAGCAAAATCAGAATTCGTAGGAGCGTGCATATGACGACACACGAAGTTAACAGCAAATTGAATGTCTGGCCTGGTAAGAGTTAGATATTGTAACTTGCCTGCAATGCTTCGGAAGTAGGTTGGATCACTGAATGCCTCAGAACCATTAGGAGTATTATGAAGCTTTAGCGGAAGTGGAGTAGCAATAGGTTTACAAATTGTCATTCCTGCTTGATAGAGAATGTCTTCTGCATATTTAGTTTGACACAGAAATAAACCTTTGTCATGATGAAGAACCTGAATTCCAAGTTGAGAGGACTTCAATAAACAAGAGTTCTTTTTTTTTGTTAAAGGTCAATAATTGAAATTTGTTAGTATTTTCTTCACAATCTATTGTCATTAACTATGCATGCATGCCGAAGAATATATTGCGGTTTAACCATCAAAATGGTGAAAGATAGAGATTTGAGTTGATAACGTACCACGATATCGAACTGTGTGCCTTTAACGAAAGCGACATGCTTCGAAAGTTCTTTACCAGACTTTCGAGTATGCTTTTAACAGAAGCTACGACATGAGGACTTTGCTCTTTGAACGAGGCTGCAATGAAACCTATCATATGGGGCATGTGTGGCTCGCTTTTGAAAAATTATGGAAGTCCAATAGTCGTGATTGTGCCGGAGCTTCGCATACAAAGTTTTATTAACTATTAAAAGTTTGAAGTTACGGAAGTCTAATATAATATTGGTCAATGTGTATTTTTTTTTGTAGGGAAAAAAAAAATAGAACACAACAAGAGACCACATATAGCCTGAGGAGAAGACAATCATCATTAAATTAAAATGTCAAAACTACAAAGGTTAAAAGATATGACCTAGGAGAAGAAAATCATCGTTATAATACAATAAGATGACAAAGAAAACCAATTCATGATAAATGTCAAATTACGTACGTACAAAGGTTCATTCAGAAATTAGACGGTGAGTAAACTTTGGAAATAGCAAACACATCGTCCGATGGTGGTAGGCCTGTAGAGTAAATTAAAAGATTTGGTATGGAGATGGTGTACGACGAGTGGTACACGTGGTTCCGAGTTTGAAGTACCATGAAGAAGTAACTTATCCTTGTCTAGAATTGCTACTGCTTCCAGTGCACAATCGGGTTCCCCGAACCAAGAAAAAACTTGGGTTAGGTCTACCGAACAAATCTTCTCCCATGTCCGTGAAGAATCATCAAACGACCAAAAGACTTGTGTGGGCCAGTTTTTCTGGGATACACACAGGCGGTTATCAAGGATGGACATGACGACGTCGCGAGCTTTACGTAAATGGTAGTTAAAAGGAGTTTTAGAGATGACTTGAAAAGTTTCCGAGTGAAGATCAAAAGATAAGACCTTGGTTTCTTCACACTCAGTGAACCAGTGAAGTGACCCATCTAAATACACGGGCTCTGATAAAGAAATAATCCGGTAAGGAGATGCATGGAGAACGTACCTCCAAGCGTTGGTGGCAAAATCAAAAACTTCACAAGTAGTGACATTGTCTAAACCAAATTCAGATGAGTTATATAGCCAAACCGCCTTGTACGTGCCAAGGATCTTGTCTTTACCGAATCCAAGTTCAGGACATGGTTTGTAATGGTCTCCTTGATTCAAACTGTGGACGTAGAGCTTTTGAAAGCCGGACTGTGGGAAACTTCGATGCCATCCAGTGATTGGGTTGAAAACAAAACTCGGTCCGTAGGTATGTGAGAGACATAACAGACCGTCACAACTAGTAGTAGTAACCCCGTTGGTCGGAATAGGAAACTTGACCGTACAAATCACCGAAGACCCTAACATCATTCTCATCCTTCCAGCTTCATAATCATTGTCATCACTATAATCCACAATAGAGACGAAAAGCACATCTGGATCTCGTGATCTGCTACTACGGTTATAATGTCGTTCTTGGAACCCTCGGGAATCGATTGTCGATTTCCAATTCTTGGATACACACCTTAATCTTAAAAGAGATTTCACTGCAAGTCTCTCGAGTATGAGCTCTACAACATCGTGTGGTAGCGATTTCACTCTCGAGCAGCCATATCTTTTCAAGATAAATTCCATAACTCTTTTCAACATTGTATATCAAGAGAGACGATCTTGGCTTTAATAATACACACGAGCCGACTTGAGCTAGGAATTGGATTAAAAAAAAAAAGGAAAACTCTGCTTAAAATTTCCAAATTCTTATAAAAGAAGAAAAAAAAAGCTCGTTTTACAAAATATGAACGAAACAAGCTTAGAAGACCATACAAGAATGTCTTGAGACAAATATTGAATTTTTTTTTACGAAATGTAAAATTGATATTGACGAAAGAAGCAGTAGTTATTTACATGAATCAAAGTAAATTTGAAACAGCAGAAACATTACTTAAATAAAAACAGAGCATTTCTCGTATCTCTCTGCGTCGTCCATGGAGATCAGAGGGAGAGGATATAGAACAAGATACAAGATAGGACGAGAGAGATAGAGAGCAGGATCAATTATAGGGCTAGGCTTATTGAACTAGGACATCTACTTTAACCTAACTTAACATACAAGACAATAACGAAAAAAACTATAGTTTAGTGGGACTGGACTATTTAAACCAAGCCCGTTGATAGTCGAAAATTTAGGTGGAGTTAAGGATTTGATTATTAGGTTACCAGATTTAGTTATAGTGAACTGAACTTAGGAAAATCTAGAAGCCCACGACTTGCCCAAACTTCGTTTAGGGTTTCTATGTCTTCAATTGTGCTATAAATACTTTCATACAACCGGAAGAAATCTGAGGAAATTAAAAGAAAAACACTTGTTGCTAAATTGAAACAATGACGACGATGATTTTTGACCTTCCAAGGGATTTGATAGAGGAGATTCTCTCTAGGGTTCCATTGACATCTAAGAAAGCTCTGCGATCAACTTGCAAAAAATGGAACACTTACTTAATAGAGATGCACCAAGGTAAATTAGCAGCAGAAGCAAAGAAAGGAGAGTCTCGGATAGTCGTGTTGATGGATGAAAATATTTACTTAACAAGCGTGTCGTCAATGAAAATCCATCAACAAAGCATCTAGATAAACTTACTTGCCTTAACGAACTAAGTCAAGATATCTCGAGTTTTTCATTGCGAGGGTTTATTGTTATACATATTGAAAGACGATGATACTAAGGTTGTTGTTTGGAATCCGTATTAGGGGCAAACAAGGTGGATCAAAACCAGACATCCTTACCAGGGATACACTTATTTTATGCCCAAGTACAGCTACGCTCTCGGGTGTGTGAATAACAAAAAGAACAAATCTCTTCGTAGCTACAAAATCTTGAGGTTTATAGATTATTACTGCCATGGACTTCGTTATTCATTGTATGAGATCTATGATTTTGACTCTGATGATTTGTGGAAAGTTCTTGATGACCCTTCACATTCAATATCTTATTTTCATCAGGATTCTAGTGTTTCTCTCAAGGGAAACACATACTGGTGTGGTACAAATGAACAAGATCACATCATCTATTTCGATTTTACAAGAGAGAGATTTGGACCGCTTCTGCGTCCGCCCTTTATGCGGGATGGTTACTCTCTCACTTTATCTAGTGTTAGAGAAGAGAAGCTTGCGGCTTTAGTTGAGGAATGGGAAATAAAGACTTATGTGACTGACATATGGATTACAACTAAGATTGAGACCGAAAAGATAACGTGAAGCAAGTTCTTCACAGTAGATACGGGACCACCTGAGTGTTTGATGTCACTTTGGAAAATCTTCATTTACGAGGAAAAGAATGTCGTCATGGGGTTTGAAAAGAAGCTTAAGGACACCTCGAATGACCACACAATTAGGATCACTGGAGAGGGTGGATACTTAAAAATATTGGAACTCGGAAAATATGAAGACGACGAATACTGTGGGAGAAAAGAGTTTGTGTGCTCTTAAGTTCCAAGTTTAGTGCAAATCAAGAAGCACCATGCAAGAATATAACGAGATAGTGAAAAGAAGCTAAAAAGAAGCTAAAAGGAGTGATACATTTGTAGATTAATTACGAGATGATTAGTCTCGAGAGAGAAGGTGGCTCACAAAGATAGCTTGGCCAACAAGTTTTCTTTTGATTAAGAGCTTATATTCCTAATCTATGTAAAACACTTTTCTTTTGATAGTGGATTTTGAGGATTGTCTTGGCGAGACGTAGGTGGTATCTTCTTTATTTTCTCCTTCGTTGCTCTGCTTCAGTCAAATTCTGTAACAAGCTATGTTTCCACATTCGAACCAGTAGAAAATTACAATCTTTGGGTACTATTAGTTCTAAAACACAAGAAAGTCAACTCTATTAGTGGTCTAAAACCTAACTTGTCTATATGAAAAACGTAAAGAACCAAAAGTGATTACCTATATTGTTAAAAAGGAACGAGATTGTTTTGGTTTAATTAGCTTGGAACTATAATATACCAACGAATTATCAAATTAAAGTAGTAAATGTTCTGATATATATGGTTTTACTCTACTTTCTTTCCATTGTAAAACTGTTTTAAAAAAGCAAGCAAATACATAGTACAAACTAATTCCCCAAACAAGACCAAGCAGAAGAAAGCTAAAGAACTACGCATAGAAGTTGAAGACCGCTTAATTGCCAACACAATCATTTCAAAGCAGGAGTATTATTGTCAACATGTTGTGAGTTTCCACTTTGGTCAATTACAGGATGACGATGCTAAAGTATTATTCTTTTTACGTTTGCACTTTGAGTTTTTTTTGAAACACCTCATTAGTAAAAAAAAAAAAAATTATATGTATCAAATAAAAAGTAATAAATATATATAAAAAAGGAAAGAATTAGAGCTGTAGGTGAATTGAGAAAGAAAAGTTATTTAGTGGTCATATATGACTAAAATAAATTATTAATTTTTTTTTATTTTTTATTATTCATTTAGTTTTCTTTTCTCATCTCGACAAGACTCTAGAAAACTAGGATTTCCATTAATAAACTTTATTAAAATTGATTTGGGATATTATTTGAGGGTTAAAAATTAGTGATTTAAAATACAATCAATTGATGGTATTTGGTAAAATCATTTTGCGATTAAGATTTCCAAAAATAATTCTAAATTGAGACATATTGGATCATGGATGGATTTGAGAAGATTTTATTTTTTTTCCAAATCTCAGCTTATTGGATTTAACATTTGTAAAAGTTATTCCAAATCCAAGGTTAGGTTATTAGATTATTGATTTCTACAAATTCCTTCAAATCTTGCCTTATTGGAAAACTAGGATTTCATTAATAAATTATGTTAAAATTGATTTGAGATTATTTGAAGGACAATTAATAGTAAAAATCAGTGATTCCAAATACTACCTCAATTGATGGTATTTGGTAAAGTCCCTTTAAAAATCTATGCGATTAAGATTTTTTAAAATAATTTCAAATTCAATAGGATTTAACTTCTTTCTCTCCTTTGCTTTCTTTTCATCGAACGTTTTCTCAACTATGGCATGTATTTACTTTCAAACATAAGTTATTTAGTGACAATTTATGTTTATCTCAAATTACTTATAATCGACAATATCAAAAAAAATATTGAATGGTATAGCTATATCATCAATTGAAAGTGATATGGTTAAAAAAACTCAATTATCAAAGTTTGATAAATGATTTGTACGAAAAATGCATTAATTGATAGCTTATCTATCAATTTTTTATATTTTTTTTGGATTTTGTTTTAGAAAAGTCATTTTCAAGTCATTTTTAAATATTCATAATCATTTGAATAATATTATTTTTTACTATGTATTTACAATGTAATGTAGAGAGCCTCCATTTTATTTTTCTGCCTATAGTTTCAACCCTACAAAACAAATAAATAAATGTGAAATAAATATGTTCGAAATAAACCATAAAGGGCATTTTTTTTGTTTTCTTACGGTTTGATTGGTCATAAGGCATTTCTTGTAGCCTTTTCAATGTGAGTGAGACATCAAATCTTTCAGAAAGATTGAAAGTTTCTGCATCGTCTTAAGATGTCTTAAGATACAAAGAAGAATCATTTAGAAACAATACAAATGATTTAGAAACACTTCATTGAAATTGTACCTTGTCGTCCAAGTTACATATTTGGTTTTTCTTCAAAGTTCCAGCTTGAATCAAGCTTCCCTTGAACACCTACAAAATCAAACAACCATTCAAAATCCAAAGAGCTCGTCTATTATGTCAAAACAAGGAACAATTTTTTTTGGGGATTACAAACCTGTTCTCTATAAACGGCCCCCCCACCATAGATGAGGTAATTAACTTATAAACGATCATGTCTTTTTTTTTTTTTTTCCAATCCTACACTTCTTGAGGGATTTGTTGAGTAATTTAACTTTCCTAAGTCAAGAACTTTCCCAGGGAAGGCATTTTATGCGGGTAATGTTCTAACGGAATTCGACAAAAAATTTAAAAGAACACTCCATATAAACATACAAGAAGTACTTAATTTGAGATGCTCCCTCTTCTTATCTTAGTCTGAAAAGAAAACGACGACGTTTCAGAACAAAACCGTTTCGGCTACATTACATTTGGGCTGGGTCTAAGACCCTACAACAACCTGCAAACCTTCTCTACGGAACTAAGGGTTTGCTAAGTGGACTACAAGCAAGAGTATAAGTCTCGCATACAACAAACAGAAACGCATCACGAAACTTTGGTGTATAGAGCCATATAAGAGATAAGGTTTGTTACGGATAAAGCTATAGCAACGTATCTACAATAATATAAACTTTGTAATATGAAAGTAGGATTAATTTTAGTTCATTTGGTAACTACAACTCTTAAGCTCAACATTATCAATTTCCAAAACATTACTCGGAAAATCACAACCACCATTATCAATCATCTTCTTCTTCTTCTCCTCCGATCCTCCTCCTTCTCCATTAAGCAACTCACATGGCTTAGGATCAACACCACTAGTAACACCTTCAATATCACTACACATCCAAATCACTTTCTTATGTTTAACCGCCATCCCAATCGCCGCATTCGAAATACAAATCCCTGTAAACGGATCACCGGAAATCCTCACCGCCATCGAAACATTCTCCGCAACAATATCTCCAAAGTTTATCCCTTTAATCTCCGGCAAAGCATGAGGATCATATTTACCATCAGCATGAGCTTTGTAATTTCTACTCATCAAAAAAAACCATTTCATTGTATGAAGTTTCATTCCTTTGACGTAAATATCTCTGACGAAAGCTCCACGTCCTACGGCGGTTTTGATTCTAACGGCGGATTCGGTTTGGTACGCGGTGATGTCTTCCGCACGAACATACTATTTTTTATGATTAAATACTTCAAATAGTTTGTGTATAGATCCAATATATAAGTAGATGATTTCAATAAATCGAGTTCTTTTTTGTTAAACGTCAATAAATAGATTTCGCATGGAAAATATTATATACTTTTTTTTATAAATTTCACTTCCCAAGCTTTTTCCTATCAATCACATCATAAAAAAAACCTTAACATCAACTTTGGGTGAAAGGATGTAAATTTGAGTAGTTCAGAAACCATGTTGAAATAAATTAAAACAATTTATGCTTTAGTTTCTCACTAAAGACTCCTAAACATTTCTTTTTCTGCGAGAAAGAAAAAAAAACTTGAAATAAAATGAATAACAAAATAAAAGAGAGAACTATATTTATACAAAACACACACGCTTAAGAACCGCACACAAACATTTGACATTAAAAAATAACCAACAAATTTGCTTCCAAACTATGTCTTTCTTATTTCAACTATGCAAAGTTTAGTATCTGATCCATTCACTCAATTTAATCATTACTCAAATGTATCAGGCTTAGGAGCAGCCGTCCATGAAGCAGATACAAGGGTAGGAAATTCCGCGAGAGTCACTACAATAAATAAAAAAATTGTATCATCTACTAGAAAAACAATATTTTTATAGTAAATGTTGTTTACAAATCTGTGTTTTTGTTTCATTTTACATCCATATGATGTAATCATCTGTCACATGGGTAGGTCTTGCACCCCTTAATGAAATCTTTCAACGTTAAAAATAAAAGAAAAGTAAATGTTGTTTTAAACGTCAAATTCATAAAAAACATATCATTTTGTATTAAATAAAATTTCAATCATAGATTAACTTTAATGTATTTAATAGGGGTACAAAATATATACTAGAAGTGTAATTCTAGATTATTTAAAATAAGATAGTTTACTGTAAATAGATCATTTTCGGGTGAGCAGAGGAATGCCACGATCCAAATGAATTATGACATCATAAAATATATAATATAAATGAAATTAGATTAATTTTTATATTTGTATCAAATTTTGAGACTTATATATATAAAAGAGTCTCTAAGATTTGTAATCATTCATTCACACAATTAATGAAAGCAAACCATAAACAAACAGTACTCGCTCTAAACCGCTTTTCTATCTATTCTAAACACTTTGAGATTTCATCATTTCTTTTATTTATCTCGCGCATTCACTATAATAATAAAGATTTCATAATGTTTTTTGTGTAAAACCTCAAAACAACACTTAAAAAATAGTAATATGTACCTTCCTTGTGGTTGGGATATAGCGCAAACGCCACGACTGGCTCCTTCGATCTTGCACAAACCGTCACAAATGATTTGTACCACTCGACCCGAACAGAAGTTTTGTAAACGCTCGCATCCCCACATACACGCTTGCTCTTGCGCTTTTCCTTTCTCTACTAATCCTGTAGACACACACACAACAAGTAAGAATCGTTTTCGTCAAGTTCATTATTCAAATCGAATTCGACATTTAATCGAATATGCACCTATGGAAACAACTAAGAACACGACGAGAATTATGGCAGAGAAGTTGATGGTCTTCGCCATTTGATTGCTTCTGTTTCAGTTCAATGAAAATGAATTTTGGGGGATTTATGTATTGCAATAATTCGTTGACTTTTTGGTTTCCTCCTACCGCAAGAGATGTCAATTTAAAATTATTTAAGGTTTTGAATGATCATAGGAAACTTTGATTAGTCTCTATGATACTTCAAATTAATTCAACCAACTTGTGAATAAACTAATGTATATTTTTGTACTTTTGCCAACTACTTGATGTAAATGTTTTTGGTAATCGTTTTTATGTCATTTTCGATGTATAACTAATTGAGTAGTGAAAAACTTTCACAGTCTTTCTTAGGAAAAATATGACTTAATTTTTGTTAATGAATCCACTAAAGAGGCGAGGCGAAGATTAAGGAATGATATCCAATAAACAATCTTAAGTAATATATAAGAGATATAGATTAATCTACTCATTACTCAATTGCTTTTGAATTAGAATCTTATGTAATTCATCATAGTATCAAAGTTCGATCCATGCTATCCAACTTGATCCATAATTGATATGATTTGAAGTTGATCTCATCAATATCAACTGACCAAATTTTGGGGATTAGTATCAGTTTCTACCCACATCTATCCACTAGTAAAATTTTCTGGAAGTCACCGAATAGCAATTATAGAATTCGGGATTATATAACCACATAATAGCAACTGTTCAAATAGCCAAGAAAACTAGAGACATATCCATAATCATATACAATCTTTAGATAGAGAGAAGTTGTAATTTGAAATTAGGTTATTTTCAGTTCATTTGGTAACTACAACTCTTAAGCTCAACATTATCAATCTCCAACACATCACTAGGAAAATCACATCCACCACTATCAATCATCTTCTTCTTCTTCTTCTTCTCCTCCGATCCTCCTCCTCCTCCTCCATTAAGCAACTCACAAGGCTGAGGATCAACACCACTAGTTACACCTTCAATATCACTACACATCCAAATCACTTTCTTATGTTTAACCGCCATACCAATCGTCGCATTCGAAATACATATCCCCGTAAACGGATCACCCGAAATCCCTTCTAACCTCGCCGCCATTGAAACATTCTCCGCAACAATATCTCCAAAGTTAATCCCTTTAATCTCCGGCAAAGCATGAGGATCATATTTACCATCCGCATGAGCTTTATAATTTCCACTCATCAAAAAAACCCATTTCATTGTATGAAGTTTCATTCCTTTTACGTAAATGTCTCTGACGAAAGCTCCACGTCCCACGGCGGTTTTGATTCTAACGGCGGATTCGGTTTGGTACGCGGTGATGTCTTCGGCACGAACGTCTTCAATTCCGCCGGACATTTCGCTTCCGAGTGCTATTGCGGCGGAGTACGGGGAAATGCATGTTAATCGTCGGATTATGAGGTGTTTCGTTGGCATTCCGAATGTGATTCCGTATTCGTCCCATCCGGATTTCACGGCGATGCAGTCGTCGCCGGAGACTATGTAACAGTCTTCGATTCTTGTGTTTGTGCAAGAATCTGTAAAAAAAGACATTTCTATTCGTCAAGGCGGGAAAATTTTTATGGACCAAACCAGATTGAACCGAACTAAACCAAACCGAAAGAGTTCATCAATTTGAATACGAAACATAATTTTAAACTGAACTAAAACAAAATTTGCTTCTACTTTGGATTTTTCGGATTAAATTCTCATTTGAACATATTTTTTCTACATTAAAAGAAAAATCGGAAAACCAAATTGAACCATACCGAAAATCAAAATGTCCGGTTCAACTAATTAGACAAAGAAAACTGGAGGATCAGCGACGGCAACTAACCTGGATTGATTCCATCGGTGTTCGGAGATTTAATCGGAGCGATGATCGTAATTCCTTTCACGATGATATTACTGCCACGTAGGATACTTTAGTTATTAATCTCGTCGAATTGAATAAATAAATAAATAATCCACGGTGGTTATGGTGAGGGTGTAGGGTATTAGGTGAGAGTTGCCGCAGAGGATAATTTCTTACCTACTGTACACTGGGTGGATATTCCATGATGGTGAATCAAGGAGCGTTAGATTAGAGATCTGAATGGTATCTGAGAACATTAACTCAATCAGATACGGTCTAGTGTATTTAAGTTTGCCACCGTGGAATTTTGACCACCAAAACGTTCCTTGACCGTCGATCGTGCCATTATTCCCTGTAACATAACATCCAACGGCTCAAATTTCTTATCTTGGTTTTTAATTTTATAATACAAAAAAATAAATTTTAATATACAAAAAATGTAATATAAAGTTAATTTAAAATTATTTCTGTTTTGTTTGGTCTGGAAATTTAGTATGTTTATACTACGAAAATAGTGTATTTAATAAATTTCCATGAAAATTTGAAAAAAGCGAAAAGAAAATCAAATAAAATACATCTAAAATATTTTATTAAATGAAACGTAAAGAGTACGAAAAAGATGAAGAATCAAACTTTTTACCGGTGATAACTACGTCGGAGAGATTAGTTCCGAAGATAAGACTAGCGAATCTTCCACCGGCGGCGTCACGACCTCTTCCATAAGAAGGCAAAGCTTTTAAGATAGGATATTCGTTTAAATCTTGAGCAGCAAGAATCACCGCATCTTTATGAAGAAACAAAGTGAAATGACTCGTGAGGCTGAAACTTCCGGTGAGCCATTTTCCGGCGGGTACAAAAAGCTGAGCTCCACCGTCGGATGAGTATTGACTTAGATGATCAACGGCGGATTGGAATGCTTTTGTGTTTAGTGTCTTTCCGTCTCCGACACCGCCGAATTCTGTTATGGAAGCACTGTGGGATCTGCAGTTTAGAGCCGTGTACTCGAATGTATCAAATGACTGTAATACCCTTGTTCCTTGAGAAGTGGTTACGAGGTTGGAGAGGGTTATTATGGTAATTATGCAAGGGAGTATTATGTTCTTCATGGTGCTTTTTATAATCTGAAAAAGAAGAGACGATGAGAGTTGGAATTGACTTAAGTTAGTTAAATAAGGACTATGAATGTTGTATTTATATAAAAAAAACAATATATATCAAGTTATATAAGTTTTCATAGTTTGGTAAATATTTGCATGCAAAGGTTGGTAAGTGTTGAAAATTTATGGGTTTTGTTAATGGTTTGTTGAACAACTTTAGGATGTAATTAACTGAAAAAAAAAAGAAAGAAAAAAGTTCATAGGTGAAGGAGGGAAAGAGAGGTTTATGTAAAACATAATGAAAATTAAATTGAAAACAATAATATTAACCATAACGAAAAAAATAATAATAATTGAAAACAAAATAGTGGATTTTGTAAATAGATTTGTGTGTGTATGAGAGAAAGAGAAAGAGGGAGAGAGAGAGTTACTTGTGACTTGTGAGCCTTTGTGAATGTGGAGAGGTTAAGTGGTTTGTGAAGATGGAAGTGTGAGTGAATTAAGTATTTATAAGTGGAGAAATAATGGAGAAAGATTCGAACTTTTTGTGTGAGTGTTTGCTGATTTTATAAGTTTTGTTAGGAATGATTTTATCACTTAATGGTATATCAATTGATTGGGAGTTATATTGGTAATAGAGTTGTCAGAAGAATAAGGCTGAAAATACTACCAAATGGAGGTATATCCTTATTATGCTCATATACTAGCAAACAGAAGATAGCCATGATTGCTTTAAACATAATTTCGAGTCGAAATCCAAATATCGGAAACGAAAAAGAGATTTATTTAACTTGTTCTAGTCTCTAGTCTGAATATGAGTATAAGGACATAATTTTTTCTAATGCAATTACATTTTTAATTATTAATAGTGAAAAACTTTATGCAAATACTAAAAACAATAATGATGTTTTACCTAGTTGACATTCGAATGAACAGAAGAAAATCACGATATTGATAAATGTTTTTATTTTTATTAGGTGTTAGAGTTTAATAACAAAAGATTTCTTAGGGTTTACTATTCAGGTAAATAGAACCTAAAAATGACGAATTGCACTATAATATCTTTCATTTATCACTTTCATGAGTTCATCAAAATCGCAATATACGTTCAATGTCACCACACATTTTTGGTGCAATCACAATTTTTTTTCTTATAAGTGTTGTACACGTATTTTCCCATACAATAATCTAGAAGACACATAATTTGTTTCATGTTAAAATGTGAGGTCAACAACAATATCAATTCCTCTATTATTAGTTTTGTTTTTGTTTCTAGACTCACGGGTTTTAATGTTTTGAGGATGAAATAAATACAAACACAAAACAAGAAAATGGGTGAATTGTCTTCTTGTGACTTGTGACTTATGAATGTAAAGTACAAACATCACTTTTGTCTTTTTCAACTAAATTCTCCATACTATCTTATAGTACTCACCTCGTTACTACTTACGGCAATCAATCAAAACAAAACCTTTGTTCTGAAAGTACACTTTCCAAAGCCACGGTTCATTCCGTTTGGAGATAAAAATATAATCGAAAAGATTGAAAAATTCCTATATATTGAATTCAAGTGAATTTAATTCCATATATTGATTAAGAAATTATTGAGGCGTTAACACAAGAGCATCTTCATTAATAGGAAAGAGAATGTGTTAAGACATGTTAAGACAAAAGAGAAGCTTACAAATACAATAATAAATTATATATCCTTAATATATATTGTCTAAGTTTTTTTGTTATTTTACTGCAAAGTTGGTTTCTCGTGAACTTTGAGTGTGTGACCCACTATGAACACCACTCAATCCATTTCTGCCGACCCACTTCTCACGCCTCTATGCTTACTCACCGTCACGGGTGCTCTATCTTACTTTTCAATTTTTAATTCTGTTTTATTTTCTGGAAAAAATAGAGATTATTGGTGAAATGTTCAAGATAATAATTTAATTAGGTAAGTTGCATTTTTTTTCCAGATAGCCTTTAGCAAATGACATAGAGGTTGTAACAAAATATTATGGATGAAAATTAATGGAAATAAAGTTCATTTCTTCAAATAAATGTACACATAAAAAAAAGATGCTTGAAGAAAAAATGCATGTTTATATAACAGAATTAGAGAGGCATGCTCGATAATATAGATGTCCATGTAGATAAATAACAAACGACAGACAAAAAATACGCTTTCGTTGTATGAATATAATTATCCAAAATGCATTTTTACCCATTTTGTTTGCTAGGCACAATCTTCATTAACAGTTTACTATTAGTTATGGTTGTATTGTATCTATTGTCATTTATTGTAGTTTCTAAAAAAAAATATCATCTTTTTTTAATCCCTCTAACCTAATATTCATATATATTTGTTTCAGATTTTGTTGATTTGAATAAAAAGAAGTATATTTTGATTAATTTTTGAAAAAGTAGACTTTTATGTCGGACCAAACTATGGGCCAATAAACCCAAGGAGGATGTTCTATCACGGCCCAGGAAATATTTTTAGGCTATCAAGATCGATTGTTTTGGTCAAACATGGTCATCTTGCTTTTCGGTTGAGAGCTGAAAGCTCTACTCTGTTTTAGCTTAAGTTTTATGGTTTTCAATTTAAAACCAATTGACCATAAATGAATTGATTCATGTCCTTTATTAGTCTAGTCCCTTTCCAATTTCCAATATGAGATATTCTCACTTTTCCCTCGAAATAATGATCCGTCTAGTCATTAATCTCGACAATATCCCATTATAGGATTAATTTCGAGTTAGATCGACCGAATTAATTCGAGACGGACCAATTTTGGTTCTGATTGAGCATCGTGTGTTCGGTTTCTGATACCATGTTAAGTTTTATGGACTTCCAACTCAATTAATGGCGTATCAACGTACTTTTTTCCTTGCGATCTCTGAGATAATAAATATGTTTCATTCTCCAAATTTCCGTTATCCAAGGTACTTACTTGTGCTCACAATCAATTAATTTTAGAGATTTTGTTATAAGAAAATCATTAGGGTTCATATATACATATACTCCCTCTGTTTCTGATTGTAAAATGTTTTAGAAAAAACACAAAGATTAAGAAATGCATTGATTTTTTTTAAAAAAATATTTAATAGTTATTTTACAATAAATTCAATCAATTACAAAAGATACTATATAATATAAATAATTATAAAATATCAAATACATTTAAAACTTGCATTGAAAATTGAGAATATTTTATATTTTGAAACAAAACTAAATCTCTAAAATATAATTAGAAACAGAGTGAGTATATAACGTATATAACTTGAGACTTAAGTTTTTTCTTTTTTCGCAATAGGACTATATTTTCTTTTTGTTGCTGGTGGGTTTCGAGCTGAACCAGAAATAGAAGTTGTTGAAATGGTTTCAGCACATGCTAACTCTTACAAGATAAGACAGTTTTTAAAAATCTTATGCCACTTCCCAACCACCTGGAAGACACTACGAATTTTTAACAAGCCATGTGTCAACCTCTTTTTTAAAAAACAAGAATTTAATATGCCATAAGTTGTTGACCACCACTCTTTTTTGTTTCCAATTTAATACATTTAATTTGTTTCAATCTACTGATGACTGTTCAAAATTTAAATTTTAAAATAAGATTTAGTAATGACTCGTCAAATTCTCTATTAATTTATGTTCTATCACCTATGCCTATATTTAGAACCTCTCTTTCCTGTGGAAAAAACAAAACATATAAAGAGAAAGAAAAGCATGGAGGTAGGAAAATCAATGGAGAAGCAAAACGACGTCGTTGCAAAACTAGCAAAGCATGTCATATCTACCGTAGCCAAGGGCTCCAACCTTGTCTTCTCGCCGACGTCAATCAACTTTTTGCTCAGTCTCATCGCCGCCGGTTCCAATTCCGTCACCAAAGAAGAAATCCTCTCTTTCCTCATGTCACCATCAACAGATCATCTAAACGCAGTTTTCGCCGAGATCGTATCTCTTGCCCTAGCCGATGGTAACGAGAGAAGTGGTCTGCGTTTATCTGCGGCTAACGGTGTTTGGATCGACGAATCACTCTCTTTCAAACCTTCTTTTAAAGATCTTTTGGAGAGTTCATACAAAGCTACTTGTAGTCAAGTTGACTTCGCAACCAAGGTAACTCTTTTCTCAACAAGTGTCACAAAATATGAAATATACTTGTGTTTTTATTACATTCAAATTTGTGGAGTAATTAATCAATTTTGGATAAGCCTATTGAAGTGATCGATGAAGTGAACACATGGGCTGAAGTCAACACGAATGGACTCATCAAGCAGATTCTTTCACTCGATTTTATCGAGACTATCCGCAAAAGCAAGCTCATACTTGCAAATGCAGTTTACTTCAAAGGATCTTGGAGCGAAAAATTCGATGCGACGTTGACAAAAGATAACGATTTTCACCTTTTTAACGGCTCCTCCGTTAAAGTACCCTTCATGAAAAGTCACGAGGATCAATACGTAAGAGACTATGATGGTTTCCAAGTTTTGCGCTTACCTTACGTTGAAGATCAACGTCAATTCTCCATGTATATTTATCTTCCAAATGATAAAAATGGATTATCATCTCTGGTTGAGAAAATAATCTCCGAACCAGGATTTCTTGATAACCATATTCCGTTAGACCGTGTATCATTAGATGCTTTCAGAATTCCAAAGTTTAAGTTCTCTTTTGAGTTTGAACCTTCAGATGTTTTGAAGGATATGGGTTTGACTTCACCGTTTACTTATGGAGGTGGTGGTTTAACTGAGATGGTTGAGTCATCTTCCCTCGCTGAGAATTTATACGTGTCGAAAATTCTTCATAAAGCATGCATTGAAGTGGATGAAGAAGGAACTGAAGCTGCAGCGGTTTCTGTTGGCCTCGCTCACTACATGTGTGCAATGGAGAATCCAGAGTTTGTAGCTGACCATCCCTTTCTATTCACCATAAGAGAAGACAAGAGTGGAGTGATTTTGTTCATGGGTCAAGTTCTTGATCCATCAAGACATTGATTCAACGGCGGGTCGCGTGGGAGAAAACATAAGTAATAATAATAAATAATGTTATTTGTAATTCATGGTTTGATGGAATTGAGCTTGTAAAATTTTACCGGTTTGCCTTTTCAGGCTCGGACGGTTTAAGAGAGTTCGGTTCACAATAGTCAATTAGATTGGAAACTTAGGAATTGTGTGGAATCGGAATAATAAACTTAATCGATAGCCAATTAAACCCTTTTAGGCTCGGACGGTTAAAGAGAGTTCGGTTCACAATAAACCAGTCAATTCGAAATTATAGGTAATTAGATTGGAAACTTAGGAAATGTGTGGAATCGGAATAATAAACTTAATCGATAGACAATTAGACATAGGTTTAAGTTTTGTGTGGATCTTAACTTGCAATAAATTAATGTCATAATTTCTACTTTTTTTTTCCTTATCTTGTGACAAAAAAAAATATCAAAAATAAGTAGTGAAAAAGTCCATTGTGAGGAAATTTATGTTCTTATTAATTTCTTTTAACATCCATGTTTTATATATATCTACACAAACGTGAAAACTCTGAAGAGGCAGAAAAACTTTTTTAAAAAAAAAATATCACAAGAAAAAAGGCTTCCAAAAAAAGAAAAGAAACTATCAATAAAAAGAAATGGAACTTCTCTACTTGTTTTCTTCTCTTGCCGACGTTGAGAGTTTTTCTTCTAAGATCTCAAGTAACTCATGGTACTGAGCAAAACCCATGTGAGACTGCAACAAGAAACAAAAGTCTTATCATAATTAAGTTATTTGCAGGTAAAGATCGATTAGAGCCTTGGGAATTCGGTTAGGAGAGATCTTAGCCGAAATTAAGTTTGTTTTGGTTCGGTTAATTCGGTTATTTTAACCGAATTGAACCAATACCTTTGGTTTTTGGATTGAAATTCAGTTAAAATCGGGTATATTTGGTTAAATTCAACTAATTCGGGTCTATTTTTTTGGTATAATCCGGTTAATTTTCAATTTTTGAAAAACGTGGATAACCGATCGGTTTGCCTGAACCCATATTGAACGCAAATTTCAAAGCTGCCGACTGAACCAAACTTTCGAACCGAATTATAAACCAAAACCGAAAAATCCGATCCGGTTCGATTCTACACATTTGGTTCGGTTCAAATCCCATACCTACCCGCACTAATTGTTATGGAAACCAGAAAAGTTTACCTGTAATGTCATGCTATAAGCTTTCCACAACCGTAGATCATACCGGAAAATATCATAAAGAACCTGAAACATTGTGTTACCAAAAAAACAAAATATATAAACATCTTTTTGTGGTTAAATATTCAAATGTAAATATTAACAAGACATTTGTTATTACCTCGGATCGTTGTAAAAGAGTAGCAAGAACAACTATCCATTCTTTGAACTTAACCGAACACATTTGAGCCAATAGAAACTCTGCATCTAACCGGTTTTGTAGCTCACTCATTTGTAGCTGAAAGGATTCAAATTAGATTCAATAGAATTTAATAAACCGGTATTGAATGTTTCTGATTCGTTTTACCTTTTGTCCAATTAATTCAAGTCCTGCTGCAAAATTCTCCAATTGAGCAACACCGTATCGTTCTCTTTGAAGAAAATCCTGCAAATATTCGGATTGTTTAATGAATATATTGTAGTCTAACCATAAAAATCGTGATTAGGGTTTGATAACGTACCACGATATCGAACTGTGTGCCTTTAACGAACGCGACAAGCTTCGAAAGTTCTTTACCAGACATTAAGTAACTCGCATGACTTTCGAGTATGCTTTTAACAGAAGCAACATGAGGACTTTGCTCTTTGAACGATGCGCTGTAACGAAACCAATCATATAAGGCATGTGTGGATCGCTTTTGAAAATCGAAACCACCAGAGAAACAGAGTTTATAGTTCACAAACCTTTTATCGAGGGATGATTTCTTGTGGCTGGAGCCGAAAATAAGAAAACCGAGAAGTTTAGGCGATAATGTATCTGACTCTGTTGGTGCTTGTTCGATTTCTCTTCCTGATCTTAGTAAGAACCTCACTAGCTCTCCAGCAAGATCATAGAGAGACTCATCAAGCGTGGCCTACGAAATATACAAAATAAACTTTGTCTTATAAAACAGAAGGAACAAGCAAAGAGTAAAAACGATAAATCGTTTACCTGTAATAACCGTAATGCGCAGTATTGACTCACAGCAGGACCTTCGAGTTTCGCAATCACCTGCATAATCTCTAACTTTTAGTGCACGGTATCGAAAACATATGTGAAAGGACTTTGAGAGTCTTACGAGTATATAACAAGCTGCAGTTCGATACCATCTTCGTTGGAAACAATCTTCAAACAACCTTAAGAACCCCAAAAGAAAAGAATTAATAAGCATAGAGAGAAAGAAACAAAGGCCACAGAAAGAACAGAGAGATGAAAGAAACATTACGTTGTTGATATTCCGGCAGCGGAAAATAAATCAGCCCAGTGACGAGCATCGGTTTTCCTAGCTACGTTCACAACTACATCGTAGTACTCGGGGAAGTTTTTGATTAAATCACAGGCTTTTTTCAATAGTGATAACTTTTTTAGTTGTCCAGGTCCTGAAATCTTCTTCCTGTTTGCATTTGGCCTGAAATTTATACAGATTGAGTATAAGTATACGAAAACCGATATATATTTTATAGAAATTGATAGGACAATTGGATTACCTAGAAATCTCTGCGTCAAAAACAGTAAAAAGAAGCCACTCAAGGCAATGAGAGAAGTGAGGTTTCTCTGCGGATAATTGTGCTAAGAGTAACGCCTCTTCATTTTTATCTCTCTGTTACACAATATGAGAAAAGAAGAATTAAGATTCTTCGATAAGTACAAAATTTCAGTGAAAAGGCAGAGAGATATAAAAGTGGCAGAGAAAAGAGACCAACAGTAAATACCTGAAGGAGGTGGCGGAGAAGACAATGGAGTATAGTTTGAGCTTGAGGTGTAGGTTCAAAACACGGAAACTCTGCGCTTGCAGAAAATGACATTCTCTGAGAAACTCCAACAACAACACCAACGTTTGGTAGAAGTCCCAGAGGATACACCTCGCGATCAAATTCCAACTCCGGATCCAACTAAACGATGAACATTGAAAAAAAACATGATAGATCAGTAAAAGAAGTAAGAACTGTCTAGGGGGATGTGTTCGAATGTACGTATACTATACATACCTGCAAGAAATCCTCTTGCATAAAAGGATCATCCCCTAGAGAAGGATACCAAACCTGCCGTAGAGAATCACAACCATGAAACAAAATTCAGGAAAGTATGAAACACAGAGATCAAACAGAAAGTTACTGTCAGAAGAATTACCTGCATTCCTCTATGTCCGTAATCTAGCCAAGATACTTCCTCTACGAGATTTGTCTTCTCCTCTGATTGACCACATGTGACCCAAAATAGTTCAACTGAGTCTGTAAGTTCCCTCTCTCGTCCATCAACCAAATCAAGTAGTGAAAGCTCTCCATTTCCCCTCAGTAAAAGACATCTACGGAGATCAAAAAGGCGTGTTTCAGTTTTAGAACTGACAGAAACGGATGTTCTAATGTCTATTGATGATATTTACCTTGAGGGTTCTCTGTCTGCCGAATCAGAAGATGAATTATCATTATTCAAGTCGGATTCTCTTTGGTGCTGGTCAGGAACAAATCGCATTGCTGCTGGATGGCTCTTTGCAGTCATGATGGACAATTCTCGTACTGTGGAAAGCTGTTTGTCATTTTATCACTTTAATGTGTATGAAAAAGCAACTCAAGAACTCGCATTTGGAAGTTAACAAAGTCAACTACCAGAACTGATTCATCAAAGAAATGAACCGAAGAAACAAATTACCTGTAGATCTGTTTTGCTTGAAGGTGTCAATTCGCCATATATCTTCACATGGTAGACGTGGATGACAAACGGAAGATAAGATATAAGTATATAATCCTGGTAAACATCCATCACCATTGGTTTGCCAAGCAGTATTTTACGACAAAGTAAAGAGCTCTGATCAAGGTGATATCTTGGATAGAAGAGCAGTTCATATCTGCAATAATTAGCAACATATATGTGAAACGAAACTAATAAAATATAGCCAGGGAAGCATAGTCAGAAAGTAACGATAAAGATTGGGCCTTACGTGTCAGAAGCTTCGATGTAGTTACAGATCACGACAATTTTTCCCAGCCATAACAAACCCTTGCAATTAATCTGTTGTTCTTGACTGACATCTCCAAATACTCTCCATTTCTTAAATCTAACGTCATACAAAATCAGACCATGTAAACCAGCAACCGCCAAGTATTTCCCATCCTCGCTAGCTGCCACGTGTTGAACTGGCCAATTCTGAGTAATATAAGAAACCTGGACCAAGAAAATAACATATAATACATCTATTTCAGGAAGTGATATGGTGAAAGAGCAAAAAGGGAATAACGAATATGTTTGATACTCAACTGGAAGTTTTAGATGTAAAAGCTTAAGCTCGTCAGTGTCTTCAGCCTGAACCATGAGTAGTCTATCATCACCATACATCACCTGACGAACATAAGTTTTCCCTGAAACTCCTCTGTTTAAGCAACATTTTCCAAATGAAAATGCAAGAATTCTATCACAAGATGCCTCCTCTGTAGCAAATAGTCTATATCCATATTCATCCCATTGAATGGCTGAAGTACCATTCATCAAAGGTTCATATTTAGAGTCTTGGTTGATTTTGGGGGAAGATGCAGAACTCAGTCCAATTTGACGAACTGTTGACATCAATCTACATCCAGAAACAGACCAAACTGCTAATCCTCTTAACTTCCAACCAACTGCAAAAGCTGAATTATCAGGCGTCCATGCAATGTTACTAACAGGCCCAGTGTAATCTGCTGAATACCTGCAAGTACCAAAAGTGTATTATCAACCATGTACCCAAAATAGAAAACACCTCAGATGCTATATCATAGTAACAAGTTACTTACCCCCAGTCATGCAAAGAAACTGTACGTAAGAGAGACATCGATTGTGAAAGATCATATAATTCAACCATTCCTTTTTTTGTGCCCACAGCGAGAATTTGTTGCTCTGAAGCCACTGATGCACAAACAGCATCACCAGCTAACTTCTTCTCAGCTTTAATGCTCTCAGTGTACTTTAAACCTTTCTTATTAACAGAGCATACCACTAGCTGCCCATCAGAATTCAACACAAACAGTAACTTTGAACGAGTGCAGAGTTCCAGTTGAACAATAGCCGAATTTGTCGAGATTTTATCATCAGATGCAGGTGATGCTGAAGCTACTCCAGAAACTAAACCATTACCGAGAGGGTAAGACAAGAGTCTATCATCGTTGCTATCAGAAGAATGAGAACCAATACTGAAAGCTCCACCAAACTACAAAGAACAAACAAAAAATTAGTGCAATGACTAAAACCTAAGAACAAACAAGATTGGCAGATTACATTACCTCTCCTTTCCAGGAAATACTATATAAACATCCATCAGAGAGTCCCAAGAGCATAGTTTTACTGTCCCTTACAAAATTGCTCCTGCACAGAGTGAAAGAATCCTCCTTACATTTTCTAATCCCAAAAACGTTAATGTGTGGAATCATACACTAAATGTTGAGCTCGGAAGAGACACGTACAGAAAAAGCACTTACACAGACAAGTCCTTCTTCTCAGCAAAAGGAACCTCCTCACTTAGCAATAGAGCTATGGTTGCAAAACACAACTCAGACGGTTGTCTCTCTCCGGATTTTATTCGTTTATCCGTAAACTTTATCTTATATATATGAAGGAAGAATGATGATGTCTGCAAACACAAACCAATAACACACAAACAGATAATCATCAAGCTTTCAATATTAGAAACAGAGTTTAGCATCATCCTAACACATAAGAACAATCTGTATCCCAAAATCATTAAACTGTGAGCTGGAGAAGAGTGAAATTAAGAACTTACAAGAACAGCGATCAATTTAGAATCTGGACTCCACACAGCTTGCAAATTCTCTCCTTCTTCTCGCACTGATTTCTCATCTCTCACATACTTTCCCAACCTCACTCTTTGCTAATTCCGGAAATTAAAACAAAAGCTGATTAGTTAACGAACGATAGAACCCTAATTACGAAATGCAGGAGATGATTAATTAAGCACACACCTGAGAAGAACCCCAAAGTTCTAAGTGAGACGGAGAAACAACCAGCAATAATCGTCCGGCGAGCTTAAGGTACACGACTCGCTGCGAAGACGGACACGATCCTGCTTCTAACGGGATCACCTGTGGCCATCCGTAAGCCATATACATCTTTGAAAGCTTTCTCTCTTCTTCTTCTCCAATGAAACTCTAATTCGTGGCTGTATTCAATCTCACTGTCTCTTTACAATGGATCTGATTCCTAAGGGAAGAAATTAAGGTTCGTCTGCTCATACGCCAGAGATCATTGAAACATAAAAAAATGGAGAATCGTAAGACGAGAGGAAGAAGATGGATCTGTGTGAGATCCATAAACGGAGCATGAAAAATTGAAGTGCTGACAAAAAAAAAACATTAGACCGACCGGTTTATATGGATCGAGTTTTAATTTTTCGGATCTAATCGGTTTAAGTCTCCTGACTCGTAAACCGAATCTATCTTACAAATTCTACAGATCATAAAACCCAATGGGCCTTTTAAAATGACACACATATGAGGCATGTTCGTTTGCCTACTGTCGCGGCTGCGGCTGCGGCTGCGGCTAACGACAACGACATGTTATCCGCTGCGGCCAACGACAATGACATGTTATTGTTCGTTTATTTGCTGTAATTTTATGCGGTCAACTGTCGCGTCCAGTTGTTACCTCCTGTATTTAACATTATTTCTAATAGCGACCATAAATTTGAGTCTTGACTAAACATAGCGGCTGATCGCATGAGATTACGACAGATAAAGAACAACAACTTGGCGACAGCTTTACCTACCGTCTGCCACAGCCGCTGCCGGCAGCAGGAGTCAAACAAACAGGCCACATCATTATGATTCAATTCTTTTTACTATAGTTTGCTTCTCTTGGTCTTTCATGTATCACCGCCATTTTTCATAGGGATCTTTAATCTTAGCCTTTTCAATTTGCATTTGTAGAAATTGTTAAAGCAACGCAAAGCATTTTAAGGATTAGATAAGAGTTTCTTGTGTTCTTTGATCTAGGATTGAATCTGATTTCATGTTTTGAGAGGATTAATTGGTAGTTTACAACGCCACTTCTTTAAGGTTGTGTAAACAAATCTCCACTATGATTATTTAAAGAGAATATTCCTCATCATGAGTTACCTATAGCTTTCTTTGTAATTGGCAGTTTTTAGAATTGTGTTTGTTCTCAAAAATTGAATAAACCAACAAAGAATTGAATGCCAATGTTAAAGCAAGTATGAGTTAGGAATTGAGAATGTTACGAAGAACCCTAATTTGCATTAGACCACGATTCATATAAATACATTAAGTACTTTAAGTTCAAAATCCCATATTTGTACAAACATGATCAACCACATAACACATTCTCCTCTCAAATCCCCATTTTATTGGTCTCACTTGGGTGTGAAAGCCTGTAAAAACACACACACACACACATACAAAAGTCAGTCAAAGTATTTTTTGAATGCTTAAGTCTATAAAAAGAAAACCAAAATTAAGTGATATCCAACTTACAGCGAAGATTGTGGCGTGACCAGGATCAGCAAGATGAGCAAAAAGGTTATCAATAGGACCAGTTCCAGTGTAGATGTGTTGGAACCAAGCACCCATAACAGCCAACATAGCCAATCTTCCATTCTTGATCTCTTTAGTTCTCAACTCCTTGATCTTAGCCGGGCTACCGGATCCCCAACCCAATGGGTCAAACCATAACCCACCCGGGTATCCAACATCCGTACCCGTCAACTTGTTGTTTGGGAAAATCGGATCGGTGTTTACGCTACCGGGCTTAATGATATCAGCCCATCTTCGTCCTTCAGCCCATCCGATTAGGATGAGCTCAACGACGAAGAGTGTAGTTTTGTCAGTGAAATACTCTTGTTCTCCCGCCGTGTACCACGACGGCGTGTTTAGGATTCCGATTTTGGTTAGGAACTCCGGGATGAATATCCCGGCAGCTCCTAACATTGCCCACCTACAGTGGACTAGCTCTGCTTGTGCGTTCCATTTTAGACTGTCCGGGTCAGATGCTGACAAAACATAAAAAAAAAAAATTCAGATAATTATGTAAATAATTAAAGTTTGATTAGATAATAATTAAAGAAGACTTACAAAGACCAAGAGGGTCAAATCCAAAGTCACCAGGGAGGCTACCGTCAAGCCACTCTGGTGGAGTGCTTCCGGGGAACCAGATTGGTCTATCGGGATCAGCTGCGACGGCTCGCACCGACGTGGCTGATTTGGACGCAAATCGAACATTCAAATTCTTCTTCAGCCTCAATTTCTTCCCACCCAAGAAACTACACATAGAGATCATATAATACATTTAGCCACGACCTCAACAACACTAAACTCATATCGTTATATAGTATTCAAGATTAAGATCGTAACATAATTCATGAATTACATTAATCGAATTAAACAGAACGATGTAAATGTTCATAAATACAAAAGACTAAACCAAATCCAAATCATAAACCAAAACATATATAACCAAGAGAGTTGAATAACCAATAGTTAAATACCAACCATAAAAAATCTCTTAGAAATTAGAACAAAATCACGGAAATATGAAACATATTTCTTGAAAACAAAGAACAATCACATTAGTCTCCATAAACGTAAGCACAACATTGGATCATTACTTAACGACGACACTAATACAAACCATGCAATATTAAGATCCAGTAAAATAGATCACTATCTTAGCTTTGTAAACCTAACTAATTAATTACGATGACATGAATCATGGGGATGAAATATTTGAGCTTACCTTGGGGAAGAAATGGCGGCGATGGCAGAAGAAGCACAAAGAGAAGCCATTACTCTCTCGTTGTTATTTGTTATTGACCTTCAAGAGACTCAAAGTTGTTGTAGAGAGAATAGAAGAAGCAAACGAAGGAGTGATGTATAATAAAACTATAAAAGATCTTTCGATGACAAATGTTAGATTCTGCTTATCTGGTTATCTCTATGGATAACGCAATGAGTTTTCTCATTGGTCAACTCTTAGACACGTGGCATCCTCTTCCGACCATATCTTGATTCTCTACTTGAAACATAACTATCAACTCCGAGTTTTATGTCAGGGGAAAAATAACTATTAACTAATGTTTCAAGTTCTTGGGCTGAAAAGAATATGAAAGCCCATATTCTTTGCGCTTTTAGTTTTTGAAATAAAGCAATGGGCCGTAGAAAAGAAAGGTATTAGCCAATGTTATTGAAAACCAAACCGGATGAAAAGGTATCGGGTTAAACTAGAACCAAAGTTTAATGGAATCGCTAAAACCGGCTAAAAACGGGTGAAAACGGTGACTAAGTTCGAATTTTAGGATCGATAAAATCCGGTTCAAAAATTTTAAGTTATTAGATGAATTTAAGTTTTGAAAAATCATTGTATATTTTCTAGTTTTTCAAACTCTTTCATTTAAATATAAAAAAATTAAATTTTATTAAATTTTAATTTAGAACTAATTGGCAATAAGTTGATTAACTAGTTGTCATTTTGGGACAAGTTGTTTAGTTCATTGTCTCTGAGTCTCTTAAAAGTTTTGATGTGCAAACTTTAATATTGCTTCTTCAAGATGATTGTTTTTATTGGTCTATTTTGAACCGAATATCAGTCTAATACTAACAATAAACCCTATTTAAAGCGTGCAGATTTGGCCCTAATAAAATCCATTGATAATGAGTGGTGTTTAGGTTAAATAAGTGTAGTTAGCTGAAACAAATTTTAAGCATAATTTATAAAATTATTGAATGTTTGGATCGTTATTCTATTCTTTTTTGTTTCCGACTCTTCAATCTCATGATATTTTCTTATTTTTATTGACTTGAATGTGAGAATATAACAAAACGTGAGAATATAACCGAAAAACATATCCAAAGTGTTTTTAGACGTTCACTTGTTTGTTAACTTTACGTAGAAAACATGTCTTTAATCGTTTGATTCCTTAAAAAAAAATTATTGAAGTAAGTAAATTTATCTACATTCTTACAATTTCTAACTTAAGATATGAGATCCTAATAAAAACCAATTTTCTCTTAAATATTTCTACTTATCTTGAACAATTTTCTTTCCGTTGCTCTTTAATTATAAATATGTATTTGCGTTTAGTTTAAAATATTTTTTGTTTGACATCCAACAATAACGCTGTTTAATAGTGTCCGGTCTAATTTTCAAAATTATTGGGTTTTATTTTTTGGGGACATCGTTTAGGTATCTTTACCATCTACAAAAGAAATGCATTTTTTTTTTTAATCCAATTTAAAAACAAAAACATGGAGTGGTACCAAGCAAAAGAAAGACATGAAGTGGTACCATGTGACGTGTAGGAGAACGACAAGACGAGATCTAAGACTGTATATTCACTAGCAAAATGATTAAATATCTATGAACGTCCTTGTTAATCGATCGAACCTTGTTATTATAGCTAATCATAGATGACCAAAAAACAAGAAAAGCTAATCATACATTCATTTTTTTTAAAAAAAACTACCTTACTTTTATAGGTATCAAAATTCTGAATCATATATACAAAAAACAATAGTGATTAGCAAACACTAATAATAGGCGATGTTTTTTTGTGACGTTTTCTTGTATCATTCACCCATAAGTAAACTTTAATGTTTAAGATTTTAATCATTGTAACCAAACCATTTCAAACTATTAAAAAGTGTTTAATTTTTGTTAAACCGGAATGCTCAAAAAAACTGTTAGAAAAGAGTTATGTAAGATTTTAGTGCCTAGATCGACTAATTGAATTTTAGGCGGTTTAGACGTCAATGAATTATTTAGTTATTTTCTTAATATTTTTAAAAAATTTGTGAGAAAATATAAAATACTAAAAACATCACAAGTTCAAACTTGTTATATAATTTGATTTGGGTTGTTATATAAGAACTTAAAAAAGCCAAAGAACAAAAATCGGAAAATAATTATGTTCCATTTTCAACTTAAATAGTAAGAAAATATCACTTATTTATAATGATGTTATATTAATGTGCATTTTTTATAGTTAGGCATAGTCCGGACAATTTGGTCGTTTAGCCGATTTTGACCACTTGAATCGAAAAACTGATGTTATCACCGATTTAGAAAACTTAAAGCTCCTTACCAAAGACATAGTCGATCGTAAGTTCAAGCGAGAGAACTTGAGTTTGCGGTCTTAAACTTATAAATTTTAGCAGCCATATATGTATTGGTAAATCAATTTCGGATTGTATCTCAAAAACCAAAGATGTCATCTAAAATCCATGATCAATAGTGTAATGGATTCGAATTAAGATTTATAATATTAAACACAAAAACCAAGAAACAGTCAATCAAGTAGTACAATCGTATAATATATCATCATGGGGACCAAAGAAAAAGATGGTGCAAGTAACCTAACCACAATCAATTAAGGGGAAGAAGAAGACATGACAAAAGAGAAGTGTGGGAGAGATATAGAGATTGTAGATGAAAGGCATTGAAGCAATTGGGGGCCATGTGACTGTCTCGGCCTCATTATAACACAACACACCAATCTTCCCATACCTCTCTTATCGTTTTAGAGACTTTTGTGTTTTTTGGAGCTATAGTATTTGACAAATTGTATGTTTTCTTTTTGTCGTGTAATATATACATTTAAACATGTATGTTTGGTGACTAGTTAAGCATCATGATTTTATCAAAGAAATTTGGTTTAGATTTTGAATGTGACAATATTGTATATAATATTATACATAATATGTATATTCACACGTCGATAGTAATCCCCGATATGTTGGTTTTAATCACGAGTAAAGACAAACACGAACGAAACGAAAATAAAAAACTTAAAATGTTACAGTTTTTTTCAAAAACTTTAACCGAAATTCTAGCAATTGTTTTTAGCGATATGACTTTTTCAAAGCCAGATTACTAGAAAACTGGTATCCAATTTATCGACGCAATTCATTGTAATTTAAAATAGTTATAACTGAAACTCGTTGATCAGTAAATATATTTTCCATGTCATTCTGTAGAATTAGCCACATACGAATCAATTAAAAAATATTACATATATAATAAATTTGGTTTGAATTTATGCACAATTTTATTTTATAATATGTGTATTGATGTAGTGTGGGATACCATATCGTTTCTCATGTAAAAGTAAATAAAATAATTTTTAAAACTATATAGACTTTTAAATATGGTATTAGAGTACTATACGTCTTGTCAATACGACTTTAAATATAGCTCAAATGTTGATGGGTCCAATAATTTTGATAAAGAAATAAATGAAATTTTAGCCGTAAACAGGAGACGATATATAGTATAGTTAGAAGTGGTAAATTTGTGGTAAGAAAATGACAATGCAATAATAATTGATTTACAATTTTGATTGGTAAGAGATAGTGGTAAAAAAAAAATCGATGTACAATAAAAAGGTATATCAAAAATATTAATTATTCATTTACACTTTAGTAAGTTTTAGAATTGAAACAACACAAAAATAAACTAAATCTACTCTTACCATTTACCACAACAAGAGCAATATAAATGCATTATGCATCCCTAGTTTCTAATTTTCTATGTTGGTTAACATCTTTTTTACCGCTATCTTATACTGTTTAGTTATCTAATGCCTAAATGCATAAATATTTACTTCTGGTGGTATTTTAGTACTAGTAGGCTATAGTTCAAAGAATAAATATTTACATTTCTAAAATATATTTATCATAGCATCATCATATTAGATTGGTTTCGGCGAGAAAAGTGTGAATCTTATTAAGACCCATAACAAAATATTAAAAGCATTATTTTTTTTATCTACGATTCTTTTGTGTTATCATGGTCGGTCCTACAATATTTATCAATTTTCTACCAATACATACAACTACAATAATGAAAATCAGAAAAGAAAAATTAGTAAACGACAATAATACACAGATAAATCTAATTACTTTCTCTTATCATTACATTAGCTGTAATATTTGTTATAAGTGAATCCCTACAAATTTGGAACCGAATACAAATCTATTTTTATATGTGTTTGTTTAGGATCTGCCATGTGTGTTATCGAATCTCCTAGACCAAATCCATTAATCAATACCTAGTTCGCAAATAAAATCGTATGTAAATTTGTTCATATAGCTTATTGCTTGGTCCGGATTACGGAGGACAAACGAACTAAATAAAGAATTAGAGCCACCAATTTTTTTAATTTTTGGGTAATTTTGTTCGCTTAGTAGTAATTATATATTTAAAATCATCAATCTTTTGGTTTCTTAAATAAATGATTTCGATTCGAATAAAATGAATGATTAAAACTTGTTTAACAAAAAAAAAAAGGGTCTTACAAGATTCAAAGAAAAAAATAAACCTTTTAATTTCATTAGAAATTGGGTTTTACCCATATATGATCACTTAATTTCTTAAATAATATTTTAGATATCATAAAACATATAATTTTGATTGCAAAAACGACATTTCTCCGATCATAGTAAGCCATGAACTATTGCCGGTTGGTGGAAGGATCATTGCAACCGACGACTTGTCTCCTATATCTCTCCGGTCCACCACTAATTACTTAACACAATCAACTTTTCTTTTTCTCTATTTTACATATAATTATAAATATGTGTGATTATGTTAAATGTCATTTTCGAAATTGGGGGGTATAGATAAGATTGATTCTTCTTCATCTTTATTATAATCATCTCTATTCCATCTCTTTAAAGCTTCCATGACCCACACATACACACTCTTTTCTCGTTCTCTCTTTACTTTTTTTCAGTTTTAAAAAAAAAACTTTTGCTTTTGTAATGTTTTACTCAACCTAATGCCCTTTCTTCACTTTTCTTTATGCATTATATCATCGATTTTCAAAATTAGAAGTAATCCAAACCATGGTATATAGTAAATGAACACATATATTTAACCAAAAAAAAAAGTCATATTTTTGGGAGATAGAATAAATCCACCAAACTAACCGAATTCATGAACTAAAATTGAAATTCAACTATAAAATCATTGTATATATTTTTGAATATATACTTCTTTCCAACAATGACAATATTACCCATAACATAAACCACAATGCTACAAACTATGTTCACATATCTTTAAATACTTATACATTAGCAAGTTTTTTCCCTTTATCTACAATATTTTTGAAAGAACTACGATGTATCGATAGTAAAATCTCAATTCCGGTAATAAATTTGGTGGATCTTAAATTCTTATTACATGTATAAATTCGGTTAATTTGGTAGACCTCGTCGATCTCTATACATATATATATGTTAGCTATGTATTCAACACAACTATACAAAGCAAAAAAAATGGAACATGCCTTATATGCGGATATATATATAACAAATTCTATTGCTGAATGTTTCTGTTATTATTCATTAAGGTTAAAAGATTAATATTTATATATGTACAAGGAAAGCGTAAACCGACTTAGGCCCAACTAGAGAATATTTACACAATCTACATATATCTCGAATACCCCTTCAAATTGAAGCATACAAGTTCGAAATGCCCAACTTGTCTAAAAAACAATTAAATTCCTTCTTTCCCAAAGCCTTAGTGAGAATGTCAGCAAGCTGATTCTTCGTAGAAACATGAACCGGTTTGAGAAGACCGCGAAGTATCTCATCACGCACAAAATGACAATCTAAGTCGACATGTTTAGTACGTTCATGAAATACTGGATTAGCACTAATATGCAGAGCCGGTTTACTATCACAATAGAGAGACATAGGAGCCTTATGATCCACGCCCAATTCTCCAAGTAAACTCTTAATCCATCAAAGTTCAGAAGTGACCTCAGTCATGGCACGATATTCGGCCTCCGCCGAAGAGCGAGAAACCGTATCTTGCTTCTTAGTCTTCCACACAATTGGAGATGAACCAAATTGGACAATATTGCCGGTTAAAGATCGCCGAGTCAAGGGGCACGAGGCCCAATCAGAATCACACCATCCACTAACATGAAAATTTGTTTCAGCCCTAAGAAGAATGCCCTGCCCCAACATGCCTTTAAGATATCGAACCACCTTCAAAGCAGCAAGCCAATGATCCTCCTTAGGTTGATGCATGAATTGAGACAAAACGTGAATGGCATATGTGAGATCCGGTCGTGTAGCAGCAAGATAAATAAGACGACCCACCAACCGGCGATAACATTCTGGATCAGCAAGTAAGCGACCATTAGCAAGACTCAGTTTATGATTTTGATCGATAGGGGAGCCAGCAGGTTTACATCCAAGAAGCCCCATCTCATCAACTATATCAGTCGCATACTTCCGTTGACAAAAATAAATCCCAGACGAACTTCGAGCCACTTCCAATCCGAGAAAATATTTAACCGCGCCAAGATCTTTCATTCGGAAACAAAGAGAGAAATAGTCTTTAAAAGACTTAATAGCACCAGAAGAGTTACCAGAGATTATCAAATCGTCCACATACACCAAGATACGTAGGGAGATGCCGTTCTTGGAGTATATAAAAAGGGAGTAGTCGGAACGAGATTGAAGAAAACCATATGTAAGAAGAGAATCAGCCAACTTCGCGAACCAGCAACGAGGCGCCTGCTTTAAACCATACAATGATTTCTGAAGACGACAAACACGCTCTTCACCAGCAGGTCGGAACCCCGGAGGAAGTTTCATGTAAACTTCATCATGTAAATCACCGTGAAGAAAAGCATTATGAACATCCATTTGATGTACCTCATGATTCATCTTTGCTGCAAAATCAAGAAATAATCGTACAGTTTTCGTCATAGCCACAGGAGCAAACGTTTCGTTGTAATCAAACCCTTCTTCCTGGTGATTACCAAGAACAACTAAACGAGCTTTATATCGCTCAATAGAACCATCCGAGTTGTATTTAGTTGTAAAAACCCATTTACAACCGAGAGCTTTCTTGCCGGGTGGAAGTGCTTCTAATCGCCACGTTTGCAGTTCCACAAGAGAGTTGTATTCTGAATCCACAGCCTTTGCCCAATGCTTGTGATTCATAGCCTCTTGAAAAGAACAGGGCTCAATAGTAGCCGTTAGTGCCATCAAAAACTTTTTATGATTAGAAGAAAAACGTGCACAAAATTCATAGTTTTCAAGAGGATAGACCGAACCTGAGAGAAGCTGTGGAGAAGGTGAATTGTTGGCGAGAGAGAGAGAGGTATGATTTGCTTTTGTTCCATATACGACATAGTCACGGAGGCGTGAGCTACTGATCTTCTGACGTTGGCCTTTACCAAGAGGTTCTTCTATAATTGGGTCATTAGTAACCTCTGGTTCAGTAGGAGTCTCTGGTTCAGAATGAACAGGAGACGTAGGAGGAGAAGACAGTGGAGCTGAATCCTCGGAGCTATGCGAATTAGAGTCAAAATCATTACTAGTGGAAACTATCGGAGCAGCGGAAATCGTCATCGATAGTATTTAGAACCGGAGTATCTAAAATTTGATCATGTCGAAGCGGTGAAGTACCTAAATCTGCATAGGGGTATACATTCTCATGAAAAACGACATCACGAGATGTGAAGATCAACTGCCTCTCCAAGTCATACAACCTCCAACCTTTCTTTCCATATGTATATCCTAAGAACACACACCGACGGCTTCGAGAAGCAAATTTGTCACCTTTATGATCGATATTGTGAGCATAGGCTAAACAACCAAATACCCTCATGTGCTTATAGCCAGGAGCGTGACCATAAAGACGATGAAACGGTGTTTCATTCTTCAGCAAGGCCGATGGAGTTCTATTAATGAGATATGCCGCCGTGAGAACACATTCCCCTCCCCCCCCCCCCAAAAAAAAAATTCGATAGGAAGATTGGCTTGGAATCGAAGTGCCCTTGCTACATTCAAAATATGGCGATGTTTCCTCTCTACACGCCCATTTTGTTGCGGTGTATAGACACAAGATGTCTCATGTAATATACCTTGTTCACGAAAAAACTTAGTGAGACACAAAAATTCAGGGCCATTGTCACTTCGTATCTTCTTAACCCTCATCTCGAACTGTCGTTCAATCATTGTAAAAAAATTCTTAATCTGCTGGCCAACCAATGTCTTATCAGGCAAAAGATAAAGCCATACTGCTCGGGAATGATCATCCACAATCGTTAGAAAATATCGAGAACCACAAAATGCAGTAGTACGATAAGGACCCCATAAATCAATATGTATTAAATCAAAAACTGCTTGTGCATTATTCAAACTATCGGGAAAACAATGTCGAGTTTGTTTATCCCGTAGGCACACATCACACTTCTTAATTAAAGACTCAAAACCACTAGAAGAACTACTAACTCCAGGAACAATGCCAGTAATCTGAGACGAAGGGTGACCCAAACGATGGTGCCATAAAACCGAATCTTCACGCACTTTTGTCTGACACACAGCCATAGTCTCAAAACTACGAAACCGGTAAAGTCTCTCTCCCTCTCGTTCACCCGCTCCAATCAGCATCCTCGTATTGCGGTCCTGCAAGATCATTAGTTTATCAGTAAATTGACCAACCAGAAAATGATCTGTAACAAGTTGACCAAGTGAGATAAGATTAGTATGAAATCCATCAACAAAGAAAACATTCTGCAAAGTCACTCGTGATGTTAGTCTAACTGTTCCAACTTTAGAAGCATGTGCATCAGATCCTGCTGCAGGTAATTCAACCGAGAGAGGAGATATATCGTGTAATTCAACCGAGAGAGGAGATATATCGTGTAGTGCTTCCAGCAAATCCAAAGATCCTGTCATATGGTGTGTAGCACCAGTATCAAGAATCCAAAAATCGTTTATATTCTTACCCCCAGACGACTTGCCAGCGTTTATCATCCGCTGTACCAAATTCCATTGCTCATCTGTAAGACCCGACAAGCCAAGTCGATCATTATATGTAATCAACGAACTTGAGCCAACCGTAGCAGAATGAGCAGCAAGAATTTGTGCAGCGTTCACACGGGGAGAAGATCCATGTCCACGACCAGCACCTGCAGTCATCGAACCTCTGCCACCTCCTCGAGCTTTAGATTTTTCAGGCCACCACTCGGGATATCCGATGACTTTGAAACACGTAGCAGCTTCGTGTCCCATCTTACCACATGCCGTGCAACTTCTGTTGGGATCGCGGTTGCTTTGACCATTACGACCACCATCAGATCCACCGGAGACATCTCAAGTCCAGACCTGAGTCGTTGAGCGAGAACCAGGAGACGTTTGAGCCACAAAACTCATAACAGGTGCCTCCGTTGTCACAACAGCATTCATACGAACAGTTACATTTTGAAGTATCGTTTGATAGACACTATCAAGATATGGTAAAGGTGTGATTGCGCAAATTTGAGAACGTATCACACCATGAGCAGCATCATCGAGACCCGCCAGAAAATCGTGAACGCGAAGCATGTCTTCTCCTTCTCACGAGCTGTGTTGAGATAACACACACTTCCCACACGTACATGTCTTTGAACCCATACATTCATCAATTGCATCCCAAATTTTGGTTAAACGACCAAAATAATCATCCACGGATGATCCATTCTGCTTACACGTTGCTAATGAAGTGCGAAGCTGTTGTAATCGAGCCCCACTCTTCAAAGAAAATATCTTTTTGATAATATCCCATAGATCCTTAGCTACTTCACGAGTAGAGATCGATGAACGCAGCTTTGGTTCAATGGAGAGTTTGATCCAGCCAACGATAAGGTGATTATTTGCTACCCAATCTTCGAGATTCTCCGCTCCTGTCGCCGATTTTGGAATACTGCCATTAAGAAATCCAAACTTCTTCCGCGAGCTCAAAGCGATTCGAAAGTTAAGAGCCCACTCATCATAATTCAAACCATTGAGAAGTGGTTGTGAAATTACAGCCCCCAGATTGTCGTTTGATGAAAGATCGTAAGGTGAAATCTTTTTGTATCCACCTTCTTTCACCGTAGTAGTCATCTTATTGAGAGAGTGATTCAAAAAGAAAGATCAGAAAAAATATCGAGAGAGAGATTCTGTTCGGAGAGATGCGAAACAGAGTAAGTAAAAAAAAAATTTAAGAGATGCTTTGTTCGTAGAGAAGCGAAACGAAAGTAAGAAAATCGATATAAGAGAGATCAGTTTGTTTGAGAGACAAAGCTATCAGAAAAAAAAATCAAGAAATTCTAGATGGTAGAATTTGTTACCATGACAAATTGTATTGCTGAATGTTTCTGTTATTATTCATTAAGGTTAAAAGACTAATATTTATACATGTACAAGGAAAGCGTAAACAGATTTAGACCCAACTAAAAAATATTTACACAATCTATATATATCTGGAATAATATAACAAATATAATCAACTAAAAAAAGCAATGAATTATTTTATAGAGCTAGTATAATTATAGGTGATCTATCTAATTTTATTTGATAAATACACCTCAACCGATACCAACATAGAATCACAACAACATTGTCTAAACTTGTCTAATAAACAAGGACAACTTAAATAATTAGCTACATATATATACCTTAGCATATGTAAATCACGGAATAAATTTGTAGTATATTATTATATTCCATATTTTGTTATCAAGCAAAGTAAAATTGAATCAAGAAAAGGAACATTTTCAGTAAAATGCTAAAAGAGGCTACGAACCAAACCTCTTTTGACGTGTGATTCACGTAATAAATCTCAGCCGTTCGACTTTTCATTACTAAAATACTTAACGATCTTGATCAAATTATAATTATACTTTATATTTTGAATAATGGTTATTGCTTATTAAAAAAAATCCAATTATCGAGAGCGTAGCCGTTTGTTAGGGACCATTTTTGTACTGCATAATGTAATTTTCACGTGTTAAATAAAATATACCAAATAAAAACCAAAAAACTCTTTAACAAAAAAAAACTTTAATAAAAACCAAAAAACAAAAACTGAGCCAATAAAAATTGGAAAAAAAGAAGTAAATGCAATTTATGAAAAAATAAAAAAATAGGACGAATTCATATCAACATCAATATCTCCTATCGACCGCACGTACCACGTGTACCGGTCATCGTGCAACTTGCAAATGTTTAATATTCCAAATACCAAATTACTACTGTAGACACGCACGCAGCCAATTAAAATAATTCCAAACAATGTCTGGTGACAAAAATTAATTCACAGACCAATCGTAGTCCCCATTCATGCTTTTCGCATTTTCCCTTCATTTGTACATTCACGTGAAAAAACGTCACAGTCAGTTAACTCTATCGAAAATCCAATCCTTAAGCAACACGACGTCGTTTTACACGGATCTTCTTCTTCCTCAATCATCTCTATAAATGAAAACTCTCTGTAATATTAAAAAAATCAATTAATCACACAAACCAAAAAAAGGAAGAAAAAACAGAGCTCACTCTTTCTCCTCTAAGCTCCGATGGGATTTCCGGTTGGTTACACGGAGGTTTTTCTCCCGAAGCTATTCGTACAAACGTTATCGATTCTGGGATTCATCAGAACCGTCGTCTTCTCTCTTTTCCGATTCTTAGGTCTCTCCGATTTCCTCGAAATGGATCAAACCTGGCCCGACTACACATCCTACCCGAATAATATTACCCGGTTACCCGAAACCCGATCTTCACCATTCTCCGCTCTCTTAATCCGCGAGATCTTACCGGTTATCAAATTCGAAGAATTATTAACCGGTGAAGAAAAACCAGATCTACCGGAAAATTGCGCGGTTTGCTTAACCGAATTCGAAGGAAACCAAGAGATCCGGTGGTTAAGAAACTGTAAACACATTTTCCATCGGAGCTGTCTCGACCGTTGGATGGATCATGATCAGAAGACGTGTCCGCTTTGTAGAACACCGTTTGTACCAGATGAGATGCAAGAAGAATTTAATCAACGGTTATGGGCTGCTTCTGGTGTTCATGATTTTCATAGTGAGTATAGTCTCGTGACGACGGAATTATTATAATTTTATTTTATTTTGTTATCCTACTCCTCCATGTTTTTTTTTCTTGACTTTTGGTTACTGTACTTTTTAATTTTGCTTCTTTCTTTTTTTTACTCTTTTGATGCTAACATTTTAATTTAGATTTGCCACGCTTTTATGTGTGTAATGTATATATACATATGAAATGAGTTGAGCAATAAACATTAATTACCACAAAACGAAACTAATTAGTAGTTTGATTACTTTGAAGATAGAGTTTTTTTTTCCAGTTGAATAAGTGTGATAATTGAGGGTAAAAGTATTGTTACGGTAAAAACCACAAATCGTTTTCTTAATTAAATTATATCAATATGTCAAATTTATTTGAAATTAATGAGACTCGAATTGAAATTAATAATAAAAATAAATGCTAGTGTGATTTGTTGATAATATAAAACCTAAAATTAAATATCATCTTAAACTAAGTTACATTAGTTACTGTTTTCTAAAACTAGGAAGAATCTAAATAAATCACACTCTAACTTTTAATCCAATCAAGTGATTTATTTGCCATACTGAAAAGTTATGACCTTAAATTTCCATTTATAGTAATTCAAGCTATTTTAATTAATTTTTAACCAGAAGTAGTTAAGATCTTGTCAGTACTTGTCTCTGACCAGTGACCACTGACCATATATCTGTAATTTTTCCTGTATTTATGGTAATAATTTTTTTTAAAAGTCAGTCTTATCTTTTTTATCTTTAGATTTAAATAAAAGGATCTAAATTCAATGGATCGTGGTAATGCGTAAAGGTCAGAATCTGGTAACATGCTTGGTCTGCAGATCGATCAGTCAATTTCAAACGTAATAATATAATTTTTTTTTAATTTAAATATAGGCAAATACTATCCAAAAATCTTGAAATCTGAAACATTTCTAAATTTGTTAATTAAGATTGCAATTAAGGCTTTTTGTTTGTTAAATAGATTCATACTAAATCTTAATCGCGTTGAATACCCCGACTCGAAGACCGTGCCCAGAAAAAAAAAAAAGTGTCTCGTATTTATTAGGCTATCTATATCAAATATATGTATCGTTTAAATATTATTCACTCAAATTAAAAATTCCATTATATCCTAAAAGAAAAACTAAATCCTAAAACAGAAGTATAAACCCACGGAATAGTTTAGTTATCGATACCTTTAAATTCTAAGTATGCCCATTTTGAAGTTTCTTTTGGAAGATATACATTTTATTAAATTAATTTTTAAACAAATGAACTACTAGTATTTTGGTTTCATATTCAATAAATTTAAACTCTAAATTAAATTAGCTAATTTATGTTAGAATTTTCATTGAAAAGCTAAAATAACATTTAATTTTTTTATTATAATAACACTTAATTTTGACAAAAACGACACATAATTTAAAATATAAAAAATTATGTATAAGTATCTAAAATAAAATGAATTAAAAGGATGGCTTCGAAACTCATTACGTCAATGTCGATGATGAAAATCTTTTTGTCAAAGGATCAGAAAAAATCCAACATATTCGATATTTTAAAAAATTTTTTAAGATTAAGATATAATATTTGCTTAAAAATCAAATATAACAAAAGTGAAAAACCATCTCAAATAGAACATAATAATATATATTCAGCTTTTACATGTATATATATATATATATATATATATATTTAAAAACTGAATGATAGTCCTAGTGTTCTGGAATCCCTTTTATAATTGAGAATCATAATACCATTTTTACTGCACATGAGATTGTAGTTTGGTAGAAACAAGACAGGTGATAATTGAAGAGTGGGTAGATGAAAAATGGGGAAGAGTGGCATTTACTATTTGAGTAATGATTGATAAAGATGACTATTACAAATCATCATCATCATCATCATCTATGTCATGACTGGTCTAGACTTTTATGTACTAGAGTATCTACTTTTTATAATAGCTTATAGACTATTTACTCATCGACCAGTAACAACATTTCAGTTTGATATTCCAGCTAGTTTAGATAGTCGTAGGCTTGGTCATGGTTATACAACAATATACACGGTTTACATTCTTTTTATAATCCATCAAGCGATGATAACCATTGAGTATTCCACTTGCCGAAATTTTTAATGGACATAGAGCGTGATACCATTTTCAAATAGTCAAATAGAAGAAAAAGAATATTCCATATGAGAATCAAATTGGAGGATGTCTAGACCCTGGATCTTCTTACCAGGTCACAAGTGTATGTACTTACAAAAAAAAGATGAAACACCATCACATAAAATAAAACTAAGAAAAAGGAAAAGAGGTCACATGATCCTAAACACTTTGTCCTCAGTAAGCTTCACATCTTCTACATGGTCTAGAAAGATGTAAGCTTTATCAGTCTTAAAGCTTCCATTCCTTGAATTTCAATTTCTTTGGTAGCGCTTCTCTCAGGACTATAGTAGAGTAGGTAGAATGACTTGAATGATGACAACCTCTACTAGCCATTCCCACATAATAAAACGTGTTATTTTTTAAAATACTTTATTCCAAGGAGGAGGCATAATGTAGATATAACTTGACCATTCATATTTTTTGTCATTTTCTAATCCACAATCGAATTTGATCACATTCTTTGTTTGGACCGAATCGACCCGGATCCGAATAGAACTGACCCGAACCTATACTTGAACTGAAACTCTATAGGAACCTATATGGATCCAAAATTCTCCTACCCGCATAGATCATTTATGGATCATTCTGGATTTGCTTTTTTGTTGTTGTTGTTGTACAAAACAATATAATGATTCACCAGGAAGCTTTAAGTCGGAGAAAAGCAAACCTCATCTGCTTAAGTATGGTTTTACAATATCAGTTTAAGCCTGGTTCTAGTTTTGTTTAAATTAAGGACATACAAACATACATTCACTCAAGAAAAAGAGTGGCACAAAAAAGTAAATAATAAAAAATGAGTTAAGCAGCAAGCATAACCATCCCGGATTAGTAACGGTTATGCATATTTGTTAATATGTAGCCTTAAAGATGGTGACCAGTGCACTAAGTACTTCAAAACATTCGAAAGAGATTTCAAATTATAGTGATTTTGGTTGGCAATATGATATCTTAACCTTAAAACAACCATATGGCTCACAAGGGTACGAAACCAATAAGAAATTACGAACACCATCACATAAGAAATCCAATAAAATATTATTGATATAAGGACTGTATAAAAAAGAGCTCATGATCCTAACCACTTGCCATAAGCTTCACATCTTCTACATAGTCAAGAAAGACGTAAGCTTTAAGAGTCTTACAGATTTTCATTCCTTGAATTTCAACTCGTGTGCCAGTTTCCGTCTCCGGATTGTAGTAGAGAAGGTAGAAAGAGTCAGATATAGTGTTCGGCGACAACACAATTTCACCAGTGCTAGTCATTCCAGCAAAACGTAACATGGTTTTTTCAGCTATCTCCTTCCATGGAGGCAGAAATTTATAGGAAACACTTGACCATTGGTGGTTCTCTGCATCTTTCAGAGTCCATAGTTTAATACCGATATTTATTCGAACATCAGTCCATGATACAAGCAAAGCTACTTTCCCCTTATAGTTTACGAGAATTGAGTTACTTGGTGCTCTCATACCATGAGCTTTTCTTACAAAATTGAATTTCTCAGATCTAAAATCAAAGCAAACAATATCACGATATCCATCACCATCTTTGACCGAAGCTAAGTAATACAAAACACTATTGATGCATACACCATCAAATACATAATGGTCATTTGAACGCCCCATAGCATCAGGATCATGTGATATGTCACACTTGATCATTCTCCATGACAGTTTTTTTTTTCCTGTTCCTAATGTTAAAACTTGATGCTCTGAAGAATAACGGGATCCTACTCCTCTATATGAGCGGGTCATGCACAATACTATGAATTGTTTTTCGATTGAATCATACCCTAAAACGCTTCTCACTTGCTTCTTCCTTGTTTTCACTCTTGGTAAGCGCAAGCACTGTCCAGTGCTAGGGTTACAAATTAACGGCACGGTAACTGTCTTGTGTCCCTTTAAAGACGTCCATTGATTTAAACCACACACCAAACCATGAACAGGACGAGAAAATTCAAAGGGATAATCATATGACCTCATATGAAAATCGGCAGTTAAAGTAGACGAATTTTGAGGCTGAGGCTGTGGTGATGAGAAGAAGAACGCTTCATGTTCTAATAAACATGTGAACAATAGCTTTGGGCGAGACGATGATATGTTTAAGAAGGATTCAGTGAAAATTGGACTGCAAAGTGTTGATTCCCATAGCTTCGATACGCAACGAAATCTCGCTATAGATTTTGTAGGCAATCTCGTGAATATGTCGATAAGGAGATCCAACGGCAATGTTTCTGAATCCGAATTAGGTCGTTTATTGCACTGTGTTTGCATGGTGGATACACTTCACCTTCAACTCTAATGTCTCCTCTCTTATTTTTTCCCTGCATGTATATTAGTAAATTTAAAAGTACCTTAAAAGAGTTGAGGGTTTTATATAGAGACAAATAAAATCCCTTACGACGTAGCCCTCAAATAAAAGGAAGTCCCCCATATATTTAATTACTTTCTTAAATCATTTTTTTATAATGGTAATTTTCTTAAAACAATATCTCTTATTATTTTTATGACAAAATGTTAGAATGAAACGGGTCAATCAAAAGCTTTCGTTGGATTACATGAAATTTTCTTTGATGCTATCATGCTAATGACGTCTACACCATGTGTGTCTTGTGGTTTTGCATTTTTGGTTGGAAAAACAATCGATTTTTTTAGGTGACAAGAATTTGATAGAGGTGGTTTGCACGATCCTCTCCATGATTCAATCAGGCACCTACTAAAAGCTCTAATGCTCTGCTCTGCTCTGCTATGGATAAGAATCTGTAACTGTAACACAAGAATTTCTCTCCATAAACGGTCCATTTCATCATGATTATTGCCAAGTTTATATGTTTTCTAGGGCCATCAAATCTTTTACGTTTTTCTATGGCCACAAATTTTATTATTTAGTGATAATAGATTTTGTAATTTAATATACTGATTTTATAATCCATCCACAATCTTTTTACTCATGGATGATGACCAACATTGATAAGACACATCAAAAGCACAATTCATGACAATTTTAAAACACAGTTTTTTTATTTTATCATATTGATATCAAAGTCAATTACAATGAGAATTGGCACTCCGACAATTGTCACCGACCAAGAACCAAACTACAAACATCAAAGATTATCATTAGAAGGTGATCCCCTAATCCAATCCAGAGGTGAACAATCCATCTCAGCAAAGTAAACTGGTGAAATGAAATACGGCGAGCTATTAAGAAAAAACACAGTTTATAAAGCATTAAAAAAAAAAACCATCACATAAAAACTAAAACAAAATTTAGTAATTCAATAAGATAAAGATTGTCTTACGGCCCATGATCGATATTAGACACTGGCATAAGCTTCACATCCTCTACGTGGTTTGGACAGATTAGAGCTTTATGAGGTTTAAAGGCTTCCATTCCTTGAACTTCAACTTTTGTGATAATTTTCCTCTCGGTATTGTAGTAGAGAAGGTAGAAAGAGTCGGACTTGGTGTTTGGCGCCAACACAATTTCACCAATACTAGTCATTCCAACAAAATTTAACTTGGTTTCTTCAAATATATTATTCCAAGGAGGAGGCAAAACGTAGAAATAACTTGACCATTGAAGGTTCTCGGCATCATCTAGAACCCACAGTCGTATACCGGTACGTATTCCATTAACAGTACTCGGATTCAGCGTAGCTACTTTACCCTTGTAGTTTACGAGAAGGGATTGAGAAATTTCTCCCATGCCTTGAGGTATTCTTATACACTTGAATTTCTCAGATCTAATCTCAAAGCAAAATATTTCATACAACTGTGCACTATTGACCCATGATAAGTAATACAAAACACCATTGATGCATATGTAATCACATACATAATGCCAACGTGGACTCTCAGTAACAACAGGACAATGTGGCACGTCACATTTGATCCATCTCCATGACAGTTCTTTTCCAGTTCCCAAAGTCAGAACCTGAAGATGCTCTTTAAAACTATAAGTACATTTGCACAATACTTTGAATTCTGTGTTGATCGGATCATACCCTAAAAAGGTTATCACTTTGTGCAACTGAATACGCTTCTGGTAAGGCCAAAGATTGTCCAGTGCTAGGGTTACAAATCAACGGTACAATAATTCTGTCTCCATTTAAAGCCTTATGTTGATTAAAACCACATACTAGACCACGAACAGGACGACGCATCCCATTGGGAAAAACAATCGGGACACTCATATGAAAATTGGCGGTTAAAATAGACGTGTTTTGAGGCTGTGGCGATGTGAAGAAGAAAGTTTTACCGTCTTTGAGGAAGGTGAAGAGTAGTTTTGGGCGAGACGAAGATATGGTTAAGAAAGATTCGGTGAAATTAGGACTGCGAAGTGTAGATTCCCATAGCTTCGATACGCAACGAAACCTTGCTATAGACTTCACCGGTAATTTCTTGAGTATCTCGATCACGAGATCCAACGGGATCGTTTCTGAATTTTCTTCTGATCCTCTATTCCTTGAATTCGAAGAAGATAGAGTCTTAGGCCGTTTCATCATGGTAAAGAGGATTCTCTTAAACCCTAACGTAATCTCGTCAACTTTTCTATGTAGCTTGTTCTCATGTGGCATATATATATATAGATATACATATATATAGCTTATGCTTTCATAATATTGGTAAAATAAAATTAAGGATTATTTGTTTTTTGGTCAGGAAGGAATAATTATTTATTTCCTTTTTCTTGTATTAAACGAAATTGAGTTGAGAAAAATCATAGTTTGTGTGCATGATAGAAACTTCACATTCGTAATTTAACATACCACTGAAACGTTTCTTCCCAAACATATCTTTTGGGTCAAGAAACGCATTACATGATTCATAATCCATCTACAATTTCTTAAATTCTTTAGCTCTATTTTATTGTGGTTATTAGGTTTTAGCCTCCAAAGACACAAGCTTCTTTTTGAGCTTTGAGTTTGGGTTTATGAAATAGAGAATAACGAAACAGTGCAAATGACGAGAGGAAAAGACGAAGATAGAACAAAGGACAGAAAGAAAACAGAGTTGTACTCCTTGGTGACGTCTCTTGTTTGCTTTTGCAAGTCTCTGTCAGAAGAAGACTTTCTCTTTTGTTTATGAACTGATGAAACCTTCTTTTTTAGAATGACGCTTTGATCACAAGCTCATTCCTCCACTAGCTTCACCTGTTCAAACGGATTCAAACTAACCTCCACAGTGGTTTTATTCCATAAATAAAGACTAACATAGAACTCATCAAATACACAATTCAAAAACGTCGATTGTTCATAAGAGATTAAAAAACCTAAGACTTAAAGCTTAAAACAATAATTTTATCGCTCACAAGTGTATGAATCATTAAAAGAAGGATTAACACGATCACATAAAACAGATAAGAGTCCAATAAGAGATAAGGAGTATTTTTAAGAGCTCATATCCTAAAAATTGGCAATAAGCTTCACATCCTCTATATGGTCTAGAAATATTAAAGTTCTATGATGCTTACAGGCTTTCATTCCTTGAACTTCAACTTCTTTGGTAGTGTTCCTCTCGGGATTGTAGTAGAGAAGGTACAAAGAGTCGGATATATAATTCGGCCAGAACACAATTTCACCGCTACTAGTCATCCCAACAAAAGATAACATGTCAATTTCAACTATATAATTCAAAGAAGAAGGTATATCATAGGTATATCTTGACCATTGATCGTTCTCCGCGTCTTCGAGGATCTGTAGTTGAATACCGCTATATATTCCGTTAACAATGTGTTTCTGAATCGTAGCTAATTTACCCTTGTAGTTTAGGAGAACTAAACGATCTTCTTTGAATCCACACTTGAAAAGCTTCTTCTGTTCCTTTTTCCATTGTCAAATAGAGGAGATACGATTGCGGATTGTCTTGTCGATTAGAGAAATAAGGCGAGTTGGTGAGATAGAAGATCTATGTGTCTTCTACCATTTCTCTCCCTCCATATGAAGTAGACAACAACTTGAAAAGTATACGTAAGCAAGAATCTATGTATTCGAGCTCCTTTCTAGTTTAAAACAAGCGCCACAATGCCCAACCATTCCACCGAGAAGTTCGGATGAAGCAAACCTTTAGCCAAGTTCTCTCAAATCTTGGGAGAGAAAATACAATCAAAACACTAGTTTTCTCTTATCTCCACTTGGTGATTAGAGAAACAACATGTATTAACTCCAACATTTCAAGTAAGCATTCGATCTCCAGTGGCTAAACAAACTTACAGGGACCAATTTAGAGGTTGTTTTATGAAATAAATAAGTTGTTTTCTTTTCTTTCCAATAACTTTATTTAAATTTATTTCCAATGTCCAATATCCAACATCAAATATTAAACACATAACATATTATACGATTACTTTGCTCCAAACTCCAAAGTGAGATTTTTGAGTAAAGAGTCTTTTCTTTTCATCAAACCAAATCAATCCACAGAAACTGGCTTCATCTCTTGTGCTTCTTTCCTCAGCTCATCAAACAGAACAGACGACAAATATCTCTCTCCAAAGCTAGCATGAATCGTCTGTACAACAAAATCAAAACAAAACTCAAGAACAATAATTACGAAAATATACAAAAATGTTTTTCTAATAACCATATCGAAATTTTGTTCATCTCTTAGGAAATCCTAACACTTACCACAATGAGTTTGCCTTTATTCTCCGGCATTTTCGCTAGTCTAATCGCTGCCACGGTGTTAGCTCCCGACGAAATCCCAACCATGAGACCTTCTTTCAATGCCAATTCTCTAGCCATCTTTATTGCATCCTCACTCGTAACCTATGCACACGTATTCTCAAAACATAAGCTTTTGAAGGTCGATAAAATACGAAAATATGGAATCTTTTTAACAGCCATAATTATATATTGTGTTATTACCTCAAGAACTTTCTCCATAACATCCATATCCAAAATATCCGGTTTAAATCCAACCCCATTGCCAGTAATAGCATGAGGACCTAACAACTCAAAAAATTGAAAACTTTAACATCAAAAACCGCAAAAACTCGAATCTTCCACTAATTTAGACCACGAGGAATCAAAGAAACGAATAAAGTGTTGAAATTTCTCACCTGGCTTGCCACCATTGAGTATGTTGCTTTCTGCTGGCTCAACTCCATATATCTAAACCATGTACAACACATTCATGATATAAAAAAAAACAATCTTTTTTCGATATTGGCAAGATATCTTCAATACTCATATCAAAATCACCTTGACATTTGGGTTCTTAGATTTAAGGTATTGACCAACACCAGAGACTGTGCCTCCACTACCAATTCCCATCACGAAGATATCAACATTTCCAAGTGTATCTTCCCAAATCTCAGGACCAGTTGTATCATAATGAATCTGCATCAATATTTCATTTTCAAGATTATAGTTGTAAAAAAAAATTAAATACAAGCAAACTAAACCGGTTCCAAAGCATAATAGAGCATAACCGGGATATATAAACTGGTTTTAAGTACCTGAGTGTTAGCGGGATTAGCAAATTGTTGCAACATAAAAGCATCAGGAATATTCTCAAGAAGATCATAAGCTTTCTTAACAGTTCCACCCATTCCTTTAGCTGGATCAGTGAGGACAAGATCAGCACCAAATGATCTCATTGTCACTCTTCTCTCCAAGCTGGTGTAAGAAGGCATTGTCATGGTGATCTTATATCCTTTCATTGCCGCGATGAAAGCCATGCTTATTCCCATGTTTCCTGATGTTGGTTCAATCAATGTTGTCTGCGAAGAGGAGATTAATTAACTCTAATCCACAGTTAAGTTTTAGATTAAATAAGATGATTACTTTTCCAGGTGTGATTAGTCCTTTCTTCTCTGCATCTGCAACCATAGCTAAAGCTGGTCTATAGACAACAAAAATTCAAATAAAATCAACACTTTTAACTTCAGAAATTTTCTAATTGATTTGGGAATGCATATAGAACTTGATAATTTTGTTGAATTATCTGATTTTAAACACACACAAAATGTGGAATTTGAACTAGTGATTAGACAGTCCTAATTTTTTTTTAGGATCATGATCTTTACTATACTAAAATCCACATTAAACATATTTAATTTTGATTAAAGACAAAAAATATCATTCATAATTTTCAAAAGAAAAATCCCCTCGTTGCTGTAAACATGAAGGATCTGTCACAACTACTTCGAAATCATTAAACAAATAACACATGATTTTTGAAAGAAAAAAAAACATACAAAATCAATGATCCAATAATACATAATTTTACTTAAATATATCCAATATCAATCAAAATTCACTAACTAGTTTAATCCTCTTACTATTGTATTTTTGGATTTAAATATTGAGATTTTTAAGAAAGAAACCTGTCTTTGATGCTACAAGTAGGTTGAAAATGTTCTTGCTTAGCAGCAACATAAGCTTCACATCCTTCAGTGACACTATTGAGAAACACAAGTGGAGTTCTTCCAATAAGCTACATTAAAAAAAATTCAATTTATCAAATTAAAATCCAAAACTGAATTATTGAAGATAATACACAATAAAAAAGTTTTGTTCTGTTTTTACCAAAGATGCATCACGTTTGGCGTTAGTTGAAGGGAAATCTTTGGGAAGATTTCTGAGTCTTTCAGCGAAAGAGGAATCAGATCCAACGGTTGAGAATAGTTTCCTTGTGGTTTGAGTGATTGTTTCTCTCTTGAGTAGCCTTCTTGAAAGTGTAGAAGCCATTGATGACAAAAAAAAAAACGGAGCAAACGAAGTTTGAAGAGACAGAGAAAGACGAGTAAGTAAAGAGACGATGAGTGAAAGGTGGAGAAGAAAACCAGAAAGCTACATTAATATATATGGTCGAGAAATAAAGACTAAATACATTGTATTGGCTACATTAATATATTTTTGGATCTTAAATCTTATTGGTTAATTTCTAAATAAAAGGTGTTAAAAACTCATTTGATTCATTCGACCCAAAAAGAAAATCTCATCAGATAATGAGAATAATTTCTAAAAACAATTTAATATTTTCTAAAAAAGATTGATATTTTCTAAAAAAATAAAATAAACTAATTTAGACAAATACAGTGTATCATTTTCCTTTTTTTTTTTTTTACTATTATTAGAGACTCTAAATTAATTTGGGGTAAGTGTTGTATTTTTTATTTTGTCACCACTCAAGATATATGGTACAGCTGGCAGTTTACAGAGGTTTTCATTGAAAAGGAATGATAAAAACTGAATTTTTCACAGTACAAGTTTTATTTTATATAATCTTATGGATATGGTTTTTTTTTGCTAAGGGATAGGTTTTTTCAAACTGTTAACTATAAGTAAGACACTTTTATATGGATTAATAAAATCAATTATTAAATTTAACCTAATTTGAAAAGAGTACATAAAAATGTTGGAATTTTCTTTATAATATGCTAATATTGTACTATGTAAAATTTATCACGACATATACTAATTTGTATAAGTTATCAAATTTATGAAATATATACAAAATAGTGTACCAGAAAAAAGTATTATCGGTATATTACAAAGAGACAAAGACATTGTGTCATCTCCCTAATTTCTGAAAATCAGGAATTATAATATTAGAACAAATACAAGTTGGGCGTTATGTCAGGATAATAAGTCTAGTAAAAAAAAGAGTTCTACTCAAATCGTCTCATACCAAAAAAAAAAAACTCAAGTCGTCTTCTTTGGCTGAGTGGAATGGAATATATACAGTCTGTATATCTAGATCAAGTACATAAAAATATATTAAAATAAATTAGTCATTTTTCAAATTCAGTTAAATCAAGATTGGTTGAATTAAATGGCAACAAAATATTGACAATTAGAAAAATAGTCATAGAGTCCACGCATAAGCTCATCTCCAACCATAAATCTTATTTTGAGGGGAACAAATCGAGGATTTGACGGTTGATTGTTCCAATCATGAATTTTCAAAAAAAAAATTCTTAGAATTTATTTATTTACATTGTAATCATTGATATTGACAAATATACTAATAGTAATGAACTTCATAAATACATATAAAACTTATATTTGATATATTATACAACTCATAATATTATAATATTATTTTATAAAAAATAATATAAATTACATCCTCCCTCCATTTTGTTTATAATTGATGTTTTAGAAGAAAAAAATAATTCACAAATAAATTTGATGTTTCTAATTTTCAATGTAAAATTATTTATTTATTTTTTTTATTGTTTTTCATCATTTGCATGTAGATTATTTTATTTTTATTAAATTTTATTTAAATGAATGATAAATGATACTTAGTATAAATGATACTTAGTATAAAACAAAACAAAAATTAAATAATTCAATAATTTGTGCGTAAAAACTTTAAACAACACTTATAAAATAAAATAAAAAACGGAAAAAGTATATAATAATAATAAAATACACATAAAAACAAATTTAGAAAGTTAATATAAATTACGAAATTACATAATAATATAAATTCATGTAATTTGCTTAATTTTGTGTTAAATTTCTTTAATGTATTTTTACTTTGTATGAACTTTATTTAAATTTAATGTATTATTTCAATTGTGTGAACTTTTTTTAACGTCCACATTCGTTTACCAAAATGACTTTTCAATTAATCTTTGGCCAAAGGAAACTTCATGCATTTGCTTAAAAGCATGTGACAATTAGGGGACCACCATTTACTTGGTTATTAGGAATTGTATTTAGGCGCAGTTGGTGACACAGGTGACATTGACACGTTTAAAATAAGAAGACCCAATGTTACCTGCTAAGCACAATCGAAAACGACGCTGAACCGGACGAATTTTAAAACCGAACAGGTTATCTGAATAACCGATAATTTGTATTACCAAAAGAATGTGCCGGTCTTGTCTCATATCATATGCCTTTGACGAGTTTTGTTACATACTATGAAATTAAGTCCGTATCAAATCGATACAAAGTATCATATCATATGCCTTTGACGAGTTTTGTTACATACTATGAAATTAAAGTCCGTATCAAATCGATACAAAGTATATTTTGGACTATTTTGGTTTAGAGTGTGAGTGTCAATCTTTCTTGCATTACTTTTTAAGGATATAATCTTAGAAGTTTTCTGATAAGCGGGTCTCATGGATCAATTGCCGATCTTAAAAGAACTAAACCTTTGCGTGCAACAGACGGATCCAAAAGAAACAAATTAAACATCTACAACATACTAGACATGAGGTGAAGAAGGAGGCATCGTCAATTACTACTTGACGATATTGAGTCGGAAGTATTGAAGATTCAACAAAGTGTTTGGTTAAAGGTTTATTGAAGAATCGGTTTGTATGTGAATGTGATTAGGGAAGTATTGTCGAGATGCTCGTGTGATCGTACCATGGCCAACCTTATAATTTATGCTTTCCAAATCTCGAAGGAATAATCGAAGACACATCGCCTTACCAAGACGATGGATAAGAACAATAGGAACTAATTAGGTTCGATTCAAAGCAATCAAGATATGAGGTATGAGGATGGATTGAGAACTTAGTTTCACCACAAGTTAAACCGTTAGATAATCATTTAAGATACAAAAGATTCGATTAAAGTTGTAAAAAATGTTTATTTTCATGTGAATATGATTTAATTAACATCAGATTAATAATAGATTGGGTTAAAAAAGTGATTCATAATTTTCAAATAGGACTGGTTTTTAGAGAACCGCGGTCCTAAGCTGACTGACCCCACCAAAACCCACAAAACATTTTAGCCCACCAAGATGGATTACTAAAAACATCATTATTTTCAAATAAACAAGAAATGATTTCTCCATTGAACTTTTGGGATTTTTCTTCCTTTCTTTACAACAATTGCATTAAGCAAAGAAGAGGACGTACGCATACATTAAATACATACAACACATTTTTCACACACATGAATCAACAATAGAAGCAGCTTTAGGACAAGACCAAAGGACTTGATGTCTTGGTTTTAACTTATTAGCTTCTGGACTTGAAAGGAATGGCTCTAATGACAATCTGGTGGTAAAGAGCAGCAAGTGCAGCTCCAATGAAAGGTCCAACCCAAAACACCCACTGGAAAAGGAAAAAAAAACACAAAAACCGTTAAAGAAAATTGATCCAAAAACCTACTTTTTTGGAATGCGGTTTTGTGGAAACTTACGTGGTCATCCCAAGAATGGTCTTTGTTGTAGATGATTGCAGCTCCAAGACTTCTTGCGGGGTTAATGCCAGTTCCAGTGATTGGGATGGTTGCCAAGTGAACCAAGAATACAGCAAACCCGATTGGAAGTGGTGCAAGAATCTGCACGAAACATTACAAAACCTCAACCCCATAAGCAACAAATTCAATGTGGAGAACCGAATTTTTCAAACCGAAGTTTGGTTAATAAGAGAAAACCGATCGGTTGTAAGTTTAAATTATGTTTGGTTCGACACACCTAAACCAATCGATTTTTGCAAAATTCAAAATCCCTAATTTCTATATTTTATTCCATTGTACCGAATTCACCAAAAATTGCTGAAACAGACCGACATGTACAAAAAATTATTTAAATCAGATTTTTTGTTTTAAAAGTTCATAATTTTAAGTCCGGTTCAGTTTGGAACTAAAAATATCACCTTAAACAGAGCGAAATTGACCCTTTTCGAACTGGACCGAAGTTTTGTTTGGTTTTAATCAGCATAAATTTTCCCCAAACCGAAATTCTGATTTGAACTTATCTAATTAACCCGAATACCCACTCAAGAAAACCTTTAGTATCCATCTTTTTTACACACTTAAGCTAAAACAGTTCACTCATTTTGTTATGTTTCATGGACTATAACTATATATGGATTGGTACTTACGGGGACATGAGAATCACGGGCGTTTCTCTTAGCGTCAGTTGCTGAAAAAACCGTGTAAACAAGGACGAATGTGCCAATAATCTCAGCTCCAAGACCACTTCCTTTGGTGTAACCATGAGCCACCGTGTTAGCTCCTCCTCCTAGAGCTTGGTATAGCTTAGGTTGGAACCCTTTGACCACACCAGCACCACATATGGCTCCTAAGCATTGCATCACTATGTAGTATAAAGCTCTAGTAAGTGACAGCTTTCGGGCTAAGAATAGACCGAAAGTGACCGCTGGGTTAATGTGTCCACCTAAGAGTTGCATGGAAAAAAAAAAACATTTCAAGATTCGAACCGAAATTTATCAAACCGAACCTAAACACAATTTTAAATTATCCCAAATACAATTTTCATGCACCGAAACTTAACTAAGATAAGATTAACTAAAATTAATTACGTGTGTTTATTTATTTAAAATATATTTCTTATTTAAAGCCAAGTCCAATCTAAAGCCGAGCTAAACCAAGATTATTTAAATAAACCAAATTAAACCAAAATAATCTTGCTTTATCATCTTGTTTCTAAATCAAGAAACCAACAAAGACGAAATCAAGTAGATTGGAGTTAGAGTTAGAGACTAACCGGAGATACCAGCGGTGCAGTAAACCAGAGCAAAGATCATACCACCAAAAGCCCAAGCGATTCCTTGGATTCCAACCGAAGCACACATACTTGGAGATCTTTTAACTCCCATAACAGTCAAAACAGTGATGTAAAGGAAGAGGAAAGTAGCGATAAACTCCGCGATTCCGGCTCGCCAAAACGACCATGAAGAAAGCTCGCCGGGCTCGAAGAACGGTGCTGGTGGTGGCTCTTTATAGTCTTTGTCGCCGCCTTGAGCTGATGTTCCGATAGGTTGTCTTTCTGGGAACTTGTTAGCTCCGACTCTAACATCTTCTTCTTTGCCTTCCATGATCGAGAGAGGTAGAGAGAAGTGTGGCTTTTGGTTTTGGGTTTCGTTTGTGAGTTTGACAAGTGGAGTGGTTTGGTTTTTATAGTTGGAAGATAATGCAAAGAAATGGAGAAATTAAAATAAATTATTGAAAAAATTGCAAAACAATTCTAAAAACTTAAAGTTTTGCAAACTAATCCTAGACTTATTAGTATCAATATGAGCCTATGTTACTTGAGTAAAAAAAAAAACATCCTAGACTTACGGAAAAGTACAACAACACCTCCAATTTTATGAAAATTCCCACAGTCTATTTCGAAACGAGTAATCCTTTCTGATTTGAACTCATTCCAAAATTTTATGTTATTTATTCGTTTCCATCAAAAATTATATGCTTTATAATTTGATTTATTTTTAAGTTTTTACCTAGTAAGATGAAATAACCAAAATACATATTTTTCATAAGTTTTTAAAATTTCACATAATTTTTCATCATTATTGTGAAATATCCATTAAATTGACACTTATCCAAATTAAAATTTTAGATAGTAATTCTAGCTATCTAATCCTTAACCCGTTATGTTTTCTAAATATCCTTTTTCAATAATCGGAATTGACACCCTTATAACTCCCCGTCATGTATATATGTGTATATGTGTTTTGATGTATTGTTAAACTATAGGTGGTATTAAACGGTTATACGCAATGAAATTTATTTCGGGGGGTTTTTCATAGAATAAGAGGAGTTGTCTTACAATTTTCGTAAGTTGAGGATAATATGCAAAAATAAGTATTCCAAAGGTTCATTTGCAATGTCTAAATCCATATATAGAGATGATGACAATGAGATAGAAATTGTAAATATTATCTTCATAGTAATCATTCTACTATAATAACAATTTTTATTATTGTGTCAGTGATAATTTAAGTGTTTAGACAGGCTTTCGAATGCTCTGTTCCAGCTATTATAGTTTAATAAATGTTTAAGATGATATAGATGTGTGTTTAGAAAATGTTTAAATAAACATATAGAGATCACTCTCGTTTGCTTTTTAATAAACTTCTCATGATTGTCACTAAATTATTGTTTAGTTACTAACTACTACGAATACAACTTTATTTTTTAATAGTGAACATAACTTATATAAATGAAAGAAAAAAAATCGACCAGTTGAAATGATCTGGCAGTTGCAAGGTAAGAAGATCTGGCCATGCACCATGCACCACGCACCATGGATAATAGAAAACTTACTATGCACCATGCATCATAGGCAAAAAAATAAAAAATAATAATAAATAAACACTATATGTATTATGTACCATGGCCGACATGCATCAAACAAAATCTTCCATGCACTACATGCATTATGCACATCATGCACCTCATTCATCACATTCACCATAGAAAAAGTGAAGTGGTACCAAATGACTTGATATAATTACTTTTATCATCGCAAAGTTTTTGTAGTCATCTTATTATATTCATTACAAATTCTAAAAACAACTATAAAGACCATTCTATACGGTAAATTTTTTTAAGGTTATAAGAATCCAAGACAAACCGCTCAATCGCGAACAAATTGTTCTATTTACACCATATTTATGATACATAATTTTATCTTTTGATATACGGGATAATGATAAAAGGCTCTACTTGCACTATGCTAAAATCTCCTATAAATTTGCATCTACTGCTCTGTATTAAATCGGAATTTCTAAAATTCAAATTCTCTACCCCTCCTGGTATAGAAATACAAATGAACTTTAGTCAAACCATCAAGGGGATTCGACAATTATGCTAATGCATCTCATGTTAAGAATCAGAAACATTTATAAAAATAAATAAATAATAAGTGGTAGTGTACTATTTGACAAAAAGGAAAGACAATGTTGAAGAAAACAAAAATAGCCTCAGTGGTTGCTTTGTTGTTTTCTAAGTTGGGTCATTGGGTCCTACGCACTAATGGCAGCCTCAAAGCTATCATCTTCATTGTTACCATCTTTACACTGTTACTTATCATCCACTTAGAGTTAAAAGCTTAAAAGCTATAACTAAAATATGCAACACGATATAATGTTTTCTTAATAGGGAAGTTATTTTTCAAGTTGAAGTTGTGTAAAAGTAACAAAGCTTTGGATGGAAAAAAAGCTAACGTGATAGTATAGTTCCAACGTCCAAGTTAATAATCTTTGGGTAGCATTAAATCCAAACATTCAGACAATTTGAAAACCTTAAGTCTCTCTCTTTTGGTTCATATGATAACACTTAATACAAAATTAGAAAGGGTTACAAGGAACATAAATCGGTGAAACAATCATGGTTACATGAAGCACATAAAATTTAATAAACCTTAAACACTGTTTACTAATCGAAAATCTTAAAACGAAAAAAAAATTATAAACTTTAAATATTTTATTTTTTTATTGTATCGTAGAATAATTTAAGAGTTTGGTTGGTGATATAAAACGATAAAGGTTTTAACAGTTACTATACCTTACCTAAAAGATGTTTAAAACTACCAATCAAATCCTAAACCCAAACTTTGAAATATCACTTGAAAATTTCTAATCACTGAAAAAAATTGTGTAAAATGGTTTTGGACTTGTGTTGGAGAATATAAATTCAAATCTTCCTTGCCGTCTAAACCAGCAAAGATAAGACACGTGGAATTACGTAATGGCCGGTGCTTTACATATCTAAAACCGACCATTCATCAAATGCCATTTGTCTCTTTCGGTCAATATTTTACTTTAATGTTATTTTAAGTTTGTGGTTTCTATTGCTATTCATGAATCATCATGATTGCATTACGCACCTTAGCCATCCCCAATATTCCCCTCTGCGTCAAGCCGTCAAGGTCCCATCGTCACTCAAAGGCTATACTTTATTGTTTCCCAAAACTTTCTAAAACAAAAAGTTTTAAGAAGTCATTCACCAACAACATAAATGAGAGAAAAACAATGAGCTAAAAGTTCTAAACACATGTTTATATAGGGTTTAAATGCTAACATCTAAATGTAATTAAATTACAGAATTTAGTTGAATTTTTTTCATTTTGAATCTAACGGAATTTTTGATATAATTTGGTAGAACTGACAGATAAATTCCACCAATTCCATCAAATATATGTTATCATTTAAAACTGTAATCTTCTAGATTTTACAAGAAAAAAAAAAAATTTAAAACAGAATGATTTAGAAATTAAAAAAATAATATTTGACAAACAGATTTAAATTAGAACTGAAACTGAACCATCAACAATAAATGATATTCTTTATATATATATCTAGGGAATTAATTATAATTACCTCTTTCGTCTAGTGATCCATTTCTATATATAGTTGTAAATTATTTTCAAATGCATCTACTTTTCAAAAGGTTTATAAGGTATCAAAACATTCGATATCCTAACTTAAAAAAAAAAAATCATACAAAACCCTAACTTTCTTTCTCTTCTATGCTGATTTCCATGGCCACCACCACAAATTTCATCGAAACCACTAATATTAACAACACCAACTTCTTCAGTATGACGAATGTGACCAACATTACTCCCACAAATGATTCATGTGAGGTCTTCAAGTTTTTGCCTTGCTCGATGGCTATATGATTTTGTTAGTTGTCTTGATAGTTCGATATCATACCACATGTGACTGTCATGTAATTGCCATTAACCTTGCGTTTACTATTTGGAAACCACCAGATAAACTGATTTTCTATGCTTTCATTAGCTTCACTACCTCATCGATTGAACCTATCTCCCGTGCCACCACTGCCACCTATACTTGGAACACTCTTGCTTTAACTTATGTTAAGCTAAGTCGAGGTCACATCAACCAACTCAAGCCACAACTCAAGAAATTGACGAAAGGAAACAAGAGTATATATAAATACTTCAAGGACTCATCAACTTCAAGTCTCGGTGAACCTATCAAATTGACTTCATGTTTAAATTGCTTTCAAGTTGAAGGCCGCGACGCAACAAATTTCATGAACGTTCTCTAAACCATGAACCGTAAAACAAAACAAAAATCGAGAAAAACAAGCCACATAGCCGGATTGAAATGGAAGACCTTAAAATATCATCCAAAATTAAAATAAAGTTTTGGGATACACAACTTTTATCAAATTAAAACGTTTTCAAGCTTGGGCCGATAAATGAGCCAGACTTATTCACGAGCCAAAGCCCACAACATGCCACATAACAGCTTCTACTTTTAATAACGGGCCTGGCTTTTTTCTCTGTATATTTATTAAAAAAACCTAATAATAAATAAATACAGCAAAAAATGGTAAGAGATTAAAACAAACAAAAAAGTCAAGACAACGATTGAGCCACCGCACAATATTATCTTCCCTTCTTAAGCCTCACCGACTCCAATCAAACCACTAACTAACCCTAAGTTTCTATATCCGTGTCTCGAGCCATGAACCATCACGGCTCGTACACGTGGCAATAATCGCTCCATTCTCTCTGTTCCTTTTTTACGCGTTAAAAAAAAATATCCCCAAAAAATATTTTTGCCCTTACTTTCTCTCTCTTATCCGCTCCTCTCTTCCTCTTTGCTCTTTGCCGCCGCCGTCGCCGTTCTTTCCTCCGACAGATTTCCAAAATCTTCCCCTCCGTCACATTTCCAATCACTGCCACCTTCGATTGCAAGGTAACGACACGCTTTGTAATGGTGTATCTATTGATTTCTTCATCTTCTTCTTCTTCGTTGATTGTTCTCTTTGCTTCGTAACGCGTCTGCTTTGTTTTCGATTGTATCGATTGAGAATTTGAATGTTCGTTTTCTCTTACGCGAATTCAATCTAATTCCTCTCTCATTTCACTCTCTATTGCATCGATTTTAGTTTCGGTATTGGATTCAGCATTAGGTTTGTTTTTGGAGTGATTGATTGCT